>CM077671.1:79621830-80821830 GCA_039707655.1 Elymus sibiricus | reverse complement strand
TGTATGACTTACGACATGACCTGGATTATAGAGCAGGCCACACAAGATCCATCTACGGATCTTGAGGGTACTCCCGCGCTAGACGGGACGGGTACCATTCTTGGCTCGACCGCAACAATAGAGGTCGGGAACAAAACCGGGCCCGACCGACCGCCGATCGTAGGCATGACATAGCTCGGGTCAGAGGCGCTGCCCACCCACTGTGCTTCATAGACGAGGTGATGCAGCATCAGTTCCCTGAAGGGTTTAAACCCATTAACATAGAGCAATACGACGGGACAACAGACCCAGCCGTGTGGATTGAGGACTTCCTCCTCCACATTCATATGGCACGAGGAGATGATCTCCACGCCATCAAGTATCTGCCCCTAAAACTTAAGGGGCCAGCTCGACACTGGTTAAACTGTCTCCCCGAGAATTCCATCGGGAGCTGGGAAGAGCTCGAGGATGCCTTCCGATCTAACTTCTAGGGCACTTATGTCCGGCCACCAGACTCCTCCGACCTAAGCAATGTTGTCCAGAAAGCAGGCGAATCGGCACGGCAATTCTGGAATCGTTTCCTGACCAAGAAGAACCAGATCGTTGACTGCCCGGATGCCAAGGCAATAGCCTCCTTCAGACATAATATCCGGGACGAGTGGCTAGCTAGTCAGCTCGGCCAAGACAAGCTGAGGACAATGTCCGCCCTTACCTCACTTATGACCCGCTTTTGCGCGGGTGAGGATAACTGGCTAGCTCGACGAGGCCATAACCCCGAAGACCCCGGCACCTCCGAATTCCGGGATGGAAATGGGAAATCACAACATAACAAAAACAAACGCCGCACAACAATGGCGATGCTGAGGACACGACCGTTAATGCCGGCTTCCGCAACCCAAAATCCGAACGGCGAAAGAAACCGTCTAAAGGAAATCGAGACGGACCTACCACGCTAGACAAAATCATGGACAGGCCCTGCCAGATCCACGACACCCAAGACAAGCCCGCTACCCACACCAACTGTAATTGTTTGGTGTTCAAACAAGCTGGCAAACTCGCAGCCGAGGACCAAGACAAGGGCCCATGCAGCAAGGACGATGACGAGCCCCGCGGTCCAAGCAATGGAGGACAAAAGTAGTTCCCTCCAGAGGTAAAAACTGTGAACATGATATATGCCACTCACATACCAAAAAAGGATAGGAAGCGCACCCTTCAGGAGGTTTACGCCGTAGAGCCCGTAGCCCCGAAGTATAACCCATGGTCGGCTTACCCGATCACCTTCGACCAACGGGACCACCCGACCAGTATCCGTCACGGAGGTTCAGCAGCCCTCGTCCTAGACCCCATTATCGATGGGTATCACCTCACTAGAGTCCTAATGGATGGAGGAAGTAGCCTTAATCTGATTTACTCACACACGGTGAAAAAGATGGGTATAGATCCGTCAAGGATCAAACCTAGCAACACTACCTTTAAAGGAGTGATCCCAGGCGTTGAGGCCCACTGCTCGGGCATCGTGAATCTAGAAGTTGTGTTCGGCTCGCCCGACAACTTCCGCAGCGAAGACTTGATCTTCGACATTGTCCCTTTTCGCAGCGGTTATCACGCCCTACTCGGCCGCACAACATTCGCTCGCTTTAACGCCATCCCCCACTACGCGTACCTGAAGCTTAAGATGCCCGGGCCCAGGGGGGTCATCACTGTCAACGGCAACACAGAGCGCTCCCTCTGAACTGAGGAACACACAGCGGCCCTAGCAGCCGAATTCTAGTACGGCGCCGATAGGCCGACACCCAAATCAGCCATAAAGGCACGTCAGGTTGGTAAACGAGCTTGGTCTCAATCCGAACTCCCGGAATCATCTTCCGCCCAACAAAAATAGGGATACGCCCCCCACAGCACAGCCCTAGTTCCCGTAAAATATGTGCCAAGAAGGCACAACTTCGCACTCAAAATACCATGGGCAGCTGTGAGGACCCACTATCAAAGGGAAAGTGTTCGGCTGGACCGAACTACTGCCAACACATGTCTTCGGACAAACCACAGGTACCATCTAGGACCTTCCAAGCGTAAAGCTCATCCACACTGCGGCGACTTCTCAAGATCTTTTTCCCAAGGTCCGTTCGCCGATAGCAATCACCTTTAAAGGAACGCAACCCCCTCGGGAGCAAAGGAGCAGACCTGCGACAGGGCACATTAAGGACATCAAGCCACCCATCGAAGACCCCGGGTAAAACCTCTCCTTTGTAAACTTTATTTTTCATCCCAAAATACCTGTAACAGTTGCTTCAGCAGTTTGAGTTATAAGAATTCAACAGAAATAAAGACCATCCTTTACGGCCTCTTCGCTATATTTTATGTCACATACTCTGTTCTCTACTCACCAACGCCGATAGCAAAGCTGTTCGGTACATATTACGATGCGACCGGCTAATAGACCGGGGGCTTGACTATAAAAATCGCCCTAAGCATCACCCCGGCACTATTGTTTTTGTGTTCAGCGTCTCGGATGTTGCGTTATATGAATTGGTTCCGAATTATGTCTTGGGTCAATGGTTGGGTTGCCCGGCTCCTATGTTTGCCCTCTTACGTTCCGCTCATTCGGCTAAAAGGGTAAAGGGAGAACCACTGCGATTGTTCTTCTAGCTCGCCTGGTCAAGCACCTCAGTGGAGAAAGCTGAAAACTGACTGTCATAATAAGCGAGAACCGGTCTGCAATCCGAGCATAAGTGTCAAACTAAAAATCGATAGAGGTTATTCCGTGTTATACGAGGGGTTTGTACTATTACAAACCATGTGATGCTGGTTTCAACCTTGGTGTATCCGAATATCACAAAAACACTGGGGCCTAGTCATCAGCCCCCGCAGTCAAGCTCCTACAGCTAAGTGAAAGAACTAAAGCATCATAGTCCGATTGCCTTGTTCCCCTCACACTACCGCCTTCGGGAACCGATACGTCGGCTAAGGGTCACAGTGTGGAGGTAGAAACACCTCGTGTAGTATCTACATGGGGGCTAAAGCCGATGACTCACAACTTTCAGATAAAACGGCCACATCGGAGTCAAAATAATACAAAGCCTAAAGACATGATAAACCATGCAACCACATTATAAAGCGGAACTGTCATCGGATACATGACAAAGCGTTCATTCATAAATTACATCCTTAGGGCATTGGGCTTCTATCGCCCGAGCACCATCCATCACGGTGGTAAAGTATCGCTCGGGTCGCCTATGCTCCTTCCTAGGGGGTCGAGGCGCGGTGGCCATCTCGATCGGCTAGAGCCCCGACCAGTGCACCATGGTCCTTGCAAAGGCCATCCGAGCTCCCTCGATGCACGTAGAATGCTTTAGAACGTCAATCCGAGGCGCAGCGTCGCACAGTTTCTGCACCAAGCCGAAGTAGCTACTCGGCAATGGCTCTGCAGGCCATAGCCGGATGCAGAGGTCCTTCATGGCCGGCTCCGCCATCCTGTGCAGCTCCATCAATTGTTTCATCTGATTGATCAGGAGGGGAGGATGCTCGGGGGCTTGAAATTGCGCCCAGAATAGCCGAGCCTCAACATCCCTATCCCGAGTGGCAAAGTATTTGTTCGCGTCCGCTGCACTCCTCGGGAGGTCCGTAAAGGCGCCTGAGGAACGCCACACCCGGGTGAGCAATGCACACCTGTTACCACCAAAGACGCATTGCAGTAAGTACATCTTACCATCCGCGATCGCCTTGACTTGGCGGAGTTCTCCTTCAAAGAACCGCCTGTCAACTCACTCCGCTTTGAGCTCAGATTTCAGCGTGGATAGTTCGGTGGCCTGGTCTTCGTTCTTTTGATCAAGGGCATCGCACTTCGTGCTGGCATCCTTGAGCTCCAGCTGCACCTCTGCCACCCGGGCCTCATGCTTGTCGCTCACGGCTTTTAACACCGACAGTTCGGCTGCTGCTTGTTCGGCCGTTGCCTTCTCATCTGCGGCCTCCTTCCTCGCCTTTTCCAACTTGGCCTTGTGGTTCTCGACCTCCGCGGCCACAGCTGTGGTAACAATAAGTAAATAACACTTAGGGATAACAATCCGGATATCTCAACCAATGAGGATAGACAATAGCCCGATTGATACAATTTGGACTCACCTTGCGTCTCGTCGAATCTCTTGTTCAGACGATCAAGCTCCTCATCAAAGCTCTTGAGCTTCCGGTTTAGCTCGGCAAGCTCCACTGCGTTGGCAGCCGCCGCCGATGACGAGGCCTACAAAACAACTTATGTGCATTAAAACTCCCGAGCTGTCAGATTCAGACCCTCCGCTAAGTACTCTTCGGAGCTCTTAGAATAGTGAGGGACAAAGGGTGCCTTAAGCATCATTACTAATTTTTGGACATTTGACCCCCGGGTGGGTTTTTTGAAACTCACCCAGGGCTCGGGTGTACTACACTTATAAGGATTGCATGAACTTGGTAAATTTACTTTTTCTGGAAAAAAGAGTATTACGTGGCTCACCTTGAAGCCCGTCAAGAGACCATTGAAGGCCTCTTTCAGTCCGCTATCAATGGACTGAATGCCTTGAGCCAGATAAAGCTTCCTCCATCACGGCCGGCCACCCATTCATAGGCGGCACCGGTGGTGACCTGCCAACCTTCTCTCCGGTGGGGGACTGGGTTGGCGGCTTTGGAGGCACAGAGCGCTCCGGATATGCCCTCGGAGGGGACTGGACCGGATATCGTCCCCCCTCTTTAGTTCCCAGGAGATGTTCCTCCTCCTGGTCTTCGGCGGCCGAGGTATAACCTCAGCCATAACGTCGTCACCCCTCCGCCGGTGTTCGGCTCAGAAGGATCCGGGCACGATAACACCTCCGTGGCCTCCTTCGAGACCTCAGGCGGCATAGGATGTGACGCCGTCCCACTCTCCGCCAGGTTGGTGGGCAGAGACTCCCCGTCTGAGATTTGGTCGGTGGGGAGATCACGTGGTGGGCTGCAAATCGAAAGACGTTCGCCCATTTAGCATTAACAGCTCTATATAAGTGACCCAGCGGGTCTTCGGATTCATACCTCTGGGCTGGGGTCTTAACCCTTGGGTTCCTTTGGGGAACCTTTTCAAAGGACTCAGACTCCTTATCGGAGTCCAAGGTATCATCGGCCAGGACTGCCTTTGTCCGCCATGTCCTCTTCGGGGCAGGAGGAGGTAGGTCCTCCGCGGCGTCCGCTGATGCCGCCCTTTTCCTTGTGAGGGGGGAGCCGCACTCCCCTTCATCCTCGTGCTCTTCCTCATGAGTGGAAGAGGCATGGGTCTCCTCGGACTTAGAGTTCGGAATAGCCCTTAGACGAAGACCCTCTCGGGCCTCCTTCTTCTCCCCTTTCTTCTTCTTCTCCTTCTTCTCTGGCGCCGAATACGGCGCCATGACGAGCATCTCTGTCAACAGATCCGACCAAGGGCCTTCGGGCTGCGGGGCCGGACAGTCAATTTTCACGGCCTTGCTCAACCAGTTCTGTGAAGATGAGGGGGAAGGGGTTCAGCTCTTTGTCAAAAAAAAAAAGAGCCGGAGAATTAAAATTTTATCATACCTTGGTAGGAGGGGTTTCGGCGTCGAGGCCGGTGTCTTCCTCCTCGGCCGGCCAGCTCTTTTGGGGCTTGAATAGCACTCTCCATAGTTTCTCGTGGGTAGTGCGGAAGAACTGACGCACGGTGGCCGGGTCCTCCAGCTGGTAAGCCCACATTGGGGAGGCCCGGTGCTGGCAGGGGAGGAGACGGCGACGGAGCATGACCTGGATTACACTGACCAGTTCGATCTTGGCCTCGATCATCGCGGAGATGCGCTTCTACATCGATTTTACCTCTGCGGCCGACCCCCAGTCAAGGCCTTTCTTGAACCACGAGGTTAGCCTCGCGGGGGGTCCGGATATGAACTCGGCAGGTGCCACCCAGTCCGTGCTCCTTGGTTCGGTGATGTAGAACCATTCCTTTTGCCAGATCTTGACCGTCTCGACAAAGGTGCCTTCTGGCCACTCGACACGGGGAAGCTTGCTGATTACCGCCCCACCACAATCCGCATGTACGCCCGCAACTGTCTTGGGCTTGACGTTGAACACTTTGAGCCACAGGCCGAAGTGCAGCTGTACCCGCAGGAAGGCCTCACAGACGATGATGAACGCCGAGATATGCATGAAGGAGTTCGGGGGGAGGTCATGGAAATCTAACCCATAAAAGAACATGAGGCCCCTGATGAAGGGGTGGAGCGGAAAGCCCAGTCCCCGAAGGAAATGGGGGACGAACACCACCCTCTCGCCCGGCTTCGGTGTGGGAACCACCTAATTCGCCTCTGGAGCACGGTGGGCGATGTCGGCGGAGAGGTAGCCCGCACGCTTTAGCTCCCGAATATCGTTGTCGGTGTCGGAGGAGGCCTCCCACTTGCCCATGGAGCCTGAACCAGCCATGGCCGAGCTCGGAGGGAAGATTGTGGACGAACTGGATCTGGGCTCTCGGAGCTTGGGAAGGTCGAGGAGGCAAAGAGTGCGAATTTGGAGCGTGAATAGGCCTTGGGTTTTTTTTACCTTTTATGGGGTGCCAAAATACCAAGAGCCTCCCTCTTACTGCGCCGCAGGCCTCGCCACTTCCCGAAACAATCATGCCGTTATGCGCGCATGGGATAACCCAGGGCATTGAGCGTGTCCCATAATAAACGGGACACGATCTACACGTTGATAAGACGTGCCAATGGAGAAACGGCCTCGAACCGCGAATCGAGTTTTTATAACCGGCTCAGCGGTCGTGATGGGCCACGACCCTTCGTCAGAAAGGTTGTTAGAAAATACTGTTCACACCTTGACGTTTGGCCTTCGAGGTTAAGTGACTTATGGCATCCGGATATCTATATGTTCGGATAACTATGTGTCATTGGTGGCCGGACTAAAGCCAGCCGAGCATAAAGGGGGAAAAGAACTCACCCCGCAAGCCAAAGACTCCGATCACATGAAGCTACTAGTGTCATGACCCCTGGCATTGGGGGCTAGTTCGGGGGCTACTGAGGGAGTCCTGGACAAAGGGGTCCTCGGGCCGCCGGCCTATCTCTCATAGGCCGGCTTGGTGGGCCACTCTCTGGTTACCACCGGAAGGGCCGGGATATGCGGCGATCCCGTATTCTAGAAGGAAACCTCCGAAGACTTGGCGTGTGCTCCATGTCAAGATGAGAGGATCAGCGTCTTCACTTCCAGCTGGAGACTTATCATGTGTGAACCCTAGGTACCCCCGGTGTCTATATAAACCAGGGGTTTAGATTGTAGAGGGCAGACATGCTCATCTAGGGTTTTGGCTACTTGATCTCGAGGTAGATCGACTCTGCAATCTTCATACACATCAATACAACCAAGAAGGACGTAGGGTTTTACCTCCACAGGAGGGCCCGAACCTGGGTAAACATCATCTCCTTCGTCCCTTGTTACCCATCGATCCTAAACCCACAGCTCGGGACCCCTTACCTGAGATCCGCCGGTTTTGACACCGACACCCCTCTCCACTGCCTCTGATGCCTATAAATTCCCAAATATTCCGAAAACCCTAGGGGAGTCAACAAAACCCAATTCCAGCCGCCGCAAGTTCCAGAACCTAGAGATCCAATCTAAACACCATCACGGAGGGGTTCATCTTCCTCATAGGTGCCTCTTCGATGATGCGTGAGTAGTCCACCATAGACCTACGGGTCTGTAGGCAGTATCTAGATGGCTTCCTCTCTCTCTCTCTCTCTTATGATTCTCAACACAATGGTCTCTTGGAGCTCTATTTGATGTAAACTTTTGTGGTGTATTTGTTGGGATCCGATGAATTTTGAGTTCATGATTAGTTTCTACCTATGAATATTATTTGAGTCTTCTTTGATCTCTTATATGCATGATTTCTTATAGCATCGTATTTCTTCTTCGAATCTTTGGTTTAGTTAGGCCGACTAGATCGATTTTTCTTGCCATGGGAAGAGGTGCTTTGTGATGGGTTCGATCTTGCGGTGTTCTTTCCCAGTGACAGAAGGGGCATCAAGACACGCATGTATCGTTGCTATTAATGATAACAAGATGGGGTCTATTCCTACATTAATAGATCTTGTCTACATCATGTCATCATTCTTATTGCATTACTCCGTTTTTTCATGAACTTAATACACTAGATGCATGCTGGATAGCGGTCGATGTGTGGAGTAATAGAGGTAGATGCAGGCAGGAGTCCGTCTATCTATCTTGGACGTGATGCCTATATAATGATCATCTCCTTGGATATCGTCATGACTATTTGATTTTCTATCAATTGCCCAATAGTAATTTGTTCACCCACCGTGTGCTATACTCATGAGAGAAGCCACTAGTGAACCATACGGCCCCCGGGTCTACTTTTCCAACATATTGCTTTCCGATCTACTTTTTTGCAATCTTTGTTTTCAGATCTACAAAACCAAAAACCCAAAAACATATTGCTGCATATTTACTCTTTTTATTTGTGTTCTTGAGAGATCTATCTCTCCTATCTATCACTACCTAATCTATCTTACTACCGTAGAGAGATTGACAACCTCTCTTTCGCGTCGGGTTGCAATTATTTGTTGTTTGTGTGCAGGTGCTGCTTATTCGGTGGTCACTACTGGAATTCAGTTATTTGCCATCTGCCAGCTCTTTGCCGTCTGCCAGCTGATGGCAAAGAGGCTGTTTCCCGTCTGTCTTGCCAAAGCAGACGGCAAAAAACCAGCTGATGGCAAAGAGGGTCTTTGCCATCTGCACTTCTTTGCCGTCTGCTGGCAGATGGCAAAGAGTTCTTTGCCGTCTGCCAGCAGACGGCAAAGACCAAAGTGGGCCCCACGGGGCACGGCGCTGGCTAGGTCAAGCTCTTTTCCATCTGCCACTTCTTTGCCGTCTGCTGGCAGATGGCAAAAATTTCTTTGCCGTCTGCCAGCAGACGGCAACGAGGTGAGGGTGGGGCCCACAATGTCACGGCGGGGGCGGGCTAACGGTCACCGTCTTTGCCGTCTGCTGGCAGACGGCAAAGAATTCTTTGCCGTCTGCCAGTAGACGGCAAAGAGGGGGGCTTAATTTTCGCCCCCGCGCCCAAAGTCTCTCTCTCTCTCACACACATCTCTCTCTCCCTCTTTGTCTCAGCGCCGCCGCCCCACCCTGCCCTGCCCCCGCCGCCCCGCCCTGCCCTGCCCTGCCCCCGCCGCCGCCCCGCCCTGCCCCGCGCCGCTGCCCCGCACCTCCGCTGCCCCGCGCCGCCGCCCCGCAGTCTGCCGCAGCGGCCACGTGCCGCCGCCCCGTCGAGCCCCCCCGGCGAGCCCTCCCCGGCGGCACCCCCCGGCGAGCCCCCCCCGACGGCACCCCCCCCGACGAGCCCCCCGGCGGCACCCCCTCCGGTGAGCTCCCCCACCTCTGCCCTTTTTTTTCTTCTGTTTTTCTGTATTTTTCCTTTTTTTTAATATCATGATTATAGATATATATAGATGCTACTGTTAGTAGATAGTAGATGCATCAATTAGGTTAATTAGTTAGATGTTGTTAATTAGGTTTTTTGAGTAGGTTAATTAGTTAGATGCTACTGGTTTCGACATCAATTAGGTTAATTAGGTTAGGAGGAGGAGAAGAAGAAAAAAGAGGAGAGGAGGAGAAGAAGAAGAGGAAAAAGGAAAGGAGGAAGAAGAAGAAGAAGAAGGGAAAAAAAGGAAGAAAATGAAGAAAAGGAAGAAGAGGAAGAAGAAGAAAAGAAAAAAAGAGGAAAAACCCCGACCCCGACCCCGACCCGACACCCCGACCCCGACCCCGACCCGACACCCCGACCCCGACACCCCGACCCCGACCCGACACCCCGACCCCGACACGGCACCCCGACCCCGACCCCGACCCGACACCCCGACACCGACACGGCACCCCGACCCCGACACCCCGACACCCCTGACACCCCGACACCACGACACCCAGACACGACACCCCCGACACCCCGACACCCCGACCCCGACACGACACCCCGACCCCGACACGACACCCCGACACCGACACGACACCCCGACACTTAAATTAGGTATATATTCAATTTTTTAGGTATTCAATTTTTTATTATGTTCATGATGATGATACACTTAAATTATATACATATTATTCATGTCAGGTATTCATTCTTTTTATGTTGTACTAATTTCATTTACTCTTTGTCATTGCAGGTGTTGACAGATGGTGGGCGCGGGTCGAGAGCGCTCCGAGGCTCCTACCTCGGCGCGTGGTGGGAGGGGTAGTTCCATTCCACCCCATAGCCTCCGAAGAGCGCTGGATCTCAGTATGCAGACACCACCGGCGGTCGCTTCTTCTTCGGCCGGGAGAGGTCGGGGGGGAAGAAGGCTGGTAGAGGTGGACGTGGCGGCGGGAGAGGTAGGAAGGCTGCTACTACGCCTTCCTCGCCGCCACCCCCAGCTGATTCACCCGACCACAGGAGTGCTCCGTCTGAGATGGAGCCGCCTGAGGTGGACCCGTCTCGGACTCCGGTCCACGAGCCTCGGGCCGACGAGCCTATGGCAGACGCGCCTACGGCCGACGAGCCTCGGGCCGACGAGCGTCGGGCCGACGAGCCTTCGTCCCACGAGACTCCGTCCCACGAGACTCCGTCCCACGAGACTCCGGAGCTTAGCAGGGATCACGCTGAGTCGCAGCGGAACTCGACGGAGTCGAGTGGCCGTGCTGAGGGTGGCTATAGTTCTGATAGCTATAGCGAGGGTGAGTGGGTTGAGGAGCGCAAAGTCTACCAGCGTGGTGGTACAAAGCTCCCGCCCACCCCGGCGACCCCCGACCAGAGGTGGTTGATTGCGCCTAACGGGGCCAAGTAAGTGCATTTACTCTTTTTTAACCTTTTGCCTTCACGTTTCTTCGAATATCTAATGCGTTGGCCTTGTCATACTGCAGGTCTTGGACACACGAGCCTCATGTCCGCAGGCCCAACAATGTCCTTGGTGTGATTTGTCGCCAGAGCTTCCCGGGGTGGGTCACGTTGCCCGGTGAGGGCCGGGTTCCCGAGTTAGGAATGACCTGGGAGCACTACTTGGCTGCCCCGGCCCCGCCGGGGCATAGGATCGGCGATGTCGAGTGCCACAAGGTGGCCGACATTGTGATCCAGACGTTTTGGGTAATTTCTCCTTTGCCGTCTACGTTGTGTTTCCTTCTTTGATTGGCAACCCTAGTGATTGTACTAATTCGTGTTTTCTTGTTTTATTGCAGACCTTCTACAGGTGTGCTGAGGGACAGGAGGAGGCCGCGTCTCTGGTTATCGACAACGAGTGCAGGCGCCAACTTCAAAACTTTCGGCACGAGGCTCGGACGCAGGCTATTCGAGACTACTTCGCCTCGGCTGGTATTAGGAGGAAAAGAGAGAAGTGCCGCGAAAAGTTTCTGAGTAAGGAGAAGTACATGAAGGTAATTACCTATTCTTAAGGCCTTGTACTTAGTTTCCTTGATTTGATTCGTAGGCGTAGCGCTCAAATTTCTCTTGCTTAACTTAGGTGCCCCCGAGATGGTGTGTGGATAGGATGGACTGTTGGGAGGCGTTGGTGGATGAGTGGTGCTCTCCCCAATGGCGCTCCACCCACGACACTGCAAAGGACAAGCGTGGCAAAATGAAAGGTGTCCCACACCATCTAGGCAGCGTCAACCTACATCAGTACGGGGAAAACTGGGTATGTGGTTTGCTTCATGATTCATGCAAATTTATTCTTCATGCTAGCTTGAGCCCTCAACTAATACTCTGTTCCTCTCTTTTAGGCGCGAGAGAACAAGGCTCCAGTGCCACAGCTGTTCGACCTCTATGCCATGTCCAATAATGCGTCGTACAAGAAGGCCAAGGCATTCTCTGAGTCTGACCTCGATGATCCAAAGAAATTCACCAACCGAGCCTCCCACCACAAGCTTGTGAGGTACAGAGACGAGGGGAAGGCGAGGAAAGGGCCGGACTTTAACCCGAGCCAGCAACCTCTTGATCCAGAGCTGGTGATGATATCTGGTGGCGGGAGGCCCCATGGCTCGTTAGCCATTGGGGATGGACTGATACGTTGTAGTAGCACTCTCCCGCAGATCAAGAAGCGCCAGACCGGCTCCGATCCTGAGATATTGCCTCGTGCACGGCCAGTGGAGCTCGAATTCAAGGTTAGTTATACGGACTCAGATACCTTTCCTTCATTACATTGTGTGTGCGGCCGTCGATGATTACAATGCTAACGAGTGGTGTTGCAGGCTGCTATTGAGGCAGAGAGAGCGAAGACCCAGGCTGCTATTGAGGAAGAGAGAGCGAAGACCCAGGCGATTCTAGAGGAGAGGGACCGGCAGGCGGCGGAGAGGGAGAGGGAGCTTGAGGACAAGACGGCTAATGCGTTGGAGGAGGAGAGGAACCGGAACATGATGGCTAACCGGGCCCTATACGAGATGTTCGCGGTAAGTTTCTTCTGCATATTAGCCAAATCATGCACGTAATGTTCCTTACAGTAGTATCTAATATGACTGACTCGTCAAAACCAAATGTGCAGACCCTGTGCGAGAAGAGCGGCACGACCCCTCCGCCGATGCCAGTCATTGCTCCGGCGGGCACGGTGAGTTTCATTTGAATGGTCATTATTTACTAGTCTTCACATTTGAGTTGCATCATGCTAACGATACATTGGAAATGATCTTTGGTGCAGCATAACTCCCGACAAGCATCGACCGATCCTCCTCCGTCAGCCACTGGCGCGACCGGTCCTACAACTACACCTACAACTACACCTCCGTGATGACGGTAAGTTTTCGCAAGTGTTTAGCATAACAAATGCGTACTTAGCTTAAGAAATGACCTATTTATCTCCAAAATGCCGTATACTTAGCTTAGTTTCCTCGAAAATGACATTATAACCTTACTTAGCTCCAAAATGACCAATTTTACCATGGATAGCTCTCAAATGACCTATACTTAGCTTAGCTTAAGAAATGACATATTTAGCTCTAAAATGACCTGTACTTAGCATTATTTCCTCCAAAATGACATAATAACCTTAATTAGCTCCAAAATGACCTATTTTACCACGGATAGCTCTCAAATGACCTATACTTAGCTTAGCTTAAGAAATCACCTATTTAGCTCCAAAATGACCTATTTAACCTAGGAAAGCTCTAAAATGACATATACTTAGCATTTATTCCTCCAAAAATGAATTTATATGGTTAGCTAGCTCAAAAATGACATAATAACCTTAATTAGCTCAAAAATGACCTATTTAACCTAGGATAGCTCTAAAGTTACCTATACTTAGCATTTATTCCTCCAAAATGACTCAATATGCTTAGCTAGCTCAAAAATGACATAATATGCTTAAGAAATGACCTATTTAGCTCCAAAATGACTTAATATGCTTAATTAGCTCAAAAATGGCATAATTACTTAGGTTAGCTCTGAAATGACCTATACTTAGCTTATTTAGTTCATTTATGACATACTTAGCATATTTAGGTCAAAAATGGCCTATTTAACTAGGTTAGCTCTAAAATGACACAAGTAAGCAATAAGAAGAAGAAAAAGAAAGAGAAGAAAAAATCTTCTTCTTCTTCTTCTTCTTCTTCTAGTCTTCTTCTTCTTCTTTTTCTTCTTCTTCTTCTAGTCTTCTTCTTCTTCTAACTTCCTTCTTTCCCATTTTGCAGATTTGATTCACTTCACGGAAGCTTGCGTTCATGGAGTCCTTGTCCTTCCATTTTGTTTTGATTTTGTAGGATCAACAATTGACACTGGCATATGTATGTATAGATGAATGAAACTTGCATATGTATGGATGAGACTTGCATATGTTTTGATTTGGTATGTGTTGGATGATCATATCCATATGGCTTGCATATCATTTGCATATGTGTTGTTTATTATGTGGTGGATGAGACATTTTATGTGATGGACTAGACATAATGTTTGCCTTATTATGTGATTCTGAATATATATATATATGTGTGTGAATTTATGTGCAAATGAATTGATGTAAGAGAAAACAGTAAAAACAGGGGCTATATAGCCACTTTGCCGTCTGCTAGCAGACGGCAAATAGGCCACGTGGCAGCAGCCTGTGCAAGCTGGGCTGGCCTATTTGGCCTGTTTGCCGTCTGCGAGCAGACGGCAAAGAGCTTTCTTCTTTGCCGTCTGCTAGCAGACAGCAAAGAGCCTGCGCTGGCCCAGCTGACGCCTGACGTCAGCTGACGTCAGCTGTAGCTCTTTGCCGTCTGCTGGCAGACGGCAAAGAGCGCCGTTAGCCCCCTAACGGGGCTGGCACCTTTTGTCTGCCGTCCAGGGGCTTTGCCGTCTGCCAGCAGACGGCAAAGAGCTTGGCTTCTTTGCCGTCTGCCAGCATACGGCAAAGTGGCCTTTACCGGCACCCGTTCGGCCGGACTGTTCGCCGTCTGCTGGCGGACGGCAATGGCTTTGCCGTCCGCCAGGCAGGCCTTTGCCGTCTGTTATGGCAGACGGCAAAGAAGCTGATTCCAGTAGTGGGTGGTGATCTTCCTACTGGTTCGATAACCTTGGTTTCATAACTGAGGGAAATACTTATCGTCGCTATGCTGCATCATCCCTTCCTCTTTGGGGAAATACCGACGCAGTCTCAAGCCACGTCAAAGGAATTTCTGGTGCCATTGTCGGGGAGGAAGCGGTCTCTTCTAGGTGCCTATCGTAGGCGCCGAGGGGACTCCATCATCATCTACCAGGTTCCTAATCACAAATCTCATCTCCTTGCAATTACATTATTTGCCATTTGCCTCTCGTTTTCCTCTCCCCCACTTCACCAATTTGCCGTTTTATTCGCCCTCTTTTTCGTTTGCCCTTTTTCTTGCCGGATCTCTTTTTGTTAGCTTGTGTTACCATTTGCCTTCTATTTGCTTGCATCTTCGCTTGCTAAAAATCTATTGATATGGATCCTCATCCACTTGCTAATCTTTTCAAAAGACCAAATTATGATGAACCAATTGCTAGTGAGTTGAGTGCACTTGATTATCTCTATGAAGTTTTGCTTGAAAATCATGAATCTGAAAATTTTGATGAAGTGTTAAAAGAAGAAATTTATAAGGTGATTCATGATAGCTCCTTGATTGAAAAGCATGAGTGCAATGATCTTACTATAAATTCTATTAATGTCAATTATGCTAATGATATGCAAAGCCACAAGCTTGGGGATGCTATGTTTGATGAAGATGATATTTTTAGTCCCCCCAAGTTTTAATGAGCAAATTTATTATGATGATTGCATGCCTCCTATTCATGATGATGGTGATGACATGTATGCTATAATGAGTAATGATAACCATGAAACTTATCATCGTGGTTTTAATTTGCAATGTGGTTATGTCAATCAAGTGTCTCATGATAGTTATTTTGTTGAGTTTGCTCCCACTACCATGGATGAAAAGGAATTTGCTTATGTGGAGAGTAATGGAAATTCTATGCTTGTGCATCATGAAAAGAATGAATTATGTGATAGTTATATTGTTGAATTCCTTCATGATTCTACTGAAATTTATTATGAGGGAGGAACATATGCTTGTAGGAATTGCAATATTATCAAGTTTCCTCTCTATGTGTTCAAAGTTTTGAAGTTATGCTTGTTTTGCCTTCCTATGCTAGTTGATTCTTGCTCCCATAAGTTGTTTTCTCACAAAATACCTATGCATAGGAAGTGTGTTAGACTTAAATATGCTTTTCATGAGATTCATGATGCTCTCTTGCATATTTCAATTACTACTTTTTATGTGAGCATCATTGAAAGCATTATGCCTAGCTAGGGGCGTAAAACGATAGCGCTTGTTGGGAGGCAACCCAATGAATAAATTGATTTTAATCTTCTCCTTTCAGTTTTTGAGTGTTGACACAATTATGCCTCTGTTATGATTGTGTTTTTATGGTTTATTTAGTGTTTGTGCCAAGTAAAGCCTTTAGGATCATTGATAGGATGAGTAGAAGTGATGCTGAATCTGAAACAGAAACTTTGCGTCCAGTATTTGAATTTTCATTTTTTGCTGGAATGCGATCTTGAGCTGAAATTTTAACACAGTGTTGCTATACAAATGCCTTACGTTTTCCTAATTATTCAGAATTTTTAGAGTTATAGAAGTATGGCTAGAGTACAGATTACTACAGACAGTTTTGTGTAAGACAGATTCTGGTTTTGTTGCATTGTGTGCTTGTTTTGATGAACCTATGGCTTGTATTGAAGGGTATGAACCATGGTAAAGTTAAAATACAGTAGGTATAATGCAATTATAAAATATGAATGGGTTCAAAACAGTACCTAAAGTAGTGATTTGCTTTATTATACTAACGGATCTCACGAAGATTTTATTGAGTTTTGTGTGATTGAAGTTTTCAAGTTTTGGGTGAGATCACGATGGATGAAGGAATAAGGAGTGATAAAAAGCCTAAGCTTGGGGATGCTACCGCACCCCCAAGATATATCCAAAGAGAAACAAGCAACTAAGCATGGGGATGCCCCCGAGTGGCATCCCCTCTTTCTTCTAACAACCATCGGTATTTTACTTGGAGCTATATTTTTATTCGTCACATATCATGAGTTTTGCTTGGAACGTCTTGTATCTTTGCTTGCTTTGTTTGTTAGTTTTTCCTTTGTTTCCTTGCTGTAAACACCTATTTGAGAAAGCCAAAATCATGCTATGATTTGTTAGAATTGCTCTATGTGCTTCACTTAAACTTTTTGAGCTATAGAATTGCTCTAGTGCTTCACTTATATCTTTTTGAGCACGGTGTGCTTGGAATTTTTTGTAGAAATACTCTCATGCTTCACTTAGATTAGTTTGAGAGTTAGTAAATTTTTGAAGAAATCCTCTCATGCTTCACTTATACCTTTTGGAGATATGAAATCTTTATGCTCATGTGCTTCACTTAAATTTGTTTGAGCTTGCCAAAAAGCAATGGCAATATATGAAACTAGTCCCAAAGTGATAGATATCCAAGGAGGATATAATAAAAACTTTCATGAAGATCATTGGACAAATTAAACTTGATTCTTTGTAATAGTTTTGAAACATGATGATAGTAATATGTGAGTCATGTTAGTGTGTAATTATGCTTAGTAGGAATATTGGTTTTAAGGTTTGTGATTCCCTATGCATGCACGAAAGTCAACAGTTATGCAATGAAGTTACATCCTACTTGTGGTGCATTATTCAGTGTTAGTTATGTCCAATGCTCAGTTATGTGAATTTTCGTTTCTTGGTTTGGTTGCTTCCCAACCTATTTGCTAGCCTCTATTTGTACTAAGTAGAAATACTACTTGTGCATCCAAAATCCTTAAACCAAGTTTTCCCTTATGAGTCCACCATACCTACCTATATGTGGTATTTCCATGCCGTTCCACCGTTTTTCGGGATGAAGCGCCACCATCTCGAGGCGGAAACCTGGGCAGAGGCACTTTTGCACTCCAGCAGTCAGATTCTGCTGGGGAAATTCCTCTCCGGGAGGGGGAGATCAAAACCATCGTCATCACCAACGCTTCCTTCTTCGTGGGAGGACCAAACTTCATCAACAACTTCACCAACACCATCTCATATCCAACCCTAGTTCATCTCTTGTATTCAATCTTTGTCCCAAAACCTCAGATTGGTACCTGTGGGTCACTAGTTGTGTTGATTACATCTTGTAGTTGATCCTTGTTGGATTACTTGGTGGAAGATATTATGTTCAGATCCTTAATCATTATTATTATACCTCTGATATTGAACATGTTGATGAGGTGTGAGTAGTTACTATTGTTCCTGAGGACATGTGAGAAGTCTTGTTGTAATTAATCTTGTGAAGTTTGTATTCAATTGATATTTTGATGATATGTATGTTGTTACTTCTCTTAGTGGTGTCATGTGAACATCGACTACATGACACTTCACCATGTTATGGGCCGAAGTGAAGTCATTGTGTAGTAACAAGTAGATGATGGGTTGCTAGAGTGACAGAAGCTTAAACCCCAGTTTATGTGTTGCTTCATATGGGGCTGATTTTGATCCACACATTCCATGCTATGGTTAGATTTATCTTAATTCTTCTTTCGTAGTTGCGGATGCTTGCAAGAGGGGGTAATCATAAGTAGGATGTTAGTTCAAGTAAGAACAACACCTTAGCACCGGTCCACCCACATATCAAATTATCAAAGTAGCGAACGCGAATCAACTCAACATGATGAACATGACTAGACAAAAATTCACATGTGTCCTCGGGAGCACTTGCTTAATATAAGAGTACTTTCAGGCCTGTCCTTTGCTACAAAAAGGATTGGGCTACCTTGCTGCACCTTTGTTACTATTGTCATTTGTTACTTTTTATGAATTATCTTGCTACAAAATTATCTACTATTGTTACTTACAACACTTGCAGAGAATACCTTGTTGAAAACCGCTGGTCGTTTCCTTCTGCTCCTCATTGGGTTTGGCACTCTTACTTATCGAAAGGACTATGATTGATCCCCTATACTTGTGGGTCATCAATATTCTAAAAATGCCTCCATATGCTAAGTATATGAAAGATATTGTCACTAATAAAAGGAAAATACCTGAAGCTGAAATTTCCACTATGCTTGCAAATTATTCTTTTAGGAGTGGAGTACCTAAGAAATTAGGAGATCCAGGAATACCTACTATACCATGCTCCATTAAAAGAAATTATGTTAAAACTGCTTTATGTGATTTGGGAGCCGGTGTAAGTGTTAGAAAAAAGTCCATTTTACTACCCTGAAAAAAGTTGCTGGTTCACATAACCACCTGATCTTTATTTCTGTTCCCTTCACCCCCTAAACAATTCCATACCGGACAAAATCAGTCTCTGAGTGGTTTGACTCGATTGATTGCTGACGTGGCAATGGTCAATGGCGGTTTTGACCTGCGGGTGGGTCTTCCTTGTCGGGCTCGGCTGAGATAGAGGAGTTCCTCCCGAGCCTCCCCACGCACCCGTCTGCATCCCCGAGCACCGCGCCCTCGTGCTTGACCCCGCTGCCTTCGGCTGACGTCGGCGACCGCCGGAGTTCCAAGCCGCCGCCCCGAGCACCCTGCTTCTCCTTCCTCCCTTCTCTTTTCTCTCACCCGAAGTCTCACCGACGTGTCGTCTTCACACAGCAACCGAACTCCAGATCTGACCGGAAACAGACCAGATGGGGCCGCCTCCTTGCCTCCTCCGGCGCCTGCATCGCTGCAGCGCCGCCACCACTGTCCTGCTACCTCCCGCATGAGGAGAGGGATGACCATGCCCGACGACTGGGCCACCGCTGCCACAAGCTCACAGCTGTGTCGTTTCACACCCCCGCTGGACTCTGGATCCGGCTAGAACCGGTCCAGATGGGGCCGCCACCCCTGGATCTGACCGCCCCCTTGCCTCCATGCGCCACCTGCGTCGCCACACTACAGCAGTGCCTCCGTCACTGCCCTGTTACCTCATGCGCGAGGAGAGGGACGATGATGCCCGACAGCTAGGCCGCCACCACCCACTTGATGAGGGAGGTCTACCCGCAGGTCAAAACGGCCGTTGACCATTGCCACATCAGCAGCCAGTCAAGTAAAACCACCCAGGGATTGATTTTGTCCGGTATGGGATTGTTTAGGTGGTGAAGGGAACAAAAATAAAGATCAGGGGGTTATGTGAACCACCAACTTTTTTCAGGGTAGTAAAATGGACTTTTTTCTAAGTGTTATGACTTTCTCATTGTATAGAAGACTTGATTTGAGTAAGCTTACACCTACTGAAATATCTTTGCAAATGGCTGATAAATCCACTGCTATACCTATTGGAATTTGTGAGGATGTGCATGTTGTAGTTGCAAATGTTACTATCTTAACAGACTTTATTATCCTTGATATGCCCGAGGACGACAACATGTCGATTATCCTTGGTAGACCCTTTTTGAATACTGCAGTGTTTGTTATTGATTGACACAAAAGCAAGGTCACTTTTCATATTAATGGTAATTAGCATACAGTAAACTTTTCGAAGAAACAAATTCCGGTGAATTGTGCCAACATTATTGAAAAAGGTTCTACAATCACTATTGGAGGTTTTCAATTCCCTCTTCCTACTGAAAAAAGAAATATGAAACTCTTATTGTTGGGGAAATGCATATCCCCATTGAGGTAACCTAGTGATATATGAAGATTCTTCGGTTTCATGTTACTCGGAAATATTTTGTTAATAAGACTTGATCAACCTTATTAATGGATTCTTTTTGAGGGGCATGTGGTCGATGAATTCAGTAAGCACAACCTTATGTACTTATAGTTTACTCTCTGTTATTTATAGTTTATCAAAATAAAATGCCATGATTTCCTTCTTTTCAGATTTATTCATGCAATAAAAATTGGCCCAAAAATAAAAGTGCCCAGAATGTCGCAAAAATTATACATGGATTTTTATGGAATATTTAAGAATTTTTTGGAGCTGAAAATACCCCAGGGTGTGAACATGTTGCTCACAAGGCAACAAGGCACGCCCACCCCCCTAGGGTGCACGGAGATGCCTTGTGGGTCCCATAGGGACCCACTCACTTATTTGTTCAGCCCACTTCATTTCTTACCTCTAGAAAAAATTCTTGGTTGCTCTCTCCCTCGTGTTCTTGCTCCCAAACCTGGGATTTTCGATCTCTTTGCTCAGAGCTCCCTTTCTGAAACAATTTTTAGGGATTGCCCCTTGGTATGTGACTCCTCCACAGCTCCAATCAGTTTTTTTTACGTTAGTGGACTATATTTTGCATATTTTGCTGCTCTTGGTGGTACTGAAAATGAGCTTGCATGCTGAATTCTTTGAGTTCCAAATAGGTTGAATTCTTGATATGGCCTCTAGCCATCTATATGAGTAGTTGCTATCAATCTTACAAAATTTTGTTGACATAATTTTGTGGTCCAAAAATTTCAGAAATTTTGTTCCTAGGAAAATGAACATCTTTAGGAGGAATTCTTCAAGGACAAGGTCCTCTGGAGATTCATCAAGTGAGAGTTCGGTATGTCAAGCATTTGCTGAACCAAGGACAAGTTTAGTGAGTATGGCCGACGCTAAATCATGTTGATCATCATGTAACAAGTTCATGCTGGGTGTCGGTATTAAGGAAGAATTTGATCAGTATATTCAGAACATCGAGCTCACCACTTTCCTTGCAGATAAGTGCACTCAACATTATAACCTCACCCATTCGTTCATGCAAAGGTTTGAGTATCACTCCCGTACTTCTAGAGTTACATTTCATCTTTATGATTGATCTTATGGTATGTCCATAGAAGAATTCTGTGATGCATGCAAAATTCCACATTGGGGTTCACTAAACAAATGGAAAAAATCTGATTATGATATGTTCTTAAATAGTATATGCAATGGTGAATATAGGGGAGTTACGCAAGCTAGAATAAAAGGTATTCAATTCCCCTCTGTTCGTTACTTTTCACTGTTTAATGGGAAATGTATTGTTGGTAAGCAAGATTGCAGTGCACTTTGCACCCCTGACTTGAGCATTATTAAAACTGACTTAACCGGAAATAAACGGTATAATCTTGGGGCAATTATTGCACGCCGCCTGCACACTAACCATACTAGGGGAAAGGTTCATGGTGGTATTTATGCCACTCATTTAGCATAAAACTTTAATGTCAATATATGCCATAATGATTACTTGCTGCCTAAGGTTTATCTGGATCACCAAGCTATGATAGAACACCACTTTATCGATGAACCTGAGCCTCCGCACCACATTCGCTATAATGTGGTATATAGTGAAAAGACTTATGATGTTATTTCCGTTGCCTGCACCTACTCTATTTGACTATCATGCCAAGCACGGATATGTCATCATGCCACCAGACATAATCGCTTACCGAAATGAGTTGGCTACGGCGCAGAACGAGGCCCAGGCTTGGGACGCTCAAGTACCTCGATCTCACTACTTCCCTACTGGACCTGGTGGCTACTACGGATGGTGAATACCAAGCTAGGCTAAACTCTAAGTTTCGGGGAGTACATATTGATACTTCTGATCTGCGTTGGGTTTTCCATGAAAAGGAGCAGGTAATTGCAACACAATACAAATAAGTATTTCCCTCAGTTAAGAAACCAAGGTTTATCGAACCAATAGGAATATCAATCCACAACCGTCTTCAGCGGCTGCACACAAAAGAGCAAACACTCGCACCCAACGCGGCAACAGGGTTGTCAATCCCCATGATCTCGTTATTTGCAAGCAAGTGAAGTGTATAGATAATAGTAGATAATTGTAAATTGCAAAATAAATAAAAATAAATAATGGCAGCAAGGTAATGATAGGTTTTGTAAATATATAAGTGAATAGACCCGGGGGCCATAGTTTTCTCTAGCTGCATGTCTCATGTAGGCAACATACGGTGGGTAAACAAATTACTGTTGGGCAATTGATAGAAAAGCACATAGTTATATGATATTCACGGCAATGATCATGTATATATAGGCATCATGTCCATAAGCAAATAGGCCGACTTCTGCATGTACTTATTACTATTACTCCACCCATCGACCACTATCCATCATGCATCTAGAGTATTAAGTAAAATAGAGTAATGCTTGGACAACATTGACATGATGTAGAAAAAGAGAATTCAATTAATATGAACTAACACCATTGTTTTATCCTTAGTGGCAACAATACAAAGACGTGTTTTATCCTTTCTGTCACTGGGATATAGACCACCGCCAGATTGAACCCACTACAACGCACCCCTCTCACTAAAGAAATACCAATCTAGTTGGCCAAACTATTTCAACAGATCGGAGAGATTTACGAAGCTATAATGATCATGCAAATAAGAATCATAATATTCAAAGGTGACTCAAATACTTTTCATGAATAATATGAAACATAAACCCATAATTCATCGGATCCCAACAAACACACCGTACAAAAGAATTACATCGGATAGATCAAAGCGAAGATGCGATGATCATTGTATCGAAGATCAAAAGAGAGAGAGATAACCATCTAAGTAGTAACTCTGTACCCATAGGTCTATGGTGAACTACTCACACATCATCATGAGGGCAGCAAGGTTGATGAAGAGGCCCTCCGTGATCGATCCCCCCCTCCGGTAGGGTGCCGGAATGAAGCTCTAGATGGGATCACAGCGGAACAAAGACTTGCGAAGGTGGAAAAAGTATTTTGGGATGCCCACTAGGGGTTTGGGAATATATGTGAATTTATAGGCCAGAGAATAGGGGTAGGAGGGCCACCAGGGAGGGACATGCCATTAGGCAACGCATACCCCCCCTGGGCGCGCCCTGTTGGCTTGTGCCTCCCTTGCGCGGCCTTTGGTCTTCTCCCGAAGCTTCCAAGTCTTCTTTTGGTCCAGAAAAAATCATAAAAAAGTTCCGGGGCAATTGGACTTCGTTTGGTACTATAAACCTAAAAAGTAAAAAAACACGCAAAAAACAACAACTAGCAGTGGGTCAATATGTTAGTGCTCAAATATAATATAAATTGGTAAATTATTACACAAAAAGTATCCTAGAATGATAATATAATAGCATGGAACAATAAAAAAATTATAGATACGTTGGAGACGTATCAGCATCCCCAAGCTTAATTCCTGGTCGTCCTCGAGTGGGTAAATGATAAAAATGGAATTTTTGGTGTGACATGCTACCCAATATGTAATATTTTGCATCTATGCTCATTAAAAAACGATGAATTAAAATACATCAACATAGTAATATTTATATGCACAAGTAACAAAATCATCAATCTTTCAAAGTATACGATCCTAAAAGAATGTTTACACCCATTCATTTGATCATATTAGCAAGGCATGGCTCCATCTTCACCACATTAATACAAATGTCAAGTACCACGGTGTTCAAGTTAGGCATTTGGATCATACTTTTTCAATGTGCATCAACTTTTTATTCTTCACGCAATACATGAGCGTGAACCATGGACATAGCATAAGGGTGGAATAGAATATGGTGGTAGATATCAAAGGGGTAAAAAGTGGAGAAGAAAGTCTCGCATCAACTAAGTGTATCAATGGGCTATAGAGATGCCCATCGATAGATGTCAATGCAAGAAGTAGGGATTGCCATGCAAATGTTGCACTAGAGCTATAAGTGTATGAAAGCTCAACTGAAGCTAAGTGGGGTGTGCATCCAACTTGCTTGCTCATGAAGACCTCGGGCATTTGAGGAAGCCCTTCATCGGAATATACAAGCCAAGTTTCTAATAATGAAAAAGTAATTCCCACTAGCATATGAAAATTACATAACATGAGACTCTCTATATGAAGAACAAGGTGCCACTTTGAGGCACAAGTGTGGTCAAGGATAGTAGCAAAGTCCCTTCTTTCTTTTTCTCTCTTTTTCATTTTTTATATCTTTTTATGGTGGGAACATTTGGCCTCCCCCATTTTTACTTCCTCACTGGGATGCCCTAATAATAATGATCATCACACTTTTCTTTACTTACAACTCAATATGAAAACTCGATATGAAGAACTATGAAACAATATGACTCAATATGAATGCCTCTAGCAGTGTACCAGGATGTGCAATGATCTAGTGTGACATGTATCAAAAATATAATGAACGGTGGCTTTGCCACAAATACTATGCCAGCTATATATGATCATGCAAAGCAATATAACGATGAATGAACTAGTCATATGATGTAACGGTGGAATTTGCATGGCAATATATCTCGGAATGGTTATGGAAATGCCATAATAGGTAGGTATGGTGGCTGTTTTAAGGAAGAAATAAGAAGGCTTATGTATGACAAAGTGTATCATGCCACGGGGTTTGGATGCACCGACGAAGTTTGCACCGATCCTCGAGGTGAGGATGGGCAATGCACGGTACCGAAGAGGCTTGCAAAATATGAGGTGGTGAGATTGCGTATGTCCACGGGTTCACATTAGTCATGAAGAACTCATATACTTATTGCAAAGTTTTATTAGTTTTATCACAAATCAAAGTACTACTCGCATGCCCCGAGGGAGGAGGTTGGGAGGAGTTAACCATCACGCGCCTCCTACCTGAAATAACACTAGGATTTTAACGAGGAATAGAAATGCTCGCACATCCCCACCATGCCTTTTTAATATTTAGAAAAAATGGGAAATTAACACCTCTTAATACTGATACTTCTACGAATCAACAAGGATGCACTCACACCTTTTACACATTACCACATCAATATCATTAACCCACAATTTTTATTTTATGTGCTACATGATGGTTTTGATTATCACTCATTGAATACCTATTATTTTTGGAATAGTCTTATGACCCATGCAAATTACCGTCACTATTTATTTACTCCCAAACAAATATAATTGAAGAACGAGAGTGCAATTATTTCTATAAAATCTATACGCCACTGTGCTCAAAAAGATATAAGTGAAGTACTAGAGCAACTGCTAAGCTCAAAAGATATAAGTGAAGCACATAGAGTATTCTGATAAATTATGATGAAGGTGTGTCTATCTCAAATAGGTGTGTACAGCAAATGATGATTGTGGAAAACTAAAAATAAAAGGAAACAACGTGAAATGACGCTCCAAGCAAAACTCATATCATGTGACGAATAAATATATAGCTCCAAGTGACATACCGATGGATTGAGACGAAAGAGGGGATGCCTTCCAGGGCATCCCCAAGATTAGACGATTGAGTCTTACTAGAATATTACCTTGGGGTGCCTTGGGAATCCCCAATTTTAGGCTCTGGCCGCTCCTTATTCCTTCGTCCATCGTGATAACACCCAAAAATTTAAAACTTCAATCACACAAAACTCAACAAAACTTCGTGAGATACGTTAGTATAAGCAACATATCAAATACTTTAGGTACTGTTATAAATTGATTCATATTTATTGCATAATAGGTACTGTATTCTAACTTCTCCATGGCTTAAACCCCCCGATATAATCCATAGCATCATCAAAACAAGCAAACTATGCAAGCAAAAACAGAATCTATCTAAAACAGAATAGTCCGTAAACATATGAAGATAACCTATACTGTTTTAATTCTAAAAATTCTAAAAAATTAGGAAAACGTGAAGAATTTGTATATCAATGCTGTGTAAAGAATTCAGATCAAAAAGACGTTCCAGTAAAATCTGAGAAATTCTGCACCGGACGCTAAAGTTTCTGTTTTTGCACCGTATCAATTCTACTCATGTTGTGAGTCATCCCAAAGGCTTTACTTGGCACAAACACTAACTAAAACATAAAAACACAATCATTACATAGGCAATAATCATGTTATCACACACAAACAGAAAGTAAAAAACAAAAATAAAGATAACTATGTAGTTGCCTCCCAACAAGCGCTATTGTTTTATGCCCCTAGCTAGGCATAATGCATAGTTTCAAGTGTTGTCATCTTTGACACTCCACCCATAAGTAGCTCTCATGATTGATTTATAAGGTGGTTTAATTATCTTACTAGTTAAGTGTTCCATCCCTTTCTTTAATGGGAATTGGAATCTTATGTTTCCCTCTTTCATATCAATAATTGCACCTATAGTTCGTAAGAAGGGTCTTCCAAGTATTATTGGACAAGTAGGATTGCAATCAATAACAAGCACAATGAAATATATAGGCACATAATTTTTATTTGCAACAATAAGAACATCATTTATTTTACCTAAAGGTTTTTTAATGGTACAATCCGCAAGATGCAAGTTTAGGGAACAATCTTGAATATTGGTGAGACCAAGCACATCACAAAGAGATTTAGGTTTGGTTGAAACACTAGCACAAAATTCACACAAAGCATTGCATTCATATCTATTTACCCTTATTTTAATAGTAGGTTCCACTCATCATGCAATTTTCTAGGAATAGAAACTTCAAGTTCACGCTTCTCATGAAAAGCTTTTACCATAGCCTCTACTATATGTTCGGTAAAAGCTTTGTTTTGTTCATAAGCATTGTGTGAGCTAATAATGGAATGCAGCAAGGAAATACATTCTACTAAAGATCATTTGTCATAATTAAATTCCTTGCAATCCAAGATAGTGAGCACATAACTACTTAGAGTTTTAACCTCTCCAACCCCACTTTTTCAGTTTTAACATTTGAATCATCACCCTCCAAGCAAATGGGACGCTCCTCAACTAGAGTTGACCCATCTCCAGTCCCTTCATAATTTATATTCAAAGAAGTAAACAAATATTCAATAGGAGAAACACCAATCAAGATCTTCATCATGATTCCAGTAAAAACCGGGTGGAGAGCTTTTTCTAAGAATTCTTGCTTAGCTTTCAACTTTGTGGTCCTCTCCTTACTTTCATTAATAGATATTTGGGTAGATTTAATAGTCTCATTTAAATCATGCTTGGGTGGCAAAGTTCTACCTTTAAGAGTTTCAACATCAAGAGCAATTATATCCATGTTTTTAGCCGAAGTATCAATCGTATGCAACTTTTCTTCTACCATAGTATTAAAAATCTTTTGAGAACTAATAAATTCTTTAATTGTGTTATCAAGATCATAGGGTATACTATTAGAATTTGTAGTATAATTTCCATAAGAATTACCATAAATGTTTCCATAGTTGTTAGAGGAATTACCGGGATACGACCTAGCATTGAAATTTCCTCTATAAGCATTGTTGTTGAAATTGTTTCGTGAGATAAAGTTCACATCAATAGCATCATTATTTTTCTCAATAAAAGTAGACAAAGGTTTATCATTTGGATCAACATGATTATTTTTGCTAGCAACCATATTCATAAGAGCATCCACTTTTTCACTCAAAGTAGCGATTTCTTCGACATAATTTACCTTCTTACAAGTTGGAGCTCTTTTGGTATGCCATTGAGAATAATTTGTCATGATGTTGTCCAGAAGTTTTGTGGCCTCCCCTAAGGTCACATCCATAAAGATACCACCTGCAGTAGAATCTAGAAGATTTCTAGACACAAAGTTTAGTCCAGCATAGAAGTTTTGGATAATCATCCACAAGTTTAAACCATGAGTAGGGCAATTTTCTAATCATCAATTTCATCATGTCCCAAGCTTGTGCAACATGTTCTTGATCATGTTGTTTAAAATTCACAATTTGATTCCTAAGGGAGATGATCTTAGCAGGAGGAGAATAGTTGGAAATAAAAGCATCTTTACACTTATCCCATGTTCCAATGCTATTACTCCCTCCATCTCAGTTTACAAGTCTTGCACGTGTATCTAGGTCATCAATTTGACCAACCTAATAAGAGGAATATATTACAAAAAACATGTCATTAGAAACTTTAGATGTTCTATTTTCTAATGATATAATTTTTATGTTAAACAATTTATTTTATATAAATCAAATTGATGACCTAGATACACGTGCAACACTTATAAAATGAGATGGAGGGAGTACATGGTAAAGATGAAAACCAAGCCTTAGCTTTATCTCTTAGTGAAAAAGGAAATAATTTCAATGTCACAACATCATTATCCATATCCTTTTTCTTTCGCATATCACAAAGTTCGACAAAAGTATTAAGATGAGCAGCGGGATCCTCATTCGGACTTCCCAAAAATTGATCTTTCATCACAAGATTCTGCAATTCAGAATTAATATCAAAAGCCTCAGCACTAGTGGCGGGTGGTATAGGAGTACTAATAAAATCATTGTTATTATTAGTTGAGAAGTCACACAACTTAATAGTATACTGAGACATGGTGACTGAGCAAGCAAAGTAACAAGTAGAACAAGTAGACTAACAAGCAAAGGAGTAAACTAGTAACAAACAAAGATAAATATTTTCGTATTTTTGATTTTTATGAAGCAAACTGAATATAATAGAAAATAAAAAGAAGAACAAGTGAATGATAATTTGTGTGAAGTTAGTTGATAGTTGGTGATGATACTCCCCGGCAACGGCGCCAGAAATCCTTCCTGGTACTTGTGATCTACGTTTTCTTTTCCGTGAAGAGGAACGGGTAATTGCAGCACAATACGGATAAGTATTTCCCTTAGTTAAGAAACCAAGGTTTATCGAACCAATAGGAATATCAATCCACAACCATCTTCAGCGGTTGCACACAAAAGAGCAAACACTTGTACCCAACGCGGCAAGAGGGTTGTCAATCCCCTTGATCTCGTTATTTGAAATCAAGTGAAGTTTGTAAATAATAGTAGATAATTGTAAATTGCAAAATAAAATAAAAAGTAAATAATGGCAGCAAGGTAATGATAGGTTTTGTAAATATATAAGTGAATAGACCCAGGGCCCATAGTTTTCCCTAGCAGCATTCCTCATGTGAACAAACACACCGTACAAAAGAATTACATCGGATAGATCAAAGAAAAGATGTGATGATCATTGTATTGAAGATCAAAATAGAGAGAGATAGCCATCTAGGTACTAACTACAGACCCATAGGTCTGTGGTGAACTACTCACACATCATCATGAGGGCAGCAAGGTTGATGAAGAGGCCCTCCGAGATCGATCCCCCTCCGACAGGGTGCCGGAACAGAGCTCCAGACGGGATCACGGCAGAACAGAGACTTGTGGCAGCGGAAAAAATGTTTCGGTATGCCCTCTAGGGTTTTTGTAATATATGTGAATTTATAGGCCAGAGATTGCGGCTAGGAGAGCCACTAGGGAGGGACAAGCCATCAGGGCGCGCCTACTGTCATGGTTTTGTCACTACAGATGTTCTCTTAGGAGAACTTGAGTGTGAGGCCATCGCCGCTAGGTGGCTACTCAAAGGGGTTGATCGGGGATGAGACGCGAGTTTACCCAGGTTCGGCCCCTCTGATGGAGGTAATAGCCTACGTCCTGCTTTGTGTCTATATTGATGATGATCTCGATTACAAGGGTGCGGAATCGTCAGCCTAGCTTTTGAGGTGGTCTTACTTAAGTCTTTTGGCCCTAGGGGCTCGCCGTTATATACAGGTCGAGACCTTGGGCTTTACAAGAGTCCGAGTCGTGCTATGACCCATGACCTACTACGTCTCTAACTCGCCTTGCCTTTCAAGCAAGGAAACTCCTGGCGTCTTCTGCTCTTGGGCCTTGAGTCGCCGTCTCCATGTGCTGGGCCCCCTCCGGCTCACTTGGTAAGCCTCCTTTCCTTCCTTGTCTTCAACGGCACGGCCCACCTTGGGTATGATTCACATGCCGCCAATGTGCTGACCCGGCCCAGTAGGGCGGGCTAAACTGCAGGGTTATATCCCCGACATTAGGCCCAGATTGATTTGAACTTGTTCATGCCAATCTTCACCATTTATCTTGGCTGCTTATCTTCGTTATCGTCCTTTATCTTCTCCGGGTCATAAAACGCTAGTTTAAAATGTTTCCAGGCTTTGCAATTTCCTTATCTTCCTGTGGATAGCATCAGTCGCCCACAAAATCCTGCAATTTACTAATGATGTCACTCGCCGGAAATCCAGGGATTAAATGATGACATCACAATGGATCTTTGCGCATATCTGTTGGACCCGAGAATAAAGGCGCCCTTTATCCCAAAAATCGTGGCGTCTCTAGCTCTGAAAGATACCGTGTCTCCTCATTTCTCGCGTTGGCCTTTATTTCTCTGCCTTATAAATTACCACCGAGGGTCCTTAGATTCACTTTTCACCTCTTCTCTTAACTTCTTCTTCTTCCTCGAGCTTCGCCGTGCCGCCGCTGCAGTTTACTCGTCGCTGGTCGTCCTCTGATAGGAGTGCAGCACTTCCCCAGCTTCGTCAGGACTCGGCGAGCCACCTCCGCCGTCTTCCGCAGCCGTCAGGTAAATTATTCGCTTTCTCCTAGATCTCTTCGAGCTCGCCGTAGTCCGTGGGAGTTCATCGGAGTTCATAGTTCCTCCATTAGTACTGCTAGTTTTAGACATAGCTTTAACGGGCTTCCTCCATAGAAACAGAGCGGCTTGATCCATGGCACCATTTAATACTTGATGTATTTAGATCTCTGTCTAGAAATCATGATCTAGGTCACCACTGTTCCGATGCTCCATGGCTAGGTTTAGCAATTATTTTTATTTTTCAACCTTTTATAGATCCATAACCGCAATTGCTCTCGTAGAAACTTGTTTGTTTTTGGACTTAGCAAAAACCAGAGATCCCTGATCACCATAAGTCGCCCTTACATCTGTCGGCTCATTTATGTAGCTGTAACTTGCCATGTGATAACTGCTATAGTAAGACACCGGCTTCCCATAAGGCGCCTTATCCATTATAAATTAAGCCGTCTTAATTTGAATCATATGCTTAAGCCGCCCCTTTTACTTTATTCAGGTGACTTATTATGTCAAAATCCACCACCTGCAACTGGGTGCCATCCCAAGTTTCCAAACTTATGCTTCAAGATTACCAAGATCAAGGTTTTCTACCATCTAAGGAAATAGTTGGCTGGCGGGTTGCTCTTGGAGAAGAAATTCCAAACCCTGGTGAGGGAGAAGTAGTAGTGTTCCTGGACCATCTTCTCAGAGGCTTCTCTCCTCCCGGGTAAAAATACTTTTGAGACGTTCTACACTTTTACCATCTTCATCCTCAAGATCTTGGCCCCAACTCTATATCCAATCTTTGTTAGTTTCAAGTTCTCTGTGAGGTGTATCTTCAAATAGAGCCCTCTGCCTCCCTTTTTAGGGAGTTCTTCTACTTGAATCGCCAGACTGAATGCGCTGATGGCACCAGCCTAGAACTTGGTGGGGTCTCAATCCAGAGGTGAAGAGATGTTGCCTTCCTAGCTGCCATTCTGCCAAGCCACCCTAAGGGATGGAATAAAAATTAGTTCTATTGTCGGAACACGGCCCTAGCTGATGAGAACCCTTTGCCGGGTTACAGACCAAGTCGTCTTCCCATGCATCTCGAACTTCCTGGCTGGGCACCTCAAGAAGAACGCTCTCAACACGCTCCTATATATCCAAAGTTGAGGGCCTTAATATCCAACGGATTAACTGGGGTTGGTTTGACCCGGTGCTGGGTATCTTGGAGTATTTTGTCGCTAAGCCGTCACGACAGTCTAATGTGCACTTACTCCAGCGACTTAAACGATGCCCAAAGATATAGCAATATGACTCTAAATGCTGATGAAATAAACCGGATCTTGAAGAAGTTATTGGGTGAAAATCAAGCCGCTTGCAGCAAGGATGGATTGAAACCCTTTTATGCTCTTAACCCGGCTCCTCCGGTAAGTATCTTCACTACTCTTTATCCGACTTGCATAAACGTCTTCTCCTTTTTAAACTCCAAATCCTTACCTATTAATTTTGATTGTCAACTTTGCAGGCTAAGTCTTCATTTTGGGGTAAGAAACGAGTAAAAACTCCAGCTATCAAGCCTAAGGCCATTCCAAGTTCAAAGAAAGATAAGGCGGTTGTAGAAGAGCCGTCACTTATGGGCGAATCACCAGTAACTGATGTTCAATCGGAAGTAGAATTAGTTTTCCCATATCCATATTTAATTGAACTTGCTGATACCCTTTTTTCTTAGGGCGATGTCGAGACAAGCCGGGCTGACGATATTGAGGTAATTTCTGTCTCTTTTGGCTCAAAATCTTTACCCCAAGGAAAACAAGGCGGGTTGTCAGGAAAGTAAGATTTTCTCACTCAAATGTTCATTTGGATCCTAAATTTTTTTGAAGAAAACTCAGCATGAAATAAGGCGCCACACTCGGAGTAACTCCGGTGGCCTTGTCGGCGGCTCGCCCAATAAATCAGTCGCCCGTAAACAACAACATGAGGTGCCTCATAGTCATACTCTCTCTCTTCCAAAAGCTGGCCTCTTCCGGCAACCTCTTAATCCTTCTGGTTCCAATTATCAGGAGTCATCTCCTTCATCAGGCGACTCAACCGCCTCTAAGCTCCCACACCTCGTCATTAACAGGGTAAGTTTTTCCTTTACACCATGCACCGCCTATTCGTGCTTAAACTTGCATATGTTTGACTTTGCTGCCTTGTTTGCAGGGCCCAAGCCAATGCGAAGAAAAGAAAAGGTGGCGAGTCGTCCACCACTCCCGAGGTTCTTGAACCGGCAGATCCAAAGCCGGAGACTCCTAAAGTTCTTGAGCCAGAAGATCCAAAGCCGGCAACCCCTGAAGCTTATACCGAGAATCTTCAAAGTCAACAAGAGCTCCAAAACATGCCACCCCAGCCTTCTGAACCAGTAAATATGGAAGCTGAAGATGTTGCAACCAGTTTAATAGGTGATGTTAACCCGCCTAATCTTCAAAAGGGAACTGAAGACGCTCCTACTGAGAAGGACAAGAACGTAATTATCACCAGGACGGGTTTCACTACTCCAGGGACCCGCAATGTTCTAGCCAAATTTATAACCAAGGATGAGGCGGCGCCACTTGATAAGGAGAAAGCCAAGATTGAGCTCCCTAGCTATGAGGCCCTTAGTCCTGACGAGCTGCATGCTGGATATTTAAACCATCTTTCCAGAAGTCGGGATATGGAAATCAGCCTTGTAGGCATGATGAAAAATATGAGGTATGCTCCTCTCTCTTATATTTGTATATATATCCTTGTATAGCCCCCAAGGGTCGGCTCATCTTTTTGAGATGAGTCGGGTCTTATTAATAATTTGGAGAAATCAACCTGTAGCCCCCAAGGGTCGGCTCATCTTCTTGAGATGAGTCGGATCTTGTTATTAATTTAGAGAAATCAACCTGTAGCCCCCAAGGGCCGGCTCATCTTCTTGAGATGAGTCGGGTCTTTTTAATAATTTGGATAAATCAACATGTAGCCCCCAAGGGCCGGCTCATCTTCTTGAGATGAGTGGGGTCTTGTTAATAATTTGAAGAAATCAACCTGTAGCCCCCAAGGGCCGGCTCATCTTCTTGAGATGAGTCGGGTCTTCTTCTTATCTTTGCTTGGATGAACTGACATGCATTAGCCCCCAAGTGTCAAGCATATTGCTTGCAATCTGCTTGGGACTTGTTATAATTTGTCCTTACCATATTCATGTTGCACCTTGCGATCGTCTTATGACCAATCAATATGATAACCCCTATTGTGCAAGAAGCACTGAAATCAGCCGAGTCAAAAGTGACCGGCTTGAAGAAAGATTCTGAAGTGGGGCAAGCCACCCGAGCATCGGCTGAGGAGAAGCTTCGACTTGCCTTGGAGGAATTGGAGAAAACCAAGGCAAACTTTGAAAAACAAAATAAATCCTTTGAGGCTGAAAAGGCCGCCTTATTGAAGTGCACAGAAAACGCTTAGGGTCAATTGAAACCCCTCGCAGAAGAGCTATCCGGGTTAAAGTGATACATTGCCCTCATGACCGAGGCTATCTTTGGTAAGTATCTTCATGAGTTCTAACCTGTTCAAATATTCATGTATGTAGATTAATCACCTGGCAACTTAATTGCTAAAATTGCTATACAGGTCCTAGGACTCGCAACCTCCAGGATAACTGCTTGCTGAAGCTTAAAGCCGTGTATTCACTTATGGAACAACTTTATGCTGGAAGCCACCTCACAATTAAGGTTGTTATGGGGGAACAAAGAGCTGGTGAAGCTCATCAAAGATGTACTAAAATGCCTCTCAATGATCCCAAAACAGATTGAAGAATTAAAGTGATCAGCCGCTCGAGCAGGTGCAACGTCTTCGTTGAGTCGGGCCTTGGCTTACTCAGAAGAGATTGAGCCAGAAGAGATGGCCAAAGGGTTTCCTGAGTTCAAGGATGACAAGTCTACATTCACCGATGATGACTATGCTAAATGTGTTAAGGTGGCTCGAGTGTTGGCCACCCAACTTGTTGCCGAAATGGAGTTGAAAAACTACTAGCCGGCTTATCATGCTAACAACTCGCGAATTCGACCACCCTCCTTTGTACCGGTGGACCTGACTCCTCAACGGCGTAAGCACATCTTCGCTCCTGATGTAGACCCATCCCCTATCTTGAATGAAGAAGTTATATTCCAGGCTTTAACCCATTGCAACTGGGATTTGGACAACCTCCAAATCCAAGAGCCAGAAGCCCCAGCGGAGGATGACCGGGAGGCGACTCAGGCGATAGGTGAGCGTGAGATTAACCCGGACGGCGCAGAAGGCAAATCAAAGAAGTGACATGTAAAACACTTTAAGTCGCCCAGCGGCTCTAGCCCCCAAGTGTTGGGCAGAGCATGAATATTTTGTGGCTCCTGAGATGAGCCTGTAATAGGAGTACTTTGAAAACTTTGAAAGGCTCTGTCATGCCTTCTTGCATGTTTGCATCCGTGAAGATACCAGGAAACTTTGATCCTTTAATCTGTTTCTATCGGCATTCTGGGAACAGGGGTACCCAGACCTGCCTGCCTGCGGCCCAGGGCAGGGCCCATCTCGTCAGCCAGGAGCAGCCGGCACGACCTCACTCAAGACAAGGCCCTCGCGAGGACCCGAGCTCGCGAGGAAGGCAGCACCGAGACCAGCAAGGAGTGGGCCTCCTCAGGCCCCCTCCGGAGTGGCGGAGATCTCTATGCAGAACCCGGCCTCAGGAGTCAAGGATGACGCAAGGGAGGACAGGCGTGCGCCAGTGCGCCAGGCGGTGCAGTTTCCCCTTTGGTGCAAAGGGGGCAAGGACGTACGCGGGTTCCCAAAGCACCGCCCAAAGGTTTCCATTCCGGTGCAACAAGACTGCGACCATGAGCTCCGCAGGACGGATGTCATCGCCGAGCCCACCTCTGCTTCATCGACAGCCACTTTGCAGGCGAAGACCACCTTCGGACAGGGCGGGGATGTACTTCTGTCCCCCTTTGAATTTGGCCGTTGTGGGATCCCTTCCCGCCATTGCGATAAGGGAAGAGGACCCGGGCCACGGCTATAAATAGAGGATAGGCTGCACCGTAGAGGGGGAGGCAAAACAAGGGATAACAGACACAAAACAGAGGAGAAGCAACACCACCAGAGTGCCCTCACGAGGCGTCGCACCACTGTACTAGTTCATCCACAAACCTCCTCGTGAGGCAATCCACCAAAGCAGGAGTAGGGTATTACGCTTCGCAGCGGCCCGAACCTGGGTAAATCATCGTGTGCATCTGCTTCCTCATCATTGTGCGAGTTCGTCGTAGAAGTCATCAAGTAGCGAGCTAGGTAGGGCGAGGCTGCAGGGGATCTTCGCACACGGCCCTGTGTTCGAACCTTGTGGGTTTTGCGGAGCCTGAAATCCGACATTTGGCGCGCCAGGTAGGGGGCGTGTCAAAGTCTTCTTTAAGCCTCGCCTTTTCCCCGCTTCACCGCTCTGATGGCTGGCACCCAACAAGCTTCCTCCGTCCACGGCGGATCCGCCTTCACCGATCCCACTGCTACCGCCAGAGACCCACGTCCCAGCGGCATGGTGCTGGGCGGTCAGTATCAAGCCACCAGAATCGTCTCCACCGTCGTCGCTCCTCGCACCGCCCAAACGCACGGCGGACGGGCGGCGCCCCCGGCACCGACGCCGCGTTGCACCTATGTGGGAGACCTCGACGCGCACTATGTGCTACTGATGGCGAGCGAAATGCTTGGCCACCGCCCGATGCACGGAGGCTTCGACGCATGGGCCGACCACATCACTGAGCTGGTTGCCGTCGCGCGAAGGGCCATGGCCCCCCGTTCTTCTTCACGACCGCAGGCGTCAGGCGCCGGGGGCTCGCTTGCCGTACCTGTCGCCCCGTCCGCCGACGGCGTGCCCCCTCGGGCCCCGGACGAGCCCGAGCAGGGCCCGCCGAACGCCGTGCTTCTTCTCCACCGAATTCCAGTCACAGGTTTCAGGGCGCAGCCCGGCCCCGACGATGGAGCCTACGGAGGGAACAGTGGGGCGCCCCACTACTACTTCTTGAGCTTGCGTTGGTTTTCCCTTGAAGAGGAAAGGGTGATGCAGCAAAGTAGATAAGTATTTCCCTCAGTTGTTGAGAACCAAGGTATCAATCCAGTAGGAGGTACAAGCAAAACCCCAATCTTTGCACCTGCACAAACAATCAAACACTTGCACCCAACGCTATAAAGGGGTTGTCAATCCCTTCACGGTTACTTGCAAGGATGAGATCTGATAGAGATAGATATAAAAGATTACTAAAAGTAAAACTAAATAAAAGTAAATAAAATTGCAGCAAGCTATTTTTGGTATTTTTGGTTTATAGATCTAAACATATAATATGGAAAATAGACCCGGGGGCCATAGGTTTCACTAGAGGCTTCTCTCTTGAAGGAAAATAATACGGTGGGTGGACAAATTACTGTCGAGCAATTGATAGAAAAGCGCATAGTTATGACGATATCCAAGGCAATGGTTATGCATATAGGCATCACGTCCGTATCAAGTAGACCAAAACGATTCTGCATCTACTACTATTACTCCACACATCGACCGACTCCTGCCTGCATCTAGAGTATTAAGTTCATGAAGAACAGAGTAACGCATGAAGTAAGATGACATGATGTAGAGGGATAAACTCAAGCAATATGATGAAAACCCCATATTTTTACCCTTGATGGCAACAATACAAATACGTGTCTCGCTACCCCTACTTTGTCACTGGGTGAGGACACCGCAAGATTGAACCCAAAACTAAGCACTTCTCCCATTGCAAGAATTACCAATCTAGTTGGCCAAACCAAACCAATAACTCGAAGAGACTTGCAAAGATATGAAATCATGCATATAAGAATTCAAAGAAGATTCAAATAATATTCATAGATAATCTGATCATAAACCCACAATTCATCGGATCTCGACAAACACACCGCAAAAGAGTATTACATCGGATAGATCTCCATGAAGATCATGAAGAACATGGTATTGAAGAACATAGAGAGAGAAGAAGCCATCTAGCTACTAGCTATGGACCCAAAGGTCTGAGGTGAACTACTCACGCATCATCGGAGGGGCAATGGAGTTGATGTAGATGCCCTCCGTGATCGAATCCCCCTCCGGCAGATTACCGGAAAAGGCCCCAAGATGGGATCTCACGGGAACAGAGGCTTCCGGCGGCGGAAAAGTACTATCGTTGCTCTTTTTGGTATATGGGGGATATTTGTGAATTTATAGGCCAAACATTAGGGTTGGAGGGCCGGCAGAGGGGCCACAAGCCAGGGGGCACGCCCCCCCTAGGGCGCGCCCTGCAGGCTTGTCGCCTCCCGGCAGGTCTCCTGCCTTCCTCTCCAAGTCTGGTAGGTTTCTTCTGGTCCAAGAAAAATCATCGCGAAGATTTTATTCCGTTTGGACTCCATTTGATATTCCTTATCTGCAATACTCAAAAACAAGATAAAAACAGAAACTGGCACTGGGCTCTAGGTTAATAGGTTAGTCCCAAAAATAATATAAAATATTATATTAATGCATATAAAACATCCAAAACAGATAATATAATAGCATGGAACAATCAAAAATTATAGATATGTTGGAGACGTATCACCCGCGTGCGCACCGACACGCGCCTTCGTGACCCTGTGAACCGTCAACAGCCTGGGTTGACCAGGCGGGAGCGCGCCATCTGCGTAGGGAGCAGGCGGCGCAGGCGTCCGGGCAAGCAAGCAACCACGGCGAAGGCGCATCGGATCACCAAGGAAGCAATCCGCATCAGGAAACGCGCGGCCCACCCAACGGCGGTGGCAGAGGTAAGCAACTTCGGGCTGAGGCTCGTCACAGGAGGGTCTGCGGGCTGCGCGCACAGGGCGGCGCCCTGTCGCCGCCCGAAGGGGCCGTCCCCGGCGCCCCTTCGGACGGCTCAGGAGGAGAACCGATCCCTTATGTAGAGCCCTATGTACCAAGCTACGCTGTACCTCCGGACGGTGGGATGGATCAGGCGCCTGTTGCAGGCGCCGACACCCCCCAAGAGTTGGGGGTACCCTGGGCGTCCTCCCCAAACCGGGCTTGGGGGCTTCCACCGACGGAGCACCTAGCGTGGACAACGCGAGCGGGAGAAGGAGGGAGGACGCCCCCGGGCCCGCGGGGCACGGCACAAGCCGTCGCCCTCGCGAGCGAGCAACACCGAGCCAAGCCCCGAGGCCTCAGGAGTAACGGCCTGGGGGGGAGCAACAAGACACAAGTAGCGCGGGCCACCCGTGGCAGCTGGAGCGCTGGCATAGCCTCGGGAGGTTGGGCCTCATGAGGCCCTCAAGACACTGTCCAGTTAGCGCCCCGACGCTTCACAAGGCGGCTTCATCGACAAAACACCTTTATGGCTGCGCCAGATGCATTGTGCTCATGTTTGGGCCGCGGGAGCGCAATCCTGTGGCTACGCGGGGAACAATGCATTCGGGTTTGGGTCATAAAGGCGCACAACTGAGCAGAAATGCACGGGATTGCTCTTGACGGAGTTGGGAGCAACCGGGCCATGCGCCTGGTGGATTGCCCAGCTATCTACGGCCGTGACACTCTCACGTAATAATGAGTGGGCTGTATACGCCCGGAGCCCCCCGAGGACGCGGAGGGGTTCATTCCCACGCCCAAGTGGAAGCCCCATGCTCCGCGCTAGCGGATAACACTACCCACCAATGGCTATGCCAACGCAACGTGGATGCCCTACGCTCCGCGCTGGGGGAAGACGAAGACGAAGACTAGCCTAGGTGCCGGACATGGCAGTTGCTTGCTTCTTTTTGGTGTTCGAATTGCCACTTTTTGGAATGAAGTTTGAGAATTTCGGAACTCTATTTTTAAAAGAAAAAGGGACGGGGAGTTTTCTCTCATCGTTCTCTCATTTTTCCGGTCTTGGAGTCTCTTTCTCTGAATTGGTGTTTCGCAAGGGCCCGTGTGCTCAGGACCTCCCCGAGGCGCCTCGGAGCTGGATAGCAAGGCCCTGTCGCCTCAGGGACTTGCATCTTTCGGCGGTCGACCCCCACTCGGGGGCTCCAACCATAGCGCGGCACCGCAGCATGGAGCCTCGGGAGGCCCCAGTGCGTCCTAAGGTAGCAGCCGGTAGGACAGAATGGGGGTCGCTTGAGAGTTAAAGGGGGCTCCTGAGCAGCGCGCCTCGGGAGCCTTACCGGTCATATAGCCACTCGCCCCTTGATGTCGTCCTGGCCATCCGGTCGGCATCAGGGGTGTCGAGGCCTCACCCCGTAGTCGCGTCCTGGTGATCCAGACGCCCCTACGGTGGTCAAGGAATGTGCGGGACTGGGACCTGTCGACGTAGAGCTGCTTGAGCATCAAAGGGGGCTCCTGAGCAGCGCGCCTCAGGAGCCTTACCGGTCATATAGCCACTCGCCCCTTGATGTCGTCCTGGCGATCCGGTCAGCATCAAGGGTGTCGAGGCCTCACCCCGTAGTCGCGTCCTGGTGATATGGACGTCACTTACGATGGACGAGGAAATGTGCGGGACTCGGTCCTATTGACGTAGAGCACTGCTTGAGTGTCAAGGGGGGTTTCATGGGCATTGCACCCCGGGAACCTCATCAATCTTGTGGCTCCGTGCCCCCTGGTCGCGTCCTGGCGACCCGGACGCTCCAGCAGCGGCCGAGGCCTCGCCCCTTTTGGTCTCGTCCAGGTGATCCGGACGCCCCAACGGTGGGCGAGGTCTGCTCGTGGTTGAGCCCCGCGGACACAGAGTACTGAAAGGGGCCCCCAACCGTACCACAAACAAGGAAGAAGCGCCCCAGGCGGAATCACGGGCTATCTGGACAACCCGGCCGCACCTCGCGACGCATGAGATCGTCACCGCCCTACAAGCTAAGTACACTACCGAACCAAGCAAGAACCTCCCGATCTAATGATGACCCGAGGACGGGATAAGGGTTGTGCGCACTAATGTGAGGATGCAGGTATTGCGGGCCACCACGCGCGGCTACCGAGATCCCAGAGGCCTGAGGCGCTAGGAAAAACAGCGCGAGGTGAGGGACCCTGCCACGACGAGGAGCAAGGCCACGAACCTGGAAAGTGGCGGCCATGAGCAGCCCCTCAGGAGAGGACGCCTCGGGAGGACCTTGCCGGCCACCATAACCGGACCATGTCAACGATGGCACCAAGCCCCACGCAGGGGACTGGGTCACGTCACAGCAAGCAAGCGATCGGCGGTTCAAGAGAAGGAAGAAAGGGGGCGAAGGTAATATGCAAAAGACTAACGCCCTCCGGGGCCGAGTTCTTCTTAAAAATTACAGGAACCATGCAAGGGAAACAGGGGATGCCTAGAGGGAGGATCCGCTGTCGCCGCCCGCGCCGCCGGCCGCCTCGGCGTCGGAATCGTTCTCCCCGCTGGAGGCGGGCACCTGGATGAACCGCCCCACCAGGGACTCCACGTGCGGACGCACCTCATCCCGGAGGGGCCTCTGGAGCTCGTCAGGCACCCGCTCCCCGACACGTCGAAGATCAAGCTCCGGGGCATGGCGGCGCAGGTTGGAGAAGACGCACGTCAAGGCGAGGTCCAGGAGGTTGCGCGCGTCGGACTCGTTGTCCGCGTTCACGCGGGAGACGCCGGTCTCCAGCGCCTCCACCACCCTCCGGAAGAAGTCAAGATAGCCCCTGTCGCCGTGCGCGCGGGGGGGCTTCCCCGATGAACCGGCTCACCGCGCCGGCCGCACGGCGGGTGATGCCAAGGTACTGCTTGGCGCGCTGTGACTCCAGCATCTTGGCGTGCGCCGCCTCGTCCTGAGCAGCCTGCACGGCGTCGGCTGCCTCCTTGACCTGGGACTGGAGGGATGCCAGCTCCGCCCTAGCCTCCGCTTCGCCCCTGAGGGCGGCTTGGAAGGCGACCTCGGGGGTCGCCAGCTGGGCCCGCAGCACGTCCACCTCCTCCTGGAGTCCACCGAGCCTGCATTTCTTGGCCGTAGGCGCCCTGGAAGAAGGAGAGGATCAGGTCCGGAGCACTGGACAAGACAACTAAGAAAGAAGGAGGCGGCGGAGTACTCACTCATCGACCATGGCCCAGCGCCGACTAACTTGCGCCGACCCCGAGGGCCCCTCACCGCTGCCTTCGGAAGAAGGCGAGGGAGCCGACGGTCCCGTGCGCTTCCCCATGCCCGCAACACTTCCTCCACATGCCATGGGAGAAAAGAAGCTGGGAAGAAGAGAGGGTTCTTCTGTGGAACAATGGGAGCGAGAAGACACCTCGAGACTGCAATGCTGTTGGAAATATGCCCTAGAGGCAATTAATAAAGTGTTTATTATCATATTTCTCCGTTCATGATAATGGTTTATTATTCATTCTAGAATTGTATTGACCGGAAACTTAATACATGTGTGTGGATAATAGACAAATACTGAGTCCCTAGTAAGCCTCTACTAGACTAGCTCGTTGATCAAAACATGATCATGGTTTCCTGACCATGGACATGAGTTGTCATTTGATAATGGGATCACATCATTAGGAGAATGATGTGATGGACATGACCCAACCGTTAGCATAGCAAATGATCATTTAGTTTATTGCTATTGCTTTCACTATGTCAAATACACGTTCCTCTGACCATGAGATCATGCAACTCCCGGATACCGTAGGAATACTTTGGGTGTATCAAACGTCACAACGTTACTGGGTGATTATAAAGGTGCACTACAGGTATCTCCGAAAGTGTTTGTTGAGTTGGCATGGATCAAGATTGGGATTTGTCACTCCGACTATCGGAGAGGTATCTCTGGGCCCTCTCGGTAATACAGCATCACAGAAGCCTTGCAAGCACCGTGACTAAAGAGTTAGTTACAAGACGATGTATTACGGAACGAGTAAAGAGACTTGCCGGTAACGAGATTGAACTAGGTATTGGATACCGACGATCGAATCTCGGGCAAGTAACATACCGCCGGACAAAGGGAACAACGTATGTTGACATATGAGGTTCACCGATAAAGATCTTCGTGGAATGTGTAGGAACCAATATGAGCATCCAGGTCCCGCTGTTGGTTATTGACTGGAGAGTCGTCTCGGTCATGTCTACATCATTCCCGAACCCGTAGGGTCCGCACACTTAAGGTTCGATGACGATTTAGTATTATATGAGTTATGTGATTGGTGGCCGAAGTTTGTTCGGAGTCCTGGATGAGATCACGGACATGACGAGGAGTCTCGAAATGGTCGAGAGGTAAAGATTCATATATTGGAAGGCTATATTCGGACGTCGGAAAGGTTCCGAGTGATTCGGGTATTTTTCGGAGTACCGGGGAGTTACGGGAATTCACCGGGAGAAGTAATGGGCCTTATTGGGCCATACGGGAAAAGGAGAGGCAGGCCACGTGAGGAGGCTCGCGCCCCCCCTTTCCCAAACCGAATTGGACTAGGGGAGGGGCCGCAGCCCCCTCTTTCCTTTCCCTCTCCCTTCCCTCTTTCCTACTCCGTATGGGAGGTGGAATCCTACTAGGACTAAGGAGTCCTAGTAGGACTCCCCACACTTGGCGCACCCCTAGGGGGCCGGCCTCCTCCCTCTCATCCTTTATATATGGGGGCAAGGGGGCACCCCAAAGTACACAATTGTCCCATAGCCGTGTGCGGTGCCCCGATCTCCGTTTTCCACCTCGGTCATATTTTCGGAGAGCTTAGGCGAAGCCCTGCGGGAATCACTTCACCATCACCGTCGCCACGCCGTCGTGCTGACGGAACTCATCTACTTCCTCGACGTCTTGCTGGATCAAGAAGGCGAGGATCGTCACCGAGCTGCACGTGTGTAGAACTCGGAGGTGCCGTACGTTCGGTACTCGATCGGTGGAGCTCGAAGGATTGTTCGACTACATCAACCGCGTTGTGAGACGCTTCCGCTAACGGTCTACGAGGGTACGTAGACACACTCTCCCCTCTCGTAGCGATGCATCTCCATGGATAGATCTTGTGTGAGCATAGGAAATTTTTTGAAATTCATGCTCCGTTCCCCAACAGTGGTATCAGAGCCACGTCTATGCGTAGATGTGATTTGCACGAGTAGAACACAAGTGAGTTGTGGGCGTGGGTGTATACATATTGCTTGCCGTTACTAGTTGTTACTTGATTCGGTGGTATTTTGAGATGAAGAGGCCCGGACCGACATTACGCGTACGCTTACGCGAGACAGGTTTCACCGCTACGTGCACTCGTTGCATAAAGGTGACTGGCGGGTGTCTGTCTCTCTCACTTTAGTTGAATCGGTTTCAATGAAGAGGGTTCTTTTAGAAGATCAAAAAGCAATCACTACACCACGTTGTGGTTTTGCATAGGTAAGAACGGTTCTTGCAAACCCGTAGCAGCCACGTAAAACTTGCAACAACAAAGTAGAGGACGTCTAACTTGTTTTTGCAGGGTATGCTGGTGATGTGATATGGCCAAGACATGATGTGATATAAGTTGTTGTATGAGATGATCATGTTTTGTAAGTTATCAGACAACCGGCAGGAGCCTTATGGTTGTCTCTTTATTGTATGCAATGCCAACGCTATGTAATTGCTTTACTTTACCGCTATAAGTTAGCAGTAGTAGTAGTAGCAATAGCCGGCGAGACGACCACGACGCTATGATGGAGATCAAGGTGTCACGACACTACGATGGAGATCAAGGTGTCAACCCGGTGACGATGGAGATCATGACGGTGCTTTGCTGATGGAGATCAAAAGCACAAGACGATGATGGCCATATCATGTCACATATATTGAATTGCATGTGATGTTAATCCTTTTATGCATCTTATTTTGCTTAGGACGACGATAGCATTATAAGATGATCCCTTCACTAAATTTCAAGATAAGTGTTCTCCCCTAGTATGCACCGTTGCGAAGGTTCGATGCTTCTAAGCACCACGTGATGATCAGGTGTGATGGATTCTTTCGTTCGCATACAACGGGTGTAAGCCAGTTTTACACACGCAGAATACTTGGGTTAAACTTGATGAGCCTAGCATGTACAGACATGGCCTCGGAACACAAGAGACCGAAAGGTCGAACATGAGTCATATAGTAGATATGATCAACATGAAAGATGTTCACCATTGATAACTAATCCACCTCACGTGATGATCGGACGTGGTTTAGTTGATGTGGATCATGTTACACTTAGACAACTTGAGGGATGTTAATCTAAGTGGGAGTTCTTAAGTAATTTGATTAATTGAACTTCAATTGTCATGAACATAGTCTTACTTGTCTTAGCAAATTTATGTTGTAGATCAATAGACCACGCTGTAGTTCCCCTGTTTTATTATGTTCCTAGAGAAAACGAAGTTGAAAGTTGATGGAAGCAACTATGCGGACTAGGTCCGTGATCTGAGGATTGTCCTCACTGCTGCACAGAAGGCTTATGTCCTTAATGCACCGCTCAGTGAAATACCCCTACGGCTTCGTCTGAGGACGTTATGAACGTCTGGCAGATAAGAAAAGATGACTACTCGATAGTTTAGTGCGCCATACTTTACGGCTTAGAACCGGAGCTCCAAATATGTTTTGAGCAACACGGAGCATATGAGATGTTCCAAGAGCTGAAAATCTGTTTTTCAAGCTCACACCCGGGTCGAGAGGTATGACACCTTCGACAAGTTCTATAGCTACAAGATGGAGGAGAACAGCTCCGTTAGTGAGCATGTACTCAGAATGTCTGAGTACTTCAAACACTTGAATCAAGTGGGAGTTAGACTTCCGAATAAAGTGGTGATTGATAGAGTTCTCTAGTCACTATCACTAAGCTACTAGATCTTCGTGATGAACTATAAACATGCAAGGGATAGAAGATCCTTAAGCTATTCGCGATGCTACAATCTGCGGATGTAGAAATCAAAAAGGGGAGCATCAAGTGTTGATGGTTAATAAGACCACTAGTTTCAAGAAGGGCAAGGGAAAGAAAAGGGAACTTCAAGAAGAACGGTAAAACAGTTGCCGCTCACACGAAGAAACCCAAGGCTGAACCAAACCCGAGACTTAGTGCTCCCATTGCAAAGGGAAATGTCACAGGGAGCGAAACTTCCCCAAAGTAACTGGCAGATAATAAGACTGGCAATGTCAACAAAGATATTTGATATACATGTTATTGATATGTACCTTACTAGTACTCGTAGGAGCATCTGGGTATTTGATACTTGTTCAGTTGCTTACAACTTGAAACATGGAGCTTCGGAATAAACGAGGGCTAGATAAGAACGAGGTGACGATGTGCATTGGAAGTGTCTCCAAGGTTGATGTGATCACCATCGCCACGCTCTCTCTACCTTCAGGATTAGTGATGAACCTAAATAATTGTTATTTGGTGCTTGCGTTAAGCATGAACATTATATCTGATAGTGTTTATTGCAAGACGGTTATTCAATTTCAGAGAATAATTGTTATTCTATTTATTTGGATAATATCATTGATGATCATGCACTTAAAATGAAAGGTTTATAGAATCTTGATCGTAGTAATACATATGTTCATAACACGAATGCCAAAAGATAATGATAGTACCACATATTTGTGGCACTGCCGCTTAGGTCATATCAGTGTTAAACACATGAAGAAACTCCATGCAGATGGGTTTTTGGAATCTCTTGATTATGAATCATTTGAGACATCTGAACCGTGCCTTATTGGCAAGATGACTAAAACTCCGTTCTCCGGAACAATGGAGTGAGCAACCAACTTATTGGAAATAATACATACCGATGTATGCGGTCCGATGAGTGTTGAGGTGCGCGGTGGATATCGTTATGTTCTCACGTTCACTGATGATTTGAGTAGATATAGTTATGTCTACTTGATGAAGCATAAATCTGAAACATTTGAAAAGTTCAAAGAATTTCAGAGTGAAGTAGAGAACCATCGTAACAAGAAAATAAAGTTCTTACGATCTGATCGTGGAGGAGAATATTTGAGTTACGAGTTTGGCAATCACTTAAGACAATGTGGAATTGTTTCACAGCTCACGCCACATGGAACACCACAGCGTTATGGTGTGTCCGAACGTCGTAATCGTACTCTATTGGATATGGTGTGTTCTATGATGTCTCTTACCGATTTGCCACTATCATTTTGGGGTTATGCATTAGAGACAGCTGCATTCACTTTAAACAAGGGCACCGTCTAAATCCGTTGAGATGACACCGTATGAACTGTGGTTTGCAAGAAACCTAAGATGTCATTTCTGAAAGTTTGGGGATGCGATGCTTATGTCAAAAGGCTTCAGCCAGATAAGCTCGAACCCAAAGCGGATAAGTGCGTCTTCATAGGATACCCAAAAGAGACCGTTGGGTACACCTTCTACCACAGATCCGAAGGCAAAGTTTTCGTTGCTAAAGAATGGATCCTTTCTAGAGAAGGAGTTTCTCTCGAAAGAAGTGAGTGGGAGGAAAGTAGAACTTGATGAGGTAATTGTACCTCCTCTGGATAGTAGTACGCCACAGAAAGAAATTTCTGTGACATCGACACAGACCAGAGAAGAAGTTAATGATGATGATCATGAAACTTCGGATCAAGTTGTTACTGAACCTCGTAGGTCAACCAGGACACGCTCCGCACCAGATTGGTATGGCAATCCTGTCTTGTAGGTCATGTTGTTTGACAACGGTGAACCTACGAACTATGAAGAAGCGATGGCGAGCCCGGATTCCGACAAATGGCTTGAGGCCATGAAATCCGAGATTGGATCCATGTATGAGAACAAAGTGTGGACTTTGGTAGACTTGCCCGATGAACGGCGAGCTATTGAAAATAAATGGATCTTTAAGAAGAAGACGGATGCTGATGGTAATATCACCGTCTATAAAGCTCGACTTGTTGCTAAAGGTTATCACCAAGTTCAAGGAGTTGACTACGATGAGACTTTCTCACCCGTAGCGATGCTAAAGTCTGTCAGAATTATGTTAGCAATTGCCGCGTTTTATGATTATGAAATCTGGCAAATGGACGTCAAAACGGCATTCCTTTACGGATTCCTTAAGGAAGAATTGTATATGATACAGCCGGAAGGTTTTGTCGATCCTAAAGGCGCTAACAAAATATGCAAGCTCCAGCGATCCATCTATGGACTGGTGCAAGCATCTCAGAGCTAGAATACTCGCTTTGATGAAGTGATCAAAGCGTTTGGGTTTATGCAAGTTTATGGAGAAACTTGTATTTACAACAAAGTGAGTGGGAGCTCTATAACATTTCTAATAAGTATATGTGGATGACATATTGTTGATTGGAAATGATGTAGAATTTCTGGAAAGCATAAAGAATTAATTGAAAGGAGTTTTTCAATAAAAACCTGTTTTTGAGTTATCCACGGTTTGGGCATCGAGATCTATAGAGATAGATCAAGACACCTGATAAAAGATTTTCACACACCTTGACAAGATTTTGAAGAAGTTCAAAATGGATCAAGTCAAAAGAAATAAGTTCTTGGCTGGTGTGAAGTGGAGTAAGATTTGAAGATCTAGGTAAAGGTTGTTTACATGTTAGGCATCAAAATCTATAGAGATAGATTGAGACGCCTCATAGGACTTTCACGAAGCACATACCTTGACAAGATTTTGAAGAAGTTCAAAATGGATCAGTCAAAGAAAGGGTTCTTGCCTGTATTGCAAGGTGTGAGATTGAGTAAGACTCAAAGCCCGACCACGGCAGAAGACAAAGAGAAGATGAGTGTCATCCCCTATGCCTCAGCCATAGGCTCTATTTTGTATGCCATGCTATGTACTAGACCTGATGTATGCCTCGCTATTAGCTTGGTGGGAAGGTACCAAAGTGATCCAGGAGTAGATCACTGGACATCGGACATGAATATCCTGAAGTACCTGAAAAGGACTAAGCAAGAATTTCTCGGGAATAGAGGTGATAAAGAGTTCGTCGTAAAGGGTTACGTCGATGCAAGCTTTAAACACCGATCCGGAAGACTATGAGTCTCAGACCGGATACGTAAAGTGGGACAGTCGTTTTTGGAGTAGCTCCATGCAGAGTGTGGTAGCAGCATCTACATATGACATAGAGATTTGCCAAGAACACACGGATCTGAATATTGCAGACCTGTTGACTAAACCCTCTCTCACAAGCAAAACATGATCAGCCCTAGAACTGATTGGATGTTAATTACGTGGAGATGTAAACTAGATTATTGACTCTAGTGCAAGTGGGAGACTGTTGGAAATATGCCCTAGAGGCAATTAATAAAGTGTTTATTATCATATTTCTCCGTTCATGATAATGGTTTATTATTCATGCTAGAATTGTATTGACCGGAAACTTAATACATGTGTGTGGATAATAGACAAATACTGAGTCCCTAGTTAGCCTCTACTAGACTAGCTCGTTGATCAAAAGATGGTCAAGGTTTCCTGACCATGGACATGAGTTGTCATTTGATAACGGGATCACATCATTAGGAGAATGATGTGATGGACATGACCCAACCGTTAGCATAGCAAATGATCGTTTAGTTTATTGCTATTGCTTTCACTATATCAAATACACGTTCCTCTGACCATGAGACCATGCAACTCCCGGATACCGTAGGAATACTTTGGGTGTATCAAACATCACAACGTTACTGGGTGATTATAAAGGTGCACTACAGGTATCTCCGAAAGTGTTTGTTGAGTTGGCATGGATCAAGATTGGGATTTGTCACTCCGACTATCGGAGAGGTATCTCTGGGCCCTCTCGGTAATACAGCATCACAGAAGCCTTGCAAGCACCGTGACTAAAGAGTTAGTTACAAGATGATGTATTACGGAACGAGTAAAGAGACTTGTCGATAACGAGATTGAACTAGGTATTGGATACCGACGATCGAATCTCGGGCAAGTAACATACCGCCGGACAAAGGGAACAACGTATGTTGACATATGAGGTTCACCGATAAAGATCTTCGTGAAATGTGTAGGAACCAATATGAGCATCCAGGTCCCGCTGTTGGTTATTGACCGGAGAGTCGTCTCGGTCATGTCTACATCATTCCCGAACCTGTAGGGTCCGCACACTTAAGGTTCGATGACGATTTAGTATTATATGAGTTATGTGATTGGTGGCCGAAGTTTGTTCGGAGTCCCGGATGAGATCACGGACATGATGAGGAGTCTCGAAATGGTCGAGAGGTAAAGATTCATATATTGGAAGGCTATATTCGGACGTCGGAAAGGTTCCGAGTGATTCGGGTATTTTTCGGAGTACCGGGGAGTTACGGGAATTCACCGGGAGAAGTAATGGGCCTTATTGGGCCATACGGGAAAAGGAGAGGCAGGCCACGTGAGGAGGCTCGCGCCCCCCCTTGCCCAAACCGAATTGGACTAGGGGAGGGGGTGCAGCCCCCTCTTTCCTTTCCCTCTCCCTTCCCTCTTTCCTACTCCGTATGGGAGGTGGAATCCTACTAGGACTAAGGAGTCCTAGTAGGACTCCCCACACTTGGCGCACCCCTAGGGGGCCGGCCTCCTCCCTCTCATCCTTTATATACGGGGGCAAGGGGGCACCCCAAAGTACACAATTGTCCCATAGCCGTGTGCGGTGCCCCGATCTCCGTTTTCCACCTCGGTCATATTTTCGGAGAGCTTAGGCGAAGCCCTGCGGGAATCACTTCACCGTCACCGTCGCCACGTCGTCGTGCTGACGGAACTCATCTACTTCCTCGACGTCTTGCTGGATCAAGAAGGCAAGAATCGTCACCGAGCTGCACGTGTGTAGAACTCGGAGGTGCCGTACGTTCGGTACTCGATCGGTGGAGCTCGAAGGATTGTTCGACTACATCAACCGCGTTGTGAGACGCTTCCGCTAACGGTCTACGAGGGTACGTAGACACACTCTCCCCTCTCATAGCGATGCATCTCCATGGATATATCTTGCGTGAGCATAGGAAAATTTTTGAAATTCATGCTCCGTTCCCCAACAAATGCCCCCCCACCAGGGGCGGGGCGGATTTATAGGCACAACTGCGGCCGCAAAGCGTCGTGGGAGAGCAGGCGTCGTGCGTCCCTCGGGCGCCGTGGGGGCGGTTCGATCAGCGCACAATCCCGCCCACGTCGCCCCACCTGCCATTGACGGGTCATATCCGCGTGGCCCGAAGAGTGGAGGCCCGAGGGGGTAGCAACATTCAAGGAAGGGCAATGATGGCCGGCGCAGCACACGGGTGTCGCCTCAGTTTGACTTGGGACGGTTCCTGACACCCTCGGGGAGCGGGGGCGTCGCCGCCCTGGCGCTCGGCGTATAGAGCCTGGCCCACAGATGTTCAGGGCCCGCGGTGCTTCGGGCCGTCCTCAATGGCTTCGCCCGGAAGCCAGCTCGAGCGCGCCTTGGGCCCGGGGGCTACCGTCGGCATTCTGGGAACGGGGGTACCCAGACCTACCTGCCTGCGGCCCAGGGCAGGGCCCATCTCGTTAGCCAGGCGCGGCCAACGCGACCTCACTCAAGACAAGGCCCTCGCAAGGACCCGATCTCGCGAGGAAGGCAGTACCAAGACCAGCAAGGAGTGGGCCTCCTCAGGCCCCCTCCGGAGTGGTGGAGATCTCTATGCAGAACCCGGCCTCAGGAGTCAAGGATGACGCAAGGGAGGACAGGCGTGCGCCAGTGCGCCAGGCGGTGCAGTTTCCCCTTTGGTGCAAAGGGGGCAAGGACGTACGCGGGTTCCCAAAGCACCGCCCAAAGGTTTCCATTCCGGTGCAACAAGACCGCGACCACGAGCTCCGCAGGACGGATGTCATCGCCGAGCCCACCTCTGCTTCATCGACAGCCACTTTGCAGGCGAAGACCACCTTCGGACAGGGCGGGGATGTACTTCTGTCCCCCTTTAAATTTGGCCGTTGTGGGATCCCTTCCCGCCATTGCGATAAGGGAAGAGGACCCGGGCCGCGGCTATAAATAGAGGATAGGCTACACCGTAGAGGGGGAGGCAAAACAAGGGACAACAGACACAAAACAGAGGAGAAGCAACACCACCAGAGCGCCCTCACGAGGCGTCGCACCACTATACTAGTTCATCCACAAAGCTCCTCGTGAGGCAATCCACCAAAGCAGGAGTAGGGTATTACGCTTCGCGGTGGCCCGAACCTGGGTAAATCATCATGTGCATCTACTTCCTCGTCATCGTGCGAGTTCGTCGTAGAAGTCATCAAGTAGCGAGCTAGGTAGGGCGAGGCTGCAGGGGATCTTCGCACACGCCCCTGTGTTCGAACCTTGTGGGTTTTGCGAAGCACGAAATCCACAGTTTCGACAATTGATGATTGTGCTGCTCTTTTGTTTGCCTTTGAATATCTCTGTTGTGCTCAATGAGTCTTTTAATTAAAACAGTGAGGACAGGTCAAAAAATGAATTGATAAAGAAACTGGCTTTCGAAGCTCAAGTTTTGATTTAATCTTTCCATAATGATATTGAAAAAGATATGTGATTGAACCGGTCATAATATGAATGCGGCTGATAACCCGGACGCTCATGTATGAGCCAATAATAGAAGCAATGTTGTACCTAAAAAATATATGAGGTAGTAACATAATTTTATGACAATATAAATTAATGTTAATAAGCCGGCTCGGTAAGACTCGACAAAAGAGACTGGCTTTCAAGGCTCAAGTCTTGCTTCAATGAAGCGGGTATGAAAACCCATGGTTTATCCTAGCTTTCTGTATGCCGGCTCTCACCTGACTCAAGCCGGTGTTTTAACCTTGATAAGTTCAAGGTCCAAAGTGGATTGACTTGTCAAGAGTACACAAGGTCACCTGATCGGAGTCGCATCAAGCATACATGCAGGTTTAACCATATATTGTGGCGTTTTTGCCGGTTCAAGAGGGTGAGAAAGCTAAACTCGATGAGTTGGAAGCCCCCAAGGGACCTATGTTTCAGAAAATAAAGACTCATGCTCAATTTGTAGGCTAAAACGACAGAGACCCCGAGTTTCGGGCGTGCTGGCTTTATTATATTTGAAACATAAAGAAGTATGTACAGAATTTGCAGAGGGCACTACTAGAAAAACGGCTATAGCTAATATGGACATTAATGGCGCACCATGTATGTGGTGCGCCACTGCTATATAGCAGTGGCGCACCAGATATAGGTGCGCCATTAATGACCATATTACTAATGGCGCACCAGGTGTGTGGTGCGCCATTGCTAAGTTTGTCCTGGCCCCACCCCCCTCCCCAGACTTAGCAGTGGCGCACCAGATGATAGTGCGCCATTACTAGTTTTAACTAGTAATGGCGCACCACACCCACGGTGCGCCACTACTAACAATTTTTTTTTTAATTCTTTTTTCAAAACTAGTAATGGCGCACCGCATACCAGGTGCGCCATTAGTAACCCTAGTTACGAATGGCGCATTCTTAGGCGGTGCGCCATTGCTAAGTTTGTCCTGGCCCCACCCCCCTCCCCAGACTTAGCAGTGGCGCACCAGATGATAGTGCGCCATTACTAGTTTTAACTAGTAATGGCGCACCACACCCACGGTGCGCCACTACTAACAATTTTTTTTTAATTTGTTTTAACCTATTACTACTAATAGTAATGGCGCACCCCGTAAAAGTGCGCCATTGCTATCCAGGTTTATGGCGCATATCCTCCTAGTGCGCCATTGCTATCCCCTCACCCTCCCCTGCTTTCTCTCCTCCTCCTCCCACTCCTCCCACTCCCAGCACCGCACTTTGGAGGACCCAAATCCCCCCTCCCCGCCGCCCGCCCCCACCGCCGCAAGCCACCGCCGCAGACCACCGCGGCCGGCCCAAATCCCCCCTCCCCGCCGCCCGCCCCCACCGCCGCAAGCCACCGCCGACGCCCCCAAGCACCCCCGCCTCTCGCCCGAGCGGGCGCCCCTCCCCCGCGAGATCCGTCACCTGCGTGCCCGCCCGCTGGTCCCCGCGCCCCCGGTCTCCCTTCCCTTAGCCCGCAGTCAAGGAGCAGCAGCACCATCCGCCGAGGAGCAGCAACGCCGTCCGTCGCGCCGAGGAGCAGCAGCGCCGTTCACCGGCAAGGAGCAGCAGCGCCGTAGCACATGGGGGGCGCTTGCTGCTACGGTGTCCCTCCACGGCGACCCCCTCCCGGCGAGCCACATGACCTAGATGCCCAAGGTATGCTCTGCTCCATCTGTCCCCCTGCTGCCAAGTCCATAGCCTGAAGCAGTCTCCTCTGATGTGCTTGCGTTTCTTCCTTCCCGGGGCGCTGCAGATCTGACCCATTCTATCCGTCGGCGCCCGGCCACCACCACGGGAAGGGGAAGTGGAACAGGACGACCTGCTGGACGAGGAGGTGGATAACCTGGACCTACTGGTGCCACAGAAGATGGGTGAAACACTCGCAACAAGGAACATTTCTTTCTTCTTTCAGAAAGATCTAAACATTTGCAGCCTGCCTTGCCTTGTCTAGCTTTAGTGGTTGGTTTAACATGTAGTTGTCTTCCATGTTAATTATCATCCTTGTTGTTTCATATTCTTACTCCGTCGTCATCGTATTCGAGCTCATCGGTTAGTAATTAGTAGGAAAATGGCATAATTAGGGGAATCAGAACCTGTAGCTTTATTCTACTCTAAAAGATCCAGAGAGGCTCTTAATCTGTGCTATCCTAATCGTTGGCTCAGGAACAGGAGCATATTATACTTCAAATGCCTGATTTTGTTGCTCTTGCAGCGTGTTCTAGCTCGATCTCCCCGATATTTTTGGGGGCGTCTGCTGTGTCATCTGGTTGGTGATAGTGACAGTGCTGCTCCTGTTGCTTGTAGGTTGAACTCTCTCACTGCTGTGCCGTCGGATGATCTCGCGCGGATGTCATGGTGCACGATCGAGTCTGATCCCGGTAAGCCTCAATGGCTCGCCTTTACCTCGATTTTCCTGTGGAGTTATTGTACTTGGATTACCTGGTATGCTAGATTGCTAGCTCTCAGTTATCCCATCAGTGTTGATGTTTACTTTGGATTGCTAGCCGTGGAGACCCTGCACTTTCAGTATCTGTTGTGCTTGTGAGGATTAGAGTAGCATACTAGTAACTTTGCGGATTCGACGGCTGATGCTATTTGTTTGCTGCGCATTTACGTGTAGGCTTGCCCCTCTTTCATTTTCATCACAAGCCCGTGACTTCACCCTGAATTTGGTTCCGCTAGGGATCCTTGATTCCTTACCTCTCAGTGTACATAACTAGCCGTGAAGAAAGCACCGAGTCAGTTGCGCTGCTCAGCAAATTTTATTTCTCGCAGGGAACAATCAAGTCTTTCAAGTGTAAATAAAACATACATCATGCTAGTTTGAGTAAACCGCAGTACCAATGATTTAGTTGTCATCCTGATTGATCAAGGGAGCTTCATACTTTGTCCGTGTACTATTTTTGTTCTTTCTTCAGATTAACAGCTGTATAAAATATTTATGTACTTCTCAGTGCAATCTTCTTGCGACTGCTTTATTTCCATGATAAGTACGTGACTTCATCCTGAATTGATTACGCTAGGGATCCTTGATTACTTGACTCTCACTGTATTGCTTGTTCTGAAGAAAGCCCTGAGTCAGTTGTGCCACCCAGTAAATTGTCATTTTCGTGAGTAAAAATCAAGTCTTTTTAAGTGTAAATAAAACATACACCATGGTAGTTTGAGTAAACCACTGGCTAACAATTTACTCATAGGGTGCTTTGTACCTTTTTAGTCTACTGACTTTTTTCTTTGTTCAGACTAACAATTGGATGGATTCTTTACGCAATCTTCTTGTCACTGTTTTAAACATCACATATGTATGTTTGACCTGAGCCTATGCCTTGCAGGTGTTTTCACCGAGTTGATTCAGGAGATGCAAGTAAAAGGTGTGCAGGTTAGCTTCAGATGCCATTCTTTTCCTTGTCTGAGTGTAACTTAGAGTTGTGTAACTTAGAGATGAAATCTCTTATAACGTGTCTTTGATATGTTGCCGTGCAATGGTGTAAAATGCTTGGTCAGAATTGTTTGTTGAGCCATACATTTTACCTGAATCGAGTCTTCTGAGTAGGTTTGCCTCCCTGTTGTAAATAAGTTTATTATAACCTGATTGAATTGCAATGAGGAACTACCTTTACAGCTCTGCCATACTATATCTTTATGATATTCAGAGTATACAGTAGTCGGGGCTTATGTTGAATTCATGATGCTATGTTAGTTGTGATGACATTGCTTAAACTTAAAAGAACAAATGCTTTATGTATAGATACACTTGCATTTCAAGAGAGCAATACCAGAACAAGAGCATGACTTCTAGAGAACTATAATGATCTGTTTTTATTACTAATTAACAGTATAAACTGACAGAAAAAAATCCAGTTTATAAACTGAGAATGTTTCAATTTTTCTTCATCGAGTGGGAACTGTCTACTCTCTTTCTTCTTCCATTGTCTGATGAACCACATGTCAGCATCAGGAATGTCTCTACCCATAGTCAATGACTCACTCAACAAGGCATCAAATATTTAATACATGCCATTTTGTTTCTTCTGTTGTGTTAAGATGTAAATTGTGTGGTTCTGTGATGATTGCATCCACTGTTTCTATGTGTACTTCAGTTTATCCACATGCCAACAGTTACCATTTTTGGACGTCTGCATGATCTCCAAAATACAACTTTGATAAATAATTTCTATAATTATATATTTGTAAATACCACAAATATATTTATTCGCAAATTTTGCAAGTATCCAATGTAAACACTTCAAATATATTGGTAGTTACTATTTTGAAAGTAATTTGTATGTATTTTAATGTACTAGCCTTCTGTTAAAGCATATCCACTTCCAACTTTCATCGGTTATAAATAGTTTGTTTGTCTTTCTGTTTATTTTGTTACACTTTGCAGGGATAAAGTGAAGAAAAAGAAGAAAAGATTACTAGAAGATTAGTTTTAGGATTTTCTTTTATTTCCTTGCAATTTTCCTTTTATTGGATACTTGTAAAGACATTGTAATATTCTTACTATAATAAAAAAATATGATTCTATTTCATTTTTTGTTTTTAAATTATTTTTCCTTATAGGTTGTTTTCTGTAAATTTGGATTTTGTTTTTGTTTTCCAAATACATTACTAGTGGCGCATTTCAGCCCTTATTAGTGGCGCACCTTTCTTTATTACTAGTGGCGCACCTATAAGGCTATTAGTGGCGCACCTGGACGGAATACCAGTGGAGCACCTAAGGGTTAGTAGTGGCGCACCTGTAGCAATAGTAATGGCGCACCACATGGTGCGCCACTAGTATTTGGAATAGTAATGGCGCACCAGAGGTGCGCCATTACTATTTATTACTAGTGGCGTGTTAATAGTGGCGCACCTATAGTGCTTCATTAATAGCCAAAATAGGTGCGCCACTAACAGGGTTTTTTCTAGTAGTGGGGGGGTTACAAAAAGGAAAAAGCAGCCGGTGGTTCTAAGTATAATAAGGCCGCAGGTGAGCAATGTTCCAGGGTCGGGTTGTCTCTTCTTCAGAGGTATATGATTCTGGTCGCAAGTCTATCAGGTAATATGAACCATTATTCAGGTTTCTGCTGATGACGAAAGGACCCTCCCAAGGCGAGGAAAGCTTGTGCATCCATGTTTGATCATGAATCAAACGGAGCACTAAGTCGCCCTCTTGAAAGGTTCGACTTTTGACTCTACGGCTATGATAGCGCTAAGTCGCGTTCCTCTTCTAAGGCGTCCAAAGAGTCTTGATGTGCTTGCTCATTATCTGCCTCGACATAAGCAGTGACTCGAGGTGAGTCGTGACGGGTATCACTTGGTAAAACCGCCTCAGCTCCATAAACCAGAAAGAAAGGTGTGTATCAAGTGTATCTGTTTGGAGTTCTAATACTCCAAACTACTGCGGGGAGTTCCTCAACCCAACAGCCTGGAGTATGTTGAAGTGGAACCAAGAGTAGGGGTTTGATCCCTCTTAAAATCTCTAAATTAGCTCATTCAGCCTGCCCATTGGACTGTGGATGTGCCACCGCTGCCAAGTCAAGACGGATATGCTCACGCTGACAAAACTGTTACATAGCTCCTTTAGATAGATCCGTACCATTGTCAGTAATAATGTTGTGGGGTAGCCAAAACGGAAGATCAACTTTTTCAAAAATTTGATTGTTGTCTCCGCGTCACAGTTACTGACCGGCTCTGCTTCAACCCACTTGGTGAATTTATTAACCGCCACCAAGAGGTGGGTCTTCTTGTCAGAGGACAGCTTGAACGGGCCAACCACGTCAAGCCCCCAGATTGCAAACGGCCAAGTAATTGGGATCATACGCAATTCTTGAGCTGGTACATGGGCTTGTCGACCAAACTTTTGACACCCATCGCATTTGCGCATAATGTCTTCTGCATCTGCGTGAGCCGTCAACCAGTAAAACCCGTGACGAAAAGCTTTGGCCACCAGAGACCGTGAGCCGGCATGGTGTCCACAATCACCAGCATGGATCTCATTGAGATCTCCTTGCCTTCCTCACGGAAAACACAGCGCTGAAAGACGCCAGTGCTTCTCCACCTATGCAACTCGCCACGGATGATAGTCATCGACTTGGACCGCAGAACTATCTGTCGAGCGATGATTTCCTCGGCTGGGAGCTCGCCTCAAGTCAGATAAGCCAAATATGGTATGGTACAGTTAGGAATAGCATCAAGAGCTGCCACCAAGTGTGCCTCCGGGTCAGGAATAGCTAAGTCCTCCTCTGATGGCAACTTGACCAAATGATTATGAAGAACGTCTAAAAAACATTAGGGGGAACCGGCTTCCGCTGAGAGCCGAGTCACGACAGTGCATCAGCCGCCTCATTACTGGCGATCAATATGATCAACTTGATAGCCTTGAAAATAACCCGCCACATTAGAGACTGCCCGCCGGTAAGCCGCCATCAAGGGGTCCTTGGAATCCCAAGTCCCTGAGACTTGCTGAGCCATGAAATCTGAGTCGCCAAGACACCAAACCCGGGTAATATTCATCTCTTTAGCCATTCTGAGTTCATTTAGTAGGGCCTCATACTCAGCTGCATTGTTAGTGCAAGAGAACATGAGAAGTAAAATATAACAGAATTTGTCACCTCATGGAGAAGACAATATAACTCCAGCCCCCGAGCCCTCAAATTGCCTGGACCCATCAAAGTGTATAGTCCAGTATGTGTTATCTGGCCTATCCTCTGGAATTTGCATCTTTGGCCAATCATTAATAAAATCCACCAGTGCTTGGGACTTGATGGCGGTTCTTGGCAAATATTTCACATGGTGAGGTCCAAGCTCTGTTTCCCACTTGGCGATTCGGCTAGTGGCCTCTCAATTTTGTATGATATCGCCAAGAGGTGCTGAACTGACCATCGTAATTGGATGCTCCAGAAAATAGTGCTTCAACTTTCGGCTTGCCATAAAAACTCCAAAGACCATCTTTTGCCAATGTGGATACCGCTGCTTGGACAAGGTCAAGACCTCACTGACGAAATAAACCGTCTGCTGAACCGGATACTCCTTCCCTGCCTCCTTTCCCTCAACGACAATTGCAACACTTACCACCTTAGAATTGGCAGTGTCGTGGGACAATAGAAAGGGGTAGTGTAAAGGAGCATGATCTATCGAGATGCAAATGGGTGACACGGTGATTTCAGCGAGTTCGGGCCTCTCGCGGTGGAGATAACAGCCCTACGTCTCGTGCTCCAGAGAGGCTTTGCTTATCTGTCATGAACACGGAGTTACATGGTGTATTTGAGAAGAGAGAGAGAGAAACGGATCCCCATGCCTGGGCTAAGTCCTAAGACTAATGGCAAGAGAGCCAAGGGAGAAGAATGAGCTCCCCGGGGGGAGAAGAATGAGCTCCCCAGGGGGAGAAGCCGTTAGCCCGAGCTATGTGGTGGGGGGTGGCTTATAAAGAGTGCGCCACCCCCTCATCTCTTATGTTACAAGATGGTGGCGTTAATGCCAAATATCAGCCCACTACGAAACCTCTGATGATGCTCTGACTGCCTTGTTGACTGTTGGTCCTCGCATATCCGAGTGAGTCATACGTCCGAGTGGTCGACTGTCATCCGAGTGGATGGAACGTTGCTTGTCCGAGTGAATAGTATGTATGTATTTATCTGAACCCACCTGATGTGTGGACCCCATGCTGTTATGATATTTCGACCCTTCATGGGCCTACCTGCTTTGTGTATCCCCAACAGTAGCCCCTGAGACTCTGACTGATTGCTGGCGGTCGGTTGGAGTCTGTAGAGTTTGTTGAACTTGAATGTTGTTGTCGGACCTGACCGAGCAGAATGTTTCTTTTTTTGATTTCTCTTCCAGTGGGGGCACGCTGAGTGCACCCACTGGGTGTAGTCCCCGAGCCTCTGTCGGACTAGATGAGTCGGGCAGAGGGTTTAAGTCTTCCATTCGAAACTGAACTAAACAGGTGAACTCTGATGCGCTTGGCGTAGTAAATTGTTGCAATCTGGAGCTGAATCAGTCGGACTAATCTTTGTGCGCTGGGCCCGGTAAATAAATATAGCCTGGAACTGGTCCAGTCAGGTAAATCTTCATGTGCTTGGCATGTTGAATGCTTATTGAGTGTGCCTTATATAATTTCTGGATCAAGGCTGAGTCCCCGAGTGTATTTTTTAACTTAGGCATCACGGGGTCGCAGCTAAGTCCCCGAGTGTGGATGATGTCCCCACTCGGATTTGTTTCTAACTTAGCAGATACGGGGTCGCAGCTAAGCCTCCGAGTGTGGCTGATGTCCTCACTCGGAGCAGTTTTTAACTTAGGCGATACAGAGTCGCAGCTAAGCCCCCGAGTGAGGCTGATGTCCTCACTCGGAGCAATTTTTAACTTAGGCGATACAGAATCGCAGCTAAGCCCCCGAGCGTGGATGGTGTCCTCACTCGGGGCAGTTTTTAACTTAGGCGATACAGAGTCGCAGCTAAGCCCCGAGTGTGGATGATGTCCTCAGTCGGAGTGGTTTTTAACTTAGGCGATACAGAATCGCAGCCAAGCCCCGAGTGTGGATGATGTCCTCACTTGGAGTAAATTTTAACTTAGGCGATACGGAATCGCAGCTAAGCCCCAAGTGTGGCTGATGTCCTCACTCGGAGCAGTTTTTAACTTAGGCGATACAGAATCGCAGCTAAGCCCCCGAGTGTGGAGGATGTCCTCACTCGGAGTAGTTTTTAACTTAGGCGATACGGGGTCGCAGCTAAGCCCCCGAGTGTGGATGATGTCCTCACTCGGAGTAGTTTTTAACTTAGGCGATACGGGATCGTAGCTAAGCCCCCGAGTGTGGAGGATGTCCTCACTCGGAGTAGTTTTTAACTTAGGCGATACGGGATCGCAGCTAAGCCCCCGAGTGTGGAGGATGTCCACAGTCGGAGTAGTTTTTAACTTAGGCGATACGGGGTTGCAGCTAAGCGTCTGAGTGTGGATGATGCCCTCACTCGGATTTTTTTTTAACTTAGGCGATACAGGATCACAGCTAAGCCCTCGAGTGTGGAGGATGTCCTCACTTGGAGTAGTTTTTAACTTAGGCGATACGGGGTCACAGCTAAGCCCCCGAGTGTGGATGATGTCCTCACTCGGATTTGTTTTTAACTTAGGCGATACGGGATCGCAGCTAAGCCCCCGAGTGTGGAGGATGTCCTCACTCGGAGTAGTTTTTAACTTAGGCGATACGGGGCGCAGCTAAGCCCCCGAGTGTGGAGGATGTCCACAGTCGGAGTAGTTTTTAACTTAGGTGATACGGGGTCGCAACTAAGCGTCTGAGTGTGGACGATGTCCTCACTCGGATTTTTTTTAACTTAGGCAATACGGGATCGCAGCTAAGCCCCCCGAGTGTAGAGGATGTCCTCACTCGGAGTAGTTTTTAACTTAGGCGATACAGGGTCGCAGCTAAGCCCCCGAGTGTGGATGATGTCCTCACTCGGATTTGTTTTTAACTTAGGCGATACGGGATCGCAGCTAAGCCCCCGAGTGTGGAGGATGTCCTCACTCGGAGTAGTTTTTAACTTAGGCGATACGGGGTCGCAGCTAAGCCCCCGAGTGTGGATGATGTCCTCACTCGGAGTAGTTTTTAACTTAGGTGATACGGGATCGCAGCTAAGCCCCCTAGTGAGGAGGATGTCCTCACTCGGAGTAGTTTTTAACTTAGGCGATACGGGGTCGCAGCTAAGCCCCCGAGTGTGGAGGATGTCCTCACTCGGAGTAGTTTTTAACTTAGGCGATACGGGATCGCAGCTAAGCCCCCGAGTGTGGAGGATGTCCTCATTCGGAGTAGTTTTTAACTTAGGCGATACGGGGTCGCAGCTAAGCCCCCGAGTGTGGAGGATGTCCTCACTCGGAGTAATTTTTAACTTAGGCGATATGGGATCGCAGCTAAGTTGTTCACCCACTAGGGGTTGTGGTGTAAATGTGTTCAGCTGAGCGATGGAGCGCGGGGCGGCCGAGTGATGAAGATGTGTCGCACGGAGTGGCGATGCGCGGGGCATCCGAATGAAGTAGACGAGTCCGGCGGAGTGGCGACGCGTGGGGCGGCCAAGTGATGTAGACGTGCCGCACGGAGTGGTGAAACGCGGGGCATCCAAGTGAAGTAGACGCGGCCGGCTGAGTGGCGACGCGCGGGGCGGCCAAGTGATGTAGACCTGCCGCACGGAGTGGCGACGCGCGGGGCATCCGAGTGAAGTAAACGTGCCCGGCTGAGTGGCGACGCGCGGGGCGGCCAAGTGATGTAGACGAGCCGCACGGAGTGGCGACGCGCGAGGCATCCGAGTGAAGTAAACGTGCCCGGCTGAGTAGCGACGCGCGGGGCGGCCAAGTGATGTAGAAGAGCCGCACGGAGTGGCGACGCGTGGGGCATCCAAGTGAAGTAGACGTGTCCGGCTGAGTGGCGACGCGCGGGGCATCTGAGTGAAGTAAACGCACCCGGCTGAGTGGCGACGCGCGGGGCGGCCAAGTGATGTAGACGTGCCGCACGGAGTGGTGACGCGTGGGGCATCCAAGTGAAGTAGACGCGTCCGGCTGAGTGGCGACGCGCGGGGCGTCCGAGTGTTGTAGACGCGCCCGTCGGAGTGGCGATGCGTGGGACGGCCGAATGATGAAGGCGCGCCCAGCTGAGTGGCGACGCGTGGGGCGTCCGAGTGATGTAGACGCATCCGGTGCCATGGCGACGCGCGGGGCGGCCAAGCTGGTGACAGTGCGCGAAGTTGCGGTCGGCTGTGTCGAGGACGACGATGAGGTGGACAATGCCGATTGCCGTGCGTCGAGACCGACGCGGCGACTGGGTATGAGTAGCGACAAAGATGACGCACGAGAGGCACCGAGTGATCGTGTAACCTGTGTATGAAAAATATCACAAGCCAACATAAAAATTTATTGAAGTAATTTGATGTTTGCTGAAATTATTTGTGTAAATAACACCCATAGACACCCACTGGGTGTGCCAGGTGCTTGTTGGTTCGGAACCAGCAAGAGTCTAAAAGAGTGACGGATCCGACTGAACTCGTTTGAGTACTGGACCCAAAAGAAGCGGAAGTGAAGTGTCCCGACATAAAAATGAACAACCGAGCGCAGAGGTACACTCGGTGGCATGGCCTCCGAGTGAACGTCATGTGTGACTTACTTGACACTCGGTAATGCGGAAATAATTATTTAATTGAATGCAGTGTGCGATGAATGACTTAGCTGTCTGACGGCACAGGAGCGGCCGAGTGGCGAAGACATGTCCAACCGATGGCGATACGCAGGGTGGCCAAGTGATGAAGACGCGCCTCACTGAGTGGCGACACGCGGAGCGGCCGAGTGATGAAGACGTGTCTCATCGAGTGGCGACGCACGGGGCGGCCAGGTGATGAAGACGTGTCTCACCCAAGTGGTGACGAGCGGGGTAGCCGGGTGATGAAGACACGCCTCACTGAGTGGCGACGCGCGGAGCGGCTGAGTGATGAAGACGTGTCTCACCGAGTGGCGACGCACGGGGCGGACAGGTGATGAAGATGTGTATTAGCGTGTGGCAACGCACGGGGCGGGAAAGTGATGAAGGTGTGCCTCACCGAGTGGCGACGCGCGGAGCGGCCAAGTGATGAAGGTCTGCCTCACCGAGTGGCGACGCGTCGGGCGGCCGGGTGATGAAGGTGTACCTCACCGAGTGGCGACGCGCCGGGCAGCCGGGTGATGAAGGAGCATCCAGCAGAGGGACGGCGCGCGGGGTGGCCGAGTGACGACGGAGCGTCCAACAGAGGAACGGTGCGCGGGGCGGCCGAGTGACGACGGAGCGTCCAGCAGAGCGACGGCGCGCGGGGCGGCCGAGTGACGACGGAGCATCCAGCAGAGCGATGCCACGGGGCCGCTGACTGACGACGGAGCGTCCAGCAAAGCGAAGGCGCGCGGGGCGGCCGGGTGACGATGGAGCGTCCAGCAGAAGGACGGCGCGCGGGGCGGCCGGGTGATGATGGAGCGTCCAGCAGAGGGACGGCGCGCGGGGCGGCCTAGCGACAATGGAGCGTCCAGCAGAGTGACGGCGCGCGGGGCGGCCGACTGACGACGGAGCGTCCAGCAGACCGACGGCACGCGGGGCGGCCGAGTGACGACGGAGCGTCCAGCAGAGCGATGGCGCGCGGGGCGGCCGACTGATGACGGAGCGTCCAGCAGAGCAACGGCGCGCGAGGCGGCCGACTGACGACGGAGCGTCCAGCAGAGCGATGGCGCGCGGGGCGGCCGAGTGACGACAGAGCGTCCAGCAGCATGATGGCGCGCGGGGCGGCCGAGTGATGAAGGGGTGACTCACCGAGTGGCGACGCGTGGAGCGGCGAAGTGATGAAGACGTGTCTCACCAAGTGGCGACGCGCGGAGCGGCCAAGTGATGAAGGTGTGCATCACCGAGTGGCGACGCGCGGAGCGGCCAACTGATGAAGGTGTGCCTCACCGAGTGGCGACGCGCGGAGCGGCCAAGTGATGAAGACGTGTCTCACCAAGTGGCGATGCGCGGAGCGGCCAAGTGATGAAGGTGTGCCTCACCGAGTAGCGACGCGCCAGGCGGCCGGGTGATGAAGGTGTGCCTCATCAAGTGGCGACGCGCCGGGCGGCCGGGTGATGAACGAGCGTCCAGCAGAGTGACGGCGTGCGGGGCGGCTAAGTGACGACGGAGCGTCCGGCAGCGTAATGGTGCACAGGGCGGCCTAGTGATGATGGAGCGTCCAGCAAGGTGACGGCGCGCGGGGCGGCCGAGTGACGATGGAGCGTCCAGCAGCGTGACGACGCGCGGGGCAGCCGAGTGTCGATGGAGCATCCAGCTGAGTGACGGCGCACGGGGTGGCCGAGTGATGACGGAGCGTCCAGTAGAGTGACAGCGTGCGGGGCGGCCAAGTGACGACGGACCGTCCGGCAGCGCGATGGCGCACGGGGTGGTCGAGTGATGACTGAGCGTCCAGTAGAGTGACGATGCGCGGGGCGGCCAAGTCGAACATGTCCTCAAGGAGGCGTCCGATCAAGTAAAACACACAAAAGATCGTGTGCCTGCACGTTAGCCTTCTGAACGTGGCCAAGAAAACGTGGCATGCCCGAGTGTAACATCTATCGAACGAACAAATTCACTCGAGTAAGCCGGAGGCATACCTATCCGGGTAACGAGAGGCATACGAGCTCGAGTGTCAACCTGTGTTTGTCCGAGCATACCAGAGTACGGGCTGAGCCGGCTTGAAATCCATGCAAGTTGCATGTGCGTTGCAGGCTGGTGCATGTGGTTTGCATGGTTAACGGAAAAAAGGTGAATCAACACACCTTCATTTGGCCGTAACCAGCGCGGGGATAGTGGCTAATTAATGAGCCCATTAATCTGATCGTTGGAGATCACCCCGTCCTTCGGTTTCCTGAACTTGCGCTCATTTACCTGCATGCACGCCATGAAGGATGAGGTCGTCTGTTCACCTCGTATGGTTAATGGAAAAGGAAGGGGCACGCCCAGCAGCTGGCGACGGAGGGAGGATCCGCTGAGCCCGGAGGCCTGACCAGCTTCCTATTTCCGCGTCGCGCACGTCGCGGTGACCTTGTCAGAGATCACTGCTGAGCGGAGGACGGCTGCAACGTCGACGGGTGGGGTGCCTCCACCATGAAGATCATTGGCCAGCGGACGACCAGGCCGAGGAGCTCCGGTCGCCGGCCAGGTTTGTGTCTGAGGCCGGTGAAGCCGGACGAGCGGCGTTTGACTCAGTGAAGGGGCCGATGGTTGATGTGAAGAAGATGATGCCGTCGTCGTCCTTGCTTGTTTATTCTTCCCTTTTCGATTGATCGAAACTCCACGGTACTCGCATGAGCACGTGTTCATACAGGAGAAAAACATCCATAGTTGGATTAAAGATTGATTGTAAAGAAAGAGATAGGATGGAATGGAACTTCCTGATCCCTCTGTACGAAGAGTATCATGTCTCTCTTATGAATGGAGTGATGTCCGGAACATCCTGGATCAAAATCTTTATCGATAATTATTGATCGACGAACAAGGATCGAAGAAAGAAAACCATTTGCATCATGGCTCGATAAATGCCATGCCCCATGGTGGGCGCCAACTGTCGTGGGACAATAGAAAGGGGTAGTGTAAAGGAGCATGATCTATCGAGATGCAAATGGGTGACACGGTGATTTTAGCGAGTCCGGGCCTCTCGCGGTGGAGATAACAGCCCTACGTCTCGTGCTCCGGAGAGGCTTTGCTTATCTGTCATGAACATGGAGTTACATGGTGTATTTGAGAAGAGAGAGAGAGAGAGAGAAACGGATCCCCATGCCTGGGCTAAGTCCTGAGACTAATGGCAAGAGAGCCAAGGGAGAAGAATGAGCTCCCCGGGGGGAGAAGAATGAGCTCCCTAGGGGGAGAAGCCGTTAGCCCGAGCTATGTGTTGGGGGTTGGCTTATATAGAGTGCGCCACCCCCTCATCTCTTATGTTACAAGATGGTGGCATTAATGCCAAATATCAGCCCACTACAAAACCTCTGATGATGCTCCAACTGCCTTGTTGACTGTTGGTCCTCGCATATCCGAGTGAGTCATACGTCCGAGTGGTCGACTGTCATCCGAGTGGATGGAACGTTGCTTGTCTGAGTGAATAGTATGTATGTATTTATCTGAACCCACTTGATGTGTGGACCCCATGCTGTTATGATATTTCGACCCTTCATGGGCCTACCTGTTTTGTGTATCCCCAACAGGCAGCAATGTACATGAGCATGGGCTCTTTGTCAGTTGGGGCGGCTAAAACGGGCGGCTCAGCTAGATGTTTCTTGAGGGCTTCAAAAGCTTCATTAGCTGCATTAGTCCAGACGAAGTTGTCCGTCTTCTTCAACAATTAGTAAAGAGGAATCGCCTTCTCTCCAAGGCGGCTTATGAAACGGATCAATGCTGCAATACAGCTAGCCATGCGTTGTACCTGATTAATATTTGTCGGCTTACCAAGTGAAGTCACCGCCTTGATTTTGTCCGGGTTTGCCTCGATGCCTCGCTCAGAAACCAGGAAACCCAATAGCTTGCCTGCAGGAACACCAAAGACACACTTTACCGGGTTAAGTTTCATCTGGTACACTCGAAGATTATCAAACGTCTCCTTGAGGTCGTCCAAGAGCGTCTCTTTCTTCTGCGATTTCACCACGATGTCCTCGACATAAGCATGAACACTGCGCCCAATCTGTGGATGAAGGCATTTCTTAACACAGCGCTGGTAAGTCGCCCTTGCACTCTTAATCCCAAAAGGCATGGAGACATAGAAAAAAGCTTCAAAAGGGGTTATGAAAGCCGTCTTCTCTTGGTCCTCAACAGCCGTCTTGATCTGGTGATAACCGGAGTATGCATCTAGGAAGCACAAACGCTCACAACCTGCCGTAGAGTCAATGATCTGATCGATGTGTGGGAGAGCAAAAGGATCCTTCGGGCAGGCCTTGTTGAGATCCGTGTAGTCAACACGCATGCGCCAAGTGCCGTTCTTTTTCAGAACAAGCACCGGGTTAGCTAACCACTCGGGGTAAAAAACTTCAATGATAAACCCGGCAACTAGGAGCCGGGCCACTTCTTCCCCAATAGCCTTGCGTCTCTCCTCGTTGAAATGACGGAGGTACTGGTGTACTAGTTTCATTTTTGGATCCACATTAAGATGGTGCTCAGCAAGTTCTCTCGGGACTCCAGGCATGTTAGAAGGTTTCAATGCTAAGATGTCCCGATTCTCACGGATGAACTCGATAAGCGCGCTTTCCTATTTGGGATCCAAGCCGGTCCCAATAGTGAACTGCTGGGACGAGTCGCCTGGTGTGAAGTCAATCTGCTTCGTATCCTCAACCCGGCTTAAACTTGAGCAATGAGTCAGACTCAGTGGTGGGCTTCTTGAGAGGGCTCATATCAGCCGGATCAACATTTACCGTATAGAACTTTAACTCCTCCGCTGCACAGGCTGACTCAGCATAGGCTGCATCGCCTTCCTCGCATTCCTGGGCTATCTTCCGACTGCCACTCACAGTTATGGTGCCCCGTGGACCCGGCATCTTGAGCTTGAGGTAAACATAACAGGGTCGAGCCATGGAACGAGCATATGCCGACCGCACAAAAAGGGCGTGATAGGGGCTCGTAATCTTAACCACCTCAAAGGTTAAGGACTTGCATCGGTAGTTGAACTCATCACCGAAAGCAACGTCTAGCTTAACCTGCCTGATTGGGTAAGCCGATTTCCCAGGCACAATACCATGGAAAACCATAGTTCAGGGCTGCAATCTATTGTCAGCAAGGTTCATCCGCCGGAAAGTGTCGTAATACAGGATGTTGATGCTACTTCCACCATCCATGAGGACCTTTGTTAAGGTATACCTGCCAACCTGCGGTGCCACCACCAGAGCGAGACCACCCGGGTTATCAACCTGCGGCGGGTGATCCTCTCGGCTCCAAGTAATTGGTTGCTCGGACCAGTTTAAGTATCTTGGAACCATCGGCTCAACCAAATTAATAGCCCTCAGCTTCCGCTTGCAATCCTTCCTGCAAGTGCTAGTGGTAAAGACATGATATTGCCCACTGCTCAATTGCTTGGGATTGCTCTAGAAACCAGTTTGACTATTATGCTACCGATTGCTTTGGCCAAAGAAACCTGATCCCGCAAATCCGCCAGACAAACCGCCAAGTGAGCCCCCTGACCAAGTTGACCCGGATGTCCTCCACCATTACCTCCTTGATGATTCTGGAAAGCATGGTTGCGGAACTCCTGCATGATATAACAGTTTTCCCATGAGTGCGTGTACGGCTTATCTGCGGTACTGTGTTTGGGACAGGGCGCCTTGGGAGCCTCCTCGTAATTTTTCGGCTTGTTCCCGTTATACACTCCTCCCGGGCGATGGTTGCGACGCTAGTTCTTGAAACCAGTGTTTGTATTAGCGACGAACTCTGACCCGCCATCGTGCTATTTTCGCTTACTGTTATTGCCTTGTCCCCCTTGATTCCCGCTGTTCCCATGCTTTTGCTGACCCTTGCCGCCGCCTCCCTTCTTGTTCTTGCCAGTTTTGTCCTCATATGAGCCGGGATCCTTCGTGCTGTCTGACTCGGCGTACCTGGTAAGATCCATCATGTCGCCCATATCCTGCACCTTTCGCTTGAGACGGCCAAGCTTTTGGACCAGAGGCTGAAAATGGCAGTTTTTCTCCAAGATTAGGACGGCTTGAGCCGCCGTGATACTGTCCGATGAGTGAATGATTTCAGCGACCCGGTGAGTCCAATGGTGAGCCGACTCATCCCCGCGCAGGACACAATGTTGAAGATCTGCAATCGTCATTGGTCGCTTGCACGTTCCCTGGAAATTTTTGATGAATCGCTCCTTGAACTTTGTCCAAGTGTTGATGGAATTGGGCGGCAAGTTCTTCAGCCACGTTCGAGCCAGTCCTTCCAGCATCATGGTCAGGTATTTCGCGTACACGGCATCGCTGACGTCGAGCATGTCCATGGCCAACTCATAACTATCGATCCATGCCACCGGCTCAAGGTCCGATGTGTAGTTTGGTACCTTACAAGGCCCCTTGAAGTCCTTGGGCATACGCTCAGCACGGAGAGCCAGGGATAGGCAAGGGATTCCGATCGTCCTACTGTTCACCCCAGCCCCATTGTCGCCAGTTGAGGATGAAACTGCTGAGTCGCCTGTGCTACCGCCGCTTCCGCCTCTGACTGTCGTGCAGCTCTGGCCGCATCACCGACCACCTAGGCGTCTGACAGCACATGCCGGGTCGGGGAGACCAGAGGCTGTTGCCTCCGTCCACTACTAGAAACTGCTGGAGATTCCACATGGTGACTCTTGATGCGGCTGGCATACGGGGTAGAGTGCATCCGATCACGAATATAAGAATATTGTGCTTGCTGCGCCACCACCGTTTTTAACATCTCTATGGTGTTCCTGGCCTGGATCTCAACGGGGGTGTTCCTGTGGATGGGAAGTGCCTCTAGATTGCGAGTCGCCGCCAGCATGTTATCAACGGGGTTGGAGAAGTGCCCTTGCGGCATCTGGAACCGTGGTGGTGAAGGCTGAGCCGACGATGGTTGAGCCGGATTTGTTTGCCGGGTCATCTAACGAGGGAGGTCCTCACGCGCTCGTTCAGCCCTAGGCGTTTGGTGCGGAGTGGTGAACAAACGGGTCGGCTCAAGATTCAATGCCAGGCGGCTCTGGTGTCTCCTCTGATGAACTTCCTCAGAGGCGTCTCGATGAAGCCCTAACTGCCAAGCCTCGGCCTTCAGACGCTCTGACTCGTTATGGATATGATCTTGTATTTCCACCATCCGGGTGTTTTCGGTGTCAATTTCCCTCTGCACCTGGGTCATCTGCTCGCAGAGTTTCACTAACTCCGTGTTGCGTTCCTCTTGGTTTTCCGCGGTGACGGGTGTTTCTACCAGCTTTGTCATTTCGGCCATTAGATCTATCATGGCTTGAGCCGGCGCTTTGACCAATCCGCCAGAGCCGCCAGCCGCACCTGCTGACGACAGATCTTGAACCGTCGTTGTTCCTGCCATGTAGACAGTGATCTGACGAGGCGGCTCACATGACTCTCTAGGAGCTTATTTTTCCACAGAGCCCCCGAGTCTGCCATCGTAAAGAGGACAGATCAATTCGGTGTCTCCCATGGAAGATTTGCCATCACAGTTGGCGAGGCTGTCGCTCTTACCCGCCAGCTCATCCGAGAGGATAACCCCTTGGATGAAACCAACAAAGACATGACGCCGACCGGCTTGATGCCGGACGGGTTGGGCGCGTCGTGCCGGCTTGACGAGGTTGGTGCAAATGTCCGACTCGGGCATTGACGCGCCGATTTTGCCGATGAAGACGTGGATCTTGCCGAAGGGGACCCGGTACCCTTACTCGATTGAGTCGGCCTCGAGGCCCCAACCTGCATCATCGATGTAGAGCTTGCCGTGGCGGCTGATACGTCTCCAACATATCTATAATTTTTTATTGTTCCATGCTATTATATTATCGGTTTTGGATGTTTTATATGCATTAATATGCTATTTTATACTATTTTTTTGGGACTAACCTATTAACCTAGAGCCTAGTGCTAGTTTCTGTTTTTTTCCTTGTTTTTGAGTTCTACAGAAAAGGAATATCAAATGGAGTCCAAACGGAATAAAAATTTACGGTGATTTTTTATGGACCAGAAGAGACCCACGGGGCATCGGAGTTGGGTCAGAAGAGCAACGAGGCAGCCACAAGCCTAGGGGGCGTGCCCCCCTGGCTTGTCGTCGCCTTGTGGCCCCCTTGACTTGTTTCCAATGCCCAAATTTCTTAGAAATACAGAAACCTCCAGAAAGAAACCTAGATCGGGAGTTCTGCCACCGCAAGCCTCTGTAGCCACGAAAAACCAATCGGGAGCCCGTTCCGGCACCCTGCCAGAGGGGGAAATCATCACCGGAGGCCATCCTCATCATCTCGACGGTCTCCATGACGAGGAGGGAGTAGTTCACCCTCGGGGCTGAGGGTATGTACCAGTAGCTATGTCTTTGATCTCTCTCTCTCGTGTTCTTGAGATGGCACGATCTTGATGTATCACGAGCTTTATTGATATAGATGAATCATATGGAGTTTTCCCCTCTCTATCTTCTTTTGATGAATTGAGTTTTCCCTTTGAAGTTTACTTATCGGATTGAGTCTTTAAGGATTTGAGAACACTTGATGTATGTCTTGCGATGGGATATCCGTGGTGACAATGGGATGTTCTGTTGATCCACTTGATGTATGTTTTGGTGATCAACATGCGGGTTCCGTGACCTTGGGAATCTATGCATAGGGGTTGGCACACGTTTTCATCTTGACTCTCCGATGGAAACTTTGGGGCACTCTTTGAAGTTCTTTGTGTTGGATTGAACATGATGAATCTGAAATTGTGTGATGCATATCGTATAATCAAACCCGTGGGTATTCGTGGTGACATTGGAGTGCCTAGGTGACATTAGGGTTTTGGTTGATGTGTATCTTAAGGTGTTATTCTAGTACGAACTCTAGGGCTGTTCGTGACAATTAATGGCGATGGCTCATATGATTGATCGGAAAAGATAAATTTGAGGTGGTTTCGTACCCTACAATAATTTCTTCGTTTGTTCTCCGCTATTTGTGACTTTGGAGTGAACTGTTTGTCGCACGTGAGGGATTTACATATGATTCAACTATGTCAGTATTGTTGAGAGAACTTGCACTAGTGAAAGTATGAACCCTAGGCCTTGTTTCCAAGCATTGCAATACCGTTTTTGCTCACTTTTGTTACTTGCTACCTTGCTGTTTTTATATTTTCAGATTACAAAAACCTATATCTACTATCCATATTACACTTGTATCACCATCTCGTCGCCGAACTAGTGCACCTATACAATTTACCATTGTATTGGGTGTGTTGGGGACACAAGAGACTTTTTGTTATTTGGTTGCAGGGTTGTTTGAGAGAGACCATCTTCATCCTACGCCTCCCACGGATTGATAAACCTTAGGTCATCCACTTGAGGGAAATTTGCTACTGTCCTACAAAACTCTGCGCTTGGAGGCCCAACACGATTCTACAAGAAGAAGGTTGCGTAGTAGACATCAAGCTCTTTTCTGGCGCCGTTGCCGGGGAGGTGAGTGCTTGAAGGTATATCTTTATATCTTGCAATTAAATCTTTTAGTTTCTTGTTTTTCACGAGTTTGGTTTTATCAAAGAAAACTACAAAAAAAATGGAGTTCAGGTTGCACCATTTGTCTCGTCTTTATAAAGTCTTTCGTGAAAATGATGGTTCACAAAATTGTGCTCAATTGGTAGAGGAAGAATTTATGAAAATACTTAATGAGAATTCCTTGAATGATGAGCATGATAGCAATATGGTTAGTATGAATTCTCTGAATATCCATGATGCTAATGATATGCAAAGCCACAAGCTTGGGGATGCTATGTTTGATGAAGATGATATTTTTAGTCCCCCAAGTTTTGATGAGAAAATTTATTATGATTGCATGCCTCCTATCTATGATGATTATGATGATGACATGTATGCTATAAAGAGTGATAGTAACCATGAAACTTGTCATCATGATTTTAATATTGAATGTGGTTATGTCAATCAAGCGTCTCATGATAGTTATTTTGTTGAGTTTGCTCCCACTACCATGGATGAAAAGGAATTTGCTTATGTGGAGAGTAATGAAAATTCTATACTTGTGCATCATGAAAAGAATGATTTATGTGATAGTTATATTGTTGAATTCCTTCATGATGCTACTGAAATTTATTATGAGGGAGGAGTATATGCTTGTAGGAATTGCAATAATATCAAGTTTCCTCTCTATGTGTTAAAAGTTTTGAAGTTATGCTTGTTTTACCTTCATATGCTAGTTGCTTCTTGTTCCCATAAATTGTTTGCTCACAAAATCCCGATGCATAGGAAGTGGGTTAGACTTAAATGTTCTTGTCATGTGATTCATGATGCTCTCTTGCATGTTCCAATTACTACTTTTTACGTGAGCATCATTGAAATCATCATGCCTAGCTAAAAGGCTTTAAAGAAAAGCGCTTGCTGGGAGACAACCCAACACTTTTCCTTTACGTTTTTGTGTGTTCACATGATTAATATACTGTATTAATCATGTTTCGTGTCTTTTATTTTAATAAAGTGCCAGGTAAAGCCTTTGGGATGACTCACAAGATGAGTAGAATTGATGCTGAACCAAAACAGAAACTTTTGACTCCAGTACAGGAATTTTCATTTTTTACTGGAGCGTGATAATGATCTGAAATTTTGACACAGCGTTTATATACAAATTCTTCAGGTTGTCCTAAGTTTTCAGAATTTTTAGAGACAGGTAAGTATGGTTACACTACAGATCTTCACAGACAGTTCTGTTTTTGACAGATTCTGTTTTGCATGCATAGTTTGCTTGTTTTAGTGTTTCCATAGCTTATATTTAGTTTTATAAATTGTGTTAATGTTATAATACAGTAGGTATCATGTGGGAACAATTATGAATCTTGTATTGACAGTACCTAAGTGAATGATCTATCTTTATTACACTAACCCTTCTCACAAAGTTCCGTTAAGTTTTGTGTGATTGAAGTTTTCAAGTTTTGGGTGAGACACCGATATGAGGAGAATAAGGAGTGACAAGAACCTAAGCTTGGGGATGTCCAAGGCACCACCAAGGTAATATCCAAGGAAGACTCAAGCGGCTAAGCTTGGGGATGCCCCAGAAGGCATCCCCTCTTTCGTCTTCAACATTATCGGTATATCTTACTTAGAGCTATATTTTTATTCATCACATAATATGTGCTTTGGTTGGATCGTCATTATATTTTATTATTTTCTGTTAGGTGTTATTTATAATCTTGTTTTTCAATAAAAAGTTCCAAGAATTGCTTTTAGGATGCTTGCATTGCATGTTTGATGTGTGCTGTGTAAAAACAGAAACTTTTGCAGTAGTGTTTGAATTTTCATATTTTACTGGAACGTGTAAAGTTTCTGAAATTTTTACACAGTGTTTTCATATAAAGATTTTAGCATGTCCTAAATTTTCATAATTTTTGGAGTTACAAAAGTACACTGTTTTCATAAATTGCTACAGACTGTTCTGTTTGGACAGATTGCTGTCATAGTTTTGTTATCTACTTATCCTATAGTTTCCATAGTCTATATTGGTAGATATAAATTGTGGAAACGACAGTAAACAGTAGATGATGTTTGAAAATTATTGTGCAACTTGTCTTGGCAGTACATCAAGAGTTGATTTATTATTTTGTGTACTAACCTATCTCACGAGTTCTTTTCGAGTTTTGTGTGGATGAAGTTTTTGAGATTTAGGAAAACCATGATATGAGAGGAATTAAGGTGACACAAGAGCTCAAGCTTGGGGATGCCCAAGGCATCCCTAATTAATATTTCAAGAAGTCTCAAGCATCTAAGCTTGGGGATGCCCCGGTTGGCATCCCACCTTTCTTCTTCAACAATTATCAGTTAGTATCGATTGAACCTAAGTTTTTGCTTCTTCACATGATATGTGCTATCCTTGGAATGTCATTTTATTTTATTTTGCTGTTTGAATAAAGTACTTAAGATCTGAAATTCTTAGATGAGAGAGTCTTCACATAGTTATTTAAATTTTTGACTACTCATTGATCTTCACTTATATCTTTTTGGAGTAGTTTGTCAATTTGCTCTAGTACTTCACTTATATCTTTTTACAGCACGGCGGTGGTTTTATTTTATAGAAATTGTTGAACTCTCATGCTTCACTTATATTATTTTGAGAGTCTCTAAACAGCATGGTAATTTGCTTAGGTTATGAATTTAGTCCTAATATGATGGGCATCCAAGAGAGATATAATAAAAATTTCATATGAGAAGTTTGATTCCTTATGATTGTTTTGAGATATAAAGATTGTGATATTAGAGACATGCTAGTGAGTAATTGTGGATTGGTAGAAATAGTTGTGTTAAAGTTTGTGATTCCCGTAGCATGCACGTATGGTGAACCGTAGTCGGAGCATGATTTATTTATTGAATGTCTTCCTTTGTGTGGAGGTCGGGATCGCGCGATGGTTAACTCCTACCAACCCTTTCCCTACGGGCATGCGTATAGTACTATGTTTCTATGACTAATAGACTTTTGCAATAAGTATGTGAGTTCTTTATGACTAATGTTGAGTCCAGGGATTATACGCACTCTCACCCTTCCACCTTTGCTAGCCTCTCTAGTACCGCGCAACTTTCGCCGGTGCATTAAACCCACCTTCCTCAAAACGGCCACCATACCTACCTATTATGGCATTTCCATAGCCATTCCGAGATATATTGCCATGCAACTTCCACCGTTCCGTTTATCATAACACGCACCATCATTGTCATATTGCTTAGCATGATCGTAAGATAGCTAGCATGATGTTTTCATGGCTTACGCTAGATCATTGCATATCCCGGTACACCGCCGGAGGCATTCATATAGAGTCATATCTTGTCCTAGTATCGAGTTGTAATTCTTGAGTTGTAAGTAAATAAAAGTGTGATGATCATCATTATAGAGCATTGTCCCATGTGAGGAAAGGATGATGGAAACTATGATTCCCCCACAAGTCGGGATGAGTCTCCGGATTTTATAAAAAAATAAAAGAGGCCAGAGAAGCCCAAATAAAAAAAAGAGGCCAAAGATGCCCACCAAAAGAAAAAAAAAGAAAAAAAGAAAAAAATGAGAGAAAAGAGAGAAGGGGAAATGCTACTACCCTTTTTCCACACTTGTGCTTCAAAGTAGCACCATGATCTTCATGATAGAGAGTCTCCTATATTGTCACTTTCATATACTAGTGGGAATTTTTCATTATAGAACTTGGCTTGTATATTCGAATGATGAGCTTCCTCAAAATTGCCCTAGGTCTTCGTGAGCAAGCAAGTTGGATGCACACCCACTTAGTTTGTTTTTGGGATTTCATACACTTATAGCTCTAGTGCATCCGTTGCATGGCAATCCCTACTCACTCACATTGATATCTATTGATGGGCATCTCCATAGCCCGTTGATACGCCTAGTTGGTGTGAGATTATCTCCTTCTTTTTTGTCTTCTCCACAACCACCATATTCTATTCCACCTATAGTGCTATGTCCATGGCTCACGCTCATGTATTACGTGAGAGTTGAAAAAGTTTGAGAACACTAAAGTATGAAACAATTGCTTGGCTAAAACCGGGGTTGTGCATGATTTAATACTTTGTGTGATGAATACGGAGCATAGCCAGATTATATGATTTTGTAGGGATAACTTTCTTTGGCCATGTTATTTTGAGAAGACATGATTGCTTTATTAGTATGCTTGAAGTATTATTGTTTTTATGTCAACATTAAACTTTTGTTTTGAATCTTATGGATCTGAATATTCATGCCACAATAAAGAAAATTACATGGATGAATATGTTAGGTAGCATTCCACATCAAAAATTCTGTTTTTTTCATTTACCTACTCGAGGACGAGCAGGAATTAAGCTTGGGGATGCTTGATACGTCTCCAACGTATCTATAATTTTTGATTGTTCTATGCTATTATATTATCGGTTTTGGATGTTTTATATGCATTAATATGCTATTTTATACTATTTTTTGGGACTAACCTATTAACCTAGAGCCCAGTGCCAGTTTCTGTTTTTCCCTTGTTTTTGAGTTTTACAGAAAAGGAATATCAAACGGAGTCCAGACGGAATAAAAATTTATGGTGATTTTTTATGGACCAGAAGAGACCCACGGGGCATCAGAGTTGGGCCAGGAGAGCCACGAGGCAGCCACAAGCCTAGGGGCACGCGCGCCCCCCTCCTAGGGCGCGCCTCCCTGGCTTGTTGTCGCCTCGTAGCCCCCCTTGACTTGTTTGCGATGCCCAAATTTCTTATAAATACAGAAACCTCCAGAAAGAAACCTAGATCAGGAGTTCCACTGCCATAAGCCTCTGTAGCCACGAAAAACCAATTGGGAGCCCATTCCGGCACCCTGTCGGAGGGGGAAACCATCACCAGAGGCCATCCTCATCATCCCGGCGGTCTCCATGACGAGGAGGGAGTAGTTCACCCTCGTGGTTGAGGGTATGTACCAGTAGCTATGTGTTTGATCTCTCTCTCGTGTTCTTGAGATGGCACGATCTTGATGTATCGTGAGCTTTATTGATATAGATGAATCAGATGGAGTTTTCCCCTCTCTATCTTCTTGTGATGAATCGAGTTTTCCCTCTGAAGTTTACTTATCGGATTGAGTCTTTAAGGATTTGAGAACACTTGATGTATGTCTTGCGGTGGGATATCCGTGGTGACAATGGGATGTTCTGTTGATCCACTTCATGTATGTTTTGGTGATCAACCTGCGGGTTCCGTGACCTTGGGAATCTATGCATAGGGGTTGGCACACGTTTTCGTCTTGACTCTCCGATGGAAACTTTGGGGCACTCTTTGAAGTTCTTTGTGTTGGATTGAACATGATGAATCTGAAATTGTGTGATGCATATCGTATAATCAAACCCGTGGGTATTCGTGGTGACATTGGAGTGCCTAGGTGACATTAGGGTTTTGGTTGATGTGTATCTTAAGGTGTTATTCTAGTACGAACTCTAGGGTTGTTCGTGACAATTAATGGCGATGGCTCATATGATTGATCGGAAAAAGATAACTTTAAGGTGGTTTCGTACCCTACAATAATTTCTTCGTTTGTTCTCCGCTATTTGTGACTTTGGAGTGAACTCTTTGTCGCATGTGAGGGATTTACATATGATTCAACTATACAAGTATTGTTGAGAGAACTTGCACTAGTGAAAGTATGAACCCTAGGCCTTGTTTCCAAGCATTGCAATACCGTTTTTGCTCACTTTTGTTACTTGTTACCTTGCTGTTTTTATATTTTCAGATTACAAAAACCTATATCTACTATCCATATTACACTTGTATCACCATCTCTTTGCCGAACTAGTGCACCTATACAATTTACCATTGTATTGGGTGTGTTGGGGACACAAGAGACTTTTTGTTATTTGGTTGCAGGGTTGTTTGAGAGAGACCATCTTCATCCTACACCTCCCACGGATTGATAAACCTTAGGTCATCCACTTGAGGGAAATTTGCTACTGTCCTACGAAACTCTACGCTTGGAGGCCCAACACGAGTCTACAAGAAGAAGGTTGCGTAGTAGACATCAGCGGCTCTTGGTCATCTGACCGACCGCGAATATCTCGAACCCTGGAAGGGCTCCCTTTGAGAACTCAAATCCACCGGGCGAGAGCCCCATGGTCGGCGCCAACTGTTGTGGTTTTGTCACGGCAGATGTTCTCTTAGGAGAACTTGAGTGTGAGGCCATCGCCGCTAGGTGGCGAGTCAAAGGGGTTGACTAGGGACGAGAGGTGAGTTTACCCAGGTTCGGCCCCTTCGATGGAGATAATAGCCTACGTTATGCTTTGTGTCTATATTGATGATGATCTCGATTACAAGGGTGTGGAATCGCCACCCTAGCTTATGAGGTGGTCTAACTTATGTCTTTTGGCCCTAGGGGCTCGCCTTTTTATACAGGCCGAGACCCTGGGCTTTACAAGAGTCCGAGTCGTGCTATGACCCGTGACCTACTATGTCTCTAACTCGCCTTGCCTTTCAAGCAAGGAAACTCCTGGCGTCTTCTGCCTCTTGGGCCTTGAGTCGCCGTCTCCATGTGCTGGGCCGCCCTCTGGCTCACTTGGTAAGCCTCCTTTCCTACCTTGTATTCAACGGCACGGCCCACCTTGGGTATGATTCACAAGCCGCCAATGTGCTGACCCGGCCCACTAGGGCAGGTTAAACCACGGGGTTATATCCCCGACACCTACCCCCCTCGGCGTGCCCTTTTGGCTTGTGCCTCCCTCGTGCGGCCTCCGGTCTTCTCCTGAAGCTTCCAGGTCTTCTTTTGGTCTAGAAAAAATCATAAAAAAGTTTCAGGTCAATTGGACTTCGTTTGGTACTGTAAACCTGAAAAGTAAAAAACACGCAGAAAACATCAACTGGCACTGGGCACTGTGTCAATAGGTTAGTGCTCAAAAATAATATAAATTGGTAAATTATTACTCAAAAAGTATCCTAGAATGATAATATAATATAATGGAACAATCAAAAATTACAGATACGTTAGAGACGTATCACGTATTTCTCATCGACATTACATTCATGTTCACACATTTCATTCCAACTATCGGTGTTCATCCTCTTTCATTGCATATCCATGTTAGTTTTATTTTTGCTTTCTTCTTGTGTGTTTGAAATTTTTTTAAAATCCAAAAATATTTTTTTGCTTCTTTTCGGTTTTTCTTTCTTGTTTAATTAGGTTGTAGTATCAAAAAGGAAACCCAAAAAGATTTCTCGTTTCTTCATTTGCTTGTTGGGAGCTTTCCCGTGTAAATAGTTTTTCTCACATTTTGTCTTTCTTTAGTTTATTTTATTTCTACAGAAAAAAACTTTAAAAATATTGTGGTGTGTTTCTTTGAATTTGTTTTCTTTCTGTTGAGTCATTGAAAGGAGAAGACCACGATGAAAATGTTGAGTGGCTCTGATATGCAATATTATTGATCTAACGAAGAGCCAATATTACCTTGTCTTCTCCTTTGTATAAACTGTTTCACAGATTCCAGTTTAGTCCACGGCACACTTGCACTATTATTATTTTCACATCATTCGGCCATGCAAGTGAAAGGCAATAATGACGATAATTTGATGAAGTGATCGTGGTAAAGGAAGCTGGTATGAACTCTTTTTGTTTTCCAGTTTTTCTAAATATGTTTAGCTCGTTCAATCTTGATTCAACATATTATGAGTAAACATGTTTATGATGACAATTAGAGATTATAGTTTCTCATGCCATGATTAAATAGCTAGGAGTGGATAATGATTTATCTTATGTGTCAACATGCATTAAAATGGTTGTGATGTAGTATGTTAGTATGGTATCCTCCTCTGGTAGTCCGAGTGGCTTGACTTGGCACATGTGCAAACATGTAGTTTATTGAAATCCAATGGAGCCTTCATGATATTTATGTTCAGAGTGTTTATATCCTACTCATGCTAGAGTTCAATGTTAATTATTCTCAATGCATAGCCATGGCCATTTTTGCTCTCTAGCTGCTCGCTTCTCAATCTATTTGCTAGCCTTCACCTGTACTAAGTGGGAATACTGCTTGTGCATCCAAATCCTTAAACCCAAGTTGTTCCAAATGAATCCACCATATCTATCTATATGCGGTATTGCCCTGTCGTTCCAAGTAGATTTGCAAGTGTCACCTCGAAACATTCAGATAAACATCCGTTTTGTGTGCTCGTACCGCTCATGGAGCGACGGGGCGGTCGACATCTTCCATTCTAAGCGTGTTATTATCAAGATGGGCATTTATTCGCCTGTCATTGCATGAGAGAGGTTGGTAAAAAGGATGCCTAGTCCTACATAATCAAAAAAAATTAAACAAACTCTCGGGACTTTACAATTCCACTTCTTGGAGGGCACCCGTGAATTCGGCCAGTCATGGCTTGTGTATGTATGGTGGATGGGAGTAAAATTTACAATTCCGCCTGGGAACCGCCAGTAATGTGTTTACCATGGAAGATGCCGAAAACCCTGTCGTGATGTTGACAGGAAAAGTATACCACTCAAAATTACAATTTCATCCCAGTTTTAAACCATGCGCTCTAGCACCTCTGCAAATCAATGCTTCCCTTTGCGAAGGGCCTTTCTATTTGCTTTTGTGTTATTTTATTTTATTCTTGAGTCATCATATTCTCGCCAAAGCACCATACCTGAGAGCACTGTTGTACTTTTTATGCATTGATAGTCTAGTTAATGTTGGATGTGAGGATGACTGGATCTCCTCTAGTTTGAATTACAATGTTTATTCGATGCTTGGACCTCGGAGGTGCTCTGCATTTATGTTTTGCGGTCTCATAAAGGACTAGCGAGATACCATATCATCATATTATATCATGATTATTTTGACAAATTGTTGGCATGTGAAATATTTATTATTGCTCGCTAGTTGGTTACGTTATTTCCATGAGTAAATATAATACCTAAGTGTTATCATAGATATGGTTATTTATGATCTTTGCTGAAAACTTGAACACTAGCTAAGCATATACTCGCTCGATCCGAAAATAAGTGTCTTAAGCTTAGTACAACTTTATACTAGATCTAGTACAAAGTTGAGACAGTTATTTTAGGACGGTGGGAGTATATAGCAACGAGAACAAAAGAGTTCTAAAAGTTTTCTTTATCACTTTCAGTTTATCAACTGAATTGCTTGAGGACAAACAATGAGTTAAGCTTGGGGGAGTTGATACGTCCCAAATGTGTCAACTTTTCCAAACCATTTTTCTCTTGTTTTGGACTCCAATTTGCATGATTGGAATGAAACTAACATGGACTGGTGTTGTTTTCAGCAGAACTACCATGGTCTTGTTTTTGTGCAGAAATAAAAGTTCTCGGAATTGGACAAAACTTTCTGGAGATTTTTTCTAAAATATATAACGAATATTGGAGCGAAGACCCACCGGAGGGGGGCCACCAATTGCCCACAAGGCAACAGGGCACGCCCTGATGCCCACGTGGCTCCGCTGACCCTAATTACAAGCCTATAAATTCCTATTCCCCGAGAAAAAATAGGAGAGAAGTTTTCATCACGTTTTATGAGACGGAGCCGTCGCCACCTCCAGTTCTTCCTCGAGAGGGCTGATCCGCAGTCCGTTTGGGGCTCCAGAGAGGGGGGTTCGTCGCCGTCGTCATCATCAACCCTTCTCCGTCAACATTTCCATGATGCTCACCACCAGGAGTGAGTAATTCCTTCATAGTCTTACTTGACTGTGATGGGATTGGATGAGATTTATCATGTAATCGAGTTATTTTGATAGGGCTTAATCCCTAGTATCAACTATGTTCTGAGATTGATGTTGCTATGACTTTGCTATCCTTAATGCTTGTCACTAGGGCCCGAGTGCCATGATTTCAGATCTGAACCTATAATGTTTTCATAAATATGAGAGTGTTTTGTATCCTATCTTTCAAGTAGTATGCACCTATTACATGTTACGATCTGCATACCCCAAGGTGACAATAATTGGGATTCTTTTCGGTGATTACCGAAGTTTGAGGAGTTCATGTATTCACTATGTGTTAATGCTTTGTTCCGGTTCTCTATTAAAAGGAGGCCTCAATATCCCTTAGTATCCTTATGGACCCCGCTGCCATGGGAGGGTAGGACAAAAGCTGTCATGCAAGGTTTTGTTATAAGCATGTATGACTATATAGGAAATACATGCCTACATTACATTGATGAATTGGAGCTAGTTTTGTGCCGCTCAGGTGTGTAACTGCAACATGATGATTGTTATCCAATATACTTATCCATCACCGATCCAATGCATATGCTCTTTGCATTGATTCTTGCTAAGTTACTATTGTTGTTGATGCTATTACAATCACTAGAAAAGTGATGTTGTTATTGTTACTATTCCTATCACTATTTTGTTGTGCTACTAAAATTTTGCTGCAGAGAGAAATCCCAGGTGTGGTTGAATTGACAACCGATCAACTGCTACGATCAATAAATATTCTTTGGCTCCCCTCGTGTCAAATTAATAAATTTGGGTAGAATACTTCCCTCGAAGACTGTTGTGATCCCCTATACTTGTGGGTTATCACTCTTGCATTTGGATTGGTCCTTGGTGCAAAGATCGAAAGAATATTCACGATCACTTAAAACTAGATCTAGATGTGTTATGTCCTAGTCTATACCTTACTTACTAATAAAGGGAGTAGGTATTCTTGGTCTGTCATGATATTTTGTAGGAAACCCCCTGATGTTTCTGGTAATCAACGCGCTGTCCAGTTTTAGGTCCGATTTTCGCTTTTGCAGAAACCCCTTTGATGTTTCTGATAATCGAACCACAACCAGTTTTACGTCGGATTTACACTTCTACAGGCCCCTGATATTTGGGATAATCAACCCACTATACATTTAAAATGATTTTTAAAAATATACGTATCTTTTAAATCATAACTCCAAATTTAAAATGCTATACATGGAATTTTATTAGGAAAATGTGTAGATTTCGAATATGATGTTATTTTAATTGTTAACCATTTAAAATTGCTATTTAGGGTGCAACCTAAATCAATAGTGCATGACCCGTCTTTGTTTCATAATAGTGTCAATACGGATTAAAAATGAACACCTCAGCATAACCAGGATTCGAGTCGAAAAATACCATCTATAACCATGCATGCATGCCTCGCCAAAACTTCACAGGAAAAAGAAGAAGATTTATCATCTAATATAGAGAGAGAGATGCCTTAGGATTGACAACATTCAAATGCATTGGGAGTGTATGAGCACCAAGGCCACCGTTGCGGAGGTTGGTAAGAAGGATAAGTGTCAACATAGATGCGATGCCATGTCCATTAAAAAATATGGGATGCCATGTGTTAAAATAAAGGAAGTGGATATATATTAAGATCTTGAGTCATGATTTCTGGGTTAGAAAAGTGGGCATTTTTTTCTCCCATTACGCACAACCTCTTTTACTAGTGTTATTAAAGATATTTGGCAATCCAACTCCAAACTTTGGGATAAGTTGTACCTTCTTTGATGAATCCTTAAAAATGATCCATGAGGCTATATTCTACGCAGATCCATCCAAGACACCCGGGGTGGATGGATTTACAACATGTTTTTTTCAACGCCAGTGGGAATTATTCAAACATGATGTAATTCCAACAATGCTTGATTTTTTAAATGGTGGTGAGCTACCAGCGGGACAAAAGGACACTTCCATCACATTAATTCTCAAGGTACCTCATCCGTATAATATCTCATAGTATCATCTTATTGCCTTACTCCCGATTCTTTACAAGCTGGCTGCAAAAGCGGTTACCAATCGCATGAGGCCATGCATGGATGAGATTCTTAGTGAAGAACATAGCGCTTTCGTCCTAGGTCGTCTGATCACAGATAATATTCTTGTTGCATATGAATGTGTTCACACAATGAAGAGTCGAAAGAAAGGATTTTTTCTCTTATGTAGTTAAACTGGACATGATAAAAGCTTATGAGTGGGTAGAGTGGCATTTCCTTGAAGCTATCGTTTTGAATCTCGCTTTCACTGCCAACATGGTACCATTGATTATGAAGTGTGTTTTGTCATTGTGTTTGTTTGTTCATGTTAATAGAGAATTGATGCCTTATTTCACTCCCACGAGAGGCCTTCAGCAAGGGGACCCCATCCCCGTACCTTTTCCTTTTATTTGTTGAAGGTTTTTCCTTGCTTCTAAAGTGTTATGGAAATTACATTGACCGTAGTATTTGAACAGGCTTCAGAGCTCTGTGGGTGAGTCACTTATTATTCATTGATGATAGCCTTATCTTCATCAAGGCGAGCTCGGAGAGTGTGTCCAGATTGAATGACATTCTAAGGATCTATGGTGTGGCCTCAGGTCAATGTGTAAACAAAAGCAAAGTTTCAATTTATTTCAGCCCAAATACACCTGCGATGCTCAGACAAAATCTAAAACAACTCTTGGATGTTTATATGGATGATTTTTAAGAACATTATCTTGGTCTAACCACTGCTATTGGAAGGATCACGAGTGGAACCATTGATCATATAAGAGAGAGGGCAGAGGCAAGATGCAAGGTTTGGTCAGAAAGATTGTTTGTATGTGCAGGTACAGAATCTTTGATTAAATTGGTTGTGCAACCCATACAGACATTTAGCATGAGCTTCTTTCTTTTAACCATAAAAATGTGCAAAAACTTGACTTCGAGCATGGCACAATTCTGGTGGGGGGGGGGGGGTGCTCTGGACAAACCTTCTCTTCACCGGATTGCTTCGAACAAATTGGGTACACCCAAAGTAAAGGGCGGGATGGGATTCTGTAACCTTCGGTAGTTCAACCTAGCACTACTTGGGAAGCATGGGTAGAGATATATGACAAATCCAAATTCCCTATGTGCTAGAGTGTTGAACGACAGATACTTCCCCAACTCGAATTTCATGCAGATCTGCCTCAACCACATGGAGAGCAATCATTTTTGGGCGTTATGCTATTAAAGCTTGCTTAGTAAAATGCATTGGTGATGGCTCCTCCATCTCGGTAAGTTAAGACCAATGGATCCCATCGATTGTTTCTATGAGACCAATGTTGAGGCCACCCACTACTTCAGTGGTTATGCCAAGTGACATAATAGACACGGATATTTGGATATGGAAACTTGATCTCGTTCTCGAAACCTTCATACCACTAGATGCAAATGCAATCTTGAATATTCCTCTTAGGCTAGGTGGTGGGGAAGATTTCTTAGCATAAGCACATGAGAGATCCGACATGTACTCTATTAGATCAGCATGTCAAGCTCTAGTGAACCAGAAAGAGCATACTGCTCTAGAAGAAGGGAAGATAGCAGATCCATCAATGGACGAACAACATATGTGGAGCCTTAGCTACAATGACCGCTCGATCGTAGCACCAATTTTCCCTGAAATTAGAGAGCTCTCTGCTAGTTTTTTGTTCTTTACTATTCTTCATGTAATAAGATCTTCTAACGGTCTTGCACACTTGTGTGCCAACCGTGCTTGTATGCTTAGAGCATCTCCAATATGCAAATGGAGATGTAAAACTAGGAGATATATTAATGTACATCTCCAAAAAGTGCATTTTACGTCTCCAAAAAAGAGGCAACTCCAATAGATGAAGCATATTGGTGATGTAAATGTTCTACTCCAACAGATAATGCAAATTGAAGATGTAAAACAGGCCGATAGTCGCGTGACATTTTGTCGAATACATTGGATGTGGTGGCCGTGGGCGTGACCACATCTTTCTCCATGGTCAGCGATGGCGGTGACAGAGGTGGAGGAGGGGTTCGTTGGTTGAATGTGGATTCCACGCCCAGCGATGGCAGCCAATTGCCCGATGCAGTCGCGGCCGGCTTCAGATTTTAGGATGCTTCAGATGGGTTCATCGCCGTGTTGCAAGGTCGGACAGTAGATGGGCGACTGATAATCCCCAAATGCAAGGAATCATCGTAGAACTTTCCAAAGATGGAATTGGTAAGTTTGGAGTGTCGAACCCACAAGGAGCTAAAGAAAAGATCAATATTCTCTCAAGTCCTATCTACCAGTGATACGACTCTACGTACACTAAGTGTTTGTTTCTACCTAGAAATGAGAAATAAAACTGTGTTGTGGGTATAATGAGGATAGCTTTGCATGATATTGGAGAACTAAAATATGAAAAAAAGTTGCTGCCCAAATAAAGTTAGAATATATTAAAAATAGAGAGTATGGTGTGTGCAATTGTCCTAGGCAATTGATAACAAGATCGATAATTGATACGTCTCCAACGTATCTATAATTTTTGATTGTTCCATGCTATAATATTATCATACTAGGATACTTTTTGAGTATTTATTGACCAATTTATATTATTTCTGAGCACTAACCTATTGACCAGTGCTCAGTGCCAGTTGCTGTTTTCTTCATGTTTTTGGCTTTTCAGGTTTACAGTACCAAACAAAGTCCAATTTCCCCAAAACTTTTATATGATTTTTTCTGGACAAAAAGAAGACTTGGAAGCTTCGGGAGGAGACCAAAGAACGCACGAGGGAGGCACATGCCAACAGGGCGCGCCCAGGGGGGTCAGCATGCCCTGATGGCTTGTCCCTCCCTGGTGGGTCTCCTGACCCCGTTCTCTGGCCTATAAATTCCCATATATTCCAAAAACCCTAAGGAGCATCCCGAAACACTTTTTCCGCTGCCGCAAGTCTCTATTCCGCCGCGATCCCATCTGGAGCCCTGTTCCGGGGCCCTGTCGGAGGGGGGATCAATCACTGAGGGCCTCTACATCATCCTTGCTGCTCCCATGGTGATGTGTGAGTAGTTCACCACCGACCTATGGGTCCGTAGTTAGTACCTAGATGGCTATCTCTCTCTCTTGATCTTCAATACAATGATCGTCGCATCTTTGCTTTGATCTATCCAATGTAATTCTATTGTATAGTGCATTTGTTGGGATCCGATGAATTGTGGGTTTATGTTCAGATTATTCATGAAAAGTATTTGAGTCACCTCTGAATATTATGATTCTTATTTGCATGATCATTATAGCTTCGTAAATCTCTCTGATCTATTGAAATATTTTGGCCAACTAGAGTGATATTTCTTCAGTGAGAGGGGTGCGTTGTAGTGGGTTCAACCTGACAGTTTTCTATATCCGAGTGACATAAGGGGACAAGATATGTCTTTGTGTTGTTGCCACTAAGCATAAAACGATGGGGTTAGTTCTATTAAATGAATTCTCTTTGTCTATATTATGTCATTGTTCTCCAAGCATTACTATATTTTACTTAATACTCTAGATGCATGCTGGATAGCGGTCGATGGGTGGAGTAATAGTAATAGGTGCAAGCAGGAGTCGGCCTATTTTCTTATGGACGTGATGTAACACCCTGGTTTTTGTGCTACAGTGATGATTGTAATTAAGCTACAGTGATGGCCAAGGTTAAGCTAATACTTTTGCTAATCCACGTGTGATCACTTTTGGAATCAAATGCAAATTCAATTTCCTTTGCTTTTCCAATTCATTTGAAAAGTGGTTTTGAAAGTTTTGCAAACCTGAAAACTAAAATCATGTTGGGGTTACAAATAATTCACTGGTATTTATAAAATTGCAACTCACATTTATAAAGTATTTTTGGTGCCTCTAAAACTTTTTACAACAGAGATCAAAGCATTATTTATTTGCCCTTTGATTTATAAAAAATGTCAAACCTTCCTAATGACCCAAAATATTTTTGTAACAGAGATCAAAGTAATAGTGGGCAAGTTGCCATATTTTTCTAAGGGTGTTATGGTGCTATTATTAAAGCGATCAGAAACTGTTTTAAAAATAAAACAACAGAAAGTTTTTAGATATAAAAAAGGGGAAAACGCTTCCCCCCAACTGGGCCTCGGCCCATTAGGCCAACCGGCCCAGCCGGCGCCTATACCCCCCGTGGGGAACCCTAATCCCCACCCCGATCCCCCACTTCCCCTATTCTCCCCCTCCTCCCGATCTGGATCGGGGAACCACCCCCCCCGACCCCGACGCTCCCACGCAGGCGCCTGGCACCGACGCCACCGCGCCGCCCGACCGCGCCCGACGCCCCCTTTCCCCGCCGGCGCTGCACCGCCACTCGTCGTCGTCGTCACCGCATCCCGCCGCCGGCCTCCACGAGCCCTTTGCCCTCCCCTACGGTCGCTGTGAGGTCCCCCTCTCCTTCTGCTCCCCCCCCGCTCGCCGCACGCGACGGCCCTGCGCCAGCCGCGCACCTCCGCCGCGTGCCCTGCCCGCGGGCCGTCCGCTCAAGCCCGCGCCCTGCATCCCGCTCGCGCCCGTGCGCTGCCCCCCTCGCCGCGTGCCCGTGTTGCACCCCGCACGCCCCTGCGTCCGCCCTGCCGGCCCATGTTGCTGCCCCCCTACGGCACCCCGCCCCCGTCGCCCGCTGCTCCCCGTGCTCCACCGCCCGCCTGCAGCTCCGCCGCTGCCCCCTGTGCTCCGCCCCGCCGTGGCTGCCGCCGTCTTAGGCCGGTGGCGGCTCTGCCCCCATGCGGGCTTAGCCAGGGAGGGGCCGTGGTTGCCGTGTTAGTGGTGGGGTTAATCCCGACCCCACTAACCTCCCCCCCCCGGTTAAGATTCTCCCCAATGACAGGTGGGGCCGAACTGTTAAAAAAAGGGTTTTAAATGTATTTTAATAATAATAATAATTTAATTAATTAATTAATTAGTGATTTAATTAATCACCTTAATTAATCATCAGATTAGTCTAACAGTGTATGACATGTGGCCCCCCTGCAAATTAATCAAATATTAGGATTAATTAATTTCTGTTAAAGCCCACTATCTATGACAGAGGGGCCCCACTGGTCAGTTTGATCAGTCAACAGCCCTGTTGGCTGCTAACATCAGCATGACATCATGCTGACGTCATAAATGAATTATTGAATTAAATTAAATTTGTTTAATTTCTGAATATTAATAAAACTTTAAAAATTAATATTAAATAATCTGTAACTCGAATGAAAATATTTTATACATGAAAGTTGCTCAGAAAAATCCCACGAATCCGAATACGCAGTCCGTTCGTCTGTCACGTGCTCCTATCATAATGAACATGGAACTTTTCCATCTGTTTCATCTGTCCGGTAGTAGCCCGAGACCCGGAATATATCGTCAGATATTCTTCCGATCCGTCTGTGACGTGTAGTACTGAGTTAGTGCATGCCTAGCTCTGCATATTGCCATGTCATGCATCGTGTGCATCTATTTGCTTTATATTTATTGTCCGCCCCCCCTCTTCTTACCGATAGACCCCGAGGCTGACGCTGCTACCGGGTACGACTACACCGTTGACGATCAGGCCTTTGCAGCAGAGCAGCAAGGCAAGCAAACCCCCTTGAGCATTCCGATATCGCCCAATTCTTTCCCTCTCATTCTTGCATTAGATTTTGCTACTGTATTAGCTAGCTCCTATTCTGATGCATAGCCTGCTTTTGATAAACTGCTACTATACCTGCTTTTAAATCAACTGCGTGGTATAGGTTGATCAATGAATCCCCTGTGACCGCCTTAGTCCCAGTTGCCCCTCCTTCTTCATCGACGACTCGAAGACTCCAAGACTCGGTAAACCGACTGACCAGCTATGTCCGTCACATTCACCACACACCCCTTAGTTGTACGACTCTGCAGAGCTACTATCGAGTACCGAGGGTGACACCTCGTGAAGTACTCATGATGCTAACTCTTTAGTGTAGCTAGTCGGTCGTGGTTATCGAGGGTGATTCCTCCTTCACCACTCCCGACGATGAATCTATCGTGCAACCCCTCAAGTGTAGACCATCGAGGGTGAATCCTCTTTGGTCACCTTGACGGTTACATTGAGTGGGATCCATCGAGGGTGATTCCTCGGTTTTCCCCTTGGTGTTATAGACACACAGTTACATTTACTTTACTGTTGATACATGATGAGGTCAGGATGACCGGAGGGTGTTGGTGTAATACGACGGGGCGTGGCCGGGCATTCTTGGCCCTTGCCACAAGACCTCGAGACGGGGCGACGGGGCCACATATCATGTATCGCGCTCATCACCGCAATTAATAAAATGCTAATGGTTTGGGTATTTGATCTGAGTTGGTCATTTGACCTTTTCACACTAACCTTCACGTGGGAGAAGTTATGGGTACTCGGCGTTGTTGTATCAGCTGAAGCTCTTCGGACATCAGCAATGGAGCGGCGCGCGCCCGAGTGGTCCGCAACGGCATTGATCTTGTATTAAGTGACGCTAGGACTGACCTCGGCCGCCCTTGCATCGTGCAGGAGTGCAAAGCGTGAGTGGGCCCATGACCCCTGTGCGCTTAGGATTTAGACCAACGGGCCGGCCTCTCTGTTGAGCCTAGGTAGGGTGACGACATGTTGATCTTCAAGGTCGGGCATGACCCAGGAAAGTGTGTCCGGCCAAAGGTGATCAAGCGTGATGGAAAACGTCGTGCACCCTTGCAGGGATGAAATTAACTATTCAAATAGCCGTGTCCACGGTAACAGGACGACTTGTAGTTGTATCCCGAGCTAATATAATTAAGAGTGCTAATTTGAAATGAATGTTGGCTCCGAGATTGCTTTCTCGTGGGAGTCGAGGAAGGATCTCTGGGCGTGGTTACTTAATAAAATTGCTACAATGATATTGTTACTTATGAGTTACCAATCTACACTCTTCTAATGTTGCAAGATGTTGAAGATGCTAGTCTTTGATAGGACTAGGCCTTCCCCCCTCATTCTTGCTTTCTACAGTCAGTCCAGATATAACCCCCCTTTCCCTTGATAATGATGCATACTTAGCATAGTTCTGATGTCAGTCTTGCGAGTACTTTGGATGAGTACTCACCGCTGCTTTGCATTCTCTTTCCCCCTCAATACGATTACCGCGTTTAGATGACGGAGCCCAGGAGATGGAGTACGCCGGAGACGACTACTACACCACCGCTGGAGCTTACTACTAAGTGGAGGCTGCCCCCGACCAGCAGTAGGATAGGAGGTTCCCAGGCAGGAGGCCTCGCCTCTTTCGATCAGTTGTTATGTTTGTGCTAGCCTTCTTAAGGCAAAACTTGTTTAACTTATGTCTGTACTCAGATATTATTTGCTTCCGTTGACTCGTGCTTGTCGAGTTTTGTATTCGAGCCCTCGAGGCCCCTGGCTTGTAATATGAAGCTGTATGACTTTTATTTGTGTCTAGAGTTGTGTTGTGATATCAATCAGTGAGTCCCTAATCTTGGCCGTACGCATTGCGTGTATGATTAGCGTACGGTCGAAATTGGGGGCGTCACAAGTTGGTATCAGATCCGACTGCCTGTAGGTAGCCCCCTTTCCAACTCCTTGTCATAAGTTGCGTGGCTTATGGGCCCACATCTCAATCGGGTGGTATTAGATCTTTTATTCCTCGTCTATACTCTGGTTTCTGATCTCTCTTCTCCTTCGGGTCAAAGGTTTTCCTAACTCTAACATTAGGCTCTCGTGATCACATCCACCGGGGAATTGTTTCGTCGACAATTGTTTTCCTTTGAAGTTATGATGCACACACTGTCATTTGACATCTTAAAATCTTCTTGTTCAGGCTGGGATATCGCTGGTACCCCGAGTACACTGTTTACGAGGACTACCACGAGTTCAACTAGGAACAGTATGAAGCTGAGATGGTTATCTGGGATCGATGGGACCTCTCCTTCACTGAGCTGCACACCTTTCGTGGCATTGGAGTGACCGTTGAGATGGCAGTACATGATGCTCCCTATGCTGCTATTGTTCGTCTCCGTGCAGCGAACCCCTGTTTGGAGGAGACGGCATTCAGATACATCCCGTATGTTCCTGCTGGGGTTGATACTGCAGCCGACGCTGAGGTCTGCAAACCTTTCGCGCGGCAGCGCAACGACCGATCCTACACTATTGTATGCACCCTCTACGTGAGTCGTCGTTACGACCCACAGGTTCTGGTTCAGTACACTGAGGCACTGGATCGCACTGTCAGGGCTCTTAACGTCGAGCTGTACGCCACCTGTGCTCGTCTTTATCAGGCTATGGAGCAGTTGTTGCCAACAGTCAGTGCGGGGATGCATCCAGAGTACATTCTTCACCCACGTCGGACTGAGTTTCCTCCAGGTCTTGAGTGGCCTGCAATTGGAGGTCGTACTCCGGCACGTGGACCTGCGCTCCCGGTTGGGCACCAGATTCTACATCAGGGTGTGCATGGGATGCAGAACCCTGCCCCCAGGTTTCACATTCAGGGCCACGTGCAGTTCCGTGGGTTCTTTCGTTGTCCCCGACGTTGATGTAGCGTATCTCTATGCCTCGTTGCTGTATCCCTCTACCGCGTGCCTGCGTGCCGCCTAGTTGTCTAGGTTATTTTCATGCCGGACCTATCGTCTATTTTGTAACAGACTTATGGTTTGTAATAGACCTATGTATGGATCTGTATGTTAAATTTGAACTACTATGTCGTAGCTATTGCACTTCCTTGTGCAATTTACTTCATGAATGATTCTTTGTCTTTGCAATCACTCAATGCTAACCTAACACTGTTAAATTTTTTACAGAATGGTTAGGCCAGCTGGTCATGGTCGTGGTGCGCCTGAACCACCACCGCCACCTGAATACATGGCTGGAATGATGCAGCAGTTTGAACTGAACCGCCAGTTTATGCAAGGGCTTATGGACCAGTTCCCGAGGCCGAACATGAATCAGCAGCCAGCCCCAATGACCCTGCAGGACTTCATGTGCCTCAACCCTGCGATCTACCGCAGCTCAACTCAGCCGCTTGATGCGGATGACTGGCTTCGTAACATCACTTGTGAGCTGGAGTCTTCAAGCGCCCTAGTGGCTAGCTATGTCACCTTTGCCTCGTACTTTCTGAAGGGTCCCGCTGCTCAACGGTGGGACAGTCACAGGCGCTCACAGCCTGTTGGAACAATCATCACCTGGCCGGAGTTCCAAGCTGCATTCCGTGCTCGTCACATTCCTCAGGGACTAATGGACAAGAAGAAGCGTGAGTTCCGCAATCTAGTCCAGGGCAACAAGACTGTGGATGCTTATCAGTGGGAATTTCTGGATTTGTCCCGCTATGCTGAAGAAGACGTTACAACTGATGCTCGTAGGCAGGAGAAGTTCCGTGAAGGCCTCCACCCGGATATCAAGCTGGCACTCCTTGTTCAGGACTTTGATAACTTTGCCACCTTGGTGAACAAGTCCATTCAAGTGGAAACAGGTCTGCAGGACTACAAGGACAGCAGCAAGCGCAACCGTGACATGGGCTCATCTTCGGGCTCGGGAAGTCAGAAGCGCAAGATCTGGATTCCCCACAACATGTACCATGCACCTGCTCCTGCTCCAAGGCCGTCCTATGATGCACCTCGTCTGCCTCCTCCACCAACAAGGCAGCCGAGGCTTCCAGCTCCGCCACCACGGGCTCCTGTTCCCCCTTCTCGTCTTGAGGATGGGTTATGCTTCAAGTGGTCATCCAGGACACCATGCCAGAGACTGCAGGCAGAATCAGAATCAACTTGCACTGCCTTCCAACCAGCCCCGCAACAACAATGCCAGGCCTAACAATGGTCGTGTTCAGGCTAACAACGTTGAGATGTCTGAAGCTCAAGACCAGCCTTCTAATGTGATGGGTACACTTCTTGTTAACTCAGTACCAGCTTCTGTATTGTTTGATACAGGAGCATCGCATTCTTTCATGTCTGAAGAATTTGCATACATGCATGGCATTAAGTACGAGGAGATGAACATTCCAATAGTGGTAAACACCCCCGCAGGCCAATGTCGAACCTCCATGGTTTGTCACGATGTCCCCATTGAAATAGAAGGACTGGAATTCCATGATTCCCCCATTATATTGAAGTCTTCCAAGATCGACCTTATTCTGGGAATGGATTGGTTGAAAGCACATACTGCTTCGGTCATTTGTGCCACCAAAACTGTCCACCTTCTGCATCCTTCGAATGAGATAGTCAGCTACCGTGCTCATCTTGTTCGAGATGCTGAAGCCCGACTATATGCCATGAATGCTTTAAATGAGTCACCTCTAGCGGGGATAGAAAACATTCCAGTTGTACGGGACTTCCAGGATGTCTTTCCAGAAGAACTCCCAAGGATTCCCCTTGCTAGAGCTGTCGAGTTTGTCATCGACTTGGTACCCGGTACCACGCCTATAGCCAAGCGTCCTTATAAGATGCCTCCTCATGAGCTCCTTGAGCTTAAGCAAGAAATCGACAATTTTCTTCGCATGGATTTCATACGCCCAAGTTCCTCTACTTGGGGAGCACCTTCTCTCTTTGTCAAGAAGAAGGATGGTACGAATCGTTTGGTACAAGACTACCGTCCCATCAACCAGGCGACCATTCAGAATAAATATCCGCTTCCTCGGATCAATGATTTATATGATCAACTTGCTAGTTCCTCAATATTCTATAAACTGGACTTGAGGTTGGGTTACCATCAGATCCGTGTTCGCGAAGAAGATATCCCTAAGACTGCATTTGTTACCCGCTATGGTTCATACGAATACACCGTCATGTCTTTCGGTTTAACAAATGCTCCAGCAACCTTCTCTTGGTTGATGAATTATATCTTCATGGACTACCTCGATAAATTCGTCGTGGTTTATCTAGATGATATTCTGGTATTCTCGAAGAACAAAGAAGAGCATGCTGAACACCTTCGTCTTGTGCTGGAAAAGCTTCGAGAGCATCAGCTATATGCCAAGTATTCCAAGTGTGAGTTCTGGTTGGACGAAGTGACCTATATTGGTCATGTGATCTCCAAAGATGGTATTGCCGTCAACCCAGAACGAGTTTAGGCTATTCTTGACTGGACTCCCCCGAAGAATGTCAAGCAAGTCATAAGTTTTCTGGGACTCGCCAGCTATTGTCGTCGTTTTGTCGAGAACTTCTCCAAGATTGCCAAGCCATTAACCAATCTGCTTCACAAGGGCATTAAGTTTGAGTGGATAGACAAATGTCAGGAAAGTTTCCAAGCACTCAAGGACAAGCTGACGTCTGCTCCAGTGCTTGCTCCTCCGGATTCTCAGAAGGACTTCGTCATTTATTGCGACGCATCCCGTCAAGGATTAGGCTGTGTCCTAATGCAAGAACGCAGAGTGATTGCGTATGCTCCGCGACAGTTGCGTCCCCATGAAGAGAATTATCCAGTGCAAGACCTTGAACTTGCCGCGGTGATCTATGCCTTGTTGTTATGGAGACATTACCTTACTGGTAATCGTTGCGAGATATATACTGACCATCAAAGCCTGAAGTACCTATTTACTCAGCCAGACCTAAATCTCTGTCAGAGGCGATGAATGGAAGTAGTTTCGTACTATGACTTCGGTATATCTTATACCCCTGGCAAGGCTAATGTTATGGTAGATGCCTTGAGTCGAAAGGCTTATTGCAATAATCATATGGTCCAAAAGGCTAACCCCCGTCTCCATGAAGAACTCCGCAAGTTGAATCTTCACATTGTTCCACAGGGTTCTCTTAATAACCTTGTCATGGAACCGACTCTTCTGAGAGCTATTAAGTCCACCCAAGACAAGGATGCTTACATCCTTAGAATGAAAGAGTATATTAATTTAGAGAAATTCAAGGAATTCTCACTTGGAGAAGATGGAGCCTTGTACTTCAAGGGTGACATAGTGGTTCCTTAGTTTGAACTTATAACACAAAAGGTGATGAAAGAAGCTCACGACACCCATCTCTCCATTCATCCGGGCAGTACTAAGATGTATCTGGACATCCATCAAAATTACTGGTGGTCTGGTATGAAGCAAGAAATTGCTCGCTATATTGAACAATGTGATGTTTGTCGCCGAGTCAAAGCTGAACATCAGAAACCTGCTGGACTCCTGCAACCACTCCCTATTCGTGAATGGAAATGGGACAAGGTTCAGAAGGACTTTGTCATGGGTTTTCCAAAGTCGCAAAAAGGAAATGATGCTATCTTTGTCGTCATCGACCAATACTCGAAGGTCGCACACTTCCTGCCAGTCAAGGAGACAATTACTGCTAGTCAATTAGCAGCCTTGTATACCTCAAGATCTTTTCACTCCATGGCATTCCAAAGGAAATCAGTTCAGACCGTGGTAGTATTTTCACCTCCAAGTTCTGGGAAAGTTTCCAGGAAGCAATGGGAACTCATATTACCTAGAGCACTACGTATCACCCTCAGTCGCAAGGTCAAGTTGAAAGAGTTAATCAAGTCCTTGAAGACATGCTTCGAGCCTGTGTTATCTCTTTTGGCAAGAAGTGGGAAGAATGGCTTTATGCTGAATTTTCTTATAACAACAGCTATCAAGCCAGCTTGAAGATGGCCCCCTTTGAAGTGTTATATGGACGTAAATGCCGAACCCCTCTAAACTGGTCAGAAATTGGGGAACGTGCACTCATTGGTCCGGACATTATCCAACAAGCTGAAGAGCAAGTCCGCATTGTTCGGGACAATCTCAAGGCGGCCCAGTCCCACCAGAAGGGCAATTACAACAAGAAACACTAGGGTTCAACCTATCAACCCGGTGATAAGGCTTATCTGCGTGTCACTCCTTTGAGAGACACTCATCGGTTCGGAGTCAAGGGCAAGCTAGCTCCTCGCTACGTTGGTCCTTTTCGCATTCTTGAAAGGCGTGGATATGTGGCTTATAAATTGGAGCTGCCACCAAAATTCTCTCATATCCATGATGTCTTCCATGTGTCGCAACTTCGTCCTTGCTTCAAGGATCCGCATCGTGAGGTGGATCCCGAATTGATTGAAGTGCAAGATGATCTCACTTACAAAGAGCATCTGATCCACGTTCTTGATGAAACCGAACGTCGGACCCGTTAGAAGGTTGCCAAGTTCTTCATAGTGCAGTTGTCAAATCATTCTGAAGATGAAGCCACTTGGGAATGCGAGGATAACCTTCGGGCAGAATATCCCGATCTTCTTCCTTCTACCTCTTAATTCTTGGGACGAGAATTTCTTTTAGTAGGGGAGAGTTGTAACACCCAGGTTTCAGTGCTACCGTGATGATTGTAATTAAGCTACAGTGATGGCCAAGGTTAAGCTAATACTTTTGCTAATCCACATGTGATCACTTTTGGAATCAAATGCAAATTCAATTTCCTTTGCTTTTCCAATTCATTTGAAAAGTGGTTTTGAAAGTTTTGCAAACCTGAAAACTAAAATCATGTTGGGGTTACAAATAATTCCCTCGTATTTAAAAAATTGTAACTCACATTTATAAAGTATTTTTGGTGCCTCTAAAACTTTTTACAGCAGAGATCAAAGCATTATTTATTTTCCCTTTTATTTATAAAAATGTCAAACCTTCCTAATGACCCCAAATATTTTTGTAACACTCCCTAATATTGCTTAAGTAATAGTGGGCAAGTTGCCATATTTTTCTAAGGGTGTTATGGTGCTATTTTTAAAGCAATCAGAAACTATTTTAAAAATAAAATAACAGGAAGTTTTTAGAAATAAAAAAGGGGAAAAGGCTTCCCCCCAAGTGGGCCTCGGCCCATTGGGCCAACCGGCCCAGCCGGCGCCTATACCCTCCCTTGGGGAACCCTAATCCCCACCCCGATCCCCCACTTCCCCTGTTCTCCCCCTCCTCCCGATCTGGATCGGGGAACCAACCCCCCCCGACCCCGACGCTCCCACGTCGCTGCCTCGCCAGGCCGCACCGGTGCCTCGCACCGACGCCACCGCGCCGGCGTCTCGCACCGACGCCACCGCGCCGCCCGACTGCCACTCGTCGTCGTCGTCACCGCATCCCACCGCCGGCCTCCTCAAGCCCTTTGCCCTCCCCTACGGCCGCTGTGAGGCCCCCCTCTCCTTCCGCTCCCCCCCCCGCTCGCCGCACGCGACGGCCGGCACACCCCCCCGCGTGCCCTGCCCGCGGGCCGTCCGCTCGCGCCCGCGCCCCGCATCCCGCTCGCGCCCGCGCGCTGCCCCCCTCGTCGCGCGCTCGCTGCCCCCCTCGTCGCGCGCTCGCGTTGCACCCCGCGCGCCCCTGCGTCCGCCCTGCCTGCCCGTGCTGCTGCCCCCCTGCGGCGCCCCGCCCCCGTCGCCTGCTGCTCTGCGTACTCCACCGCCCATCGCGCCCGCCTGCAGCTCCGCCGCTGCCCCCTGGGCTCTGCCCAGCCGTGGCTGCCGCCGTCTTGGGCCAGTGGCGGCTCTGCCCCCGTGCGGGCTTAGCTAGGGAGGGGCCGCGGTTGCCGTGTTAGTGGTGGGGTTAATCCCCACCCCACTAACCTCCCCCCCATTAAGAACCTCCCCAATGACAGGTGGGGCCGAACTGTTAAAAAAAGGGGTTTTTAATGTATTTTAATAATAATAATAATAATTTAATAAATTAATTAATTAGTGATTTAATTAATCACCTTAATTAAACATCAGATTAGTCTAAACAGAGTATGACATATGGCCCCCCTGCAAATTAATCAAATATTAGGATTAATTAATTTCTGTTAAAGCCGACTGTCTATGAAAGAGGAGCCCCACTGGTCAATTTGACCAGTCAACAGCCCTGTTGGCTACTGACATCAGCATGACATCATGCTGACGTCATAAATGAATTATTGAATTAAATTAAATCTGTTTAATTTCTCAACATTAATAACACTTTAAAAATTACTATTAAATAATCTGTAACTCGGATGAAAATATTTTATACATGAAAGTTGCTCAGAAAAATCCCACGAATCCAAATACGTAGTCCGTTCATTTGTAACGTGCTCCTATCATAACGAACATGGAACTTTTCCATCTGTTTCATCTGTCCGGTAGTAGCCCGAGACCCGGAAAATATCGTCAGAGATTCTTCCGATCCGTCTGTGATGTGTAGTACTGCGATAGTGCATGCCTAACTCTGCATATTGCCATGTCATGCATCGTGTGCATCTGTTTGCTTTATATTTATTGTTCCCCCCCTCTTCTTACCGGTAGACCCCGAGACTGACGCTGCTGCCGGGTACGACTACACCGTTAACGATCAGGCCTTTGCAGCAGAGCAGCAAGGCAAGCAAACCCCCTTGAGCATTCCGATATCGCTCAATTATTTCCCTCTCATTATTGCATTAGATTTTGCTACTGTATTAGCTAGCTCCTATTCTGATGCATAGCCTGCTTTTGATAAACTGCTACTATACCTGCTTTTAAATCAACTGCGTGGTATAGGTTGATCAATGAATCCCATGTGACCCCCTTAGTCCTATTTGCCCCTGCGTCTTCATCAATGACTCGACGACTCGATGACTCGAAGACTCGGTCAACTGACCAACCAGCCATGTCCGTCACATTCACCGCACACCCCTTAGTTGTACGAATCTGCAGAGCTACTATCGAGTACCGAGGGTGACACCTCGTGAAGTACTCATGATGCTAACTCTGTAGTGTAGCTAGTCGGTCATGGTTATCGAGGGTGATTCCTCCTTCACCACTCCCGACGACGACTCTGTCGTGCAAACCCTCAAGCGTAGACCATCGAGGGTGAATCCTATCTAGTCACCTTGACGGTTACATTGAGTGGGATCCGTCGAGGGTGATTCCTCGGTTTTCCCCTTGGTGTTATAGACACACGGTTACATTTACTTTACTGTTGATACATGATGAGGTCAGGATGACCGGAGGGTGTTGGTGTAATACGACGGGGCGTGGCCGGGCATTCTTGGCCCTTGCCACAAGACCTCGAGACGGGGCGACGGGACCACATATCGTTTATCGCGCTCGTCACCGCAATTAATAAAATGCTAATGGTTTGGGTATTTGATCTGAGTTAGTCATTTGACCTTTTCGCACTAACCTTCACATTGCAGAAGTTATGGGTACTCGGCGTCATTGTATCAGCCGAAGCTCTTCGGACGTCAGCAATGGAGCGGCGCACTCCCGAGTGGTCCGCAGCGGCATTGATCTTGTATTAAGTGATGCTAGGATTGACCTCGGCCGCCCTCGCATCGTGTAGGAGTACAAGGGGTGAGTGGACCCATGACCCCTGTGCGCTTAGGATTTAGACCGGCGGGCTGGCCTCTCTGTTGAGCCTAGGTAGGGCGACGACGTGTTGATCTTCGAGGCCGGGCATGACCCAGGAAAGTGTGTCCGGCCGAAGGTGATCAAGCGTGATGGAAAAAGTGGTGCACCCCTGCAGGGATGAAATTAACTATTCGAATAGCCGTGTACACGGTAACAGGATGAAATTAACCTCTCGAGCTAATATAATTAAGAGTGCTAATTTGAAATGAATGTTGGCTCCGAGATTGCTTTCTCGCGGGAGTCGAGGAAGGATCTCTGGGCATGGTTACTTAATAAAATTTCTACAATGATATTGTTACTTATGAGTTACCAATCTACACTCTTCTAATGTTGCAAGATGTTGAAGATGCTAGTCTTCGATAGGACTAGGCCTTCCCCCCTCATTCTTGCTTTCTGCAGTCAGTCCAGATATAACCCCCCTTTCCCTTGATAATGATGCATACTTAGCATAGTTCTGATGTCAGTCTTGCGAGTACTTTGGATGAGCACTCACCGCTTCTTTGCATTCTCTTTCCCCCTCGATATGATTGCCGCGTTCAGATGACGGAGCCCAGGAGATGGAGTACGCCGGAGACGACTACTACACCACCGCTGGAGCTTACTACTACGTGGAGGCTGCCTCTGACCAGCAGTAGGATAGGAGGTTCCCATGCAGGAGGCCTCGCCTCTTTCGATCCGTTGTTATGTTTGTGCTAGCCTTCTTAAGGCAAAACTTGTTTAACTTATGTCTGTACTCAGATATTATTTGCTTCCGCTGACTCGTGCTGGTCGAGCTTTGTATTCGAGCCCTTGAGGCCCCTGGCTTGTAATATGAAGCTGTATGACTTTTATTTGTGTCTAGAGTTGTGTTGTGATATCAATCAGTGAGTCCCTAATCTTGGTCGTACGCATTGCGTGTATGATTAGCGTACGGTCGAAATTGGGGGCGTCACACGTGATACCTATATACACATGATCATTGCCGTGAATAGGAACATAACTATGCACTTTTCTATCAATTGCCCAACATTAATTTGTTTACCCATCGTACGACTACTAGATGAGAGATGCCATTAGGGAAAACTATGGCCCCCGGGTCTATTCACTTATATATTTACAAACGCTTTCAATACCTTGCTGCCATTTATTTTATTTTGCAATTTAAATTATCTACTATCATCTACACACTTCATTTGCTTGCAAATAACGAGTCCAAGGGAATTGACAACCCTCTTGCCATGTTGGGTGCAAGTGTTTGCTCTTTTGTGTGCAGTCGCTGAAGACGGTGGTTGACCGTTACTCCTATTGATTTGATAAACCTTGGTTCTTGTCTGAGGGAAATACTTATCCATATTGTGCTACAATAACCCATTCCTCATATCACAAGTATCAGGAAGGATTTATGGCGCCGTTGTCAGGGAGTATCATCAACCAACTATCAAGTAACTTCACACAAATTATCATCCAGTTGTTCTTATTTTTATTTGCTGTTAAATTTTGCTTGCGTCATAAAAAATAATATTTATCTTTTCTAGTTACTTGTCTGCTTGCAATAATCATATTTTCACACAAAAATAGAAAGTAAGGACTTATGGATCCACATAAAGTTTTCTACTAGAGTCATCTTCGATCCATTTGTGCTCGCGCTAAAACCCCAACAAGCTTAGTTGAGGGAAAATCATTAGATGAGCATGCTTATTTTGTTCGTCACCGGTTGTCTCAAAAGGGGAGACTTTTATGCCATCAAATAAAATGTTTGATGTGCTATGCTTGGAATCTGTGTGAAATTTATGATTCTACTTGTTGCTCTCGGAACCCTAAGAAACACCTTCCCTACCTATGTGAGTTTAATGATAATGAAATCTTATCTTCTTATGCCAAGGGTGTTTATAGTTTTCTTTAAAGCAAAACTGTGAGGGAAGCCCCCCACAGCGTGATTTTTTTAAATAATAAGAACTCAAATTCGCGCCCATGAGGACTTGAACCTGGGTGGCTGGGTTGTACATCCACTCCACTAGCCAAGTGAGCTAGGCTAACTTCCTTAAGGGTGTTTATAGTTACTATGATATCGAACAAATTGAAGAATTTGTTGCTTTTAAGGGTGCTTATGAAGTTACTTCTTTGATTGAAAAGTATGATGCTACTCTCTCCAAATCAGAACATTTTGCCATACATAAATATTGCTATGAAAACTATTCTTCTAATGCTTATGTTAAAGAATTTATTGAGATAATGTCTGCTGCATTGGAAGAAATTTATGATTCCATTGATTCGATTGAAATATCCCCCCTTGATGAACGTGATGCTTGCTATTCTTATGGACATGATTCCAATATTAATGATGCTTATCGATATGAACTTGCTATAGTTCCTTATGTTGATAATGAAATTATTGCTATTGCACCCGAAAAGCATGATTGCAATGATGTTACTATAAATTCTATTAATGCCAATTGTGCTTGCAATATGCAAAGCTACAAGCTTGGGGACGATAATTTTGTTATGTCCAATACTTATTGCAATGATCATGATTGGGGTGCTGATGTTTATTTTGATCATGAAATTTATTTAAGCCTCATGATGAATATGTTATGGATAATAATGTTGCAATAATATTGAAAATGGGTTTGGAGAGGTCATGACTTTAGTTAATGTTGACCCCGCTACCTTGGAAGATTGTAAAAAATTTGTGCATATGGATCATGGAGATGATATTTTATATGAGAGCTATATTTTTTAATTTGAAAATGATCCTACATGTAATTATTACGGGAGAGGAAAATATGGTTACATAAACTTTTATGTTACTCTGTTACTTCTCTTTCTGTTAAAATTATTAATGCTTCATTCTTCCTACATGCATATGCTAGATACTTCTTGTCTTGATAGTTTGTTTACTTATAAAATGCCTATGCATAGGAAGTATGTTAGACTTAAATGTGTTTTTCACATGATACATGATTCTCTCTTTACGTTTCCATTATTATCTTTCATGAGAGCATTATAATTATTACGAGCCTATCTTAATGGCTATAAAGAAAGAGCTTGTTGGGAGGCAACCCAATACTTTCTGTTACTTTTAGATAACCTGATTATTGCCTCTGTAATGATTGTGTTTTTATGTTTAAATTAGTGTTTGTGACAAGTAAAGCCTTTGGGATGACCATCAACATAAGTAGAATTGGTACGGTGCAAAAACAGAAACTTTAGCGTTCGGTACAGAATTTCTCTGATTTTACTGGAAGGTCTTCTATGTCTGAAGTTTTTACAAAATATTTATATAAAAATTATTCAAGTTTTAATAATTTTTCAGAATTTTTGGAGTTATATAAGTTTAGGTTCTCTACATATCTTTACAGACTGTTCTCTTTTAAACAGATTCTGTTTTTGCTTGCATAGTTTGCTTGTTTTGATGATGCTATGGATTGTATCAGGGGGTACAAGCCATGGAGAAGTTAGAATACAGTACCTATTATGCAATAATAAAATATAAATCAATTTATAACAAGTACCTAAAGTATTTGATATGTTGCTTATACTAACGGATCTCACGAAGTTTTGTTGAGTTTTGTGTGATTGAAGTTTTCAAGTTTTGGGTGCTATCACGATGGACAAAGGAATAAGGAGCGGCAAGAGCCTAAGATTGGGGATGCCCAAGGTAATATTCTAGGAAGAATCAAGCGTCTAAGCTTGGGGATGCCCCGGAAGGCATCCCCTCATTCGTCTCAATCCATCGGTATGTCACTTGGAGCTATATTTTTATTCATCACATGATATGAGTTTTGCTTGGAACGTCGTTTGCTTTTGTTTGCTTGTGTTTTTAGTTTGCCACAATGTTTGTTTGCTAGACACACCTATTTGAGAGATACACACTTTCATCATAATTTATTAGAATACTCTATGCGCTTCACTTATATCTTTTGAGCTTAGCATTTGCTCTAGTACTTCACTTATATCTTTTTAAGCACGGCGGCGTATAGATTTTATAGAAATAATTACACTCTCGTTCTTCTCTTATATTTGTTTGAGAGTTAATAAATAGTGACGATAATTTTCATGGGTTATAAGACAAGTCCAAAAATAATAGGTATTCAATGAGTGATAATCAAAACCATCATGTAGCACATTAAAGAGAAATTTTGGGTTAATGATATTGATGTGGTAATGTGAAAGGGTGTGAGTGCATGGTTGTCGGTTCGTAGAAGTATCGGTATTAAGAGGTATTAATTTCCCATTTGTCTAAATATTGGAAAAAGGCATGGTGGGGATGCGTGAGCATTCCTCGTTGAAATCCTAGTGTTGTTCTGGGTCGGAGGCGTACGATGGATAACTCCTCCCAACCTCCTCCCTTGGGGCATGCGAGTAGTACTTTGATTTGTGATAAAACTAATAAAAATTTGAAATAAGTATATGAGTTCTTTATGACTAATGTGAATCCGTGGACATACGCAATCTCACCACCTCATATTTTGCTAGCCTCTTCGATACCGTGCATTGCCCATTCTCACCTCGAGGAGCGGTGCGAACTTCGCCGGTGCATCCAAACCCCGTGACATGATACGCTCTATCACACATAAACCTCCTTATATGTTCCTCAAGAAAGCCACCATACCTACCTATTATGGCATTTACATAGCCATTCCGAGATATATTGCCATGCAACTTCCACCGTTACATCATATGACTAGTTCATTCATCATCATATTGCTTTGTGTGATCATATAAAGCTGACATGGTATTTGTGTCAAAGCCACCGTTTATCATTTTTTGATACATGTCACGCTAGATCATTGCACATCCCGGTACTGAAAGCACATATTCTCCCTTGGTGCTTTTGATAATTCATGACAACATACATTGTCTCTTGGACTAATAGTTTTACCTAGTTTATTTCTGATGAAGTCCATAGAGATTACTAGCTAAGGATTGTGTGGAGAATCCCCAAGGAAAGAAGAAGAAGGAATGGAATAGGATTGCAAAATCATCAAGCTACAAGACTCTACATTTTACATTTTGTGAGAAATCACTTTTGAGTCCATAGGAAAGCCAATGCTATTAAAAGGGGATGAGGTAAATATGATGATCTAGTTGCTCAACTGCTTAGAGATTAGCCACCAAAAATACTCATTCATTCTCCCACAATTATTTCGTCCAAAACAAAAAAGTCCAAAAATTGGTGCCACCAACATTTCCTATTTGACCCTACCGAGTTTTGCCTTAGACAGAACCTATGCCAAACCCTAGCTTCCCGGTGACACCAACTTTCAAATTTGGTGCAACCGAGTTCAGTGACCAACTTTCTGGTTAGCCATTTTCAAGAATCGTAGTTTCCGAGTTTTGAAAATCGGTCTCACCGAGATTTGGAAACTGCCTTGGCCATCCATATCGGTACCACCGAGAATTATATATCGGTCTCACCGAAACGCCAAAAGTTGCCACATTTTGCACTAGTCGGTGCAACCGAGTTTTGAATCAGTTTCACCAAGTTGGGCAATAATGTTGTAACGGTTGGATTTTTGGAGATGCCTATATATACCCCTCCACTACCTCTCATTCTCAGAGGAAGCACACAGAACTGACCTACACTTGCCCCATCCATTTTCTGAGAGAGAGCCACCAACTCATGTGTTGAGATCAAGATTTTCCACTCCAACCATATGAATCTTGATTTCTATCCTCCCCAAGTTGCTTTCCACCCAATCAACCTCTTCTATCAAGCCAAATCTGTGAGAGAGTGATTGAGTGATTGAGGAGACTATCTTTTGAAGTACAAGAGCAAGGAGTTCATCATACTACCACATCTATTACCTTTTGGAGAGTGGTGACTCCTAGATTGGTTAGGTGTCGCTTGGGAGCCTCCTTCTTCGTGTGTGGAGTTGAACCAAGAAGTTTGTACGGGCAAGGTGATCGCCTACTTCGTCAAGATCTACCCATAGTGAGGCTAGTCTTTCGTGGACGGAAGTCATGATGGAATAGACGAGGTTGCTACTTCATGGATCCTTATGGGTGGAGCCCTCCATGGACTCTCACGACCGTTACCCTCCGTGAGTTGAACTCTCCATCAGCGTGGATGTACGATAGAACAACCTATCGTAACCACGGGGAAAATATTTGTGTCTCCAATTGCGTTTGATCTTCCTATCTCTACTCTTTCTTACATGTGCTTGTCTTTACTTTCTAGTGCTATACTTGTTGACTAGCATGTGTAGGGTGCACTAGACTTGTTAGAATTGCTAAAATCTGCCAACCATTAAAATTGGTAAAGGTTGGGTTTTTAATTTGTCAAGTAGTATATTCACCCCCCCCCTCTAGACGTCCCTTCTAGTGATCCCACAATTGGTATCAGAGCTTTGGTCTCCATAGCCTTGGTTTTATCACCATTGGAGGAAGATGGATGTGTCTAGTTTGGGGTAGACCTAGGCATGGGCAGCCCGGCCCGATGACCCAGCCTGAACCCGACCCGAAAAACCCGAGCCAGGCCGGGTCGGGCTTTGACTTCGGGCCGGGCTCGGGCCTGAAAACATAGCCCGTTGCGTATGTCGGGCCGGGCTCGGGCCTAGGAAATCATGCAATTTACACGGGGGCCCGACCCGGCCCGGCCCGGCCCGGAATTGCTTCATTTTGTCACTTCGGGCCGGGCTGGGGCTTTTATATGTGTTTTTTTGGCCGGGCTCGGGCCTAGACTTTGCAGGTCGGTCTATGACAGGCCCGGCCCGAAACCTGGCCCGGCCCGGAGAATGCCCAGGTCTAGTTTGGGGAGTCTTAGTTGTACAGTGCCCGTTCTCGATGGGGAGTACTATGGTCAATGGAAATATGAGATGCTTTAGCTATTCAATGAATTCCATTTGAGCAAGTATGTTAAGAACCCTTATGTGCCTCCCATTGACTCCTTACATCCCTCACACGAAGGAGAAATTGACATGCTTTGTAATCTTAGAACAGTTAATCTTATCATTAGAGGATTGCCAAGAACTGTGTTTGATAAAATGAGAAAATTTGAGTGTGCTTACACTTTGTGGAATGACTTAGAGAATAGATATCCAAATTACTCTTTGAAAAATCTTGATGTCATTCTCCATAAAACTATTGCTTTTCACAAGATGAAACCTAGTGATCCTTATTTTGATGACTATCTCTTTGAGCTTAGAGACCTCATGCGTGCTAAAGGAGATGTCATGACTATCAACAATATTATCGTTGAAGCCATCCGCATTCATAATCTTGAACATTTTCTTTATCACAACTCCAACTAATCTCTTGTCTCTTATGACAAGGATTTCCCACTTGATGACCACAATGTGGAACATGGCTACTATGATGAAGATGAGTTGTTCGACATTGAGTATAAGAAGACGATGAAGAATCTAAGTTTCATGGTGAATTTCAAAGATTACATGTCTAGAGGAAAAGAGTGTATTCTCGACAATGGATGCACCGATCACATGACCGGAGATAGAGACATGTTTCAAGAGATCACACCAAACCATGGACCATGGAGGTATGTAACTTTTGGAGACAATTCCAAGGGTAAGGTACTCGGTCTCGGTAAGGTGGACATATCTCATGATAGCTCCATTCAAAATGTCATGCTTGTTGAATCCCTTGGTTACAATCTTCTTTCCGTATCTAGACTAGCCGACTTTAGTTTCAATGTGCTATTTACTAAAGTTGATTGCCAAGTGTTTCGTCAAGATAATCATAGCATGGTCTTTGTCGGTTTTCATAGAGGTGATCTATACATTGTTGATTTCACTAAGATATCCAAACCTCGTACTTGTCTAATTGCAAAATCTTCTAAAGGTTGGCTTTGGCATAGAAGACTAGGACATGTTGGTATGCGTAATTTAGACAAGCTCATCAAAGTTGATCATATACTTGGTTCTAAAGATGTTATCTTTGACAAAGATAGACTTTGTAGTGCTTGTCAAGCTGGAAAGCATGTAGGTGGAAGTCATCCTATATAGAATATCATGACTACTAGGAGACCACTCGAGTTGCTTCATATTGATCTTTTTGGTCCCAATGCCAACAAGAGCCTTAGTGGAAATTCCTTTGGTCTAGTTATAGTTGATGATTTTTCCAGATTTACGTGGGTATTCTTTCTTGATCACAAGTCGCAGGTACAAAAGATTTTTAAGAACTTCGCTCGCAAAGTGCAAAATCAATTTGAAGTGAAGATCAAGAAAGTTCGGAGCGACAACGCATGGGAGTTCAAGAACACAAATATGGATTCCTTTCTTGACGAAGAAGGGATTTCACATGAGTTCTCAGCTACGTACACACCTCAGCAAAATGGAGTCGTTGAGAGGTAGAACCGGACTCTTATAGAGATGGCTAGAATGATGCTCGACGAATACAAGACGCCAAGACACTTTTGGGCAGAATTCTTGGAAACTGCTTGTCATGCTACGAACCGACTCTATCTACACAAGCTTCTCGGTAAAACAACATACGAGCTACTCACTGGTAATAAACCCCAAGTTGGATACTTTCGGGTATTCGGCTCAAAGTGTTACATTCTTGATTAACATCTTCATTCTAAATTTGCTCCTAAATCGCATGAAGGTTTCATACTTGGTTACGGATCAAACTCTCACACTTACCATGTCTACAACAACTTTACTCGAAAAGTTGAAGAAACGGTAGATGTGAAGTTTCATGAATCTAATGGCTCGCAAGTAGAACAATTGCCAAATGATGTAGGAGATAAGGAACCTTCAGAAGCCATTCAAGATTTGTCCATCATCAAGATTCGTCCCACGGAGGTGAAGGAAAGCAATTCATCTACACAAGTGGAAGCGCCAACCTCACATCAAGGCGAACCACAAAACGACATGGAAGCATCCACAAGCGGTACACGACAAGATGAAGAGGAGGAGGAAGTTCATCATGATGATCCACCACAACCTCCTTCACCACCACCTCAAGGAAACGACACCTTCAACAACAATGAAGAAGAAGATGATGATGATGAGGAAGCTCCACCACCCAACAAGCAAAAGCTATCCTGAGTTCGAGTAAGAGTGAACAAGAATCATCCCTTAGAGCAAATATTCGGCGACATACAAACCAGGAAAATCACTCACTCTAAAACTCGTTTAGCTAACTTTTGTGAGCATTACTCATTTATCTCTAGCATTGAGCCTATGAAGTTGGAAGAAGCACTTGAAGACCCCGATTGGGTGAATGCCATGCACGAGGAGCTACATCGAGAGGAATGAAGTGTGGACACTAGTGGAGAAGCCCAAGGACGAGCAAAACATCATTGGAACAAAATGGGTGTTTCGAAACAAGCAAGACAAAGATGGCCAAGTGGTACGCAACAAGGCATGTCTCGTAGCTCAAGGTTACACTCAAGTCGAAGGTATAGACTATGATGAGACCTATGCCCCCGTTGCTAGACTTGAAGCTATCCGTATATTTTTTGCTTATGCTAATCACCATGATATCACTCTTTACCAAATGGATATTAAAAGTGCATGTCTAAATAGTGAAATTGAGGAAGAGGTCTATGTTAAACAACCCCCAAGTTTTGTGAACCCTCAGAACCAAATCATGTCTATAAGCTTTGTAAAGCTCTCTATGGTCTTAAGCAAGCCCCACGAGCTTGGTACAAATGCTTAACAAAGTTTCTTATTGAAAAGGGTTTTGAAATTGGTAAAATTGACGCAACCTTATTCACTAAAAGAGTCAACGGTGAATTATTTGTATGCCAAATTTATGTGCATGATATTATCTTTGGATTTACTAACCCACATTTTAGTGAGAAATTTGGAAGGTTGATGTCCGAGAAATATGATATGTCTATGATGTGTGAGATGAATCTTTTCCTTGGTTTGCAAATCAAGCAAACGAGAGAAGGAACTTTCATCTCTCAAACCAAGTATACCAAGGACTTGATCAGTGTCGGTGTACTAAAGTTTGGGTCTTTTAGTACCCCCATACTTGTGCACGGACGGTTGTAGCCACACCAGCGGCAAGGCCTGCCGGGGGACAGCTGAATGCAAGTGCAAGAATGTCAAGAAAGCATTCAAGTCAATAATCAGAAGACAGAAGACCAAAGGCTGGGATCCCGGCAAGATTCTTGCCGGGATGGCTTGCGGAGCCCCGGCAAGATTCGCACCCGGCAAGACCTCGCCACCCTATCACCGCTCCAGCACAGCGACCAGCCTGTCATTTAGGTTTTGTCCTCCTGGGTGCGTATCAAGGCGCTACGGCGGATGAGGTTAAGCGGTGCTGATGGGACGGGCTCTTTTTCCGTCCCCAAGAAAGTTAGGGACACATCAACGAAGCATTTAATGCATTTGTCCTAAGACGTCAGTGATAATCATGTAAACACTATAGCAACTTTACACCTCTTGTATGTACTGTGCGCCACTGTTGGTGACCCCTTCGACATATAAAAGGAGGCCCAAGGCGTAGCTACAGGAGGAGGACCTTCTGGCCCAGATAGCATGTGTAGCGGTTGTGTACTGTTCATCACATAGCGCTCCTGGAGCCAGAGTTCAAAGACTCACAATACACTAAAGCAGGAGTAGGGTTTTACGCTTCTCAGCGGCCCGAACCTGGGTAAAAATCCCTCGCGTTGATCGCTGGATCTGCTCTTTGTGCACGCCTTTTTCCCTGCCGAACCATAAAAGGGACCCACGCGATCCCATAGGTGTCGTACGCCGCATGTTTGGCGCACCAGGTAGGGGAAGAAGAGTTGTATGAACCTGATCTAGCGATCAGCGCGCCAGTTTTTTCATCATCTTCATCGCCATGGCTCCCAAGACGAAGGGTTTTACGGCGGTTGATCCATCCGCGTCCGGTATGCCTATAGCTACACGGACGGGCAATGGTGTGGACACAGGCGAAGGAGGCGGAGGTCTTGAGCCTCCACGACGTTCTGGTGATCAAAGCTAGGCGAGCGGCGTCGTTCGCAGCGGCGACGGCAACCCGCGCGCCGCTAGATCTAAGGAGGGAGCTGTGCTGCCTACGGGCGGCGTAGTGAACTCCAAGGATGGAAGCGCGCCTTCTAAGACACCCACGCCGGCGTATGCGCCGCAGCCTTCTCAGGTCGCATGCGATGAACAGCGCCGCGGCGTTGGTGGTTTTAAGCGTCCCCAAGGAAAGACCCCTGAGCATCACTCTCGAGACGCGCGGGGCCAGCATGCACGCCAAAATGCTGGTGGAAGCGGCGCGCGGTCGCGGGGCCGTGATGGAGCTCCTTCTAACACGGTTAGGAGTCAGAGCACCTCACGTTCCTCTCACCTTTCGTCGCCGCCTACACTAGCAGAAGCATTGGCGCGAGCACAGCTGCTCCTGGATTTTCCTCCTGCTGCGGAGAAGCTCGAAGAATGCAGAGCTGCTATTCAGAGCCTCATCGGCCTCGCTAATAGAGATGGGCCACAGCGGGCAGAGCCTTCACGGCAGCAGTCCATCGAGCCGGCGCGCGCCGATGGCAAAAAGACTGGAGGCGGTATGACCACGATGCACTCTCCTCCACGGCGGCAACAGCGGTCGCTGACTCAACGGATCGGCGCCTGTGATGACGATTCAACAGCGTCGTATGATCCGCGAACTCGTCGCGATCAACATCAAGTTCTTCGGGAACGAAGCAAAGAAGACGCTCGGACTACCATCGAGCGGCGGCGGGAAGCGCGCCATCATTCTGATAGGCGCGCAGGACCCACTGTAGACAAGCCTACGCCAGGGTATCCTGGTGACCTACCTTATGAGGTGGGTTGTCCAGCTTTTGCTCGTGAGCTACGGCGAGTCCAGTGGCCCAATTCCCGAACGTTCAAACCGGAGGTCCCGGAGAAATACGACGGCAACACTCACCCGTCGGAGTTCTTGAGCATCTACACCATTGCGGTGCAGGCTGCCGGGGCTCGCGACGACAAGATACTCACCAACTACTTCCCGTTGGTACTTAAGCCCAACGTCAGGTCGTGGTTGATGAATCTGCCAGAAAATTCCATTTCTTCCTGGGCAGATCTGTGTCATGAGTTTGTTGGCGCCTTTACCAGAGGCCACCAAGCTCCTGGCCAGGAAAGTGATTTGCATCTCATCCCCCAGAAAGAGGGCGAAACCTTGCGCAAGTACATACAGAGATTCAGCCGTATACATCGCAACATCCTAGACGTTCATCCTGCCGCTGTTGTCAGCGAGTTCCATTAGAACGTGCGCAACCGCAAGATGCGCGAAGAGCTGGCGATGAGCAAAGTCAGGGATGTTGCCGAGCTCTATGCTCTGGCTGATAAATGTGCTCGAGCTAAAGAAGGGAGGAGATTCCCCGATGAGGATGCTAGCGTAGGAATCGACTCTGAAGACGAAGACGCCGCCGCCTCGGCAAAGAAAGGCCGACGGCGTAACAGGAAACGCAAGGGCAAGGTTGTGCTTGCTGTCGAGGAATCCGGCAACCTCAACACCGCCAAGAAGATCAAGGTTGACAGACCCGGCAAGGAGGTTGCCGGGTGCGCCTCCTGTCAGGCCTTGGCGGCTGCCGACAAGCCGGAGGGCTCCGACAAGCAGTACTGCAAGATCCATCGCACCAAGGGCCATGATCTCCAAAACTGCCGGCAAGTTGAGCAGCTTGTCGAGAAGCAGAAAGCTGAGTATGAAAGGCGAGATAAGGAGAAGGCCCAAGATGGTGCAGAGGGGTCCGACAAGAAACACGGTGGCCGAGGAGGTCGCCGCGGCAAGGCCAAGCAACAAAAGGAGAGGCCCGCTCGAGGCCGCGACAAGGAAGAGGAGGGTGATGATGACAACGAGGAGGATGACGAGTCCAGCGAGCATGAATTTCAAAAAGCTACAAGTCGTTGTATTCTTCCCACCGCCGACTTAAACAGTGGGCACGCGAGGTTAATGCGACAGAGCCATCTGTCGATGCCCGGAAACCGTTGAAATGGTCCAACACGCCTATCATTTTTGACGCCGAGGATTATCTTGATCGCACAACTGCTGTCGGGTGTCTGCCATTGTTGGTTTCACCAATGATTCGCAACCTCAAAGTGACGAAAATGTTAGTTGACGGTGGGGCCGGTTTGAACTTGATCTCACCTGATGTGATCAAAAGGTTGCAAATTCCTGATGAAGATCTCAAGGAAACGGGCACGTTTCAGGGGATCAATCCAGGAAGGAGCCAGCTGAAGGGTAAGATCACACTACTAGTAACATTTGGTAGTGACCTGAACTACAGAACAGAAAAGATTGTTTTCGACGTCGCCAAGATTCCATTGCCATATAATGGGATCCTTGGCCGTCCAGCGCTGGCCAAGTTCATGGCGGCATCTCACTACGCTTATAATACATTGAAGATGCCCGGGCCGATGAGCGTCATCACTGTCAACTCTGACAAGAAGGATGCGCTTATCTACACCAACCAACTTTACCGGGAGGCAGTTGCAGCACCTGTCGCCAAGGCACTTGCTCCTGCCGCTAAAGCTCCCGGGGGGAATAAGACCGGCAAGACCTCTAGCACACACTCCGGCAAACGCACCTCCTCGGAGTGCTGCGTTCCTGTTGAGGATGAGCCAGAGAGCTCCACCGGCAAGAGCAAGAAATCCAAGGCAGCTCCACCAGAAACTAAGAAGGTGCCCGTCAAGGAGGATGGTATGGGAGGAACTTTCACCATAAGTTCCACCCTCGACGACAAATAGGAAAGCGCGCTCATTACCTTCCTGCGGGCGAATGTCGATGTGTTCGCATGGCAACCATCTAATATCCCCGGTGTTCCCAGGGAGGTGATTGAGCACCATCTTGCTGTCTGTCCTCATGCACGGCCCGTCAAGCAGAAAGTTAGGAAGCAAGCCTTGGAGCGGCAAGAATTTATTGCCGAGGAAATCAGGAAGTTGGAAGCGGCAGGTTTGGTTAGAGGAGTGCTCCGTCCAACATGCTTGGCCAATCCAGTTGTAGTGTGCTACTTCTTGAGCATGCGTTGGTTTTCCCTTGAAGAGGAAAGGGTGATGCAGCAAAGTAGATAAGTATTTCCCTCAGTTCTTGAGAACCAAGGTATCAATTCAGTAGGAGATACAAGCAAGTCCCCAATAGATGTACCTACACAAATAATCAAACACTTGCACCCAACGCTATAAAGGGGTTGTCAATCCCTTCACGGTTACTTGCAAGGATGAGATCTGATAGAGATAGATAGATAGGATTGCTAGAACGGAAAGTAAACTAAAAGTAAAAAGATTGCAGCAAGATATTTTTGGTATTTTTGGTTTATAGATCTGAAAATATAATATGGAAAATAGACCCGGGGGCCATAGGTTTCACTAGAGGCATCTCTCATGAAGGCAAATAATACGGTGGGTGAACAAATTACTGTCGAGCAATTGATAGAAAAGCGAATAATTATGAAGATATCCAAGGCAATGATTATACATATAGGCATCACGTCCGTGTCAAGTAGACCGAAACGATTCTGCATCTACTACTATTACTCCACACATCGACCGACTCCTGCCTGCATCTAGAGTATTAAGTTCATGAAGAACAGAGTAACGCATTAGGTAAGATGACATGATGTAGAGGGATAAACTCAAGCAATATGATGAAAAACCCATCTTTTTATACTCAATGGCAACCATACAATACATGCCTCGCTACCCCTACTTTGTCACTAGGTGAGGACACCGCAAGATTGAACCCAAAAGTAAGCACTTCTCCCATTGCAAGAATTACCAATCTAGTTGGCCAAACCAAACCAATAACTCGAAGAGACTTGCAAAGATATGAAGTCATGCATATAAGAATTCAGAAAAGATTCAAATAATATTCATAGATAATCTGAACATAAACCCACAATTCATCGGATCTCGACAAACACACCGCAAAAGAGTATTACATCGGATAGATCTCCATGAAGATCATGAAGAACATGGTATTGAAGAACAAAGAGAGAGAAGAAGCCATCTAGCTACTAGCTATGGACCCGAAGGTCTGTGGTAAACTACTCACGCATCATCGGAGGGGCAATGGAGTTGATGTAGATGCCCTCCATGACCGAATCCCCCTCCGGCAGATTACCGGAAAAGGCTCCAAGATGGGATCTCACGGGAACAGAGGCTTCCGGCGGTGGAAAAGTATTTTCGTGGCTCTTTTTAGTATCCAGGGAATATTTGGGAATTTATAGGCCGAAGAATAGGGTTAGGAGAGCTGCCGTGGGGCCACAGGCTAGGAGGGCCCCCCCCTAGGGCGCGCCCTGGTGGCTTGTGACGCCACGGCAGGTCTCCTGCCTTCATCTCCAAGTCTGGCAGGTTTCTTCTGGTCCAAGAAAAATCATTCCGAAGATTTTATTCCGTTTGGACTCCGTTTAATATTCCTTATCTACAATACTCAAAAACATGGAAAAAAACAGAAACTGGCACTAGGCTCTAGATTAATAGGGTAGTCCCAAAAATTGTCGGATTTCGGGCTCCGCAAAACCCTTAAGATTCGAACACAAGGGCGTGTGCGGAGATCCCCTGCAGCCTCGCCCAACCTAGCTCACTACTCGATGAACACGGCAACAAACTCGCACGATCACGAGGAAGAAGACGAACACGACAGTTTACCCAGGTTCGGGCCGCTGCGAAGCGTAATACCCTACGCCTGCTTTGGTGGATTGCCTCTCTAGGAGGTGGGGTGGATGAACTAGTACAGTGTTTCAGGGCCTCACAACGGTGCTCCTGAGGTGTTCGGGGCCCTCTGTGGCTCGGTGGTGGATAAGTGTTGCAGTGGAATCCGGATGCCCCTCTACGGTGCTGCCTACCCTCTATATATAGTGGAGGCTCGGGTCCTCTTCCCTTATCGCATTGGCGGGAAGGGATCCCACAACGGCCAATTTTGAAGGGAGACAGGAGTACGTGCCCGCCCTGCACAAAGGCGGTCTTCGCCTGCAAAGTAGCTATCGACGGTGCAGGGATGGGCTCAGCGATGACATCCTCCCTGCGGGGCTGGCGGTTGAGGTCTTGTTGCACCGGAATGGAAACCTTTGGGGAGTGCTTTGGGAACCCGCGTATGTCCCTCCCCCCTTTGCACCAAAGGGGAAACTGCGTCGTCTGGCACGCTGGCGCCCGCCTGTCCTTCCTTGCGTCACCCTTGACTCCCGAGGCCGGGCCTTGCATAGAGATCTCCGCCGCTTCGGAGGGGACCTGAGGAGGCCCGTCCCTTGCTGGTCCTGACGCTGCTCCTCCTCGCGAGCCTAGGGCCCTCGCGAGGGCCTTGTCTTGGATGGGGCCACGCCTGGCCGTGTTTGGTTGATGAAGTGGGCCATGCCCTGGGCCGCAGGCAGGCAGTTCTGGGTACCCCCGTTCCCAGAACGCCGACAGTAGCCCCCGGGCCCAAGGCACGCTCGAGCTGGCTTATGGGCGAAGCCTTGTGGTCAGCCCGAAGCGACGCGGGCCCCAAATGCCAGTGGGCCAGGCTTCATATGTGGAAGTCCGAGGGACTGCCGCCCCTTTCTCCTCCGCACTGGACCGGCCATTGCCAGGTTGGTCGACTCATCCAACGCACGCCACTAAGCCGCCTTCGTCTCCCGTCGATTGCGCCATTCATTCTCCCTTCCTGCGCGGATCTCGCCCCTTCTGTAGAGTCCCCGTGCGCGCGCCTGGTCGCTCCCCCCCTTTTTTCCATGCCTCGGAAGAAGGGGGAAGGCGAAGGCTTGAGGGGGCTGACGCCCGCGTCGGCGCCTAAGCCCGCGCTGGGCCAGTCGACGGTTGTGAATTTGTAGGGGTTGGAGAAGGTCCAGCTGATGGTCGCCGCTAGCTCCAACGAGTGGGGGGCCACCAAGATCTGGCCGGGCTCCCGTCCTTGGGGCGAGCTGGGGGCCTCCACCGTCCCCCTCCATATCCATGCCCTTCTTTCGGGCGTACTGCCGCCATTCTCGAGCTTCCTCTCCGCCGTGCTTTCGCATTACCAGATCCACGTGCTCCACCTTGACCCTGGTTCCCTTGTCCTCCTCTCGGCCTTCGCGTTCTTGTGCGAAGCCTTTGTTGGTGTCTCCCCCTCCGTGGCCTTGCTACGCCACTTCTTCTCCCTAGAGTCAGCTTCGGGGGAACAATGCTCTGGGTGCGTGTCCTTGAGAATGGCCGACTCATCGGCCTAGGGGGCCCTCGACGCTGGACTCTCTCCGGAAGCAGAAGGGTTCCGTCGACAATGGGTGTATGCCGGCGCCGCTGGTGCCGAAACCCTGTTTCAACCCCCGCTGACCCCCGCAGTGCCGGGTAGCGGGTGGAGGCATGAGGAGCTTGCCGATCCGAGGCTTGCTCCGGTCCTAGCCAGGCCGGCGAGACTGAAGCAGGCAGGCCTGACGATGGTGATGGTGGTGCGGGAGTTCACACACCGGCGAATTGCTCCTCTTCAACGCCATTCCCGTCCGATGTGGGCCTTTGCGGGCCCCCATGATCCAATGAGGATCCGGGTTCCGCCTCTTTCCCCCGATGTGCTGCGCGAGCTCCTTCGCCGCTTGACTGGTGGTGAACCTGGCGAGTTTCCCCGGGAAGGCTTCCCCTTGTACAACTACAAGGACCGGGAAACTCTCGTCGCGAAGATGTCGCACTTCGACGAGTGGGGGCTTCTCCCTCCGGACGGGATGCGCCCCCTGAGTGCGCCCTCCTTGGGTGGCCCACCCTCTGAGAGTCCGGGGGAGGCCGCACCTCCTGAGGCCAAGGCGGTTCGCCCCTCGTTGCCCGTTCCTCCGGCCCCCACCTTGGGCCAGTCCAAAGCCGGAGGTAGCACCCAGCCGGTGATGAAGGTCGTCGTCTCCACCCCTGAGCATCAATCGCCGGCCGCCGACTCTTTTTCCCCCGGCTTCCGCGCCGGCCGAAAAAGGAAGGCGCCCCGGTGCGGCCGCTCCCCGGCGTTGTGGGCTCCGGTGAAGAAGTGGATCGCCGTAGATGAGTAAGTGCCCATGCCCCCTTCGACCTTCTCTCCAGCGTTCTCCTTCTGAACTTCTGTCCCGCAAGCTTCCCTCCGGCGATGGAAAGAGCGGGTCGGCGTCCCCCGTTCCTGCGGCTGCCGGTCCCCTTGCGGCCTCCTCCCTCCCTGGCCGTGGGGTTCGGTCCACCGGGGGGCCCACACTCGAGCCTGTCCTGCCGTCCGGTGGCCCCGAGCGCGAGCCCCCTGCGGTCTTCTTCGTGCACGGCCTCCAGCTCCCCAGAATGGGGCCGCTTCCCTTGCCCACGGCCTTCTCTGGGGTCTTGCCGCGACGTATCCTCGGGCCCCCTTTGCTTGGCGACGTGGGGCCTCAGGAGGTGCGTCCTTCTTCCGGAACGCCTGTACAGAAGCCCCCAGCCCCCGAGCGCATGTTTGGGCTGGGAGGCTCCTCGGGCACCTCCCCCGCTCATCCTGGGGAAGGTGGGAGTCCTGGTTGGCCCCTTGAGCCTGCTGACGACCGGAACGCCGTGCCGTGGGGTTTGCTCCACGCTGCGGCGGACGCGCTAAGGCGCTTGGGGGCGGGGCTCGCCACCAACGATGCCCACTTGGAGGAGGAACGCCAGGCGTCTCACGCAAGGATGGCACCAGCTTGAGGTCGCCGTGAATCTCGGTCGCCTGCAGCGCGAGAGCGCCCGCGCGAAGGCCGAAGGGGCTCTCGCCGCGGCGGTGGAGGCCCGCGAACGCGCTATTGCCGAGGCCCTGGAAGCCGATTGCCGGCGCAGGGCCTCTGAGGATCGCCTCAGGGAGCTTCAGGCCTTCAACACCGACCTTGAAAAGCAGATCCAGATGCGGAGGGCCGCACTCGGGGGCCCGTCAACCGAGTCCCTCCCCGCCAGCGCGAGTCCCCGAGCGCCTGCCGATTCGTTGGCGTTGGAGGCGATGGAACAAAGCCTGGAGCAGGAGAGGCTGGAAGTGAGGGAGCGCCAAGTGTCGCTTGCCGAGGAATCCCTCGCCTCCCGCGAGGCGAAGTTCCAAGAGGAGGTCGACGACAAGGTGGCAGAGGCATGGCGTTCCCTTCTCCAGGACTACCGCGCGAAGCTGAAGCTCCAGGAGTCCCGTTTCCGCGAGCGATGCGACCACCTGAAAGGTGAGGTTGATGCACTCAAGAAAAGGTTAAACCTGGAGGAAGGGCGCCGGCGAGCCGCGATGGATGCCCAGGCTACTGCCGAGGCCGAGCTGGCCTTTCTATAAAAACAAGTGAAAGGCGCTGCTTCCCTGGAAGAAAAGGCTTCTGAGGAGGCGGGTCGCGCGCATGGCCTCCAGCATGAGCGTTCCCTGATGTTCCGGTCCCTCGAGGGGAGGGCTACCCGGGCCTTGAGCGACATCTGCAGCGTGAGCGTCTCGAGCCCCTTGGTTCCAGACGATGTCGGGTACCTGGGCTTCTTTTCCAGGGTCGTGGAGTGCCTTGAGGAGGGCGCGGAGAAGATCCGTGTGCTTGTGGAGGAGAAGCGCCGCGACCTCCTCGAGCGAGCGGCCACGAACGTCTTCAGCCACCTCCTTCGCCTCGACCTGCACTTTTACTTTGGGGCGGTGCTTGGTCATGTGCCTGAAGCGGCTCGTGCTGCCCTCGCCGAGCGGGTCAAGGATCATGTGGGCGACCTGATAACGGGGCTTGCTTCCGACGAAGCCGCGGGCGGTGCCTGAGCTGGGAGCGCGAAGCCGTCTCCGGGTAGTGGTAACGAGGGCAGTGACGACGGTGCGCCCCCTTGGGTAGCCCTCTTGTTCTCCTGACAGGGTTATGCATGCAGCCTAGTTGCAACTCTTATGTATTTTGGTAGTACCCTTAAATGTGTTCCCTGATGACGAGGTGTGTAGCGCCGCGCTTCCTTTGATTCGGGGTTGCTGCCGATCTGGTTGTCGCACTTGCAGGGTGGCGATGACCTTGTTAATGCCGCGTGGTGTGACCGGGCCGTCCGGATAGCCCGAAGCTCCGTCTGGGACGCTTCCTCCTTGCTTGTAGGGCGGTTTGGGGGCCCTTTCGGCACTCTGCGTCTGCAGGTCCCAGTCCCGCACATTTCCCGACCATCGTTGCATACGACTGGATAACCAAGGATGCAGCTACGAGGTCAGGCCCCGTCACCCTTGATGCCGACCGGATCACCAAGGACGACATCAAGGGGGGCGAGTGGCTGTATGACCGGTAAGGCTCCTGAGGCGTGATGCTTGGGAGCCCCCTTTGACGCTCGAACCGCTCTACGTCGACAGGTCCCAGTCCCGCACATTTCCCCACCGCCGTTAGGTACGACCGGAAACCAAGGATGCACTTCACGGGGCGAGCCCCACCGCTCCTGATGCCGACCGGAAACCAAGGACGACAAAAGGGGAGGCGAGTGGCCTTATGACCGGTAGGGCTCCTGAGGCATGATGCTCAGGAGCCCCCTTTACCGCTCGAGCGATCCCCCATTCCGTTCCTCCGGGTGCTGCCCCGGGAGGCCCTGGGGCCTCCCGAGACTTCATGCTGCGGTGTCGTGCTGCGGTCGGAGCCCCCGAGCGGGGGTCGACGGCTAAGAGACTCGTGCCCCTGGGGTGCCAAAGCCTCGTTATCTAGCCCCGAGGAGTCTCGGGGAGGGCCGGAGCGTTCGGCTCCTTGCTAAACGCCAATTTGGAATGAAAGAACTCAAGATCGGTAAAACGGAAGAACAAAGAGGAAAAAGACCCCGCCCTTCTTTTTCTTTAAAAACATAGAGTTACGAAATCGTCGAACTTCCGACAGGTTCAAACACAAAAAGGTCCATCGAAGGTTGCAACTTGGAATACAAAAAGAGCAAGAAAACGGCCGCGTCCGGCTTTTTAGGGTAGTCTTCGCCTTCGTCTTCCCCCAACGCTGAGCGTAGGGCATCCACATTGCATGGGCATAGCCATTGATGGGCAGTGTTGACTTCTCCACCAGCTCTGGGCTGTGGCTGCCACATTGCGTGGGAGGAACCCCTCCGCGTCCTCGGGGGGCTCCGGGCATATACAACCCGCTCATTATTACGTGAGAGTGTCACGGGTCGGTGTAGGTCCCGAGGGTGTATAGAGAGCTCCATGCCTCACGGGCACGAAGCCCGCTCCCAGCCCCCGGGCTCGTTGCGGGGAAGTGTGATCTGCTCTGGGCGGGCCCTCGAGCGTAGGGGGAGCCCCTTGCGCTCTCTGGCTGGAAGGCCCGCCCCAGAAGAAGGCCTTGGGTCCCCCGGGCAGTGCCCCAGCGCGCCTCGCTGGGGCCCCCGTGGTTCCCATGCTGGTACTCGGGGCCCCGCCCCCAGGTCGGATGAGCCGGGCCTGGGGACATGGGCAAGTACATGATCGCCCACTGGCAATCGAGCGAAACTCGACCCGGAGACATGGGCGTATGTTCCACCCTCCGTCTCCAAGCGAGCGTCGCGCGCCCCGGAGACAAGGGCGCATGCTCCGCCCTTGGCCTCCAGGTTGGGATCGTCTGGCATAGGGACATGGGCGTGTGTTCCACCCTCCGTCCCCAGGCTGGGGCTTCCTGGCCTGGGTACGAGGGCGCATGTTCTACCCTCCGTTCCCAGGCGAGCAACCCCCGGTCCCCAGATCCAGACGCCTGCTCAAGGCAGCTCCCTACCAGCGGGCGTGCCTCGCGAGGGTCTCCACGCCGGGTATCCTCGCGAGGCCAGCCCCGCAAGCCGCCCCCGCGAGGTCGCACATACCTGTCCGCGTGGGGGCTGCTCGCAAAGTCGTGTGCGCACCTCCTGTCGCCGTGGTAGCCGGCACTGCACCCTTCGTGGCCCGGGAGCTCGGCAACGTGGTTGTTGTTGAGTTGCATGAGCCCCGGTGCGTCGGCGTAGCTGAGCCTCCAGTCCTCCTTTCTGGTTCCGCCGAGCGTGTCGGGGGGCGTGAGGCGGCGCCCCTCTCGTGCGACCGGCACGTGTGCCCCCGTTGGCTCGAGCCAGGTCCCCGATGAGCGAGGTCCGCCACGCACGTCCCAAGCGCGCCCATGTGAACCAGGCGCCGCGTCCTCCGGCCGTGCAAGTCCACGGGCGCGAGCCCCGCTGAGGCGCCCCTGGGTTTCGTTGGCAGCGGTGTCGCGCCCAGAGGCACGCCTGGCCTCGTCGGTGCGACGGTCGCGGGCGTTCTGTTGGCGTTGTAGCTCGTGCGCTACGAGGAGCGCGACGTTTCTGTGTGTTGGGTCTTGGCAAACTCGGAAGAGTGGCGGCGCGGCCCGAGCGCGGGGGAGGGCTGGGGCGACGGGGGCGTGCCGTGCAGTTGGTGAAGGCGACAACCCCCAGCGCCCGTTGGGAGTCCGGACGGTGATGGCACCCGTCGGCGGGGTGGCGGAACGCTGCGGGGTGCCACGGCCCGCTGGCGCCAACCACGCCACGCGGGCGGCCCACCGCTCCGCGTGGGCTCTGCGTCCTTTTGTCATGAGCGCGACGAGCGAAGGCAAGGCGAGGCCTGAGGAAGATTCAGACACGCCCCCTACCTAGCGTGCCAAATGTCAGATTTCGGGCTCCGCAAAACCCTTAAGATTCGAACACAAGGGCGTGTGCGAAGATCCCCTATAGCCTCGCCCAACCTAGCTCACTACTCGATGAACACGGCAACAAACTCGCACGATGACGAGGAAGAAGACGAACACGACAGTTTACCCAGGTTCGGGCCGCTGCGAAGCGTAATACCCTACTCCTGCTTTGGTGGATTGCCTCTCTAGGAGGTGGGGTGGATGAACTAGTACAGTGTTTCAGGGCCACACGAGGGTGCTCCTGAGGTGTTCGGGGCCCTCTGTGGCTCGGTGGTGGATAAGTGTTGGAGTGGAATTAGGATGCCCCTCTACGGTGATGCCTACCCTCTATATATAGTGGAGGCTCGGGTCCTCTTCCCTTATCGCATTGGCGGGAAGGGATCCCACAACGGCCAATTTTGAAGGGAGACAGGAGTACGTGCCCGCCCTGCCCAAAGGCGGTCTTCGCCTGCAATGTAGCTGTCGACGGTGCAGGGATGGGCTCAGCGATGACATCCTCCCTGCGGGGCTGGCGGTTGAGGTCTTGTTGCACCGGAATGGAAACCTTTGGGGAGTGCTTTGGGAACCCGCGTATGTCCCTCCCCCCTTTGCACCAAAGGGGAAACTGCGCCATCTGTCCTTCCTTGCGTCACCCTTGACTCCCGAGGCAGGGCCTTGCATAAAGATCTCCGCCGCTTCGGAGGGGACCTGAGGAGGCCCGTCCCTTGCTGGTCCTGATGCTGCTCCTCCTCGCGAGCCTAGGGCCCTCGCGAGGGCCTTGTCTTGGATGGGGTCACGCCTGGCCGTGTTTGGTTGATGAAGTGGGCCATGCCCTGGGCCGTAGGCAGGCAGGTCTGGGTACCCCCGTTCCCAGAACGCCGACAAAAATAATATAAAATAGCATATTAATGCATATAAAACATCCAAAACAGATAATATAATAGCATGGAACAATCAAAAATTATATATACGTTGGAGATGTATCAAGCAACCCCAAGCTTAATTCCTGCTCGTCCTCGAGTAGGTAAATGATAAAAACAGAATTTTTGATGTGGAATGCTACCTAACATATTTATCCATGTAATTCAGATCCATAAGATTCAAAACAAAAGTCTAATATTGACATTAAAACAGTAATACTTCGAGCACACCAACAAGGCAATTGTGTCCTTTCGAAATAACATGGCCTTAGAAAGTTATCCCTACAAAATCATATGGTCTGGCTATGCTCCATCTTCCCCACACAAAGTATCTAAATCATGCACAACCCCAATGACAAGTCAAGCAATTGTTTCACACCTTTTATGTTCTCAAACCTTTTCAACTCTCACGCAATACATGAGCGTGAGCCATGGATATAGCACTATAGGTGGAATAGAATATGGTGGAGGTGCAAGGAAAAAGGAGAAGATAGTCTCACATCAACTAGGCGTATCAACGGGCTATGGAGATGCCCATCAATAGATATCAATGTGAGTGAGTATGGATTGCCATGCAATGGGTGCACTAGAGCTATAAGTGTATGAAAGCTCAAAAAAAAACTAAGTGGTTGTGCATATGATGAAAAAATCCACTAGCTATATGAAAGTGACAAAATAGGAGACTCTCTATCATGAAGATCATGGTGCTACTTTGAAGCACAAGTGTGGAAAAAGATAGTAGCATTGTCCCATCTCTCTTTCTCTCTTTTTTTTGGTGGGCATCTTTGGCCTCTTTTTTTGTTATTTGGGCTTCGTTGGCCTCTTTTATTATTTATAAAGTCCGGAGACTCATCCCAACTTGTGAGGGATTCATAGTTCCATCATCCTTTTCTCACACGGAACAAATGCTCTAATAATGAAAATCATCACACTTTTATTTACTTACAACTCGATACCTAGAACAAAACATGACTCTATATGCAATATGAAAGTGATGGTGCATGTCATGAAAAACGGAACGATGGAAGTTGCATGGCAATATATCTCGGAATGGCTATGGAAATGCCATAATAGGTAGGTATGGTGGCTGTTTTGAGTAAAATATATGGTGGCTGTTTTGAGGAAGGTGGGTTGATGCACCGGCGAAAGTTGCGCGGTACTAGAGAGGCTAGCAAAGGTGGAAGGGTGAGAGTGCGTATAATCCATGGACTCAACATTAGTCATAAAGAAGTCACATACTTATTGCAAATGTCTATTAGTTATCGAAGCAAAGTATTAGACGCATGCTCCTAGGGGAGAGGTTGGTAGGAGTTAACCATCGCGCGCTCCCGACCCTCACACAAAGGTTGACAATCATTAAACAAATCATGCTCCGACTTCGTTACATAACGGTTCACCATACGTGCATGCTACGGGAATCACAAACTTCAAAACAAGTATTTCTCCAATTCACAACTACTCACTAGCATGACTCTCATATTACTATCTCTATATCTCAAAACTATATGCAAGGAATCAAACTTCTCATAGTATTCAATGCACTTTATATGAAAGTTTTTATTATATCCCTCTTGGATGCCCATTATATTAGGACCAAATTCATAACCTAAACCAATTACCATGCTGTTTTAGAGACTCTCAAAATAATATAAGTGAGGTACGAGAGTTCAATAATTTCTATAAAATATAACACCACCGTGCTCTAAAAAGATATAAGTGAAGTGCTAGAGCAACATTGCCTAGCTCAAAAGGTATAAGTGAAGCACATAGAGTATTCTAATAAATTCACGATTCAGCGTGTCCCTCTCAAAAAATGTGTACAGCAAGGATGATTGTGGCAAACTAAAAAGCAAAGACTCATATCATACAAGACGCTCCAAGCAAAACACATATCATGTGGTGAATAAAAATATAGCCTCAAGTAAATTTACCGATGGATTAAAGACGAAAGAGGGGATGCCCTCCGGGGCATCCCCAAGCTTAGGCTTTTTGGTATCCTTGAATATGGCTTGGGGTGCCTTGGGAATCTCCAAGCTTAGGCTCTTGCCACTCCTTATTCCATAGTCCATCAAATCTTTACCCAAAACATGAAAACTTCACAACACAAAACTCAACAGAAAACTCATGAGATCCGTTAGTATAAGAAAAAATAAATCACCACTTTAGGTACTGTTGTGAACTCATTCTTTATTTATATTTGTGTAATATTTACTGTATTCCAACTTCTCCATGGTTCATACCCCCCAATACAACCCATAGATACATCAAAATAAGCAAACAACACAAAGAAAACAGAATCTGTCAAAAACAGAACAGTCTGTAGCAATCTATAGACTTCGAATAGTTCTTTAACTCCAAAAATTATGAAAAATTAGGAAAATCAGGCAAATTTGTATATCAATCTTGTGTAAAAATTTCAGATCAAAATCACGTTCGAGTGAATTTACAAAATTCCTGGACTGAGAGCAAAAGTTTCTGTTTTTCAGCAAAATCAAATCAACAATCACCGTAGACCATCCCAAATGTCTTACTTGGCTCAAACACTAATTTAAACAAGAAAACACAATTATTACAGAGGTAATAATGTGTGGAAAACTCAAAAACAGAAGCAAAAACAAAAGCATAAAAATAGAAGTGGGTTGCCTCCCAACAAGCGCTATTGTTTAACGCCCCTAGCTAGGCATAACGCAATAGATCAAGGTATTGTCATCTTTGGTATGCAATCCATAAGTAGCTCTCATAATAGATTCATAAGGTAATTTTATTTTATTTCTAGGAAAGTGTTCCATGCCTTTCCTTAATGGAAATTGGAATCTAATATTTCCTTCCTTCATATCAATAATTGCACCAATCGTTCTAAGGAAAGGTCTACCAAGAATAATAGGACATGTAGGATTGCAATCTATATCAAGAACAATGAAATCTATGGGCACATAATTCCTATTTGCAACAATAAGAACATCATTAATCCTTCCCATAGGTTTCTTTATAGTGGAATCCGCTAGATGCAAATTCAAAGAGCAATCATCAAAATCATGGAAACCTAGCACATCACATAAAGTTTTTGGAATCGTGGAAACGCTAGCACTCAAGTCACACAAAGCATGGCACTCATAATCTTTAATTTTAATATTAATAGTAGGTTCCCACTCATCATAAAGTTTTCAATTTATAGAAATTTCCAACTCAAGTTTTTCTTCGCAAGATTTCATCATAGCATCCGCGATATGTTTAGTAAAAGCTTTGTTTTGATTATAAGCATGAGGAGAATTCAACATGGATTGCAACAAGGAAATACAATCAATCAAAGAACAACTCTCATAATTAAAGTCCTTGAAATCCAAAAGAGTGGGTTCATTGCTAACTAAAGTTTTGACCTCTTCAATCCCACTTTTATCAATCTTAGCATTAGAATATATAAACTCCGAATCATTGGGACGCCTTTTAGCTAAAGTTTACTCATCTCTAGTCCCATATTTATCAAGATTTGTTTTAGAAAACATAGATTCAATAGGAGTCACATCAATCACTTTAAGATCTTCATCAATATTATCTCGAGAACACACTTTTTCAAGCCATTCACGCTTAGCACGTATTCTAGCGGTTCTTTCCTTACACTCATCAATAGAAATTCTCATAGATTTTAAAGACTCATTAATATCATGCTTTGGTGGAATAGATCTAATTTTCAAAGAATCAATCTCAAGAGAAATTCTATCAACGTTCCTAGCCAAATCATCAATCTTGAGCAATTTTTCTTCAATCATAGCATTGAAACCCTTTTGCGAACTAATAAATTCTTTAATATTATTCTCAAGATCAGAGGGAATCTTATTATAATTTCCATAAGAATTGTTGTAGGAATTACCATAATCATTAGAGGAATTACTAGGAAACGGCCTAGGATTGAAATTACCTCTATACGCGTTATTACCAAAATTGTTCCTACCAACAAAATTCACATCCATAGATTCATTATTATTTCCAATCAAAGAAGACAAAGGCATATCATTAGGATCAATAGGAGCACTCTTACTAGCAAACAATTTCATCAATTCATCCATCTTTTCACTCAAAGTATTTATTTCTTCAATAGCATGCACTTTTTTACTAGTAGGAGATCTTTCGGTATGCCATTGAGAGTAATTTGCCATAATATTATCTAGGAGTTTAGTAGCTTCTCCTAATGTTATTTCCATAAAAGTACCACCCGCTGCGGAATCCAAGAGATTCCTAGATGCAAAATTCAATCCCGCATAGAAAATTTGTATAATCATCCATAAACTCAAACCATGCGCGGGGCAATTTCTAATCATTAGTTTCATCCTCTCCCAAGATTGGGCAACATGCTCATGATCAAGTTGCTTAAAATTCATTATATCGTTCCTAAGGGAGATGATCTTAGCGGGCGGAAAGTACTTGGAAATAAAAGCATCTTTACACTTATTCCATGAATCAATACTATTTTTAGGCAAAGATGAAAACCAAGTTTTAGCACGATCTCATAGTGAGAACGGAAATATCTTCAATTTAACAATATCATTATCCACATCTTTCTTCTTTTGCATATCACACAACTCAACGAAAGTATTTAGATGGAATGCGGCATCTTTATTGGAAAGGCCGGAAAATTGTTCTTTCATAACAAGATTAAGCAAAGCAGCATTAATTTCATAAGATTCCGCACTAGTGGCGGGAGCAATCAGAGTACTAATAAAATCATTATTATTAGTATTGGAAAAGTCACACAACTTGGTATTCTCTTGAGTCATCGTGACAAAGCAAACAATCAAGCACACAAGCAAGCAAAAAGCAAACGAAAAGACGAACGGAAGAAGGGCGAATAAAAAGGCAAATCTTTTCGAAAGTCATTTTAGAAGTGGGGGAGAGGAAAATGAGAGGCAAATGGCAAATAATGTATATGCAAGAGATGAGTTTGTGATGGGTACTTGATAGGCTTGAGAGCTACTTCTTGAGCATGCGTTGGTTTTCCCTTGAAGAGGAAAGGGTGATGCAGCAAAGTAGATAAGTATTTCCCTCAGTTCTTGAGAACCAAGGTATCAATTCAGTAGGAGATACAAGCAAGTCCCCAATAGATGTACCTACACAAATAATCAAACACTTGCACCCAACGCTATAAAGGGGTTGTCAATCCCTTCACGGTTACTTGCAAGGATGAGATCTGATAGAGATAGATAGATAGGATTGCTAGAACGGAAAGTAAACTAAAAGTAAAAAAGATTGCAGCAAGATATTTTTGGTATTTTTGGTTTATAGATCTGAAAATATAATATGGAAAATAGACCCGGGGGTCATAGGTTTCACTAGAGGCTTCTCTCATGAAGGCAAATAATACGGTGGGTGAACAAATTACTATCGAGCAATTGATAGAAAAGCGAATAATTATGAAGATATCCAAGGCAATGATTATGCATATAGGCATCACGTCCGTGTCAAGTAAACCAACACGATTCTGCATCTACTACTATTACTCCACACATCGACCGACTCCTGCCTGCATCTAGAGTATTAAGTTCATGAAGAACAGAGTAATGCACTAGGTAAGATGACATGATGTAGAGGGATAAACTCAAGCAATATGATGAAAACCCATCTTTTTATCCTCGATGGCAACAATACAATACGTGCCTCGCTACCCCTACTTTGTCACTGGGTGAGGACACCGCAAGATTGAACCCAAAACTAAGCACTTCTCCCATTGCAAGAATTACCAATCTAGTTGGCCAAACCAAACCAATAACTTGAAGAGACTTGCAAATAATGAAATCATGCATATAAGAATTCAGAAAAGATTCAAATAATATTCATAGATAATCTGAACATAAACACACAATTCATTGGATGTCGACAAACACACCACAAAAGAGTATTACATCGGATAGATCTCCATGAAGATCATGAAGAACATGGTATTGAAGAACAAAGAGAGAGAAGAAGCCATCTAGCTACTAGCTATGGACCCGAAGGTCTGTGGTAAACTACTCACGCATCATCGGAGGGGCAATGGAGTTGATGTAGATGCCCTCCGTGATCGAATCCCCCTCCGGCAGATTACCAGAAAAGGCTCCAAGATGGGATCTCACGGGAATAGAGGCTTCCGGCGGTGGAAAAGTATTTTCGTGGCTCTTTTTAGTATCCAGGGAATATTTGGGAATTTATAGGCCGAAGAATAGGGTTAGGAGGGCTGCCGTGGGGCCACAAGCTAGGAGGGCGCCCCCCCCCCAGGGCGCGCCCTGGTGGCTTGTGACGCCACGGCAGGTCTCCTGCCTTCATCTCCAAGTCTGGCAGGTTTCTTCTGGTCCAAGAAAAATCATTCCGAAGATTTTATTCCGTTTGGACTCCGTTTAATATTCCTTATCTGCAATACTCAAAAACATGGAAAAAACAGAAACTGGCACTAGGCTCTAGATTAATAGGTTAGTCCCAAAAATAATATAAAATAGCATATTAATGCATATAAAACATCCAAAACAGATAATATAATAGCATGGAACAATCAAAAATTATAGAGACGTTGGAGACGTATCATAGTGCGCAAGGCGAATGGAAAATGGAGGCTGTGTATTGATTATACAGATATCAATAAAGCCTGTCCAAAAGATCCTTTTCCCTTGCCGCGCATCGACCAGATTGTGGACTCCACTGCCGGATGTGATTTGCTGTCATTTCTTGACGCTTATTCAGGGTATCATCAGATTTTCATGGGTAAGGAAGACGAAGAGAAAACCGCATTTAGCACCCCGTGTGGTACGTATTGCTTCATACGTATGCCTTTCGGGTTGAAAAGTGCAGGTTCAACGTTTGCAAGAGCGGTTCAGATCGGTTTTGATCCCCAGCTACATAGAAATATGGAAGCTTATATGGATGACATAGTGGTTAAAACCAAGGACAAAGCAACGCTCATACAAGATCTAGAAGAGACGTTCGCGAATCTGCGCAAGATCAATTTGAAGCTCAATCCTGAGAAGTGTGTGTTTGGCATTCCGTCCGGCAAGCTTCTCGGGTTCTTTGTGTCTCAGCGTGGGATCGAGGCGAATCCCGACAAGATCAAGGCAATTGAGCAGATTGAAGCGCCAAGACGTGTCAAAGATGTGCGTCGTCTTGCTGGCTGCGTTGTTGCTCTGAGTAGGTTCATCTCCAAATCTGCTGAGTGCGCCCTGCCCTTTTTCAAAATCTTGAAAAAGGTAGGTCCAATGAAGTGGACTCCGGAAGCGGAGGTAGCGCTGCAGGATTTGAAGAGGTACCTCTCCTCTCCGCCAACACTAGTCGCACCTAAACCACAAGAGCCGTTGTTGCTATACCTGGTGGCAACAAATCAAGTGGTTAGTGCTACGTTAGTGGCGCAGAGAGAAGTCGACGAAGAAGCAGCGGCGGGGGCAGGACCGTCAAGCGACGAGCCAGGATTTTCCCCGGCAGAGTCCGGTGTCGACAAGGCAGAATCTACGCAGTCAAATGAAGCGACACAGAGGAAGAAGATGGTGCAGCGCCCAGTTTATTTTGTCAGCTCCCTTTTGCGGGGGGGCTAGGTCAAGATACTCTGGCGTGCAAAAGTTGCTCTTTGGCCTCCTTATGGCCTCGAGGAAGTTGCACCATTATTTCCAGGCACATGAGAGCACCGTCGTCACTCGCTTTCCGTTGCAACGGATTTTACGAAATCCAGATGCGACCGGCAGGGTTGTGGAGTGGGCGTTGGAACTGTCAAGCTTTGGTCTCAAATTTGAAAGCACTTCAACTATTCAGAGCAGAGCCTTGGCAGAGTTCATTGCAGAATGGACCCCAACGTCGGACGAAGAGATTCAAGAAACAACTCTCCCCGGCAAGGAAACGAGTCGAGAATGGATTATGTATTTTGATGGGGCTTTCTCGCTGCAAGGCGCCGGTGCTGGCGTGCTACTTGTTGCACCCACCGGAGAGCACCTCAAATATGTAATTCAGATGCACTTTCCCCGGGAGAGGTCGACAAACAACACTGCGGAATATGAAGGGCTGCTTGCCGGTCTCAGGATCGCGGCAGACCTTGGAATTAAGAAGCTCATCATCAGAGGTGATTCACAGCTTGTCGTCAAGCAAGTCAACAAAGATTATCAGAGCCCATTGATGGAAGCTTACGTAGATGAAGTGAGGAAGTTGGAGGAGCGCTTTGACGGTCTGCAAACAGAGCATGTTCCTCATACAGAGAACAGCATCGCCGATGACCTGTCAAAACATGCTGCCCTCAAGTTACCTGTGGAACCAGGGACTTTTGTGCTTCAATTGACTCAGCCAACCGTAGCACCATCAGCGAAGCAAGATAAGAGAAGGAAGTTGAGTTCCGGCCAGTACTTTCCCACAGAGCTCCCAGAAGCTGCCGGCAAGGAAGTTGCCAGGAACAACGCCAAGCCTACCGGGGGCAACAGGCTCCGGCAGGGCCTCGAGCCCTTGCCGTAGAGACAAACGCTCCCACGGTAGAAGACATGCCTTTAGTCCTTGATGTCGAGCCTCAGGCTCTAGCATGGGCACAGCACATTGTTCAGTTCCTCCAAACAGGAGAACTCCCCGAAGAACAGGAAGAAGCGAAGAAAGTAGCCCGTCAGTCTAATATGTACCAGTTTGTGGACAATGTCCTATACAAAAAGAGATCGAACGGTGTGAAATTGAAGTGCATTCCTCGGGAGGATGGACTGGAGCTGTTGGCAGAGATACATGGAGGCATATGTGGCTCCCACATAGGATCAAGAGCACTTGTTGGTAAGGCATTCCGGCAAGGTTTCTTTTGGCCCACTGCTCTCCAGGATGCGACTGCACTAGTAACCAAGTGTGAAGCGTACCAGTTCCATTCAAAGAAATTGCAATAACCAGCTCAAGCTCTTCAGACAATCCCTCTTTCCTGGCCATTTTCGGTCTGGGGGCTCAACATTTTGGGCCCTTTCCCCCATGCTACCGGGTGTCGGTGTCAAAACCGGCGGATCTCGGGTAATGGGTCCCGAACTGTGATACTTGGATCGATGGTAACAGGAGACAAAGTGGGCAAGGTTTTACCTAGGTTCGGGCCCTCCTATGGAGGTAATACCCTACATCCTACTTGATTATATTGAGTGTATGGAGATTACAAAGTTGATCTACCACGAGATCGAGTAACTAAACCCTAGATGAGTTCTGTTGTCCTACACCCTAAAACCCTCCGGCTTATATAGACGCCGAGGGTATCTAGGGTTACACATGGTCGGTTACATGTCGAAGGGATAAACATGCCTATTTACTACTTTAAACGTGAAGAACAAGCCACGATTCTCGAAGCTTCCTTCTTGGAGGCGAGATCTTCAATCCTCCCAGTATTCGGCAAGTGGCTCATACAGTCCGGCCCACAAGACATAGGCCGGCGTCCCGAGGACCCCTTAATCCAGGACTCCCTCAGTAGCCCCCGAACTAGCCTCCAACGCCGAGGGTCCAAGCTCCAGCTGCTTCAAGTGATCAGAATCTTCGGCTTGCGAGGTGAGTTCCCTTCTTCAAACAGTGATCGGCCGGGCTTATAGTTCAGCTTCCGTCGACGTGTGATTTCCTCCGATCATAGATCGTCCGTATACCATGAGTAGCTCGGCCTTTGAAGGCCAAACGTCAGAGAGCCAATAATGTCCTCTGACAACTTTTCAGTCGAAAAGACACGGCCTACCACGACCACTGAACCAATCGAAAAGACCTGCCTCGTGGTTCGAGGCCGTCTCCACTAGCATGATCCATCAATGCAAAAACCATGCCCCGTCTTACACGGGATATGTTTAACCACGCGCGTACAATGGCACGCACGTCTCGGGAAGCGGAGGGATTCACGGCGCCGCGAAGGGAGGCTAACCGGCAATAATCTCTAATAAAAAGAGAAGAAAACCCCAAGGCTTATCCGCATCTCCCATTCGCATCCCTGCTTCCCCAACCTTCCGAGCTCCCTGAGCCCAGATCTAGATCTTCCATTCTTCCCCCTCCGAGCGCAGCCATGGCCAGCGGAAAGTGGGAGGCTTCCACGGTCACAGACCAAGATATCCGGGATCTCAAGGACGCCGGCTACCTCCCCGCGAATGTCTTCCATCGTGCTGCAGAGGAGGGCCAGGTGATCCCCACCCCCAAATCAGGCGAGAGGGTGGTCTTCGTCCCTCATTTCATCCGAGGATTAAGCTTCCCACTTCACCTCTTCGTGAGGGGTCTCATGTTCTTCTATGGGCTCGACTTCCACAACCTCCCGCCGAACTCTTTCATGCATATATCGGCCTTCAACATCGTCTGCGAGGCCTTTCTGCAGGTCGAACCACACTTCGGATTGTGGCTCAAGATCTTCAACATCAAGCCGAAGTGCGTCGCCGGCGCTCATGCAGACTGCGGCGGGGCAGTCATCGGCAAGCTTCCGCGCGCAGTGTGGCCATCCGGCACCTTCATCGACACCATCAAAACTTGGCAGAGGGAGTGGTTTTATATCACCAAGCCAAAGGAGGAGGAGGGCGGAACTGTTCCTGCTGAATGCGGAACTGTTCCTGCCGAATTCAGGTCCGGCCCCCCGACCAGATTGACCTCATGGGTCAGAAAGGGTCTTGACTGGAGGTCGGAAACAAAGGAGGAGGACCTGCAAAGGGGCATCGCCTCCCTAATCAGGGAGGGAGTCGGCCTGACCAACGTGGTCTAGGTCATGCTACGGAGGCACATCCTCCCCTGCCAGCGCCGGAGCTCTCCTATGTGGGATTACCGGATTGACGACGATCCTACAGTTCGTCGACTCTTCCGCACTACGCGGGAGAAGCTATGGAAGGCGTTGTTCAAGGCGCAGGAGAACTGGCCGGGCAAGAAGGAGGACAAGGGCTTAAGTGCCGTCAAGCCCCCTTCCAAAGTATAGTGTTGTTTTATTTGATCGGCCTTGCCTTCCTAAAGAAAGCCTAAGCATTTTCCGATCACTATTGCAGGAATGGTTGAGCAAGGCCAAGGGCATCAAGTGTCCGGCTCCACAGCCTGAAGACCCCAAGTCTCCGCTGCTGTTGGAGATGCTCGTCGTGGCGCCCTACAAGGCGCCAGAGAAGAAGGAAAAGAAGAAAACAGGCCGAGCAGGCCCGCGCACCAGGGACCAGCCAGAGGCCGGGTCCGAAGAAACCCATGCCTCCTCGAATCAGGAGGAGGAGCATGAGGTCGAGGGGGGAGGCAATTCCCCCCTTATAGGAAAGAGGGCAGCGTCACCGGACGCTTCAGAGGACGTGATTCCTCCCGCCCCGAAGAAGGCACGCCGGACACAAGTGGTGTCGTCCGACGATAGTTCGGACTCGGACAGCGAGTCCGAGGACTTCGAAAGGGTTCCACGAAGGACCCTCAGGGTTAAGCCCCCACCTCGAAGGTAAGGATCCGAAGACCTATTGAGCCATCGGTGCTTAATTTAGAATGTTTACTAACATGTGAGCGCCCACCAACTTGCAGCCCACCACGTGTTCTCCCCACCGATCAAGTTTCAGACGGGGAGACCCCGCCCGCCGAATTTGCGGAGAGCGGGTCTGCGTCGCGCCCTTCTCCTCCGGGCACTACGAAGGATGCCACGGAGGTGTCATCCCAGCAGGCTTCCCTGGAGCTGAATACTGCAGGTGAAGGCGACGACGTCATGGTCGAGGCTAATACCTCGGCCACCGAAGACCCGGGGGAGAAGACTCTCCCGGACACCGAGGAGGCCGGACATGGAGGTGCCCAGTCTCCTCCAAGGCCATCTCCGGAGCACACAATGCCTCCGGAGGTACCGATTCAATCTCCGGCTGGAGATCGGGTTACCCGATCCCCACCGGCTCCGCCGACCACTGGGTGGCCGGCCATGGGGGAGGCTCTGTCCAGCGCCTCCATCTCCGGGGAGCACCGCATCCTTATGGGTGCGGTATTGCAGAGCATTCAGTTCGTAGACCACGGACTAAAGGAGGCCTTCAATGGTCTCCTGACGGGCTTTCAGGTGAGCCACGTAATGTTCTGTCCTTTGAAATGCTATTTTCTTTGTATTATGGTTATATACATGGTAGCCCCCGAGCCCCAAGTGAGTTTGAAAAAACTTGCCTGGGGGTCCAACATAGCCTTTTATCCGAACTGTGCACCGGACAATATGTGTTCGGATACTTCTAACTATAGCGGTCCGGACACAGGGTCAGTTTTAGTGACAGTTCGGAGGTTGTAAACCGCTTTAATGGTTATATAACTCTATGATACAGGCTTCATCGACAGCAGCGGCTACTAACGCCGCCGAGCTAGAGGAGCTGAATCGAAAGCTCAAGAGCTCCGAAGACGAGCTTGATGCTCTAAACAAGAGATTCGACGAGGCGCAAGGTAAGCTGAATTAGAGTATCGAAACTCTTCTTTACCGCTCTATCAACACGGTTTCTTAATATAAGTCGATGCTTACGCAGCCTCGGCGAAAGAGATAGAGAAGCTCAAAGCCGAGCTTCAGAAAGCGAAGCAGGAAGCTTTAGTTGAGAAGGCGGCGGGCAAAGAAGCGGCCACCGCTCTATCCGCCCTGAGAGCCACCAGCGACAAGCATGAGGCTCGGGTAGAAGAGATTCAACAGGAGCTCAAGGACGCCAGCAAAAAGTGTGAGGTCCTTGAGCTGAAAGGGAAGGAGCAAGCCGCCGAACTATCCACCCTGAAAACCGATCTCCAAAAGGAGCGGGTGGATAGGCGGTCATTTGAAGAGGAGCTCCGCCAAGCCAAAGCTATCATGGATGGTAAGCCGTATTCATTGCAGTGTATCTTTGGGGACAGCAAGTTCGAGTTGCTTACCCAAGTATGGCGTTCCTCAGGCGCCTGCTCGGACCTCCAGAAGGGCTTAGCGGATGCGAAGCAGTTCTATGCTTCGCGGGGAGAAGGAGATGAAGCTCGGCTATTCTGGGCGCAATTCGAAGCCCCGAGCGTTCTCCTCTCCTTGTGGAGCAGCTGAAGCAGCTGATGGAGCTACACCGGATGGTGGAACCGGCCCTGAAGGGTCTCTGTATCCGGCTGTGGCCCAACGAGCCATTGCCGGGCAGTTACTTCGTCCTGGTGCAGAAGCTGAGCGACGCCACTCCTCGGATCGACGCATTGAGGCGGTCTTCCTGCATCGAGGGAGCAAGGATGACCTTTGCGAGGGCCAAGGTGCACTGGCCGGGGCTGGATCTGCTGAAGGTAGCCACAGCTCCTCCGCCTCCTGGAAAGGGTCATAGGCGCCCCGAGCTGTACTTCTCCGGAGTTATGGAGGGTGCTCGGGCCATAGAATCACAGTGTACGAGAGAGAATGAGTATGAATAGAATGCTGTAATATGTCCGAAGACTTGTCAGCGTGTATAAATTTAAAATGCATGGTTTTATCATGTCTTGTATGTTTTGCATCCTTTATAACTCCTTTGATGCCATTAACCCTGAAAGCTGCGAGTCGTCGGCTTCAGCCCCCGTGTAGATACTACACAAGGTGTCTCTTCCAACCGCACTATAACCCTTAGCCGAACTATCGGCACCCGAAGGCGGTAGTGTGGGCGGACAAGGCAATCGGACCATAATGCTTTATTGCTTTCACTTAGCCATAGGGGCGCGAGAAAGGAGTGCGGAAGCTGACAACTAGCCCCCAGGTGTTTGTGATGTTCGGATGAACCGTGGCCAAAGCCTATATCACCTGGTTTGTGCTAACACCAAACCCATCGTATGACACGGAATAACCTCTGACGAGATTTAGTTAAGCTCGGATTCGCAGAACGGTTCTCGCATACCATGACAGTCAGTTTTCGGCTTTCTCCGCTGAGGCGCTTGACCAGGCTAGCCGGAAGCACAATCGCAGTGGTGCTCCCTTTGCCCTTTTAGCCGAATGAGCGAAACATAAAGGGGCAAGCATAGGAGCCGGGCAACCCAACTATTGACCCAAGACATAGTTCGAAACCAATGCATATAAAGCGGAATTCCAAGACGCCGAACACTTAAAGAAATTGTGATTAGGGCGATTTTTAAAGTCGAGCCCCCGGTCTATTAGCCGGTTGCATCATACAATATACCAAACAGGTTCGCAAGAAGAGGGAGAAAACAGAAAGTGTTCCGAAAAGGGACATCAAAGAGAAAATGATATATCTGTATTTTACTCAACAACTCTTATTATTCAATTTGCCGATGCAACTATTTACAGGTATTTGGTAAAGGAAATATAAATTTTACAGGAGAGTTTGTACCAAGGGCCTTTGATAGATGACCTGACGTCCTTGATGTGCCCTGTCGCTTATCTGCTCCTGCAGCTCCTAAAGAGGTGTATGCCTTTATGGGCTTTGTTAGTTCGGCGAACAGACCTTGAAGAAAGGGTCTTGAGAAGTTGCCGAGGTATGGATGAGCTTGACGCCTTTGGCAGGCACTTTATGGTACCTGTAGAGTGTCCGGAGACGTGTTGACGGTAATAGTTCGGTCCAGCCGAACACCTACCCTCTAATAGTTTGTCCCCACCGCTGCCCATGGAATTTTGAGCGCGAAGTTGTGCCTCCGTGGAACGTACCTTGCCGGCTTTAGGGCCGTGCGATGGGGGGCGAGTCCCTATTTATGAGAAGAGGAAGATTCTGGTACCTCGGATTGAGACCGAGCTCTCTTCCCAGCTTTGGGTGCCTTTACGGTAGATGTCGGTGTTTGCCAATCATCGGTGTAATGGAATTCGGCCGCCAGGGCCAACGCATGTTCCTCAGTGCGGAGGGAGCGCTCTGTGTTGCCATTTACCGTAATGACCCCCCTAGGGCCAGGCATCTTGAGCTTGAGGTATGCGTAGTGCGGGATGGCGTTAAAGCGAGCGAACGTTGTACGGCCGAGCAGGGCGTGATAGCCACTGCGGAAAGGTACGATGTCGAAGATCAAGTCCTCGCTTCGGAAGTTATCGGGCGAGCCGAACACAACCTCCAGGCTTACGGAGCCTGTGCACCGGGCTTCAACGCCTGGGATCACTCGTTTGAAGGTAGTGTTGCTGGGCTTGATCCTTGACGGATCTATGCCCATCTTTTTCACCGTATCTGAGTAAATCAGATTGAGGCTACTTCCACCGTCCATTAGGACTTTAGTGAGGTGGTACCCATCTATTATCGGGTCTAGGATGAGTGCGGCCGAACCCCCGTGACGGATACTGGTCGGATGGTCGCGCCGATCGAAAGTGATCGGATATGCCGACCATGGGTTATACTTCGGGGCTACAGGCTCTATGGCGTAGACATCTCGAAGGGCGCGCTTCCTCTCCTTTTTGGGTATATGAGTGGCGTAGATCATGTTTATTGTTTTTACCTCTGGAGGGAATTTCTTTTGACCGCCACCGATCGGACCACGATGCTCATCCTCATCCTCGCTGCGTGGGCTCTTGCCTTGGTCCTCAGTTGCGAGTTTGCTGGCCTGTTTGAAGACCCAACAGTTACGGTTGGTGTGATTGGCGGGCTTCTCCTGAGTGCCATGGATCTGGCAAGGCCTCTCCAGAATCTTGTCCAGCGGGGTGGGTCCGTCGTGTTTGCCTTTAGGGGGCTTCTTCCGCTGCCCAGAGCGGGAGTTGCGGAATCCAGCGTTGACCGCCGTGTCATTGGCATCACTATTATTGTGCCGGCGCTTGTTCTTGTTGCGCTTCGGTTTCCCATTGCCATCCCAAACTTCAGAGGTTCCGGGGTCTTCAGGGTTATGGCTACGTCTAGCTAGCCAATTATCCTCGCCCGCGCAAAAGTGGGTCATGAGTGACGTGAGGGCGGACATTGTCATTGGTTTGTCCTGGCCGAGCTGTCGAGCCAGCCATTCATCCCGAATATTATGCCTGAAGGAGGCTATAGCTTCGGCGTCTGGGCAGTCTACGATATGATTTTTCTTGGTCAGGAAGCGATTCCAGAATAGCCGCGCGGACTCTCCTGGCTTCTGAACGACGTTGCTTAGATCGGAGGAGTCCGGCGGTCGAACATAAGTGCCTTGGAAGTTTGATCGGAATGCCTCTTCTAGGTCCTCCCAACACCCAATAGAGTTTTTGGGGAGGCTATTTAGCCAGTGCCGAGCTGGCCCCTTGAGCTTCAGGGGTAGGTATTTGATGGCGTGGAGATCATCTCCTCGTGCCATGTGGATGTGGAGGAGAAAATCCTCAATCCATACGGTTGGGTCAGTTGTCCCATCGTATTGCTCTATGTTTACGGGCTTAAACCCTTCCGGGAACTGATGCCGCATTACCTCATCTGTGAAGCACAGTGGGTGTGCAGCCCCTCTAACCTGAGCTATGTTGCATCGATGATCGGCATCTGCCCTAGTTCGGTGCTGTTCCCCATCTTCATTGTCGCGGTCGAACCGAGGCCGGTACCCGTCCTGTCTATTGGGTGAGTATCCTCTGGATCCGTAAATGGATCGCGTGCGGCCTGCTCTATAGTCCAGGTCGTGTCGCAGGTCGAACCTGTTATCGGGCTCTAATGGCTCCTTTCCCCGTCTATGGGGTATCGTCGGCATGTAGCCGGTATCATCAACCATCCTGTCTCGTCCTCGAGGGGGGCGGTCTGGCTTGTCATATGGGGTATGCTTGGGAGACGGCGTATCAGTGAGCTCGTCATCGAATTGCGGCAGCAGCCTTCTGCGCGGGTAGCTCTTAGGTTGGTCTGATAGACCGGTGCCGTATCCTTCCTCAGCCGAGAGGACTCTCGTCCAACGGTCGTTGAGGTCGTCTTGTTCGGCTCTGAGCTGCCGCTCTTTTGCTTTCAGGCTGCGAGCTGTGGATATGAGCTGTTGCCTGAACAATTCCTGATCTTCGGGATTGTCGGGAATGGCGAAGTCATCGGCATCCGCATTATCCTCCCCCTCGATAGAGCGGAGGTAGTTGTCGTCCGCGGGATCATCTGGATCATCGGGGTTGTGACGGTCTTCGGGTCTCTCCTGACCCTCTAGCGGGTGTTCGGGGATTTCGGGGCCGCCGATGTCTTCCGGGGTATCTCCGTCCCCGGTGCCATCTGTAGACTTTCGCCCCTTTTTCCCTTTTGACCGTTTATGCGGCTTTCGGCGTCTTGATGGCGCCTCGTCCGACATATCACCGTTGTTCTTCGGAGTGTCCACCATGTAGACGTCGTATGTAGAGGTGGCAGTCCACTGCCCGGTCTTAGCAGGGGTGAGGGCGTTATCCTCCTCATCCATATACTCTGCTTCCTCGAAGGCATAGTCAAGCATGTCGGTGGTGGGTGGGATGAAAAATTTGTCCTGACCCGTCTGAAATCCGGTTTGAGAACAGATCGGAGTTGGATCGTCGGTGATCTTCATCGACGAGATCCGATCCAGAGCCTCATTGAGTGTCGAGAGCTCGGTCGGGTCGGCCTGCACCGGGCTTCCGGAGTGAACCTCCGATGCGTCCGTGCAGGGGGGTGTTCGGCAAGAATTGGTGTCCGGACATCGGGCGCTATGACCTGATCCGGACTGAACGTCAGGCCCTCGCCGGGGTAGATCCCAGGGGAGGGGCCGAGTAGTGGGTCTGGGGTTAAAGCCTTAGAGCCTTCGGGCATGGCGGGCGAGACCGCGAGCCCGGACAGTGATAGATCGCCTCGAGAGTCTATGGAGAACTCTAAGTTCCCGAATCTGACCTCTTGATCAGGGGCGAAGCTTCCGACGTGGCCTTGACGGCCGGTTGGGTCGGCGTGCAGCACTATGCTGCCGAAAGCGAAGATCTGTCCGGGGACAAAAGTGCCCGTATTGCGGACCTCTTCGTTGATGACTAGGCGAGCCATCGATTCCTTCTGGCGATCACAGCGGAACTCTCAATGAAAGCACCAATGTCGGTGTCAAAACCGGCGGATCTCGGGTAGGGGGTCCCGAACTGTGATACTTGGATCGATGGTAACAGGAGACAAAGGGGGCAAGGTTTTACCCAGGTTCGGGCCCTCCTATGGAGCTAATACCCTACGTCCTGCTTGATTATATTGAGTGTATGGAGATTACAGAGTTGATCTACCACGAGATCGAGTAACTAAACCCTAGATGAGTTCTGTTGTCCTACACCCTAAAACCCTCTGGCTTATATAGACGCCGAGGGTATCTAGGGTTACACATGGTCGGTTACACGTCGAAGGGATAAACATGCCTATTTACTACTTTAAACGTGAAGAACAAGCCACGATTCTCGAAGCTTCCTTCTTGGAGGCGAGATCTTCAATCCTCCCAGTATTCGGCAAGTGGCTCATACAGTCCGGCCCACAAGACATAGGCCGGCCTCCCGAGGACCCCTTAATCCAGGACTCCCTCACCGGGGGCTTTGAGTACTTGTACGTCGCAATCGACAAGTTCACAAAGTGGCCGGAAGTGGAAGCAGTGAGGAAGGTGACAGCACAATCAGCCGTCAAGTTCTTCAAAAGACTAGTTTGCCGTTTTGGTGTACCAAACAGGGTCATCACTGACAACGGCACACAGTTCACGAGCCACACATTCATGCAGTAAGTCCAAGACCTTGGCGGCAAGATCTGTTTTGCTTCTGTTGCTCATCCAAGGAGCAACGGCCAGGCGCAAAGGGAAAATGCTAAAGTGTTGCGAGGTCTTAAGACAAGAACTTTCGACAAACTGCGCAAGTGTGGAAGACGCTGGATTGATGAGCTGCCGGCAGTTCTTTGGTCAATCAGAACGACACCAAATCGAGCCACCGGCCAGACACCCTTCTCCCTAGTATACGGGGCGGAAGCAGTTCTCCCCACGGAACTCACATACGGGTCACCTCGATTGCTAGCCTATGATGAGCTTGAGCAAGAGCAGTTGCGGCAAGATGACGTTACACTCCTTGAAGAAGATCGTCTTCAGGCTGCTGTGCGAGCTGCACGCTACCAGCAAGCCTTGCGCCGCTACCATAGCCGCAAGGTTCATGCCAAAAGTCTTGAGGAAGGTGACCTTGTTCTTCGGCGCGTTCAGTCGGCCAAGAATTCCAACAAGTTGACGCCGAAGTGGGAAGGCCCTTATCGGGTAGTACAAGTCACCAGGCCTGGTGCAGTCCGCCTAGAGACCGAATATGGCGTTCCAGTGAGCAATTCTTGGAATATTGAACATCTTCGTAAGTTCTATTCATAAGGCGCGGTTGCCGGGTCCCCCGGCAACCATCTTTTGTACAAGTTTTGTCGGCAAGGCATATAATCCTTTGTACAAAGCCAGGCGCAGACCCTGTGCGTAGTTGAATAAGATTAAGTGTTTTACAATTCTTGTCGATTTTCATGTTTACTTATATGCATGTTTATCTGAGATGTTGTATTACGCTTATTTCCAGTAAGTATTAACGAACCGCCAAGGTTCCATATCCCTATTTTTCTCTTCTTTCTTTTTCTTAAAGGATAGAAAGTTCCCTCGCGTACAAGTTTGCCGGGGGGTGATGGTATGGACACCAACAGGCGATATTCAAAATTGACATCTTGCATAAAGGAGTACAGCAACGAAAAGCTAAGTTGCAAAACTCTAAGTAAATTTTTCACTATAAAGTTATTTTCCTTGGACGATTTCGACTTTTGTATGGAAAACCTGCACGCGAAGGAACCTTGTCATGATCGGTTGCGCCCTTACTTTGTTTCGAGTCCGCTCAACAGCTTAAGTGGCTGCAATAAAAACGCCAAGGTATCTTGCCGGCAGCGGCACCTCCAGCAGGCCGCTAAGGATCCGTTCCTCAAAGCGCTCGCGGCAAGGCTGCGCGCACCGGCAAGTTTCCAATAAAGCATAGGGCGTGTACCATACAGAAAGAAATCAGACAAGAGGAATAGCGTGCATTCATTCAAAACACGGCCAGTTATATTACATTAATAGTTGCCGCTATTCTAACTTAAGATAAAACTATCTTTGGCATAGAATGGTGGCGACAAAAAGAAGCGAAGCAGCTAGTCCCTGCGCTGGCCTTCGACCCTCTTGACTTGGTCCACCTTGTCGACGATGGGCGTGACAAGTTCTTCGAGTGCCTTGAGGTCCACCTTGTCGGCAAGCGGTCAAGAACGTTGGTGAGGTTGATGCCAGGGTTCTTGTACCCCACTTTGATGAGCACCTTGAGGAGGACGGCCCGGCAGAGTTTGCAGGATTCGTTTGCCAGACGGGTTGCTCGATCAGAATGGAGCAGCTTCAGGTCGTCAATCATGCCCTCAAAGAACAGGGTCAACCTGGCGCTCGGAGACACCCTATCGTTGGAAGAATAGTTGAAGTTTTGCAGGCCCATGGTGGACAGTTGTGCTGTAAGCTTTTCCGCGACATTGACAAGGCGCTTAGTCCAGATCTGCACACCTGCCTCATAGTCATTATAAGTGGCGGCGGCGCTCTTGAGCAGGTCCTTCTCATTCCGGAAATCTTTGATCAAGACCTTCTCACGAGCCTTGCTGTTCTCGAGGGAATCTTCCAGCGTGGTCAGCTTTAGTTTCAGATCGGCAATGGATTCATTGGCTGAGGTGAGTTGCTTGGTCTTGTCGGATATGGCGGTTTGCATCTCCGCCAGGCTGTAGAGAGTCTTCACTCTTTCGTCTTTGAGCGTCGAGATCTCCTTGCCGTGATCCTCAAGGTCCGCCTCTAGCCTCTTCACCTTATCGTCAAGCTCGTTCTTGGCGGCCTCTGCAGCTTCGGCAGCATTGACGGCTTCCTTCAGCTTGCCGGCGTGGTCTGTGGCCAGAGCCTCGGGGGCTTCCTTATGTTTCTGCTCCAGCTCCTGGGTTCGCTGCGCGACAAGCTTTTCAATTTCTTCATCCTTGCCGCGAAGCTTGTCGGCAAGCACCTTCTCGCGAGCGGCAAGGTCCTCCTCATAGGCATCAAGCCCGACACGGCGTTCCATTAGGCGAGTTTCCTCTGCAGCAGTCCGTTGCGAGGCCTCCTCTTGCACCTTCTCGATGTCAGACTGCTTTAAGAGGAGTTCGTTCCAGCTTTCACTCAGCTGTTCCAGACCAGTTTTCAACTCTTGGAAAGCTTCGGCGTACCAGACTTGTGTTTCCTCGACGCGCTTCTGGAAATCCGCATCCGCTGCTCCAATAACTGCTGCCCTGGAGTCCAACTTCTCATTTCGAGTGCGGTAGAGTGCCTGGAGCTTTTGAAAGTTGTCGCTCATGGTTTGGAGGAGTTGTTCTTCCTTGGATTTGCTGCTGCTGGCGCTTGGTTCGTCAATAATTTTGAGTCCGGCAGCGGTGATGACTTCCTCGTCGAAAATTTCCCCTTCGGTTGGCACCCCAGTGCTTGCCGTTCCTGGTATGTTGACGAATAGGTTCTCGCCAACCTTAAGATATCTGCTTGAAGAGGGGGCTTCAGATGTTGACGGCTGATCCTCAACAACCGCCTCACCGGCAACTGGGGGCTCCGTGGCCGGCGTAGCGCCTGGCGCTCCTGCGGCAGGAATGCCGTCAGTATGGTCACTGGACTCCTTGCCGGCCTTCTCAGCAGACTCCTTGGCGGTTTCTTCCTGTACGTCCTTGGCGGCCTCGTCAGCGACAACTCTGTCGGCCTCGGTGGCAGCATTCCTGGCGGTCTCCTCGATGACGACATCGACATCCATCTGTTCCATCAAAGGGAGATCTGAAAGCCAAGGAAAGGGAAACAAGATGAGACCAAGGTTGAAGTTCAAGAAGACAAAAAAATATATATAATATATAAAGACAGAATGACAAGTACTCTGAGGCAAACGGTTTACCTACGTCAAGCTGTTGAGAGGTGGTTTCTCCTTTCCCGGCAACATTGGTTGCCGATGTAGGACTGCCGGTGCCTGTGCTTGCCGGCTCCTCCTCAACAAGAATGGGCTTGCCAGCGGAAGTCCTTGCCGAAGATCCGTCTCTGGGCGGCATAGTTGACGGAGGCGGCGCATCAGGGGCGGCCTCCAATGGCTCTCCTTGCTGCTGTTCTTCTTCTGCAAGCTCGGCGGCGTCAGTGGCGAAGATATACGTCTCAACGCTCGCCAGTGAGAAATGAGTAATGAACTCACGCTGGGGGCTGTGTTGAGGACTGCGTCGTGGGCTGGGCTCCGGGATGATGGTGATCGGTGCTGGCACACCTGTGGTGCTTGCTGGTGGCTCATCGCCCGTTGAAGTCTTCACCTTCTTCGTCATCCTTTGTGCCAACGTTTCCGTATCTCTGCGGGGACAGGCCAAAGCAAGGCAAACAAGTTAAGCAAAACCGGAAATTTAGAAGTTAAAAGATGTGACAGGACCCTTACTCTTATCTTTCCGGGCTAAAGTCGGAGAGGTCGAAGTCAACCTCCACCACGGTGTCCATGTGAGGAGGTGAAGGAGTGGTCCAGGGTCGCTTGGCTGCGGCAGAAGCGGAGGGTTGGTGTGACCCTGCTGCTCCGGTTGTTGGTGCCGTCGTATGAGATGCCCCCACCGCTCCAGTCATTGCCTTGCCGGGGGCTGCACCACTCGAGGAAGGTTGGTGGGTTGAGGCACCAGAGGTGGCCTTCCGAAGAACACGCTTCTTCTTCTTCTCGGGAGCTGGGGGCTCCTCGTGCAGCTGCTCCTCGGCTGTATCTTCGGCACAAGGGCCCCCGGCAGCTGTGCAACTCTGCTCTCCGGCAACCTCGCCCTGCCCGGAAATTTCCCTCTGACATCACTTCTTCTTCACTGGCTTCCCCTTCCATGAAGCCAACGCTGCCGGCCTCCGAGGCAAGATTCGCCTCTTTCGCCCTGCTGGCGATATACGCCACTTCTTCATCAGTGGTGGGGCGGATGAGGTTCGTTTCTTCCCGGATGGCCCTCTCCGACAAGTTGTCGAAGAACTCTTGTGCCTGCTCTACGGATGGCTCGTTCCAAGTTCCGTCAAGGCCGTGCGCATTACACACTGGCATCATGGCAATGATTGAGGCCAAGGCGGAGTTGTTGCACAGAGGAATTATGCTAGCCGGCAACTTGTATCTCGCGTCAGACCTGAACAGTTTGTGGCAGAGAGCTGTGTGCTGCATGACCATCAAGTTGTTATTCAAACCAGGGCGCAGCCTCATGATATCTGCCACATTCCAAAACTCCCAAGCTGGTCTCCCTTTGTTCTGCAGAGGGGCGATGCGCCAGTGAAGGAAATCAGCGCCAATCATTTCTATTGTGAGCCCGGCAACTCTGAGGCGGTGGATCCTGGTAATTGCAACTGTGAGCTTCTCATCTTGAGGATCGAGGGCGCTCCAGTCATTACTGCGTGCCATTTTTGTTCGTCGAGGCAAACAGAAGGGCTGAGGGTCTTTCTCCTGAATCCAGCACCACTTGGCCCGCCATTCTTCCCACTTCTCGCAATAGACCCCGTCTGGGTATATCTCTTTGTTCCATGTCCTTGGAATCCAGGTGATAGAACCAGAAAGGGCCTCTCCCTTTTGAATACGGGGAACGAAATAGTGGCGGAAGAGGGCTGTGTTAGGGACTACTCTGGCAAAATTTTCACAAAGATGGGCAAAGACTGACATGCATGTCACGGCATTCGGCGTAAAATCCAAGAGATGGAAGCCGTATGTGTATATGATGTCGATGAAGAAATCAGAAAACGGGGGACAGAGCCCGCAATAAAAGTAGTCGGCAAAAAAGGGGAATTTATCTGGGCCACCCTTGGAGGAACCTGGGCTCACGCGAGTAGCAGGATGAGCCTTCGTCTCCTTCGCCCACATGCACAGGTATCGGTCCTTCAGAGCGCTCTCATCGAGCGCCGAAGTAAAGATGACGTGCTCCCTCCGCATCTTCACCAGTTCGCTCTCCGGGACGGCAGTTTTCACCTCCTTGCCCTTGCTCGCCTTGGGCGGCATGGCGACTATGGGAGCAGAGGCCAAGAACGGTGAGGGCGTGGAGGCGGCGGATGAGTGGGAGAGGCTCTGTTTCGAGCTCGAGGAAGGACATGACGGGGATTTCCAGATTGGAAAGGATAGGAGGTAAATGAGCAAGCGCCTCTGCGGATTCCTTTTTATGGGGAAGGCGCGAGGTTGCCTCTTTACTAGTCAATATGAAAACGCTTTTGCGAGCGCGCTGCTATTACGGCCGCTCCACGCACGTATCCCACGTCACGCATTCAATGTGCGTCATGGGGGGCGCAGTAAGCGGAATGATTACAACAGCTGACTCCTGCCACGCGTGCCCGTGCACTGTTTGGGCCTAGCCCAACAACGCCTCGCACCCGTGCATAGCCTAAGCGCGGGGGCTCCTGTTGGTGTACTAAAGTTTGGGTCTTTTAGTACCCCATACTTGTGCACGGACGGTTGTAGCCACACTAACGGCAAGGCCTGCCAGGGGACAGCTGAATGCAAGTGCAAGAATGTCAAGAAAGCATTCAAGTCAATAATCAGAAGACAGAAGACCAAAGGCTGGGACCCCGGCAAGATTCTTGCCGGGATGGCTTGCGGAGCCCCGGCAAGATTCGCACCCGGCAAGACCTCGCCACCCTGTCACCGCTCCAGCACAGCGACCAGCCTGTCATTTAGGTTTTGTCCTCCTGGGTACGTGTCAAGGCGCTAACGGTGGATGGGGTTAAGCGGTTCTGATGGGACGGGCTCTTTTTCCGTCCCCAAGAAAGTTAGGGACACCTCAACGGAGCATTTAATGCGTTTGTCCTAAGATGTCAGTGATAATCATGTAAACATTGTAGCAACTTTACACCTCTTGTATGTACTGTGCGCCACTGTTGGTGACCCCTTCGACATATAAAAGGAGGCCCAAGGCGTAGCTACAGGAGGAGGACCTTCTGGCCCAGATAGCATGCGTAGCGGCTATGTACTGTTCATCACATAGCGCTCCTGGAGCCAGAGTTCAAAGACTCACAATACACTAAAGCAGGAGTAGGGTTTTACGCTTCTCAGCGGCCCGAACCTGGGTAAAAATCCCTTGCGTTGATCGCTGGATCTGCTCTTTGTGCATGCCTTTTTCCCCGCCGAACCATAAAAGGGACCCACGCGATCCCATAGGTGTCATACGCCGACAATCAGGAAGTTCAACATGCAAGAGTGTAAAAGTATGAAAACTCCTATGCCTACTAGTGAACATGTTGACCTCACCAATGAGGACAAACCGGCTGATCAAAAGGTTTATCGATCAATGATCGGTTCATTTCTATATCTATGTGCCTCCTGACCCGATATCATGCTTAGTGTGTGCATGTGCACTAGATATCAAGCCGCTCCTAAAGAGTGTCATCTTAAGGTCGTGACAAGAATTGTGAGATACTTGATACATACACCAAACTTTGGCATATGCTATCCCAAGGGATCTTCTTTTAACCTTGTTGGCTATTCCGACTCGTACTATGCCGGAGATAAGGTTGATAGAAAATCCACCTCGGTTACATGTCAATTTCTTGGTAGATCTCTTCTGTCTAGGTCATCCAAGAAACAAAACTCGGGATCTCTATCTACTGCCGAAGCGGAATACATTGCCGCCGGATCATGTTGTGCACAATTACTATGGATGACTCAAACTCCTAAGGATTATGGAATCCATGTGAGACAGGTTCCATTGTTGTGTGACAATGAGAGTTCTATTAAGATTGCTCATAATCCCGTGCAACATTCTCGAACTAAACATATTCAAGTTCGTCATCATTTCATTCAAGATCATGTTGCCAAAGGGGACATTAATCTCAAACATGTTCGCAACAACAAGCAATTGGCCGATATCTTTACTAAGCCACTTGATGAGAAAGTGTTTTGTCACTTGAGGAGTGAGTTGAACAACATTGATGCTTCAAACTTCAGCTAAACTCACTCGGATGCATGCAAGGGCATGAGCTTACATGACCATTACTTGTTACCAATGATTTGACCAGATCTTATATCTTGGAAATATATGATCCCTTGTATTGCATCTAACCTTTTTTAGGTACTTGGATGAATTACATTCCACAAGATTGCCAACAACTCATATCACAAGCAATCTTGTCATGGCCAAGTATCCACAAACCTATGTTCCGATGAAGGAAGAAGACAACACAAACTATATCCTTGACATACATATGACGGAAATTTCACTCTTGTCATTTGGATATATTATGTTCATCCTTGCATGACTAACCCTTGTAGGAGGACCTAGCTTCAAATAATAGAAGGGTTGCTACCAATTCAAGATGATCTCCATCAACTTCGAGCATCCACTACAAGTCCTCCCACTCGCCATGTCATCTACATCACGCCAAGGTATGTGATCATATCCTTGAAGAAGCTTTACTCCAAGTCATGAGCTAAAGCAATTCAACAAAGCGATATGAAAACATTAAAATGCTTAAATGAAAAATGGTAACCCCATTTTGAGCTTAACAATGATTACAACCTATGATCAAGTATTCTTGCTTGGCTCCTTAAGTCAATATACTCTAATATAGGTGACCTGGTCACCGGCCATCATCTAGATGAAGTGTCTTGAATGGTTCATCTTTAGTTGCATGCCATGTTGGAACCACTCAACCTACATCTAGTTGAATATTCATTGCAAATACTTTTGAAAATTCCTTGCAAATCTTTTTGAATCTATTGAAGCTTTTTGAAAATCATTTTCATTAACAAACTGGTCAAGAAAAACTCTGCCAAGATTCTGTTTGCAACTTCGGTATGTCCAAGCTAGGAAAATTGGTTCCACCGATAATGCACATATATTGCCAAGAGCTTCTTCGGTACCATTGGTATGGAACTCTTCGGCTGTACCGATTTCTCCCAGGGTCCAAAAATTTCCTTATTGGTTCTACAAATTCACCTTACCTCGGAATTACCGATCTTTGCCATCACTTGTGTTCATTGTCATTTTACTGACATCTTAAGTCTATGACTTTTTGCAATCACATTTGTTCTTTGCCACACTCTTGAAAAACTTTCAGTTGCTTAAAGGAGGAGAAAATTGCATTCAAAAATTCCTTTCTAAAATGCTCTCTATGACCCTTACTTTCAATGACCCTTACTTTCAAGGATCCCTTACCCTCTAACCCTTTTTGGAAATTAATGCCAAAGGGGGAGAAATATCAAAGCTTATGCTTGTTAATAGGGGGAAATATCAAAAGCTTATGCTTACCCAAAGGGGGAGAAATAATTAAACGGGAGAAATGTGAAGGCTTATGACCCACAAGGAAATATCTATCAAGGGGGAGAAATATCATGCTCACCCAAAGTGGAGAAACACTACATTAAGGGGGAGAGAGCAGACCAAATTCATACTATTCATTTTAAGGAGAAAGTGCATATGATCTTGTGTTAGACTTGTCTCATCCTACCTACTCCCAATATCTACATGCTAAGATTCAGGGGGAGAGGAAGACTTACAAATTCATACTTAGGGGAGAAAATCTCTAAATGTTTTTGGAGACATATCAAGTTTTATGAACTTTATCGTCTATATGTATTTCATATCTTGGTACATTTGAACTCTTTTGCATTTAGATGAGTAGAATACTCTTGTGTTTACTAACTTTGTTTTCTCAAGTGTGTTTCTACTATTAGAATGCTCAAGAACTTCAAGGTAAGTATATGCATCATATCCTTGGTCAAGATGATCTCTTTCTTCTTGCACATATTGTTTGCAAGAGTGAAGTCTTGAACATGGAAACACCTCATTCACATTTGTCTGATGCATATAGCCAAGGTTCACATGACTTATAATATCCCTTCTACTATGTGTGTCCTCATGCATTCCAAAGCAACTATCCTCTAAAAGGATTGCACACATTTAGGGGGAGCTTGTCTCAGTCATGTGTTTCTCAAAGCTCTCATATATTCTTGCATATCTTAATTTGAAGCTTTGATTGTATGTTGTCATCAGTTACCAAAAAGGGGAAGATTGAAAGCACATATGCTCCCTTGATGGTTCTGATAATTCATGACAACATACATTGTCTCTTTGACTAATAATTTTACCTAGTTTAGTTCAGATGAAGTCCACAGTGATGACTGGCTAAGGATTGTTTGGAGAATCCCCAAGGAAAGAAGAAGAAGGAATGGAATAGGATTGGAAAATCATCAAGCTACAAGACTCTACATTTTACCTTTTGTGAGAAATCACTTTTGAGTCCATAGGAAAGCCAATACTATTAAAAGGGGATGAGGTAAATATGATGATCTGGTTGCTCAAGTGCTTAGAGATTAGCCACAAAAAATACCCATTCATTCTCCCACAAATATTTTGTCCAAAACCAAAAAGTCCAAAAATAGGTGCCACCAACATTTCCTATTCGGCCCTACAAAGTTTTGCCTTAGAAAGAACCTATGCCAAACCCTAGCTTCTCGGTGACACCAACTTTCAATTTCGGTGCAACCGAGTTCAGTGACCAACTTTCTGGTTAGCCATTTTCAAGAATCAGAATTTTCGAGTTTTGAAAATCGGTCTCACCAAGATTTGGAAACTTCCTTGGCCACCCATATCGGTACCACCGAGAATTATATATCGGTCTCACCGAAAAACCAAAAGTTGCCACATTTTGCACTAGTCGGTGCAACCGAGTTTTTAATAGGTTTCACCAAGTTGGGCAATAATGTTGTAATGGTTGGATTTTTGGAGATGCCTATATATACCCCTCCACCACCTCTCATTCGCAGAGGAAGCACTCAGAACTGATCTGCACTTGCCCCATCCATTTTCTGAGAGAGAGCCACCTACTCATGTGTTTAGATCAAGATCTTCCACTCCAACCATATGAATCTTGATTTCTATCCTCCCCAAGTTGCTTTCCACCCAATCAACCTCTTCTACCAAGCCAAATCTGTGAGAGAGTGATTGAGGAGACTATCTTTTGAAGCACAAGAGCAAGGAGTTGATCATACTACCACATCCATTACCTTTTAGAGAGTGGTGTCTCCTAGATTGGTTATGTGTCGCTTGGGAGCCTCCTTCTTTGTATGTGGAGTTGAACCAAGAAGTTTGTATGGGCAAGGAGATTGCCTACTTCGTGAAGATCTACCCATAGTGAGGCTAGTCCTTCGTGGACGGAAGCCGTGATGGAATAGATGAGGTTGCTACTTCGTGGACCCTTATGGGTGGAGCCCTCCGTGGACTCTCGTGACCGTTACCCTCCGTGGGTTGAAGTCTCAATTAGCGTGGACGTATGATAGCACCACCTATCGGAACGATGGGGAAAATGTTTGTGTCTCTAATTGCGTTTGATCTTCCTATCTCTACTCTTTCTTACATGTGCTTGTCTTTACTTTCCGCTGCTATACTTGTTGACTACCATGTGTAGGGTGCACTAGACTTGTTAGAATTGCTAAAACCTGCCAACCATTAGAATTGGTAAAGGTTAGGTTTTTAATTTGTCAAGTAGTCTATTCACGAGTACACGCTCATGTATTGCGTGACGAATAAAAAGTTGATGCGCATTAAAAAAGTACAATCCAATTGCCTGACTTGGACACCGTGGTGCTTGACATTTGTATTAATGTGGTGAAGACGGAGCCATGCCTTACTAATATGAAACAATGAATAGGGGGTAAACATTCTTTGAGGATTGCATATTTCGAAAGATTGATGATTGTGTTGCTTGTGCTTATAAACATTACTATGTTGATTTTTGTTAATTCATCGTTTCTCAATGAGCATACATGCAAAAGATTACATATTGGGTAGTATTTCACATCAAAAATTCTGTTTTTATCATTTACCTACTCGAGGACGAGCAGGAATTAAGCTTGGGGATGCTGATACGTATCCAACGTATCTATAACTTTTGATTGTTCCATGCTATAATATTCTCATTCTAGGATACTTTTTTAGTATTTATTTACCAATTTATATTATTTTTGAGCACTAACCTATTGACCTGGTGCCCAATGCCAGTTGTTGTTTTCTGCATGTTTTTGGCTTTTCAGGTTTACAGTACCAAACGAAGTCCGATTGCCCCAAAACTTTTATATGATTTTTCTGGACCAAAAGAAGACTTGGAAGCTTCGGGAGGAGACCAGAGACCGCACGAGGGAGCCACAAGCCAATAGGGGGCACCCAGGGAGGTCGGCGTGCCCTGATGGCTTCTCCCTCCCTGCTGGGTCTCCCGACCCCGTTCTCTAGCCTATAAATTCCCATATATTCCAAAAACCCTAAGGAGCATCCCGAAACACTTTTTCTGCCATCGCAAGTCTCTGTTCCGCCACAATCCCATTTGGAGCCCTGTTCCGGTGCCCTGTCGGAGGGGGGATCGATCATGGAGGGCCTCTACATCATCATTGCTGCTCCCATGGTGATGTGTGAGTAGTTCACCACAGACCTACGGGTCCGTGGTTAGTACCTAGATGGCTATCTCTCTCTCTCTCTTGATCTTCAATATAATGATCATCACATCTTCGCTTTGATCTATCCGATGTAATTCTTTTGCATGGTGCATTTGTTGGGATCCGATGAATTGTGGGTTTATGTTCATATTATTAATGAAAAGTATTTGAGTCACCTCTAAATATGATGATTCTATTGTGGGTTGACCGTTACTCCTATTGGTTTGATAAACCTTGGTTCTTAACTGAGGGAAATACATATCAGTATTGTGCTGCAATAACCCATTCCTCTTCACGGAAAACCCAATGCAGACCACAAGTATCAGTAATCATTATTGCAATTTTATACGAGGGAGAGGCATGAACTAACATACTTTCCATACTTGGATCATATGAACTTATGATTGGACCTCAAGAAAGCATCTGCAACTACTAGAGATCATTAAGGTAAACCCAACCATAGCATTAACACTTCAAGTCCCCTTTACTCCCATACACAACAAGCCCCTTACTCGGGTGTAAGCTTCTGTCACTCTAGCCGCCCACTATAAGCGAACCACAAACATATTACAACACCCTACAACGGGAATCCCTCACGTGTGCACGGCACGGAGGGCACCTTCGGACAGCAGCAGCATAAAACACGCAACTCAAACCAATAAAGATCATCAATCAAGCCAAAGGACAAAAGCGATCTACTCAAACATCATAAGATGGCAACACTTCATTGGATAATAATATGTCACATAAAACTGTTGGAAATATGCCCTAGAGGCAATAATAAATTGGTTATTATTATATTTCCTTGTTCATGATAATCGTTTATTATCCATGCTATAATTGTATTGATTGGAAACTCAAATACATGTGTGGGTACATAAACAACACTGTGTCCCTAGTATGCCTCTAGTAAACTAGCTCGTTGATCAAAGATGGTCAAGGTTTCCTGGCCATAGACATGAGATGTCATTTGATAACGGGATCACATCATTAGGAGAATGATGTGATGGACAAGACCCAAATTATAAATGTAGCATATGATCGTGTTAGTTTATTGCTATTTTTTTCTGCATGTCAAGTATCTGTTCGTATGACCATGAGATCATGCAACTCACTGACACCGGAGGAGTACCTTATGTGTATCAAATGTCGCAACGTAACTGGGTGACTATAAAGGTGCTCTACAGGTATCTTTGAGCGTGTCTGTTGAGTTGGCATGGATCAAGACTGGGATTTGTTACTCCGTGTGACGGAGAGGTATCTCAGGGCCCACTCGGTAATACAACATCACAATGAGCCTTGCAAGCCAAGTGACTAAAGTGTTAGCCACGGAATTTTGTATTACGGAACGAGTAAAGAGACTTGCCGGTAACGAGATTGAACTAGGTATAGAGATACCGACGATCGAATCTCGGGCAAGTAACATACCGATAAACAAAGGGAACATCGTACGGGATTAACTGAATCCTTGACATAGAGGTTCAACCGATAAAGATCTTCGTAGAATATGTACGAACCAATATGGGCATCCAGGTCCCACTATTGGTTATTAACCGTAGAGGTGTCTCGGTCATGTCTACATAGTTCTCGAACCCGCAGGGTCTGCACACTTAACGTTCGGTGACGTTTTGGTATTATTGAGTTATGTATGTTGGTGACCGAAAGTTGTTCGGAGTCCCGGATGAGATCCTGGACATCACGAGGAGTTCCGGAATGGTCCGGAGGTTAAGATTTATATATGGGAAGTCATATTTTGGCGACCAGAAAAGTTTCGGGTTTTTCCGGTATTGTACCGGGAAGTTTCTAGAAGGTTCTGGAAACTTCTGGAGGAGTCCGGAAGTCCACCAAGGGTTCCACCACGTCCCAAGGGTTTACATGGGCTGAGGGGAGGTGCCCTGGCCTTATTGGGCCAGGCGCACAAGTCCCTCAAGGCCCATGTGGCTTGGGAGAGGTGGAAAGTCCACCTGTTTATGGAAAGGCAGGGAATTGGACTAGGAGTCCAACTCCTCCCCCTTGTCTGCGCCCTAGGGCTTGGAGAGGCTGATCTCCACGCCCCTCCACCTACATATAGAGGGGAGGGGGCGCCCCAAGAGCACACACGAAGCCCTTGGCGCCCCTCTCTCTCCCTAGATCATTTTCTCTTCCGTTCGCGGTTTCAGTAACGCTAGGCGTAGCCCTGCGGGGATAGCACCACCACCGCCGCCACCACGCCGTCGTGTTGCCGGAGAACTCATCTACCTCTCCGCTCCCTCTTGCTGGATCAAGAAGGCGGAGATCATCATCGAGCTATACGTGTGCTGAACGCGGAGGTGCCGTCCGTTCGGCACTAGATTGGAAGGATCGTGACTGGATCGCGAGACGGATCATGATGGGATCGCGGGACGGCTTGCGATTTGGATCGCGAAGACGTTCGACTACATCAACCGCGTTTCTTAACGCTTCTGCTTAGCAATCTACAAGGGTATGTAGATCCACTCTCCCTCTCGTAGATGCTCATCACCATGGATAGATCTTGCGTGTGCGTAGGAAATTTTTTGTTTCCCATGCAACGTTCCCTAACAAAGCACCATGTTCAAGTAGGGGATTACAGTGGGGTGCGGGAGAGTGGACCATTGAAAATAGGTGAGGAAGTTGATGAAGACGGTGATGTTGATGAAGACGATCACCGCAACGATGGTTCCCCCAACGGTACTCTGGCGCCATCGAGAGAGAGGGGGAGAGAGTCTCCCCCCTTCAAATTCATCCTCCATGGCCTCTCCCTAGATGGGCAGAGGTTCACCCCTCTAGTTCTTAGCCTCCATGGCTCCCGGAGGGGCTCTCGCCCCTTCGGGATTGGATCTCTCTCCCTGTTTTCTTCTCTGTTTTCTCTCTAGATGAGTTTTTCTTCGATACAAAGAGTTGTGGTGGAGGAGAAGAGGCTCTAGGTTAATTTCTGATGGTTTCTCTATTTATAGAATTTTTTGGCGTTGGAATGACGCAAAATGGGCCCACGGGGTGGTCCCAAGCCATCAGGGTGCCATCACCCCCTGGGCGTGCCCTGATGTCTTGGGAGCACCTGGTGGCCCCCCTCCAGTGGTTCTTCACTCCAATATTGCTCATATGTTCCAGAAAAAATAATCAAAAAGTTTCGGGCGATTCCGAGAACTTTCATTTTCTGCACAAAAACAACACCATGGTAATTCTGCTGAAAACAATGTCAGTCCGGGTTAGTTCCCATTAAATTATAAAAATTGCATCAAAACCATATAAAATTATTGTAAACATAGTTGGATATGGCATGAATACTTCATAAATTATCGATACATTAGAGACGTATCAGCATCCCCAAGCTTAATTCTTGCTCGTCCTCGAGTAGGTAAATGATAAAACCACTGTTCAAGATATCCCCCGATATGCCGATAAATCGGCCGATTTATCGCTTACCGGTGTCTGACCGATAAGATAAATTGGCCGATAAATTGGCTAATATGCTGGTAAATCGGCCGATATGCCGATAAACAGGGCGATTTACCCCTTATCATGGGTCGACCGGTAAGTTCCCAATAAGCAATATCACCAACATTCGATAAAAGAAATAATTTATGAAGTGTGAATGCTAGCATAGTAAATAAGTTTGATCAATCTTAATTCCAATCACTTTTTCTAGCATCATAAACATCAACTCTTTTCTCATAGAACTTCTCATGATCAAGTAACAAGCTATTCACTTGTTAAAGTATATACCATAAACCTTCTTGAAAACAAGCAAACTATGTCTTCATTCATCAAAGAATTACAATTCATCTTATTTTCAGGAAGGGCCTATGTAAGGGCTTTGATTTAGCAAATTCCACATACTCAACTATCATTTAGTCTTCCATGATTGCTAACACTCAAAGCATATTTTTAGAACTAACAGTTTCAGTCAAACACATAGAAAGATATGGGCTTAATGTTCCGGCTCCCAACTTATTTATCTCAGGGATAATGTTAACAATAATGAATCATGATCACCTATATTCAACTGGATATATGTGTCTGGCTCTTTCCCTACCACATGATACTTGCCAACTAAAGAATTAATGGATTAGAATAAGGATGAACATTATTGACTCTTGCATAAAAGTAAATATAGAAAAGTAAATACATAAAAGTAAAAGATAGGCACTTCGCAGAGGGAAGCAGAGGTTGTCATGCGCTTTTTTATTTTTGGATGTGCAATCTCTTGATGAAAAGGAACGTCACTTTATATTGCCCCTTGTGATAGCAACCTTTATTATGTATTTTGTCGCTTTTATTTCTTTACGATCACAAGTTCGTACAAAGCTTATTTTCTCTTCCAATAAAAGATCATACATATTTAGGAGCAATTTTTATTACTTTTTGCACCGATGACAACTTACTTGAAGGATCTTATTCAATCCAAAGGTAGATATGGTGGACTCTCATGGCAAGAAACTACGTTTAAGGGTTTTTGGACGCACAAGTAGTATCTCTACTTAGTATGATTTTTTGGCTAGGAAAATATCCTAAGCAAGCACCACATGTTAGAGGATCCATGACAATATAACTTCTATGTGAATAGAAACAAACATAACCATTACGTTGTCTTCCTTGTCCAACATCAACTACTTGATCAAGTTTGAAAATAATTAATGGGGGCTCACAATCATAGAAGATGTCCAAGATAGCATATTTATCTATGAAATCTCTCTTCCTTCAATATTCTTTCATGAATTGTTCAAGTGACCAATGCTATGTTTGCTAAATTCCAATAAATTTACCGCTTATTCTTCTTGTATGTGAAGTCATTACTCCCCATGGGACAAGCATATGAAGCACATATAATTTCACATTTATGACATTCAATTCATTCAATATTTTCTCTTAGAATATAAGTGAAGCACAAGAGTGATCATAAAACTACTCTCAAAAAGATATAAGTGAAGATCATAGAGCATTCTACAATGAATATAGAGAGACCAATATCCAAGCTCAAAATATATAAGTGAAGCACACAAAGCATTCTATAAAGCCATACTCAAAAGATTTAAGTAAAGCGCACGAAGCATTCTATAAATAAGGCAAGGATTATCTCATACCATCATGGTGCATAAAATAAAAAGGAAAAAACATAAAATATACTCTAAAAATAGCACAAGTGAACGAAAAAAACTTATGATCATCATAGGCTAACCGATAATTGTTTTTTACCAGGCTAACCGATAATTGTTGACGAAGAGAGGTGGGATGCGTAGCATCCCCAAGCTTAGATGCTTGAGACTTCTTGTAATATTTACTTGGGCAGCCTTGGGCATCCCCAAGCTTGAGCTTTTGAATCTCGTTCAATCCTCTCATATCCCGGTTTCACCTAAGTCTCAAAAACTTCATCCACATAAAACATGAAAAGAACTCGTGAGATACGTTGGTACACATAATAATAAATCAACACTTCATGCACTGCCAAGACAAGTTGCATAACAATTTTCAATCATTTTGTACTGTATACTATCATTTCCACAATTTATATCTACCAATATAAGCCATGAAAACTCTAGGATAGATAGATCACAAAACTATGACAACAATATGTCCAAACAGAACAGTCTGTAGCAATTCATTTAAAAAGTGTACTTATATAACTCAAAAAATTCTGAAAATTTAGTAAAATATAAGGAATTTGTATGACAATACTGGGTAAAAAATTCAGAAACTTTGCACGTTCCAATAAAATATGAAAATCCAAACACTGTAGCAAAAGATTCTGCTTTTACACAGTCACACATCAAACATGCAATTGACACATCTTAAGGCAATTCTTGGAACCTTTTATTAAAAACATGATTATGAATAACATCTAACATAGAGAAACAAAACAAATGACCATCCAAGCAAAACACAGATTATCTGACAAATAAAAATATAGCTCCAAGTAAGGTATACCGATAGTGTTGAAGGCGAAAGAGGGGATGCCTTCTAGGGCATCCCCAACCTTAGACACTTGAGTCTTCCTAGGATATTCCCTTGTGATGAGGACATCCCTACTATTGTTCCATCTCTACCTCATGATGTTGAACAACCAATTGCTGCAAAGAAGAAGTCCAATGATGAAATCAGAATTGGACCTGTTACAAGAGCCCGTGCAAAGCTAATAGAACAACAGGTGAATTTGCTCCTAATAGATTCTAATTATTTCATTAATGAGAATTGTTTACTGCCTAAGTATTTATGTGTTTGCATACTCAGGTTCATGGGAGAAGAAGGCATAGCACGAGGGAATGAGGAGTTGAAGCAGCTGGAGCAAGACGTGGTGATCATGCACATGGACGCGAGGGAGGAGAGGGAGGCCGGCGACCAGCATCAGGAGGAGGACACCACGCACGAGGCCACATATGGCGCACCACCAAGTGCTTGTGCACCATACACATAAGGCATGCGCGCCTAGTTGGCTGCACCCAACCATTGGGTCAGTTTGTATCAGTTTGAGTCGAACTGAGTCGGTTTGGGCTGAACCCAAGTTTGAATCCACATAGCGTTCTTGTCTTTTCTTTGTGAGCCATAGACACAGCATTTCTACTAAATATTGTGTAGGCACTTTACCTACGAGACTAGCATATCCGTGTGCTCCTCGGGCTGCTCATTAGGTTTCTCAGTGCATCATCTTTTTTAGTTTTACTGTTCACGCGACCCAAAGTTGAAAAAAAAGAGCAAAGGAAAAAGAGTCAAAAAAAGAGAAAACAAAAAGGGGAAAAGAAAGAAAAGAGAGAGACAGTGGCCGGAAGCTGCTGCTATCTATTGCAGTGTTGGAATTGTATTATCTTGTTGTTTGCACTTGTAGAATTGAGCAATCTTGTGCCTGTTTCCATTGAGCATTGCTAGTGTCTCTCTTGTGCATTGCAACATATCATGTTTTATAGTTGCTTTGCCACGTTTATCTCCACGTGTGTGTTTCCTTGGGTGTTTTTGTTCACACGATCAGCACTAGGACTTGTCTTCGGTGTAGATAGGGTACCATACCTACAGCTCCACCAAATATAATCCTGCTCTGTCGTGTGGTAGCTCTTATACCCTGGTATTCACTTCATCACATCCGTGCACTAGTCTTCTATCCGACCTGGTAAGTGTGCATTGCTATTCACTTTGGAAAGGTAAGATTTCCTTTTCTTGTCAGTTTTTAGTGAGTTGTGAGTGTTCCACCAAAACGATTTTTGATTTAGTACACTAACCTGCTAATCATGTCTGAGAATGGTGTTTATGTGATGCAGAAAAAGGATGGTGACGACTGTGTTACATGGAAGGAATATGAAGCTCTTCGCGATCATTTGACAGGGCTTATCAATAGATCCACTGACAATATTGATGTTGATATTCAAGCTATACAAATGAAAGTGGATGCAACTGAAACTATAGTCAATGCTATGCTTCACAAGTCAATGATCTCCACACAAGCATACAGCAATTGACAACTTCAGTCAATGGGCTGCGTGTAGTTATTGAGCAACGCCAACATGAGGGCCATGGAGATGATGATAGTGTCCATGGAGACAATGAAAACATAATGGGCAATAATGGCCGTGGGCGTGGCTTTCAAGGGCCTGGTCGTCCACCACCACTTGGTGCTCGGCGTGTACCACTTCAGGAGGATGATGGCTTCGGCAAGCCTAAGTTCACAATTCCCAGATTTGAAGGCTCCACTGATGTAGAAGAGTACCTCACATGGGAGCTCAAGATGGAGAAATTATGGCGTTTGCATGACTACACTGAAGATAGGAAGATCAAGCTTGCTTCCTCAGAATTTGATGGTTATGCTTTGCGTTGGTGGGATAGCATTGTGCGTGATCGACGAGAAGACAATGAGTTACCTATTCTTACATGGCGCAATATGAAGGAGATCATGCGAGCTCGTTTTGTTCCCACTAATTACTTGCGGACAGTTTATGATAAATTGACACAATTGAAGCAAGGTTCCATGACGGTTGATGCATATTACATGGAGATGGAGATGTTGCTGTAGCGTGCCCGAGTTAGAGAATCTGCTGAGATGACTATGCAACGTTTTCTCCATGGGCTGAAATATAACATCAAGGGTATTGTTAGGCATCACCAATACAATACAATGAACGAGCTGCTACATCATGCAAGAGAAGCTGAGTCCCAGTTGGCCGAACAAGCTCACATTAAAGCCCGTTATGCTACAGCTGGGCGGTTCTCCAATAGAACACAGCTGCCCCCTTACACGCATAGTGAGGGCGCTGCCAGCCGCCCCTCTTCTTCAGCAACAAAACCAGCCTCCACTGTTTCACACCCAACAAAACCTGCTGCTCCTACTGCTAGCTCAGGTTCCAACATGTCTACAGCCCGTAATCGAGATATGCTATGTCATACATGTGGAGGCAAGGGACACTTCAAGAGAGAGTGCCCAAACAGAAAAGTGATGATTGTGAACGATGACAATGAATATGAGACTAGAGATGATGCTGACCCATATGCTTCCGATGATGATGGGTACACAAGTGAAGGCGGCATAACTGCCTTTGCTTCTCCAGCGCCTACTATTGTTGTCTCGCAGCGTGCTCTTAGTGTGCAGCCACATGCTGATTCACAGCGCTGTAATCTGTTCCAAACAAAAGCACTAGTTGGCCCCAACAAAGCTTGTAAGGTGATCATTGATGGAGGTAGCTTCCGCAATCTTGCAAGCAAAGAATTATGTGCCAAGCTGAATTTGAAGTATTTGCCTCATCCAAACCCATACTACATACAATGGCTGAGTGACAATGGAGAGATGAAGGTGAATCATATGGTGCGTGTGAATTTTGAGATAGGACCATACAAGGATTCCATTGAGTTTGATGTGGTTCCTATGACTGTTTGCCATCTATTGTTGGGTCGGCCATGGTTGTATGATCGCCATGTGCAACACAATGGCCGCGCCAACACTTATTACTTGGAGTTCAAGTGCAAGAAAATAAATCTACAGCCTATGTCACCGCAGCAAATTGTGAATGAGTCTCGTCAGAAAACAGAAGTGAATATCGAACAGCCACCTGCATGAGACAACAATGTAATAGCCGTGAGTGACAATATAACGAAAAGTGCGAGAGAGCCTAGTTTGCATATATTAGTCACCAAAGAAGACATGCGAGAATTTAGAGAGGATCCTACAGCCATGCCTCTTGTGCTTATGTACAAAGGCAAGGTTTTAGTTTCTAATGATATGCAACCTGTTTCTCTTGGTGTGTCTACTATTTTGCAGGAATATGGCGATGTGTTTCCGGAGGAGGTACCAGCGGGGCTGCCACCATTGCGTGGAATTGAGCACCAAATTGATCTCATACCAGGCGCTAGCCTCCCCAACCGAGCGCCATATAGGACCAACCCCGAAGAAACGAAGGAAATACAGAAGCAAGTGCAAGCACTACTAGACAAAGGGTATATGCGTGTTTCTCTTAGTCCTTGTGATGTTCCTGTTATTTTGGTGCCTAAGAAAGATGGTACATGGCGCATGTGCGTAGATTGTAGAGCTATTAACAACATCACTATTCGATATCGTCATCCTATTCCACGCTTAGAGGATATGCTAGATGAATTGAGTGGTGCTGCTGTTTTCTCTAAAATTGATTTGCGTAGTGGTTATCATCAAATTAGGATGAAAGAAGGGGATGAATGGAAAACTGCTTTCAAAACTAAATTTGGTTTATATGAGTGGCTAGTTATGCCTTTTGGTCTTACTAATGCACCTAGTACATTCATGAGATTAATGAATCATGTTTTGAGAGAGTTTATTGGTCGATTTGTGGTTGTATATTTTGATGACATGCTTATTTATAGCCGCAATGAATCAGAACATTGTGATCATATTAGACAAGTTTTGCAAGTGTTGCATGATGCTAAATTGTATGCTAATCTTGAGAAGTGCACATTTGCAAAAGATAAGGTCATATTTCTGGGATATGTTGTATCTAAGCATGGGGTAGAAGTAGATTCATCTAAAATTGAAGCAATTCAAAATTGGCCTACTCCCATCAATGTTAGTCAAGTACGAGGTTTTCACGGTCTTGCTGGTTTCTATCGGCGTTTTGTGAAAGACTTTAGTACTATTGTTGCACCATTGAATGAATTAACTAAGAAAGGAGTGCCTTTTGTTTGGGGTGCTGCACAAGATCATGCATTTGATGAGCTGAAACGTTTGCTAACTTCTGCACCATTACTTGCGCTACCAGATTTTTCTAAGCAATTTGAAGTTGAATGTGATGCTAGTGGTATAGGAATTGGTGGTGTGTTGATGCAAGAAGGTAGACCTATTGCTTATTTCAGCGAGAAACTTTCTGGTGCTAGACTGAATTATCCTGTTTATGACAAAGAATTGTATGCGCTTGTTAGAGTTCTTGAGGTTTGGCAACATTATTTGTGGCCAAAAGAATTTATCATACATTCTGATCATGAAGCTTTAAAATATCTGAAAGCTCAATCTAACTTGCATAGGCGCCTAGCAAAGTGGGTTGAGTTCATTGAGTCGTTTCCCTACATAATTAAGCATAAAAAAGGGAAAGATAATGTTGTTGCTGATGCTCTATCTAGGAAGAACATGTTATTGACACATCTAGATGTTAAAATTCCTGGTTTAGAGAGCTTGTGTGATTTGTATGCAACTGATCATGATTTTGTTGAACCATATCGTTTGTGTATGCTTTGAAACGCATGGGACAAATAACACATACATGCTAGATTTTTGTTTCGTGCTAACAAACTATGTGTTCCAGAATCGTTGGTGCGTTTGCTCTTGTTGCAGGAGTCACATGCAGGAGGATTGATGGGTCACTTTGGGCATGAGAAGACGTTGCTCATGCTAGCTGATCACTTTTATTGGCCCAAGATGAGGCGCGACGTGGACAGGTTTGTTAGGCGCTGCATTACATGTAACAAGTCCAAGTCAAAACTGAAGCCTCACAGTTTGTATACACCACTACCTACACCTACCACACCATGGGAAGACATTAGTATGGATTTTGTGTTAGGTTTGCCATGCACTAAACACGGTGATGATTCTATATTTGTGGTAGTGGATAGATTTTCTAAGATGGCACATTTTATTGCATGCCACAAAAGTGACGATGCGTCGCATATTGCTAACCTGTTTTTCAGGGACATCGTATGCTTGCATGGAGTGCCAAAGACAGTTGTTTCTGACAGGAACGTGAAGTTTATGAGCTACTTCTGGAAGACACTATTGGGAAAGCTCGGAACGAAGCTGCTGTTCAGTACTACATGTCATCCCCAAACTGATGGTCAAACGGAGGTGGTGAATAGAACATTCTCACAATTGCTGCGAGCTATGATCAAGAAAAATCTGCGTGAGTGGGAGGAGTGTTTGCCACATGTTGAGTTTGCATATAACAGAGCGGTGCACACTACTACCCAGCTTTGTCCTTTTGAGGTGGTGTATGGCTTCAAACCAATCACACCGCTAGATTTGCTGCCTCTTCCATTGTATGAGAGAGTAAATATGGAGGCATCAAAAAGAGCAGATTATGTGAAGAAAATTCATGAGAGGACACGAGAGGCTATTGAGAAGAAAGGCAAGAACATTGCTGCTGCAAGAAACCAATCAAGAAAGCAAGTTTTGTTTCAGCCTGGAGATATGGTTTGGGTACATCTGCGCAAGGATAGGTTCCCACAGCTGAGGCATTCCAAGTTGTGGCCGCGTGGTGCTGGTCCTTACAAGGTGCTAGCCAAGATAAATGACAATGCCTACTCGATTGATATTCCGATTGCTGAGTTTGGTGGCGTTAGCAACAGCTTCAACGTTGCTGATTTGTCACCATATGATGGAGAAGACCTTGGAGCATCGAGGTCGACGCCTTTTGAAGGGGGGAGATGATGGGGACATCCCTACTATTGTTCCATCTCTACCTCATGATGTTGAACAACCAATTGCTGCAAAGAAGAAGTCCAATGATGAAATCAGAATTGGACCTGTTACAAGAGCCCGTAAAAGCTAATAGAACAACAGGTGAATTTGCTCCTAATAGATTCTGATTATTTCAATAATGAGAATTGTTTACTGCCTAAGTCTTTGTGTGTTTGCATACTCAGATTCATGGGAGAAGAAGGCATAGCATGAGGGAATGAGGAGTTGAAGCAGCTGGAGCAAGACGTGGTGATCATGCACATGGACGCGAGGGAGGAGAGGGAGGCCGGCGACCAGCATGAGGAGGAGGACACCATGCAGGAGGCCACATATGGCGGACCACCAAGTGCTTGTGTGCCATACACATAAGGCATGCGCGCCTAGTTGGCTGCACCCAACCATTGGGTCAGTTTGTATCAGTTTGAGTCGAACTGAGTCGGTTTGGGCTGAACCCAAGTTGGGTTCGGGTCTGGTTTGTGTGGTGGACGCCCCCACCTCTATAAGTACTCTTGGGGTGCCCACAATTAGGGTTAGACCACGATTATGATAAACCCTAGAATTATGTTGAACTGCTGTAAGCATTCATCTTGAATCGTGTCTCCAATTCGTTTCGATCTGGAGAATTATATACTACAAGTCAAGTGTGATCTGCTGTTCCATTGGGAATTAGTATATTGCAATTCTAACCGTTTCGTGGTCGACGGCTACGTTGCGCAAGTGTGTGAAGTCGTGAATATCTGAAGGGTAGAGAGCTGCTGCATTGGCATCAGGGCTCTAGCGAGGAGAGATCACCGGCGACACCAATTTATCTATCCACCATCATCATCTACGCCACAGCTTACTAAGAAGATCGGGCCACCCCATATCACCTTGGGGGTTCCTTGGGAATCACCAAGCTTAGGGTTCTTGATGCTCCTTATTCTCCTCATATCGGTACCTCACCCAAAACTTGAAAACTTCAATCACACAAAACTTAACAGAAACCTCGTGAGATCCGTTACTATAATAGGCAAATCATAAACTTTAGATACTGTTATAAATTGATTCATATTTAATTATTGCATAAGGTAATGTATTATAACTTATCCATGGCTTATTACCCCCCCCCCCCCGATATAATCCATAGCATCATCAAAACAAGCAAACTATGCAAGCAAAAAACAGAATCTGTCTAAAACAAAACTGTCTGTAATGATCAGCGCAAACACCATACTTATGTAACTCCAAAAATTCTGAAAATTTAGCAAAACCTGGGTAATTTGTATACCAATACTGTGTAAAAAATTAAGATAAAAAATACATTCCACTTAAATCATAGAAATTCTGCACTTGACGCAAAAGTTTCTGTTTTTGCACTGGATCAAATCTACTATCATCCAAATCATCCCAAAGGCTTTACTTGGCACATTATTTTTATGGTACAGTGGTATATACAAGGGGATAATTATTTTTATGAGTAACTTCCATGAAAAATTCTGCATTGTGTCCGGCATGAACACAAGTGTTCAAGGTCGACCCTCACTTCTCCAATGGATAACTTTCCAATCGCTTTTCTTTTAAGAGGTAAGTAATTTTTTTGTGTTTTTTTGTTGGTTTCACCCACAACTAAAGAAAGAAAACAAGAAAACATAAACAAAAGGAAAATAAAATCTATTTAGTGATAGAATCAAACAAGCATACACGAAAATATTAACCCCCACGCTATTGCTCCCCGGCAGCGGCGCCAGAAAAGAGCTTGATAATCCCCAAGTGCAAGGAATCATCATAGAACTTTACAAAGATGGAAGTGGTAAGTATGGAGTGTCGAACCCACAAGGAGCTAAATGTAAGATCAATATTCTCTCAAGAACTATCTGCCACTGATACGACTCTACGTACACTGAGTGTTTGCTTCTATCCAGAAATGAGAAATAAAATTGCGTTGTGGATATAATGAGGATAGCTTTGCATGATATTGGAGAACTAAAATATGAAAAATAGTTTCTTCCTAAAAAAATTAGAATATATTACAATATATTACAAATGGCTAGTGTGTAATAATGATGGTATGGTGTGTGGAATTGTCCTAGGAAAATGATAACAAGATCAGTAATCATTATTGCAAGTTCATATGAGGGGGAGGCATGAGCTAACATACTTTCCATACTTGGATCATATGAACTTATAATTTGACCTATAGCAAGCATTCGCAACTACTAGATATCATTAATTTAAACCCAACCATAGCATTAACACTTCAAGTCCCCTTTACTCCCATACCAACAACCTCCTTACTCGGGTGTAAGCTTCTGTCACTCTAGCCGCCCACTATAAGTAAATCATGAACATATTGCAACACCCTACATCGGGAATCCTTCACGTGTGCGGGGCACGGAGGGCAGCTTCGGACAGAACCAACATAAAACACACAACCTAAACCAATCAAGATCATCAATCAACCCAAAGCACAAAAGCGGTCTACTCAATCATCATAAGATGGCAACACATCACTGGATAATAATATGTGACATAAAATACCATGTTCAAGTAGGGGATTACAGCGGGGTGCGGGAGATTGTACCGCTGAAAAGAGGTGAGGAATGTGATGTTGATGAAGACGGTCACCGCGGCGATGGTTCCCTCGGCGGCACTCCGGTGCCACCGGGAGAGAGGGGAGAGAGTCTCCCCCATTAGGCTTCCTCCTCCATGGCCTCTCCCTAGATGGGGAGTGTGGCACCCCGGCTCAGAGAACCGGATTACCAGTGTTTCCAACCCAGAGATCATGTCTTCTGGGAACACACAACAACTTGGCACAGAACAGAACTGAACTTTATTGATAAGAGTCGAGTACAGGCGCGTATCTTACAATGGTGACGAGGCCAAAGGCACCCTCGGTGCTATGACAGTATCTACATTATTCATGTCACATAGCAGGGCCTCGGAATACTGAGTACTTCTACAGCATATCGGAACATAGCGCAACTCCATCCACAGGGACACTGCTGTGGACACATCCTAGTTAGCATAGCCAGCACCCTCAGGACCTCCGTCCTCGGATTCTCCTGCATCTGGCATGATACGCCAGGTGAGTACTTTGAATGTACTCGCAAGCTCATAACAACCAAGTAATGCAGCAAACAATAGCATAGCAATCAACATGATATCATCAAGGTACTTCACTTACTGTACTGAACATCAACTTACTCTTATCCGGGTTGTTTCACAACCCTCGGAATACTCATACCCTGTGAGTACTTCCGAACACAAGACGAGTTCTTCCATCATTAACATCAGTATTATGATTGATCACCTACTGAGGTATGGTCGGGCTTTCCAATACCGTGGACTCGGCTATTCGAATAGATTTTGACACTCTGCAGAGGTTGCGCACTTTACCCACACCATGAAGCACCTGGCCCCGGCCTCGAGATCCCACTCGGGTGGACCAGCGTTGCTTCAACAAAACCTGCCTGACCCGTGACTCTTCCATCGTACCACCGGCACTCTTCCTCCCCCGGAGGTCAGCCTTGGGTGGCCCCTGTGTCCTCATGACACCTGCCATCGTCGTGGCCAAACTCTGTAGACCCAAACGGGGCCTACTGTCCCAAACGGGGACGCCGACACAAACTCAACTATCAACTGGGCTCACAGGGTTATCACCGCTTACCTGATCAGGGTAGCACGCCGTGCATAACCCTCCCTCTTTGGAGGTACCGGTGAAAGATCACGCAGTCAGGCCCGGTCAGGGCCGTCCCATACCGGCAAATGTGGTTGCACGAGTATGCCCGGACAGGTGACTCAAGATCAACCACTAAGTTCATATGACAACAATAGTGGTCCAACATAATTCTTGAGTATTTAATTATTACTATGAATTAACTATTTCAAATAAATCATCCTAATGTATATAAAAATTCAATGCTATGGAAATGCATGCATGAATTGGGTATCATGGCTTGCCTTGCTCTGTTGGGTGGTTCACACACTCTGGATCTTCACAAGCAACAAATTCTCCTTCTGAAAGTATTTTCAAATATAATTGGAAATGTCACATAAAGCATTTCGGTTAAATAGAAATTCTGTGAACATTGGAAATATACCAAAATTTACCAGAAAATAAAGGAGCTCAAGACAAACACAATGCAAAAAGAATCAACTGCATTGGAGTTATAAATAAAAAGTTATTGATGGTCAAAGTTCAGTCAAAATTCTGATTTAAAAATGGATTTAACAGAAATAGAAAATTCCCAGCGGGTTGACGTCGAAGGCGTATTTCCAGAGTACGCCTCCACTTGCCCCTTTGCCCGCGCGCAGCTGAGCTGCTGACGGGTGGGGTCGCCCTTTTTAAAACAGAGAGGGAGAGGAGGGAGCCGAGCACTGTGGCGCTCCGGCTATGGTCGCCAGCGGCAGAGGCGGCGATAGGGTCGGGGAACTACGGGAATGGATCGGGCACTCAAAGGTGAGCACGCACGTACCCGTGGAATGCCAAGAGGTGGTCGGACGACGTCGTCCACTTCGTCTCCGGCGGCGGAGACGCTCGGGTGAGATCGGAGACGGCGGTTCCGGCGACTGCTGGCTTGGGCGGGAGGTCAAGGAGCACCAGGGAGCTACCCTGAGCTCGATGGTCGAGTCAAACGAGGCTGGGGAGGAGCGGAGCAAGCTGGCGGCAGAGCTCGATCAGGCGGCGGTCTCCGGTGAGGTTCGAGGCCAGAGGGCCTCTCGGCCTTGGCTCGTTCCTCGGGGAAGCAATTGAGAGGAGGTGGAGATGGCTGACGAGCTCGGAGGGACGGGGAGGGCCTTAAATAGGCGGAGGGTGAACGCGGCGATTTCTCCCGAAGCGGCGAGGCTCAGCCACGTCGCCGGCGCCCGTACGATGCGCTGGCTGGCCGGGAGCGTCGACGGGATGGGAGAGAGCAGGAGGGTGCGACGGGACGGGTCCGGAGCCATCAATGGCTTGCGGACGACCACAGTGGCCGAAGCCCACTGTTCTGCCCGTGGCGACGCTTGGCCGGGAGCGATGGCGGCCTTCTCCGGCGTCCGGGAGGGTTCGGGCGGAGCCACGCGGCTAGCAGGAGCGACATCGGCACCACGGGACAAGGGGGGCAGCAATAGACGGCTCGGGCGAGCTTTTCTGGTTCTGGCGCCGCGCAGAGCGCGCGCACAGGCATGCCAGTGCTGTGCTCACCACGGTTGCTGCTGCCAGGAGGACACGCCTGCCTGGCGCACCTTGTCCATGGGTTCGACTCTTGTCCATTTAGCCTCCATGGGTCACTGGCTCGACCAGATTCACCCTGATGTGAAGTGTAGCCTCGGCTATAGCTTCTGCCAGCTATCTTGAGGGGATTCTGGAGGGAAAAAGAGATAAGGATGGGGCCAGAGGAGATGTCTAGGGCTATCAAGGTTGGAAGGACTATCATTTGGCAGAATTTGAGACGGTTTGAAGAAGAAATGGATAGGGTTCCTTTGGAAACTATCATTCTGGCCCAGAACACAAATGAGCTTGTGGCCCTCAACTGGTTGCTCTGCAAATGATGAAACTAGGTGGAAGGGAGTTATTTGATACATAGCAGATGCCATAAAAATCTCAGGGTGATTAGGCATCTCTAGCTAGCAGTTCCTTCACAGAGGTTTCAAAAATGCAGAAACTTGAGTTGTGATATATGAAACACATCGTGCACTTCCGACGATTCTGGTGGTAATTCCAACTGATATGCCACTCTACCTCTTCTAGCAACCACTGGAAATGGGCCTATGTATCTTGGTGCAAGTTTTCCCCGAGTATTGAATCTCTTCACTCCTTTCATAGGGGTTACTCGGAGATATGCATATTCTCCGGGTTCAAAGGTCACTTCCCGGTGCTTTGAATCATAGTAACTCTTCTGACGAGACTTGGCTGCTCTAAGACGCTCTTGAATGTCCTTGACTTGCTTCTTAGCCTCGAGCATCAAGTCTGTACCAAAGATTCGGTTGTCCCCTTTCTGAGACCAGTTCAAAGGAGTACGGCACTTCCGCCCATATAATGCCTCAAACGGTGACATCTTCAAGCTTGATTGATAGCTATTGTTGTATGAGAATTCTGCATAAGGTAGACTGTCTTCCCACTTAGGTCCATGGGTGAGGGCACATGACCGAAGCATATCCTCCAGCATCTGGTTCACCCTTTCTGTCTGCCCGTCTGTTTGCGGGTGGTATGCCGTGCTATGCTTCAGCATGGTTCCCAAGGCTTGGTGTAAACGCAGCCAGAATGCTGAGGTGAATAGGGAACCTCTGTCTGAAGTGATGGACTTAGGGACTCCATGGAGGCTAACTATCCAGGACATGTAGAGCTGTGCCAGCTGATTTGCGTTGAAAGTGGTCTTTACTGGAATGAAGTGAGCCACTTTCGTGAGTATGTCCACAATGACCCAAATAGCGTCGTTGCCCCTTGCTGACTTGGGTAGTCCAACAATAAAGTCCATACAGATGTCATCCCACTTCCACTGGGGTACCGGTAAGGGTTGCAGTAGCCCAGCGGGTTTCTGGTGTTCCGCCTTAACCTTGTTGCAGATGTCACAGCAGGCGACATAGTAGGCTATATCTTTTCGCATTCCTAGCCACCAAAATGTCTCTCTCAGATCCTGATACATTTTTGTTCCTCTCGGGTGGATGGAATATGAGGACTCATGAGCTTCCTTGAGAATTTGCTGCCTCAGATTGTCTTGATCGGGCACGCATATCCGCTTCTCAAACCATACGGTGCCTTGATCATCCACGTGGAAGGACTTGGTTTTCCCTTTCGGAATCAGCTCCTTGATCTTTTTAATTACCTCATCTGGCTCTTGGGCCTTCTTGATTTCTTCCATAAGGGTAGGGGTAAGTTCCAACGTGTCCGAGGTAGTTGGTCCGCATAGCACCATGTTGAGCTCAGCGAACTCCTCTTGCAACCTTGGATGCATTCTTCCCATAAGTGCATTCACGGTGCCTTGCTTTCTGCTGAGAGCGTCCGCGACCACATTGGCTTTCCCCGGATGATAATTTATGCCAATGTCATAGTCCTTGACTAGCTCAAGCCATCTTCGTTGCCTGAGATTTAGATCAGGCTGAGTGAAAATATACTTAAGACTCTTATGGTCCGTGTATATTTCATAGCGTTGTCCAATGAGATAATGCCTCCAAATCTTCAGGGCATGCACTACGGCTGCCAACTCCAAATCATGCGTAGGGTAATTCTCCTCATGAGGTCGTAGCTCCCTGGATGCATATGATACAACCTTCCCTTCTTGCATCAATACGCAACCGATTCCACGTCTGGAAGCATCGCGGTATATGTCGAAACTCTTATGTATGTCTGGAAGAACTAGAACAGGGGCGGTGGTGAGCCTGGTCTTCAATTCCAGGAAACTACTGTCACATTCCGCCATCCAGACAAACCTTTGGTTCTTCTTGAGCAACACCGTCAGGGGCTTGGCTATTTTAGAGAAGCCTTCTATGAAGCATCGGTAATAGCCTGCCAATCCCAGGAAACTGCAAACTTCGGTCACCGTGGCTGGTGTTTTCCAACTTAATACTGCAGTTACCTTGCTGGGGTCGACGGCTACTCCTTGTTCGGACAGAATGTGCCCCAAAAATCCCACCTCTTTTAGCCAAAATTCACACTTGCTAAACTTGGCGTACAAGCGGTGGTCTCTTAATCTTTTTAAGACAGCTCGGAGATGCTTCTTATGCTCCTCTTCATCTTTGGAGTATATCAGGATATCATCGATGAATACCATCACAAATTTATCCAGAAAGTCCATGAAGACTTTATTCATCATGCTCATGAAGTATGCTGGAGCATTCGTCAGTCCAAATGACATGACTGTAAATTCATACAGTCCGTATCGGGTGGTAAACGCTATCTTGGGGATATCCTCCTTTCGGATTTTTAACTGATGATATCCAGTTCGAAGGTCAATCTTTGAGAATACCCGGGCTCCATTCAGCTGGTCGAACAAGTCGTCAATGCGAGGAAGCGGGTACTTGTTCTTGATGGTGACCTCGTTCAGCTGGCGATAATCTACGCACATACGTAGGCTTCCATCCTTCTTCTTGACAAAAAGCACGGGTGATCCCCATGGCGAGATGCTTGGGTGAATATACCCTTTCTGCAACAATTCATCCAGTTGCTTATTTAACTCTACCAACTCTGGACCTGGCATACGGTAGTATTTCTTGTAAATTGGAGCAGTGCCAGGAACCACTTCGATTGCAAACTCCAATTCCCGGTCAGGTGGCATTCCAGGTAACTCTTTGGGAAATACGTCCGGAAACTCGCAAACTACCGGAATCAAGTTCATATCCGTGGCAGTAGCTTGGTATGCCATTCCCTTCTTTGATATCATCTTGCTGGCAAGGAATTGGACGGTTTGTCCGATTGGGTTAACCAGGGTTACAGTCATGCTGGCACAGTTGATGCACACCTTATGTGGTGTCAACCAGTCCATTCCCAGTATTACATCCAATCCCAAGGATTCAATGGCAATGAGGGCCGTTGGAAACTTAACTCCATGTATTGAGATTTCCAGATCTCTATAGATCAAATTTGTTCTGGGCAAGGAGCCAGGGGATTGTACCACCATGATTTTGTCTAAAAGCGACGGAGAAAATTTGTGCAAGGTGGCAAAACTCCGCGAAATAAACGAGTGGGAAGCCCCGGAATCAAATAAAATAACTGCAGGTATGTCGTTAATAGAAAACATACCAAGGACTACTTCTGGGGCTTCGCAGGCTTCCTCAGCGAAGATATGGTGGACGCGTCCATGGCAAAGGTTATGATTGGGGCGGCGTCCAATGGTGTTGACCTGCGGCTTGATGTCGGCGGATGGCTTTCCATTGTTGGTGGGACACTGTTTGGAGTAGTGTCCACTTTGGCCGCAAGTGAAGCAGGTATTGTTGCGGCGGCAGTCTTCTATCACGGGCTGTTTGCCGAAGGTCTTGGTCTGGCTCACTGTCTTGTTATTGTTTCTACCATTGCTCCAGGTAGGCTTATATTCAGAGGTGCCTGGCTGCCAGGTGCGCGGCTTCTGCGCAAACGGCTCCCGGTTGTCCTTCTTGGGTTCAAACTTCCACTTATGGTTGTCTTGTCCGGACTTGTGCTCCCTTTCGGCTATAAAGGCCTTGTTCACTAGTGTCTGAAAGTCGGGAAAGTCTAGCATGCACAGCTGACAACGAAGAGAGTGGTTCAGTCCTCCCAGGAACCGATCTATCTTTCTCTCTTCGGTGGCCACATCATATGTAGAGTACCGTGACAAATTGTTGAACTTGTTAAGGTACTCTGCTACCGACATGCTTCCTTGTGTCAAGGCCGGGAACTCCCTTTGCTTCACCTTCATTATGCCGGTAGGAATATGATATTTGTGGAACAACTCCTTAAACTTCTCCCAGGTAATTTCTTCTTCAGAAGACCATGTTGCCTTTGTATTATCCCACCATATGGCTGCTGGCCCTTCCAGGTAATGAGTGGCAAACAGAACCTTGTCTGAATCCTCACAACGGGCTATCTCCAACTTCTTTTCTATGGTCCTTAGCCAATCGTCTGCTTCTATTGGGCCACAGCTTGACCAAAGTTGGGTGGCTTTGTGCGCTGGAAATCAGACAGCCTGGAGTGCGACCCATTATGATTGTGGTTCTGACCTACCATAGTCTGCATATTCTTCAAGAATTCCATAAGATCCTAGTTTCTCTTTTCCTCAAACATTCTCATGATCTGATCCGTAGTAGGTGCTTGAGGTGGTGGGGGTGGTAAATCTTCTGGTGCTTGACCTGCTTGTCTGGCGGATCGACGGACGGGGGTTCCATCGCCGCCTTGGCTACAACTTCTCTTCATCCTAAATTTGTTCCCATTGCAATATACCGAATCGATGAGCAACATCCGTGAGGGAAACATAGTTATATGACACCAGAAGGAAAATACGCGGAAAAAAGGCGAATAAAGCAAACCACATAATTATACAAGATAACCCAACATCATACATGGCAAGCTAGTAGGGGAATATCATGGCTGGACTGCACATACGGCAGTTGACATATGCAAAGATGCATGCTTAACAACTCAAGCCTCCACTCTAGTGGCGCTGATGGCACGAACACTGCCAAACCACAGACTCCTCGTCATCTGATCCTGAGTCCGAGTCGGAAATGATGATATGAATCTCATCCTCCGGATCAAAGGAAACACGACGACGCTGCTGGGACGGTTCTCCTTCTGGAGTGGAAGGAGCACGACGCCTCAGCATCGAAGCAGCTGGAGTGGCAAGGAGTGAGGCCTACTCAGCCGGGGTCTCACGACGGCTACCAGACGAAAGGCCTGGTGGCACAGTGGAGGTGGAAGGAGCCTCAAATCTGGGTGGAGGTGGAACTGGTGGTGGATATATGGGTGGATGGGTGGGCTGAGGTGGAGGTGGCACTGGGGCTACGGCTGCAAGCGCCGCTAAGACACGAGACAGCTCCTCAGCCAGGGATATGATCATACGATAGCTGGCGTTCAGGTAGCGAGACAGCACAGCAGTCGCACGGTCACATGCCGGGTCAACAAGAGCGAAAATGACTCGCCCTGTCGTAGGCGACAGGGTGGGATAATAGAGGAAACCTGGATGAGTCTGCATCTCAACCTCGTGGAAGCGCAAGTCAGTGAGAGCCTCCATTGCGGCAAACTCAATCGCCAACTCCGGAGTGGAAGCCGTCCCACCCTTGGTAGAGCGAGAGTAGAAACCAAGGTCCAAGCTCGCGATCATGAAAGCCTCTGCATGGTACTCGTACACCGACTCAGCAATCTGCTCCCGAAACACCTGGTACACTAGATCTTTGCCGTGCGGGTATAGTCGAAGCCAGACGTTCCGGAGCAGTACTGGAAAGGTGGATGGTGCATGCTCAAAATGATAATGGAATGGAACCGGTGCCATCTACACTCACAAGACCACAGTTAGTGGAGTAATGAATTATGATGCATGCCATTGCAACAATCAAATGCAACAATCAGATGCACACACAGGATCCTATACTAATCGCGGTGCTAGCGCTGGCTAACTAGGGTGTCCTATAGTCAGCACGGCTCAGATACCAAGCGTTGTGGCACCCCGGCTCAGAGAACCGGATTACCAGTGTTTCCAACCCAGAGATCATGTCTTCTGGAAACACACAACAACTTGGCACAGAACAGAACTGAGCTTTATTGATAAGAGTCGAGTACAAGCGCGTATCTTACAATGGTGACGAGGCCAAAGGCACCCTCGGTGCTATGACAGTATCTACATTATTCATGTCACATAGCAGGGCCTCGGAATACTGAGTACTTCTACAGCGTAGCGGAACATAGCGCAACTCCATCCACAGGGACACTACTGTGGACGCATCCTAGTTAGCATAGCCAGCACCCTCAGGACCTCCGTCCTCGGATTCTCCTGCATCTGGCATGATACGCCAGGTGAGTACTTTGAATGTACTCGCAAGCTCATAACAACCAAGTAATGCAGCAAACAATAGCATAGCAATCAACATGATATCATCAAGGTACTTCACTTACTGTACTAAACATCAACTTACTCTTATCCGGGTTGTTTCACAACCCTCGGAATACTCATACCCCGTGAGTACTTCCGAACACAAGACGAGTTCTTCCATCATTAACATCAGTATTATGATTGATCACCTACTGAGGTCTGGTCGGGCTGTCCAATACCGTGGACTCGGCTATTCGAATAGATTTTGACACTCTGCAGAGGTTGCGCACTTTACCCACACCATGAAGCACCTGGCCCCGGCCTCGAGATCCCACTCGGGTGGACTAGCGTTGCTTCAACAAAACCTGCCTGACCCGTGACTCTTCCATCGTACCACCGGCACTCTTCCTCCCCCGGAGGTCAGCCTTGGGTGGCCCCTGTGTCCTCATGACACCTGCCACCGTCGTGGCCAAACTCTGTAGACCAAAACGGGGCCTACTGTCACAAACGGGGACGCCGGCACAAACTCAACTATCAACTGGGCTCACAGGGTTATCACCGCTTACCTGATCAGGGTAGCACGCCGTGCATAACCCTCCCTCTTTGGAGGTACCGGTGAAAGATCACGCAGTCAGGCCCGGTCAGGGCCGTCCCATACCGGCAAATGTGGTTGCACGAGTATGCCCGGACAGGTGACTCAAGATCAACCACTAAGTTCATATGACAACAATAGTGGTCCAACATAATTTTTGAGTATTTAATTATTACTATGAATTAACTATTTCAAATAAATCATCCTAATGTATATAAAAATGCAATAATATGGAAATGCATGCATGAATTGGGTATCATGGCTTGCCTTGCTCTGTTGGGTGGTTCACACACTCTGGATCTTCACAAGCACCAAATTCTCCTTCTGAAAGTATTTTCAAATATAATTGGAAATGTCACATAAAGCATTTTGGTTAAATAGAAATTCTATGAACATTGGAAAAATACCAAAATTTACCAGAAAATAAAGGGGCTCAAGACAAACACAATGCAAAAAGAATCAACTGCATTGGAGTTATAAATAAAAAGTTATTGATGGTCAAAGTTCAGTCAAAATTCTGATTTAAAAATGGATTTAACAGAAATAGAAAATTCCCAGCGGGCTGACGTCGAAGGCATATTTCCAGAGTACGCCTCCACTTACCCCTTCGCCCGTGCGCAGCTGAGCTCCTAACTGGTGGGGTCGCCCGTTTTAAAACAGAGAGGGAGAGGAGGGAGCCGAGCACTGCGGCTCTCCGGCGATGGTCGCCGGCGGCAGACGCGGCGATAGGGTCAGGGAACTACGGGAATGGATCGGGCACTCAAAGGCGAGCACGCACGTACCCGTGGAATGCCAAGAGGTGGTCGGACGCGTCGTCCCCTTCGTCTCCGACGGCGGCGACGCTCCGGTGAGATCGGAGACGGCGGTTCCAGCGACTGCTGGCTTGGGCAGGAGGTCATGGAGCACCAGGGAGCTACCCCGAGCTTGATGGTGGAGTCAAACGAGGCTGGGGAGGAGCGGAGCAAGCTGGCGGCAGAGCTCGATCAGGCGGCGGTCTCCGGTGAGGTTTGAGGCCAGAGGGCCTCTCGGCCTTGGCTCGTTGCTCGGGGAAGCAATTGAGAGGAGGTGGAGATGGCTGATGAGCTCGGAGGGACGGGGAGGGCCTTAAATAGGCGGAGGGCGAGCGCGGCGATTTCTCCCGAAGCGGCGAGGCTCAGCCACGTCGCCGGCGCCCGTACGATGCGCTGGCTGGCCGGGAGCGTCGACGGGATGGGAGAGAGCAGGAGGGCGCGACGGGACGGGTCCGGAGCCATCAATGGCTTGCGGATGACCACAGTGGCCGAAGCCCACTGTTCTGCCCGTGGCGACGCTTGGCCGGGAGCGACGGCGGCCTTCTCCGGCGTCCGGGAGGGTTCGGGCGGAGCCACGTGGCTAGCAGGAGCGACGTCGGCACCACGGGACAAGGGGGGGCAGCGATAGACGGCTGGGGCGAGCTTATCTGGTTCTGGCGCCGCGCAGAGCGCGCGCATAGGCATGCCAGTGCCGTGCTCACCACGGTTGCTGCCGCCAGGAGGACACGCCTGCCTGGCGCACCTTGTCCATGGGGTCGACTCTTGTCCATTTAGCCTCCCTGGGTCACTAGCTCGACCAGATTCACCCTGATGTGAAGTGTAGCCTCAGCTACAGCTTCTGCCAGCTATCTTGAGGGGATTCTGGAGGGAAAAAGAGATAAGGATGGGGCCAGAGGAGATGTCTAGGGCTATCAAGGTTGGAAGGACTATCATCTGGCAGAATTTGAGAAGGTTTGAAGAAGAAATGGATAGGGTTCCTTTGGAAACTATCATTCTGGCCTAGAACACAAATGAGCTTGTGGCCCTCAACTGGTTGCTCTGCAAATGATGAAACTAGGTGGAAGGGAGTTATTTGATAGATAGCAGATGCCATAAAAATCTCAGGGTGATTAGGCATCTCTAGCTAGCACTTCCTTCACAGAGGTTTCAAAAATGCAGAAACTTGTCAGAGCCTTTCTGCTCAAAAGTTGTACTGGCCAAGATGATATTTTTGGATATTGAGGCAAGACAAGATCCCTAGGAGCTTGGGGAATTTATTGGGAATTTTCTGGAATGGAAATAATAGGGTTGCTTCACAATGGACAGATTCTGGTCAGAAACAAAATAATTATTCTGGCCAAAATTTCCCATTGGGCAATAAAATATTTTTGGATAATATGGAATCTTATGATGATGAGAAGATGAGGAAAAAGTTTGGGAATTAATTGACCACCCAAACTATAGGTTGCTTCACAACCCATAGTGATGACCTAAATTCCCAAATTAAGAAAATGATTTTTGAGAAAAGATTAAATATTGAAAAAAAATATCCAAGAGAGGCATGGAAAGGTTTTATCAAGATGACAAAGGTTTGGAGATGCTTGAGGAAAAGTTTAGCAAAACATAGGTCAACTCAACTGAAAAGGTTTTGAAAATCAACCAAATTGCAATTAAAGCCCAAATTATTTTGGAAAGAAAAAGTTGCCAAAATCAGGGTGTCACAGGGAGAGGTTCTCCCCTCTGGTCCTTGGCATCCGTGGCTCTCGGAGGGGCGAGAGCCCCTCCGGGATTGGATCTCTCTCGCTGTTTTATTCTTTTTTTCTCTCCAGATGAGTTTTTCTTCGATGCAAAGAGTTGCTGCGGTGGAGTGATACTTGTGATCTGCGTTGGGTTTTCCGTGAAGAGGAATGGGTGATGCAATACAATATAGATTAGTATATACCTCAGTTGAGAACCATGGTTTATCAAACCAATAGGAGTAGCACGCAACCCCCATCTTCAGCGACTGCACACAAAGAAGCACACCAACGCGGGCAAGAGGGTTGTCAATCCCCTTGGACTCGTTATTTGCAAGCTATTGAAGTGTGTAGATGATAGTTGAATAAAGTAAATTGCAAAATAAAATAAAAGCAAATAAATGGCAGCAAAGTATTGAAAGCTTTTGTAAAAATATAAGTGAATAGACCTGGGGCCGTAGTGTTCTCTAGTGGCATCTCTCATGTAGTAGGCATACAGTGGGTAAACAAATTACTGTTGGGCAATTGATAGAAAAGCGCATAGTTATGTGAAATTCACGGCAATGATCATGTGTATATAGGCATCACATCCATAAACAAATAGGCCGACTCATGACTGCACCTATTACTATTACTCCACGTCGAGAGCGCTTCTATGCTTGCCTCTCTAAGTATTAAGTTCATGACAAATAGAGTAATGCTTGGAGAACGATGACATGATATAGACAAAGAAAACTAAATCAATATGAATTAACCCCGTCGTTTTATCCTTAGTGGCAACAGTACAAAGACGTACCTCGTCCCCTTCTGTCACTTGGATATAGAAACCCGTCAGATTGAACCCACTACAACGCACCCCTTTTACTAAAGAAATATCAATCTAGTTAGCCAAACTATTTCAATGGATTAGAGAGATTTACGAAGCTGTCATAATCATGCAAATAAGAATGAATATAAATCAGAGAAGAATCAAATCTTTTTCATGAATTATCTGAACATAAACCCACAATTCATCGGATCCCAAAAAATGCACCACACAAAGTGATTACATCGAATAGATCACCGCGAAGATGCAGTGAACTTTGTATTGAAGATCAAGAGAGAGAGAGAAAGATAGCCATCTAGGTACTAACTACGGACCCGTAGGTCTGTAGGGAACTACTCACACATCACCATGGGAGCAGCAAGGTTGATGTAGAGGCCCTCCGTGATTGATCCCCCCTCCGGCAGGGCTCCAGATGGGCACACGACGGAACAGAGATTTGCGGTGGCGAAAAAAGTGATTCGGGAGGCTCTCTAGGGTTTTGGGGATTTGTTGGAATTTATAGGCCAGAGAGGGGCGTCGGGAGACGCCTAAGGGGGCCACCACATAACATGGCGCGACCACCCCCCTTGGCGCGCCCTGTTGTGTGGCGGCTCCCTCGTGGAGCCTCCTCCCGAAGCTTCCAGGTCTTCTTTTTCTCCAAAAAAAACATAAAAAAGTTTCGGGGCAATTGGACTTCGTTTGGTACTGTAAACCTAAAAAGTCAAAAACATGCAGAAAACAACAACTGGCACTAGGTACTGGGTTAATAGGTTAGTGCTCAAAAATAATATGAATTGGTAAATAATCACCCAAAAAGCATGCTAGAATGATAATATTATAGCATGGAACAATAAACAATTATAGATATGTTGGAGACGTATCAGCATCCCCAAGCTTAATTCATGCTCGTCCTCGAGTAGGTAAATGATAAGAACATAATATTTTACGTGACATGCTACCCAACATGTAATCTATTGCAGGTATGATCATTGAGAAACGATAAATTAACAAACATCTCATAGTAATACTTATAAACATAAGCAACATAATCATCAAGTTTCAAAACATACGATCCTTAAAGAATGTTCACCCCCTATTAATTTTATCATATTAGAATAGCATGGCTCCGTCTTCACCATATAAATACAAATGTCAAGCGCCACGGTGTCAAGTCAGGTAATTGGATAGTACTTCTTAACATGCTTCAGCTTTTTATTACTTACGCAATATATGAGCATGAACCATGGATATAGCATAAAGGTGGAATAGAATATGGTGGTAGGTTTCAAAGGGGTAAAAGAGGAGAAGAAGGTGTCGCATCAACTAGGCGTATCAATGGGCTATGGAGATGCCCATCAATAGATATCAATGCGAGGAGTAGGGGTTGTCATACAACGGATGCACTAGAGCTATAAACGTATGAAAGCTCAAATGAACCTAACTGGGTGTGCGTCCAACTTGCTTGCTCATGAAGACCTCGGGCATTTGAGGAAGCCCATCATCGGAATATACAAGCCAAGTTCTATAATGAAAAATTCCCACTAGCATATGAAAGTGATAAAACAAGAGACTCTCTATATGAAGAACATGGTGTCACTTTGAGGCACAAGTGTGGAAAAAGAAATAGTAGCACTGTCCCTTATCTCTTTTCTCTCATTTATTTTTTTCCTTTCTTTTTCTTTTTCTTTTTCTCTTTCTTTCTTTTTTCTGTTTTTTCATTTTCTTCTTTCTTTCTTTTTTCGTCCGGAGTCTCATCCCGACTTGTGGGGGAATCATTGTCTCCATCATCACACTTTTATTTACTTACAACTCAACATGAGAAATATAGTATGACTCTATATGAATGCCTCTAGGAGTGTACCAGGATGTGCAATGATCAAGCGTAAGATGTATAAAAAATGATGAATGGTGGCTTTGCCACAAATACTATGCCAGCTTATATGATCATGCAAAGCAATATGGCCATGAAAGTACTAGTCATATGATGTAACGGTGGAAGTTGCATGGCAATATATCTTGGAATGGCTATGGAAATGCCATAATAGGTAGGTATGGTGGCTGTTTTGAGGAAGATATAATAAGGCTTATGTGCAACAGAGTGTATCATGTCACGGGGGTTGGATGCACCGACGAAGGTTGCACCGATCCTCGAGGTGAGAATGGGCAATGCACGGTACCGAAGAGGCCAGCAAATATGAGAAGGTGAGAGTGAGTACATCCATGGATTCACATTAGTCATAAAGAACTCACATACTTATTGCAAGATTTTATTAGCTCTCTCGAAGCAAAGTACTACTCGCATGCCCCTAGGGAGGAGGTTGGGAGGAGTTAACCATCGCGCGCCTCTGACTTAAACATCACTAGGATTTCAACGAGGAATAAGTATGCTCACACATCATCACCATGCTATAAAAATATTTAGACGAACAGCAACTTAACACCCTCCAATTCACAATATTCTTACTAACCAATGATCATGCACTCATGCCCTTTCATATTACCACATCAATATCATTAACTCACAATTTCTCTTTTATGTGCTACATGTGGTTTTGATTATGCACTCATTGGTTACCTATTATTTTTGGACTAGTCTTATAACCCATGCAAATTACCATCACTATTTATTAACTCTCAAACAAATATAAGTGAAGAACGAGAGTGCAATTATTTCTATAAAATCTATACGCCACCGTGCTCTAAAAGATGTAAGTGAAGCACTAGAGCAACTGCTAAGCTCAAAAGATATAAGTGAAGCACAAAGAGTATTCTAATAAATTATGGTGATCTTGTGTCTCTCTCAAGTGGGTGTGTCCAGCAAACAATGATTGTGGAAAACCAAAAACAGATAGTAAACTAAAGCAAACGATGCTAGAAGCAAAACTCATATCATGTGATGAATACAAATATAGCTCCAAGTGACATACCGATGGATTGAGACGAAAGAGGGGATGCCATCTGGGGCATACCCAAGCTTAGACGCTTGAGTCTTCCTTGAATATTACCTTGGGTTGCCTTGGGAATCCCCAAGCTTAGGCTCTTGCCACTCCTTATTCCTTCATCCATCTTGATAGCACCCAAAACTTGAAAACTTCAGCACACAAAACTCACCAAAACCTTCGTGAGATCCGTTAGTATAGTAAACATATCAAATACTTTAGGTACTGTTATAAATTGATTCTTATTTTATTATTGCATAAGGTACTGTATTCTAACTACTCCATGGCTTATACCCCCCCCCCCCCCCGATACAATTAATAGCATCGTCAAAACAAGCAAACCATGCAAGCAAAAACAGAATATGTCTAAAACAGAATTGTCTGTAAAGATTTGTAGAGAACCTATACTTATGTAACTTTAAAATTCTGAAAATTAGAACAACCTGAAGAATTTGTATATGAATACTGTGTACAAAATTAAGATCAAAAAGACGTTCCAGTAAAATCAGAGAAATTCTGCACTGGACCCTAAAGTTTCCATTTTTGCACCATATCAATTCTACTCATCTTATAAGTCATCCCAAAGGCTTTACTTGGCACAAACACTAATTTAAACATAAAAACACAATCATTACAGAGGCAATAATCATGTTATCAAAAACAAACAGAAAGTAAAAAAGCAAGAAAATAACATAACTATTGGGTTGCCTCCCTACAGAGGCAATAATGCATAGTTTCAAGTGTTGTCACCTTTGACACTAAGAACACGTTGTCCCAACTTACTATTGAGAATTTTCATTTCATCCTTCAGAACACCACGAGCATCAATCTTTTGGTCCATAGTATCAAAACTCTTATTTTGCATTACTATGTTTCCATTGATTTTAGTAGACATATTGTATAACCCTCTAAAATTGGTTTCCATAATGGTCTTAGTTTCCTTTATTATCTCGGTTTGAAGAAAACACACCAATATGGTTGGTTCAATGGTTTCTATTTTGGGTTGTCCAAATATGTTTTTTCATCTTTTCATAAGTGTCAAAAGCATTATTCCCAAGGAAATCTTTTTTGAACATCAAATCTAAGACACGTCGATGAGATAAGGATGGACCCGCATAAAAACTTCTAAGGAGCAATTTGATATGACTTTTGGGATTAGCTCTCATTGGTATCTCTAGTAATCTACCCCAAGCTTCTTTAAGGGATTCATCACCCAATTGCTTAAAATCCAGGATTGGAGATCCCTCTCCAAAGTAAGGAGGGTAAGACATGTTCGGAGGGGAACTAGCAATAGCAGCAAGCAAACAAGTAAACTACCAAAGATAAATATTTTTGTATTTTTGATTTTTTTGTGAAGCAAACTAAATATAACAGCAAATAAAAAGTTGAACACGTGAATGATAATTTGTGCGAAGTTACTTGATAGTAGGTTGGTGATACTCCCCGGCAACAGCGCCAGAAATCCTTCCTAATACTTGTTATCTCCGTTGGGTTTTCCGTGAAGAGGAACCGGTGATGCAGCACAGTATAGTTAAGTATTTCCCTCAGTTGAGAACCAAGCTTTATCGAACCAATATCAGTAGCACGCAACCCCCGTCTTCAGCGACTGCACACAAAGAAGCAAACACTTGCACCCAGCGCGGGCACGAGGGTTGTCAATCCCCTTGGACTCGTTATTTGCAAGCTAGTGAAGTGTGTAAATGATAGTTGAATAAATTAAATTGAAAAATAAAATAAAAGAAAATAAATGGCAGTAAGGTATTTAAAGCTTTTGTAAACATATAAGTGAATAGACCCAGGGGTCATAGTATTTTCTAGTGGCATCTCTCATGTGGTAGGCATACGATGGGTAAACAAATTACTGTTGGGCAATTGATAGAAAAGCGCATAGTTATGTGATATTCACGGCAATGATCATGTGTATATAGGCATCACGTCCATAAACAAGTAGGCGAACCCCTGGCTGCACCTATTACTATTACTCCACGTCGAGAGCGCTTCTATGCTTGCCTCTCTAAGTATTAAGTTCATTACAAACAGAGTAATGCTTGGAGAATGATGGCATGATGTAGACAAAGAAAACTCAACCAATATGAATTAACCCCATCGTTTTATCCTTAGTGGTAATAATACAAAGGTGTATCTTGTCCCCTTCTGTCACTGGGATATAGAAACCCGTCAGATTGAACCCACTACAACTCACCCCTCTCACTGAAGAAAGATCAATCTAGTTGGCCAAACTATTTCAATAGATCAGAGAGGTTTATGAAGCTATAATAATCATGCAAATAAGAATCATAATAGAAATCAGAGAAGACTCAAATCTTTTTTCATGAATAATCTGAACATAAACCCATAATTCATCGGATCCCAACAAGCGCACCGCACAAAGTGATTACATCGAATAGATCACCGTGAAGATGCTGTGAACTTTGTATTAAAGATCAAGAGAGAGAGATAGCCATCTAGGCACTAACTACGGACCCGTAGGTCTGTAGGGAACTACTCACACATCACCATGGGAGCAGCAAGGTTAATGTAGAGGCCCTCCATGATCGATCCCCTCCTCCGGCAGGGCAGCGAAACAGGGCTCCAGATGGGCACATGGAGAAACAGAGACTCTCTAGGGTTTTGGGGATTTATTGGAATCTATACCGTAGAGAGGGGAGCCGGGAGACGCCCGAGGGGGCCACCACATAACAGGGCGCCACCACCCCCGCTGGGTGTGCCCTGTTGTGTAGTGGCTCCCTCGTGGAGCCTCCGGCCTCCTCCCGAAGCTTCGAGGTCTTCTTTTGGTCCAGAAAAAATCATAAAAAAGTTTTGGGGCAATTGGACTTCGTTTGGTACTATAACCTGAAAAATCAAAAACATGCAGAAAACAACAACTAGCACTGGGCACTGGGTTAATAGGTTAGTGCTCAAAAATAATATGAATTTGTAAATAATCACCCAAAAAGCATCCTAGAATGATAATATTATAGCATAGAACAATAAACAATTATAGATACGTTGGCGACGTATCACGAAGCAGAGGGTGTAGGTTAATTTCTGATGGTTTATCTATTTATAGGATTTTTTAGCGTTGGAATCACGCAAAACGGAGCCATGGGGTGGTCCCAAGCCATCAAGGCGCCATCACCCCCTTGGGCACGCCCTGATGGCTTGGGAGCACCTAGTGGCCCCCCTCTTGTGGTTCTTTGCTCCAATATTGCTCATATGTTTCAGAAAAAACATCAAAAAGTTTCGGGCGATTCTGAGAACTTTCATTTTCTGCACAAAAACAACACAATGGTAATTCTGCTGAAAACAGCGTCAGTCCGGGTTAGTTCTAATTAAATCATATCAATTACATCAAAACCATATATAAGTGTTGTAAACATAGGTGGATATGAAATGAATACTTCATAAATTATCAATACGTTGGAGACGTATCAGCGGAGGCTGGTGCAGGCGGCGGGTACAGACAGCTGCGAAGCTACACAGAGCAACAGTCACGACAATGCGTCTTCATGCGGGCGGGTTGCTCCGGCGTTTCGTGGCTCCACGCGCATCCGGGTAGCATCACACAGCTCTAGTAGCTCCGGCGACGGGTCACCGTCGCTACGAGAAGCACCAGTGCTTCCATGACCACGCCGTCGATGACATCACAACAGTCGTAGCTCTCGCGAATATACGGATTGAATCGGTGGTGGCAACCATGGCTACGACAACGAGGTAGGCAATGGGGATAGGCGGGCAGGGTCGTGGCAGGTCGAAGATGGACGGGCGGGCGACAGCGGCAACGGTTTTTGGCACGCGGCGGAGGCGGGCAGCCGCCGGGCGGGAGGTGGTAGGTGGGTGAAAGCAAACTGAAGGGGGTTGGGCGGTTGGCACGCGCCCGCCAGTTTTACATCTCCTGTAGGTGGCGATGCAAATTTGCATCTCCAGGTGTTGTATTTTACATCTCCTGAAGGTGAAGATATTTTTTTTGCATCTACATCATCTGTTGGAGATGTGTTTTTGGCCTCGAATATGCAAAAGTTAGTTATTTTTACATCATCTATTGGAGATGCTCTTAATGTTACTGAAAGTTGGCCGGAATTTACCCCTAGCTTACTGATGAAAAGTCTCTTGGCCGACTGCTCAACAAATGATTTTATTAAATAAAGTTGTCTGAAGTTCTCCGTAGATGCTCTAAGGGTGTGTTTGCTAGCATGCACAAAGGGTGCATCAGACTAAAAGTTCCCTCTCCAACCTACTTTCAGGTGTTTGGCAGGGTGTATGGGCTCTCCTGGGCATAGCCCATCTGATGCAAAAAAAGGCCTGAGCTATGCTCACTAGAGCACCACGAGACAAGCGAGCCAGGGTCAGCTAGCCTGGGTTCGACCCCCGCAAAAATCCCCTCCCGACCCACTTTGGATCGAACGACCTCCCCCCCCCCCCCCCGCACAATTTTCTCACTCAACCACCCCTCCTAACCTATCTGCCACCCCTCGCACCCCTCCTCTGTCCCGCGAACCCCATGGTGACTGTCGTGGTTTTGTCACGGCATGATGTCCTCATGAGAGAACTTAGGTGTGAGGCCATCGCAACTATGTGGCGGCTTGGGAGGGGTTGGTCGGAATCGAGAGACGCGAGTTTACCCAGGTTCAGCCCCTCCGATGGAGGTAAAAGCCTACGTCCTGCTATGTGTCTATATTGATGATGGCGACGATCTCGATTACAAGGGTGCAGAGTCGCTACCTCTAATCTCGAGAGCCTCTAATCTGTCTATCTCTAATGACTTGAAGTTCTCCCTCTAGGGGTGCTCTACCCCTCCTTATATAAGTGGAAGGGGTAGGTTTACATGTAGAGTCCTACTAGGATTAGGACTAGTCTCTCTTGAATCCTAATCCGGGTCTTGTTTCCTTTATAAGGGAATCCTTCCTCTCCTTTGGGCCTTCTCTATGAGCCGCCTGCGCCGGCTTACACGTTGGGCCTTGGGCCTGGTCGTCCTGTGACCCGGTAATAGAGGTGACCTATGAGCCGCCATACGATGGGCCGGGTCATACCTCCTGCCGGGTCATACCTCCAGCCGGGTTACCAATGAGTCGCCAAGCTCGGCTAGCGCAGCAGTGAGTCGTCGAGTCCCGCCCGGGTCATACTTCTGGCCGGGTTATACTGCGGGGTAATATCCCCGACGTTAGCCCCCAGGTTAGCTTCAATTTATTCATGGTAAGCTCCTGAAATAAGAATAACAAATATGTTAAAGGACCGGCTTGCTCCACTGGACGGCTTAATGAAGTAGCTCCTTGAAGATCCAGGTTTCTTCATATTAACGAGCCGTCTTCATGATCATACTGCAGATCCACGTCATTTGCAAAATATTGAGGATAAAACACCCATATGCCATTGAGTCGGCCGCCAATGCTTTGGCTTGATGAAATTATTGGAGATAAAAAAACCATATGAAGTTGAGCCGGCTTCCATTGCTTCGGCTTGATAAAAATATTGGGAAACAGAATTTCATCCATTGTTAAACCACTTCAACCTGTGGAGCCGGGTTGTTTATATAGAATCTGTCGGGTCATGATTTTTGACAATGCCGGGTCATGATCGCTGGTCACGCCAGGTCAAAACAAGCGGACTCCAGTTGACTTGATAACATTATTGGGAATAAAGAAACCCGGGTGATGCTGAGCCGGCTTTCAATGCTTTAGCTCCACCAAAACATGAGACCTAGCTCACTCAAAATTGATAGCTTGAAGATGTTTTTCTATTTTTTTATCTCCATATTACTTGTAGCCCCCAAGCTCCAAGTTTATCCATGATGACTTGGTGCTTTGTAATAATATATAGGACTGTGTAGCCCCCACGCTCCGGGTTGTCTTGCCTGCAGCAGCCTGGGACTTGTAATTATCTTATACTTATAAAACTTCAGCCAGTGTAGCCCCCAAGTGCCGGGTTGTTTTGCCTGCAACAGCCTGGGACTTTAAACTTTGTGTTGAATGTTGTAAATATATAGCTTTGGAGAAAATCCGGGTTGTCATCTAAGTCGCCCGATGTGGTTGAATGACTTGAATTTCACATGTGTAGCCCCCAAGGGCCGGTTCATCAGTGTGTGATGGGCCGGGTCTTCAATTTGGACCTCATAATCTGTTTAGACAGCCGAATACTGTAGCCCCCAAGTGCCGGGTCGCATGCCTGCAGCGACTTGGGACTTTTTAGAAATTTTGATCTGAGTAGTGTAGCCCCCAAGGACCGGGTCATTATGCAATAATGAGCAGGGACTTCTGTAGAGCTGACTTATGTAGACTTGATGAGCAATGTGCAGCCCCCAAGGGCTGGCTCAGTAAGAAAATACTGGGCTGGGACTTAGAAAAAGATAGAAAGGCCGACTCATCTCCCTGAGATAACCGGGTTCGTTGATAATGTGGTGAGTTGAAAAACAGCTTGCATTAGCCCCCAAGTGTCGTGGTGCATGCTTGCAGTGACATGGGACTTGCATACTTGATATAAACAGGACTTGAATAATGTAGCCCCCAAGTGCCGGTCGTATGCCTGCAACGATTCGGGACTATTCCTTCCATTGTAGAATAAAATTTTATCCACTGTCCAGATGATGTTTGCTGAAAACCTTGCATATCAATGTTGAACCATGCTCCTTGTTGTAAGCTGGTATTTTTGGGATGAAGAAATAATAGCCATTACTCTGAAGGGGCTTTGAAAACCTCAATCATCCAATGCTGGTTATGACAACCATAATGAAAAATCCAGCCATGTTGGCTATTTGAGATTTGAATAATATAACCCGGTTTGAAAGAACTGGTTCCTGCAATGTAGACCAGGATATCCATGCATATATGATGCATGGTAAGATGATGCAATGATGATGCAATGTATGATGCAATGTATGATGTTCTTGCTTTGAAGGCACAACCAGAAGAGATCAACTCTTGTATATGTCCTTGCTTTTTCTTTTTCAAAAACTCATATACCGGCTCTCCTGGCATGAACTCGTTGTTTGAACTCTTAACAGTACAGGGTCTCTAGTGAGAGTGACCGTCAACTCCTTTGAGCGGCTCAGGGTCTCTAGCCAAGATTAACTGGTAAGAGCACAACGAACCATAGAGAGGCGCAGCAGGGCATGAGTACCCCCCGGGCCCATAAGCTACTTCTCACGTGACATAAATCCGTCGTTTGAACCTTAAACAGTGCAGGGTCTTTAAAAGAGTAACTGTTTAAGAGTACGAACGGGCCACATAGCGAAGAGTATGCAGCAGATGGGTGAGTTTATCCTCGCTTTCCGTAAGCCGGCCCTCACATGACAAGAGCCGCCGGTTTAACCTTGACCAGTACAGGGTCTCTAGCGAGAGTGACTGTCAAATATTTTGAACAGCTCAGGGTCTCTAATCGAGATTAACTGGCAAGAGTTCGGCGGGTCACCTAGCGGAGTAGCAGCAGCATACAGGTAGGTTTAACTCGAACTTGCGGTGGCTGAAGAGCCGATCAAGAGGGTGTGTAAGCTAAACCCGGTGGGTTGGAAGCCCCCAAATGACCTTGTTGATGGAGTCAACTTTTTGGGTATACAACCCGGCCTTACGGTGGCTGAAGAGCCGATCAAGAGGGTGTGTAAGCTAAACCCGGCGGGTTGGAAGCCCCCAAATGACCTTGTCGACGGAGTCAACTTTTTGCACCATCTTGTAAGCCGCCATCTTGTATGAAGAAACGGCAGAAGCCTCCAAGTGACTTTATGATGATCCAATAAATCCGGGCACCCATGTTTGAATGGTGCATCATGGCGGTTCGTCCTCTTGGGCGACTTTTAATTGTTCCGCCAATAATGTAGTAGCCCCTGGAGTCGGGTTAACTTCCTTACAATGACCCGGGGTTCTTGTTTAAAACGACCAAATGTGTCGAGCCATGTCTGTAGCCCCTGAGTCTTAAGTCGACTCGAAGAGTTGGCTTGAGATTCTCCATACTTGACCGTGGCATAAACCGGCATATAGTTGACACCGGAAACACTTGAACGTGCTGAAGGCGCGTCTGTTGGGTGGCTCAGATAGGCGAGCCCTGCACCGATGAGTCGATGTAAACCGGACCGTGGGCACGGCGGCTTGCGCGCGTCCGTTGGGCGGCTCGTATAGGCGAGCACCGCACCGGTATGTTGATGTAGATCAGACCACAGGGCGGTAGCTCATAAGCGTCCGTTGGGCGGCTCGTACTGGTGTATGCGACACCTGGCGTGTTGATGTAAATGCGGGAGTCGGCGGTGGCGTTTGTAAACTGGCACAGACGTGCGAGTCGGCTGTGGCATTGTAAGCCGGTGCGGTCGCGAGAGACGGCCGCGGCGTTGTAAGCCGGTGCGATCGCGAGAGACGACCGCGGCGTTGTAAGCCGGTGCGATCGCGAGAGACGGCCGCGGCGTTGTAAGCCGGTGCGGTCGCGAGAGACGGCCGCGGCGTTGTAAGCCGGTGCGGTCGCGAGAGACGGCCGCGGCGTTGTAAGCCGGTGCGGTCGCGAGAGGCGGCCGCGGCATTGTAAGCCGGTGCGGTCGCGACACGGACGAAACGTTGGTCCAGCCTGATGTTGGCGCGCCTCCGTCTCCGTGGTATAAAGCCACTTAAATAATTGTCCTGCGTAAAAACATTGCATGCCAAAGTAATTGCTCTCGAAGAAATTTAACATACATGGAAAAATAGATAGGGGAAACACCACCTAGTATTTTTGTCGGACGAACGCGGACATCAGTGATGGATAATGCTTTACAGTGAAAACACGTCCAGCCGGGTCGCAGAGGCGTCTGGTCCAGCAGACTCCGTTCGTGTCCGTTGTACAACAGGGACACTGGCGCGGCCTCCGGATGGTCATTGTAGAGAGAAACGTATGGAAGGCGGACGGTGCACATTCGTCGTCCAACGTGCAGACACGGGATGATGCTGGCTCGGCCTCCGTTGAGTCGCCGTAGACTGGACCACATTGACAGCTGACTGCGCGCGTTCGTCATCCATCAGGCGGACAGATGCTTGGTTCAGTATGATGTTGGCGCAGCCTCCACCGAGTCCCCCATGGCTTGATCAACCCATGTCTTTTTTGTTGTTGTTGTTTCACGTAATGTCCATGCAACCATTGTAGCAAGCTAGCTAGCAACTGTCTCTTGTTCCTTTCCTTGGTAGCCTTCCGTGTACATTTGGAACACAAGAATAAATACTCAAAAAAGAACTTGAACCACACCGTGATGTTTCATGCACACAGGTCACAGCATCGGGACTTGCTTCCCCCCTTTTCTTTTTGTTCCTAAACAAATCTGATTACCAGTTGCTCACACGGAAATCGATCTCAGCCTGACTAAGTACATGTATCGCATCAGCTCCTACGGCACGCTCGCGTCCTGTCAGGCCGCGCTAGGGCCAGCCCATCGCAGCCAATCAGCCAGCGTATCATGGGCTTTTGCAACTTCCGTACCGCCGCCACCGACGTACGCGCTTTGGACTTGTTGGCCAATCAGTTTGCGAATTTGATCCGGACCGGCTAGACGAGGCTGCGGCGGCGGAGACGGGTCAACCAGAGGAGGCCAGCGAGACGAGTCGGAGAAGGACGGTGGGGTTAGGAGGAGCAGCGCCGGGTCAATGGAGACACGCTGTGTGAGGACGGGCACGATGGCGCGCGCTTTGGCGAGGCGCTGCAGGTCGCCGTTTGTGGCGGAGGCAGCATCCGAAGATCAGTAGCCTTTGACCAAGCTGACGAATTCCTTCAGTGGAAGTTGGACGAAGAAACTGCAGGCTGCTTCCATCCGTGTAGAAGAGCAAGACAGCTCCGCGCCCCAGCGGCCGGTGGTGGCGACGGGATGATGTGCTCGGAGCGTGGACGTGGCACTGGCGGACCGGCCGTGGGCGAGGCGCGCGGACCGGCCGCGATGCTGGCGCGGTGCGGGAGCTGGCTCGGGAACAAGCTAGGCGAGCCATGGCAGCAACAACGTTGGGAACGAGCTAGGCGAGCCATGGCGGCGGCTCAAGTGCGAGGTGGTTGAGTGAGCCGGCTCAAAGGCGCAGCGGCAAGGTGAGGCGAGGCAGCAGCAACGACGCGAGCGTGCCGTAGCGAGCGCAGTGGGGTGGAGGCGAGGCGGCCATGGCGCGGCGGACGGGCGAGGGCTAGGCGAGCCATGGCGTGACGGACGGGCGAGGCCGAGGCGGCCACGGTGCCGTGGCGGTAGTCGGAGACCGAATCCGTGGTGGATAGGTGAGCGAGAAATGAAGGCGAGGCGGAGCCATGGCGACGTCAACGCGCGGTAATTCCTTTTTTTCTTTATCAGACAAAATCCTGCTCTTGCCTAGGCCTTGTGCTAATTTGTTGATCAATTAAGGATTGCTGCTGCCGTAGGTCCTTGGATGGACCCTTCGAAGCTGACAGCTTGCATACAGATTTTTCCATGGTCTTGATTACCTCCAATCCGATTATTAAGGTTGAAGTGCTTCAAGACGGGCTCTTCTTCATCCGGTCAATCGCGAACTTCTTGATCCCTGTGAGAGCTCCCTCCAAGAACACAAATCCACCGTGTGCTAGTCTCACGGTGGGCGCCAACTGTCGTGGTTTTGTCACGGCATGATGTCTTCATGAGAGAACTTAGGTGTGAGGCCATCGCAACTATGTGGCGGCTTGAGAGGGGTTGGTCGGAATCGAGAGACGCGAGTTTACCCAGGTTCGGCCCCTCCGATGGAGGTAAAAGCCTACGTCCTGCTTTGTGTCTATATTGATGATGGCGACGATCTCGATTACAAGGGTGCAGAGTCGCTACCTCTAATCTCGAGAGCCTCTAATCTGTCTATCTCTAATGACTTGAAGTTCTCCCTCTAGGGGTGCTCTACCCCTCCTTATATAAGTGGAAGGGGTAGGTTTACATGTAGAGTCCTACTAGGATTAGGACTAGTCTCTCTTGAATCCTAATCCGGGTCTTGTTTCCTTTATAAGGGAATCCTTCCTCTCCTTTGGGCCTTCTTTGTCAGCCGCCTGTGCCGGCTTACACGTTGGGGCTTGGGCCTGGTCGTCCTGTGACCCGGTAATAGAGGTGACCTATGAGCCGCCATACGATGGGCCGGGTCATACCTCCAGCCGGGTTACCAATGAGTCGCCAAGCTCGGCTAGCGCAGCAGTGAGTCATCGAGTCCCGGCCGGGTCATACTTCCGGCCGGGTTATACTGCGGGGTAATATCCCCGACAGTGACTGCCCCCTGATCTGCATCCCCGTCGGTCCCTTCCCTCTTGTACATCGCCGCCGCCCCTCTAGACTCATCTACCTCACCACCGCCCCGGTCTACCTTGCCGCCGCCTTGGTCTTCGCCGTCACTCAACCTTGTCACTGTAGGTTCAACCCGCAGTCGCCTGATGTCTACTACACAACTTTATTCTTGTAGACTCTGTTGGGCCTCCAAGCGCAAAGTTTTGTAGGACAGTAGCAATTTTCCCTCAAGTGGATGACCTAGTTTATCAATCCGTGGACGGTGTAGGACGAAGATGGTCTCTCTCGAACAACCCTGCAATCAAATACAAGAAATCTCTTGTGTCCCAACACATCCAATACAATGGTAAATTGTATAGGTGCACTAGTTCGGCGAAGAGATGGTGATACAAGTGGAATATGGATGGTAGATATAGGTTTTTGTAATCTTAAAATATAAAAAAAAGGAAGGTAACAAGTAGTAAACAGCGAGCAAAATAGTATATCACTACTTGGAAATAAGGCCTAGGGTTCATACTTTCACTAGTGCAATCTCTCAACAATGCTAACACAATAGGATCATATGATCATCCCTCAACGTGCAACAAAGAATCACTCCAAAGTTCATATCTAGCGGAGAACATAAGATGAAATTATTGTAGGTAGTAAAACCACCTCAAAGTTACCCTTTCCGATAAATCTGTTGGGCTATTCCTATAGGTGTTACAAACAGCCCTAGAGTTTGTACCAAAATAACACCTATGATACATATCAATCAACCATAATGTCACCTAGATACTCCAATGTCACCACAAGTATCTGTGGGTTAGTTATTCGACATGCATCAAACAATTTCAGATTCATCATATTCAATCCAACACAAAGAACTTCAAAGAGTACCGCAAGATTTCTATCGGAGAACATAGTATGAAAACGTGCAATCAAGCCCTATGCATAGATTCCCAAGGTCACTGGAATCCGCAAGTTGATGCCATAACATATATCAAGTGAAACAATAGAATACCCCAATGTCACTACGGGTATCCGCATGCAAGACATACATCAAGTGTTCTCAAACCCAAAGTATTCAATCCGACACAACGAGATCTCAAAGGGAAAGATTCAATTCATCACAACGAGATAGCAAGGGAAGAACACCATATGATCCAACTATATTAACAAAGCCCGTGATACATCAAGATCGTGACATCTCAAGAACATGAGAGAGAGAGAGAGAGAGATTGAACACATAGCTACTGGTACATACCCTCAGCCCCGAGGGTGAACTACTCCCTCCTCGTCATGGCCTCCGCCGGGATGATGAAGATGGCCACTGGTGATGATTTCCCCTCTCCAGCAAGGTACTAGAAAGGCTCCAGATGGGTTTTTCTTTGATACAGAGAGTTGCGGCGGCGGAGCGGAAGTTATATGTTTATTTCTAAGGGTTTCTATATATATAGGATTTTTTGGCATTGGAATCACACTAAACGAAGCCACGTGGGCCCTACAAGCCATCAGGGCGTGCCGAGGGGGTTGGGCGCGCCCTATTGGATTGTGGCTCACAGGTGGCTCCCCTCCGATGGTTCTTCACTCCAGTATTTCTTATTTTCTCCAGAAAAATCATAAAAAAGTTTCGGGCGATCCGAGAACTTTTATTTTCTGCACAAAAACAACACCACGGTAATTCTGCTGAAAACAGCGTCAGTCCGGGTTAGTTGTAAATAAATCATATAAGGTGCATCAAAACCATATAAAATTATTGTAAACATAGGCAAATATTTCATGAATACTTCATAAATTAAGGATAGTAAAACTGAGCCTAATCCCAGCCCTCACAGCGAATTAGCATTTTCGACCGTCCGTTTCACGATGTGATCGTTCCTGGCCGTCAGATTTCGTCTTCAAAGTGATATGTCCTGTGATTTGGGTAATTTAGCCCAGCTGTCCTATGGGCTGCTACTCCAGCGGCCGAAACGAAGGCATGTGGTCAAGTGGGCCGTAGCGCAGCCCATTATACACCTTTGCTAAAAGCGGTCTAGTGCTGCGCTTCGCTGAAGCCTGAACTGTATCTATCGAGTTGCGATGCGCAGGGGAGCTGCCGGCGTGCGTCGCTCGATTGGATCCACCGGAGGTGCGGGAGGCAAGTCGATGCGTGTGCTGGGATCGACCGGAGGAACGGGAAACGGGTCTAGCTGATGCAGTCCAGCAGGCGAGGGGGTTAGCGAAGGCACACGACGCGACTGAAGAAAAGTGGGGGCGAGGGTGATAATGGCAGCGGGAAGGGAATCCGCCGCCACAGGCGATTCTGACAGACGCCATGGCTGCTCGGTCGAGCGAAAGTTTTCCAGCAAGCTGTGCCACCGCCGGCACCGCCACCACAACTACTACTGCTCGAGATCGGTGGATCTCCTCATCTCCCATCTCGAGACATGACCTGTGTAATCGTGCGCCGCCACAATCCCACCACCTATTGCACCCGCCACCACCAACTCCCCTCTCATACGTGCACGCACGGGATCAGTTGCCGCTCTATCACCGTTGTCCTGAGCAGGAGGAGCACAGGCCACAGAGACGACCAACTCTGTCCTGCTCTTGCGCTGCGTACTTATACCTTTCTCGTCCACGGCGCCACTGTAACGCCCAAGATGCGATCCTATCCTTATTTTGGCTCGAGGCCTTGACAGGGATAGAAGCGCATCTCGTCGTTTCGCAAGAATGGATATCATTACGAGTACATATAAAGAAGATATGAGTATATGAATTGGCTTACACTCGCCACAAGCTAAATCATGATCACATCAATACAACAACATATTCAATAATGGTTACGCACACGATAAAAACGATAAAAACGACATCCATCCTTGCTATCCCAGGCTACCGGCCTGGAACCAATCCTAGATCGATGAAGAAGAAGAAGAACTCCAAATCAAACAAGCATCACGCTCACGTCAAATCATCGCATTACCTATACCTGCAAATGTTGTTGTGGGTATCAAGACGTGACTAATCTATGAGCCACAGGGACTCACCAATCGCATTTCCATGGGTATCAAGACTAGCAAAGCTTAATGGGTGTGGAATGGTTAAGTGGTGAGGCTGCAGCAAGCACTAAGCATTTATTTGAGTGGCTAACTTATGGGTACAGAAAATAAGAAGGGTGGTTTACGCATAATCGGACGTGAACTAGTAATGATCACTAAGTGATCCTGAACACCTACTTACGGTCAAACATAACCCCACCGTGTTCTCTCTCGGTTCAGAACTCACGAGTAGAGACAGTCATGGTTACGGACAAGGTTGGCGTGTTTTATTTGAGTTTACTTTAAGTTTTCTAAGACCGGATGTTAAACAAATTTCCAAGTTGCCACATAACCGCGGGCACGACTTCTCGAAAAGATTTAGCCTGCAGGGGTGCTCCAACACATCCATCACAAACTAGCCACACAATGCGTGGGAAACCTCAACCACGGAATGGCCCGAAGTATCCTCAGAATCCCGGTGGAAAACCTCAACCTCGAGATAGCCCAAAGTATCCTTGGAATCTCGTGCACAAGACGTTCGAGAAAGGCAAAACAAATCCAGCAAGACGGCCCGATGTGTCTACGAACCCGATAGGAGCCGCGTATCTCGTTCTCAAGACACGACCGGATGAGCTACGCGTACGGTGGCCTGATAGAAATCACCCGAGTTGCCACGGGGTGGCCCCGCACAGTGCTCTATTTTGGACCAACACTCATGAGGAGCACTGGCCAGGGTTGTTGATTAATTATCCACGGGTTCATGACGCCCTATGCTAATTTATTAGTTATTAGACAAATATAGTACCAATGTTGGGCCTTGCCAGAAGATTTTAATCCCAAAACGAAAATCAAGGGGGTCCCCATAACAACCCCAAGCATGTTAGGAGCGCTCAATATGGAACATAACGCCGGTACACAAGTAACTAGGGCGGCAAAAGTGGAACAAAACACCGAGAAAAAAGCCAAGCCTTCCACCTTTTACCAAGTATATATGTGCATTAAATTAAATAGCAATAATATTGTGATATCTCAAAATATCCATGTTGTCACATGGAAACAACTTGCACCTGCAACTAGCAACGCAATAAGAAGGGCTGAGCAAGCGGTAACATAGCCCAACAATGGTTTGTTGGGATGTGGAGGGTTAGAGACTTATAGTGGCATTTTGGGAGGCTTGACAAACAAGTGGTAGGAAGCGAGACATAGCGATTGAAACGAGACAACTAGCATGGCAATGATAGTAGTTGTATCCAGGGAAATGTTCATCTTGCCTGAGATCCCGCTTGGAAGAAGAACCAATCCGTGAAGAAGACGATCGAATGAAGTCAAATGAATCCTCACACACCGAAAGCTTTCGGTACTCTATCGAGAAGAAGAAATCCGGAAACAACAATCAACACATGATAAACACCTCAACATATGCATGACATGATGCGCAAACAATATGATGCAAGTCCGGTTTAATCATGCAAGACATGGCAAAGCACAACAATCAATTACTACACATTAAGTGAAGTTCAATATGCAACGAGTTGCATATTGACGAAACTCCACATTCAAATTATTTAGGTTCACTCTCGTTTAGATACTCATCAATATTAAGTGTTGTTAACATGGGTGGTCATGGTGTCACGCCCAAGATGCGATCCTATCCTTATTTTGGCATGAGGGCCTCGACAGGGATAGAAGCGCATCTCGTCGTTTCGCAAGAATGGATATCATTACAAGTACATGTAAAGAAGAGATGAGTATATGGTATTGGCTTACACTCGCCACAAGCTACATCAATATCACATCAATACAACAACATGTCCAAACATCATACAGAAGAGCAGGGTCCGACTACGGATGAAAACAAACGGAAAAAAAAAGACATCCATCCTTGCTATCCCAGGCTGCCGCCTGGAACCCATCCTAGATCGATGAAGAAGAAGAAGAAGAAGATCTCCAAATCAAACAAGCATCGCGCTCACGTCAAATCATCGCCTTACCTGTACCTGCAACTGTTGTTGTAGTAATCTGTGAGCCACAGGGACTCAGCAATCTCATTTCCAAGGGTATCAAGACTATTAAAGCTTAATGGGTGAGGTATGGTTAAGTGGTGAGGCTGCAGCAAGCGCTAAGCATTTATTTGAGTGGCTAACTTACGAGTACAAGAATAAAGGGGGATGATTGTCGCATAAACGGACGTGATCTAGTAATGATCCCTAAGAGATCCTGAACACCTACTTACGTCAAACATAACCCCATCGTGTTCTCTCTCGGATAAGGACTCACGAGAAGAGACAGTCACTGTTACGCACCCGGTTGGTGTATTTTATTTGAGTTTACTTCAAGTTTGCTATGACCGGGTGTTAAACAAAGTTTCCAAGTTGCCACGTAACCGCGGGCACGGCTTTCCGAAAGATTTAACCCTGCAGGGGTGCTCCAACTCATCCATCACAAATTAACCACACACCGCGGGAATAACCTCGACCACGAATCCCGTGATTTCCTAAGTAATTCCATTGGAAAACCTCAACCTCGATATAGCCCGAAGTATTAACGGAATTCCTCGCGCAAGACGTTCGAGAAAGGTAAAACAAGTCCAGCAAGACTGCCCGGCAGGCCAGATCCCAATAGGAGTCGCGCGTATCTCTTTCTCAGGGCACTACCAGATGGGACTAGCTACGGGGAAAACCAATCCCCGGGTTTCCTCGAGGCGGCCCCGCAGGCAGCCCGTTTTGGACCAACACTCATGAGGAGCACTGGCCCGTGTTGTTGATTAATTATCCACGGGGTCCGGAAAGTCCCTATGTAGTTTTATTAGTTATTAGGCAAATGTAGTACCAATGTTGGGCCTTGCCAGACACGTTTTATCCTAAAACGAAAATCAAGGGGGTCCCCATAACAACCCCGAGCATGTTAGGAGCGCTCAATTATGGAACATAACACCGGTACACAAGTAACTAGGGGCGGCAAGAGTGGAACAAAACACCGAGCAAAAGGCCAAGCCTTCCACCCTTTACCAAGTATATATGTGCATTAAATTAAATAGCAACAATATTGTGATATAACAAAAGGATGTCCATGTTGGCACATGGAAACAATTGCACCTGCAACTAGCAACGCTATAAGAAGGGCTGAGCAAGCAGTAACAAAGCCAAACAATGTTTGCTGGAATGTGGAGGGGTTAGAGGCTTTTCATGGAAGTTTGGGAGGCTTGACATACAAGTGGTAGGTAGCGAGACAGCGATAGAAACGAGACATCTAGCATGGCAATGATAGTAATGGTATCCAGGGAAATGATCATCTTGCCTGAGATCCCGCATAGAAGAAGAACGAATCCGTGAAGTAGACGAACGGGACGTAGTCGAACGAATCCTCACACTCCGAACGCTTTTGGAACTCTATCGAGAAGAAGCAATTCGGGAACACAATCAATACACGAGAACACCACCACATATGCAGGACATGATGCAGACACAAATATGATGCATGTCCGGTTTGATTATGCATGGCCTGGTAAAGCACAACAATCAACTCCTACATATTAAGTGAAGCTCAATATGCAACGAGTTGCATATTGACGAAACTCCACGTTCGAAGCATTTAGTTCACTCTCGTTAGGTACTCATCAATATTAAATGTTGTTAACATGGGTGGTCATGGCATAAGGTGAAGATGGAATTACGCAATTTTAACTGGAGAATGAGAACGCACCTACAACAAAATAATAAATCTCCATGTTACGAGAAATGCGGTTAATGTTGTTTAACTACCCAATCATTTTAAATGTTGTTCATCATGGCAAGAGGGAAAGCATACACAACTACATCATCTAGGCATTTTAAAAGAGGCCGAAAGCAACATATAGCATTTCCAAAGTGACCTCATAAGCAATTCTTAAGTTTGGTACAGATCTGCCTATCACATATTTTATATTTATTAAACAGCAAAATAAAGTGTGTCATGAGATTCTACATGTTTTTCTAGTCAAGTTACATATGTGGAACATTTTTTATCGGAGCTACGGTTTGGTATTTATGAAATAAATCATGTTACATGGCATTTAAACAAAATACATGATAACAGCAAGTTAAACACTTTTAACATGGTTGAAAGTTGGTTATTATGAATCTACACAAAATTCTGAACATCTTACATATGTATATATTTTTCATATGATGCACGGTTCTCAAGTTATTAAATGCATGGACATTAGGGGGTTTTCTGTAAAACCGCAATTCCTGGGATAAATACTAAACTCGCAGGATTAAAAAAATGATACACGGGCCGAATCCACAGCGTACTGGGCCAACAGAGTAGGCGCAACATAACAGTACTGTGCACCGGCAAAGAATAGGCAGAGGGCTGCTCACCTCGGGCTTGGCCCATTCGGGGAGGCAGGCCGGGACTGGGGCGAGCTGGGCCGGCGGCGGCGCCGCTGGGCCCCGCGCGTGCGCGGCCCACGCACGGGCGCAGCGAGCGAGCGAGCGAACCGAGCCTCCTGCTCGATCCCGACGGTGCAATGGAGGTGGGCGGCGGCGGCGGCCTCTGGCGGGCACGGGACGAGACGGCGATGGCGGGATGCGACGGGGCCAGCCAGATCCGGCCACGGGAGGTCACTGGGGCCCGGTCTTCGGCCGGATCGGGGCGGAGGCGAGCCGGAGGAGGAGCTCCGAGCGGCTGCGGCGACGGCTCTTCGGGCAGCACTCCGGCGAGCTCAAGGACGGCGGCCGAGGCGAGGCTCCGGCGAACGGGCGGGGAGGCAAGGTCGAGGCACCGGAGCTTGGCAACGGGGCGACCTCAACCACGGGGCGCGCGGCGCGGGTGGCCATGGAAGGAGCCGTGGGGCGGCGGCGGTTGCGGGCTTGCGGCGGCAGAGATCCGGGCTCGGGCGGGCTCCGGATGGGCTTGGCGGGCCCTACGCGCTGGAGGAGAGAGGAGCTGGGAGGTGCGGTGCTGAGTGGTGGGAGGTGCGGCGGCGGCGCGGATTTCGAGGCAGGGGCTTAGGGTTGCCTGATTTGGACTCGTAGGGGTCTATTTATAGCAAATGGGGCTAGGTTAGGGGGTTTTGCACCGTTTTTGGACCTTCGGATCTCGATCCGACGGTCCGGAAGCGGAGGGGGCTAGGAGGGCTATGTGGGCTGTGTAGAGTGGTGGTGGGCTAAGAAGAGAGGGAGGTTGGTGGCCCGGCGACAAGTTTAAAACCGCTAAAACATCCGACGAATAAACCGATGACGGTGCCGCTACGGTCGACCGTTCGGGTATCAAACGATCTCTGATTGCGACGAAACTTGCTTGGTAGGCGGTCTACCTACAATATAACAAGACCGCATGCCAACTTTCGACCCAATCCGAGAATATTTTTCGCGCTCTTTAAAAACACTATTTTTTTATGCCGCGGGCGCATGCGTGTGTGGTTGGTCTCGAAACGGTCAACGACACGAACGGAGAGAACCGGCAACTACGAACGGGTGCAAATTTTCAAAAATGAGTGATGATGCTATGCAGATGATGCGAATGATGCGATGATGAATGCGACAATAGAACGAATCACATGACGAGAACGGAATGAAAGGGGAATCTTCTGGAGCGTCGGTCCCGGGCTGTTACACATGGCCTAAGGTGAAGATGGAATTAAGCAATTTAAATGGAGAAGGAGAACATTCATATAACAAAATAATAACTCTTCATATTACGAGAAATGCGGTTAATGTTGTTTAACTAAACAATCGTTTTAAATGTTGTTTATCATGGCAAGAGGTGAAGCATACACAACTATATCATCTAGGCATTTTAAATAAGGCTGAAAGCAACATATAGGAGTTCCGAAACGACCTCATATGCAAATTAAGAATTTGTTCCAGATCTGCCTATCACATATATTATATTTATTAAACAGGAAAATAAAGTGCACGATGTGATTCTACACGTTTATTCTAGTCAAGTTACATATAAAGATCATTTTAAACGGAGCTACGGTCATTTAGTTATGAAATAAATCATTTTCGCATGGCATTTATGCAAATTTAAACAAACAACAAGTTTAAACATTTTTATCATGGATGAAAGTTGACTATTATTAATCTACACAAAATTCTAAGCATTTTTCATATATAAAGTTTTTACATATGATGCACGGTTAGTAGTTATGATATGCATGAACTTAGGGGTTTTTCTGCAATCTGTAATTCCTGGATAATTAGCAAATTCGACAAACAGGAAAAAAACATGTCATGGGCCGGATCTGGCAGGGTCCAACAAGGGCAACGGGCGCAGGATAGCTGGGGCTGGGGAGGCCTCACCACTAGGCCAACGGGCCGGTTGAGGAGGCAGAGGAGCGGCGCGGCTGGGCCGGCAGGTGGGCCAGGAGCGCGATGGCGGCCCACGTGAGCGCTCGCCAGGTCAACGCATAGGAGCTTCGTGCTCCTCCCGATCCGCAGGGGAGGCCATGGCGGCAGTTGCAGGAGACGTTGACGGCGGCGCACGAGGAGGTCGAGGACGGGTCGTGGCAACGTGGATCCGGCGGATCCTGGCACGGGACTGCGAAGCAGGGCCCCAAGGTGGCCGAATGTGGAGCTTGGGCGCGGCGGCTGGCTCTTCGGGGACGAACTCAAGGGCCATAGAGATCTCCTCTTTGACAACGAGAGAAGAGAGGTTAACGGAGGGAGAAAACACACGGAATGGATGGGGAAGATGGGCGGCGACCTGCGGGGCAGCTCTGGCGGACGTCCGGCATTGGAGCTTGCGGCAGGCTGGCGCGGGGATGATCTGGAGGCCGGCTTCGGGCATGGGGCACGGCGTATGGGCGACGGTGGGCGCGCTCGGCCCGATTCGGGCCCGGGGGCGGGCCGGAGATGGGCTCGACGGGCCCTGCGTGCTGGAGGAGAGAGGAGGCGGTTGGGTGGCAGCTGCCTGTTTGTTCGGCGTGGAAAACGAGGTGGAGCTAGGGTTTAGGGTCAAAATTGGGCAGGTTAGGCTTCTTAAATAGGAAAGGGGGCTAGGGTTAACTGTTTTACCTGTTTTCGGACCTTCCGATCGCGATCGGACGGCTCCGGTCACGGGGTAGGCTAGGGTAGGTCTAGTAGGTTGTGTAGAGGGGTGGTGGGCTAAGAAGAGAGGGAGGTTTTGCAGCCCGGCACAGAGTTTTATAAAGCGAAACGTCCGACGAATGAACAGGCTATAGAGCCGCTATAGGGTTAACGGTTCGGGTATCAAACGGACTCCGAATGCGATGAAATTTGGCAGGCGGTCTACCTACACTATATTAAGACCGCACGCCAACTTTCGACGCATTTACAGAATGTTTTATACACACTTTTAAAACAATATATCAAACAATGTCGCGGCCGCGTGCGTGTGTGGTTTGTCTCGAAACGATCGACGACAAAAACGGAGAGGACCGGCAACTACGAACGGATGCAAGATTTAAAAAATTACGGCAACAGAGTCTCGATGCTATTCAGATGATGTGAATGATGCGATGATGAATGCAACAACCAAATGGAACACATGACGAAACTCAAAATAAAGGGGAATCTTCTGGAGCGTCGGTTTCGGGATGTTACAACTCTCCTCCACTAATAAAAGATCTTGCCCCGAGATCTTAGAATGAGAAGGGGAAGAGGAAGAGGAAAGGAAGAGGTAAAACTTAGCTACTTCTTTGACAAACGAGTGAAACCAATGAACCTTGAAGGATGCAAAGAGATGAAGAATGACACGAGGAACAATTAAGAATTCAAAAGAAATTTGGGCAGCACTTCGGTTGAAAAGAGAGGAAAACTTGATAAGATCGAAATAACTTGAAAAGAGGGCACAACACTCCGGTTAATTGATAAACAAGGAAGAACATGATCTTGACAAACCGAGATGATGGTTTGAAGAGAGCAACATCACAACGCCTTCGGAACAAAAGAATAGAAGCTAGATCGGTTGGAAGAAGAGAACTGAGAGAAAATGACAATTCCTACCACTGTTGAATTGAAAAGCATCCTTACAAGGAAGGATTGAACGGAGTTGTTGGATAATCAACAACAAAAAGAAAACGCTTGTTGTGGGCTTATGGAAACCCTCTCAAAATTATGAGGTGACAACCGGCCACTAACGGAAACAATTGATTGCTTGGAAGCAACAAGACATGCAAAACTTCTTTCACCAAAAGGATACATTGAACTTGGATCATGGTAAACACCGCAAATAGCAACAATCCCTAGGAAAGTCTTTAGGTGAAATCCAATCCAAGATAACTCCAAGAAAGAAATGATGGGTTTACGTATCTCATTCTTGACAACTTCTCTTCGAGACTCCTCATGAATCAAGGATGCTATAACACCACCTCAAAAGATAAGGGAGGATAAGTTGCACATTGAAATGCAAGACAAAGAATACTTGAGGTCCTCCAAGAAGAATCTTGAAAGACACTTTGCGAAAGAAGAAAATCATTGACGAACCACCATGAAGGACTTCTTCAAAGAACTCCAAAATGAAAGGATGATAGAAAACAATTGAAGGTGGAAAAGGACAAGATTTAGGCCATGCAAAGATTTAGATGGAGCTTCGCGAAGGTATACTTGAGAAAGCTTGGAACTCCGGAAAAGAAAAGATGGAAAACTTAGCATCAAGAATTTGATATCATGAACAACTTCGGAAGAAGGATTGAAATCACTTTGATGAAACAAGAATAAGAATTATGTTATGCTTATCCTTCATCAAGTTAAATTGATGACAAGCAACGGATTCAGCATACCACTTATTCTTCTTGAAAAGGATTGAAGAGAGATAACACGAACTTGAAGAAGTCTTGAACGAAACACCGGTAAGAATTTGCAAACGAATGAGGAAACTATGAATGAATGGAGATACATGAGAACGAAGAGATCAAGATCTGCCTAGCAGAAGACTTGAACAAGGCACCAGAATAATTGAGATACAAACAAAGAGACAACAATGGCGAAGAATTTGAGAATGAAAGCTGAAAGCTGAGAATGAAGAAATCTTCTGAAATGATGGCCTTCGGGGATCGAGGAACGAACACAACACTGAAAAGCTCTGGATAGATATGGAAGGGATTCCTCACGAATGGAAACAATTCGGGTGGATAGCATGAAGCTTTAACCATGAATCTTCATGAGAATGGACAAAGATTAAGAGAAACACTCCTTCGATCTTCAACGCTGAGAATGATGATGAGAAACAACCTCATGAATTACTGAGACACTCCGGAACAATGAATAAGTAAAGGTTGAGCCAATGATGAAAATAATAATTTGAAGTGATCTTGGAGACGGAATATGACTGACGAAATTCATTCTTACGTCATATTGAAAAGAACTTGAGGATATCTCTGGAAAAGATTAGAAGAGCCAGGTAAGATCCTCGGAAAGACCTGTGGGTTATGGGCCCACTAAAAGGAACACCTTTGAAATGATTGCTTAGGAAGAGAAATTGCACCGGTACAAATGAAAACTTGATGAGGTGAGAACCCCGAACTATTTTGAAAAGTTTGAATGAAAAAAACGAATCTTCTAAGATATCTTTAGCACTCCGGATAGAAAAGAGAGAGGGAAGAATAAACAAGGGAGGCTTGATTAAGAATTTCAACACGGGAAAACATTTAACGAGTGAAAAGGATATGATGAATATGGAGGGGTTGAATTGAATCTGCCGGAGAAGTAAACTAGAATGAAGAACTACTAACTTGAAACTCCTGAGAATCTTCACAATGAATCGTCGGATACAATACGGGAGAAAAGATAGCAGAAGCATCAATGAAAAGAAAGGCACTTGGATGATAATTTAATCATTGAAGAAAAGGGCTGGAGGGTGGGGAAAACAAAGACAACTTGGGACGGATGAAACAAACTTCAGAAAAGAAATATGAGGATTGATCTTGCAAATATTGGAGAAGATTGAATTAACTTGAAGAGAAGCACACCGGTTGGAAAAGACTTGACATGACAATTTGATTGATCAAAAGAATTAGCACTCCCATAGAAATATGAGAACATCGCTTAGGAAAGGTCCGAAATCAACATTTGTCATCGAAGCAACTTGAATTACCATACTCCAACAAAACAAAGGATGGGGCTTGAGAATTTAGCCGGATACAAATACATAACCCATTTGCATTTGTTGGAAGAATAATCCTAGGTAACTACTTGAATTCCCACCTAAGAACTTCCGAAATCTTTTGGTTATGCAATCAGGTCCACGGATACACGGAGTAAAATCCATCACTCAACTCCTAGCAATAACACTACTCTCCAATGTGTCACATCTATCAACACATAACCAGAGGCCTCGGAAATTCATCTACCTCAGACCCTCGTAATTACAATGATACTAAACATGGCGGTACATGCGATCCCACTCCCCAGTACTGGGTGCCGCCACACTCTTCGCACCACGAATCGTATTGAAGCAATTTCGAACATCCGCGTCCTGAGATACTAAGGAAACTGAACGATAGCGATGTGTCAAGAAACCCCTGGAGCTCTACTCCCCGGAAACAGGAGGCACCAAGTATAGAACTCCGTCACATCGACATCATAGAGGTTCCAAAATACCCGTGTGATTCTAAAAAAAATTGAGTGGGAAGAGGGGTTGAATTAAAATTCCTAAGTCGTAATTCCTCACCAGAGCATAGAAGAGGAGTAAAAAGAATCCTACTCTCCGATATAACTAGACTCAAAATAGTTTTTTTACTAGACTCGACTAGGCCAAGTTCGATCAATCAAGGGGGCTCCTAGGTCGGTACTACTCTGATACCAACTTGTAACGCCCAAGATGCGATCATATCCTTATTTTGGCTCGAGGCCTCGACAGGGATAGAAGCGCATCTCTTCGTTTCGCAAGAATGGATATCATTACAAGTACATGTAAAGAAGAGATGAGTATATGAATTGGCTTACACTCGCCACAAGCTAAATCATGATCACATCAATACAACAACATATTCAATCATCATACATAAGAGCAGGGCCTGACTACGGATGAAATCAAACGATAAAAATGACATCCATCCTTGCTACCCCAGGCTGCCGGCCTGGAACCCATCCTAGATCAATGAAGAAGAAGAAGAACTCCAAATCAAACAAGCATCGCGCTGACGTCAAATCATCACATTACTTGTACCTGCAACCATTGTTGAGGAAATCGTTAACTCGTAGCTGCTCGGTTGGTTGGCGAGTAGGTGATTAATAGGCTAATCGGCAATTTAATCGGCCTTTTAATAAATTAATCGCGTGATTAATCACTTAATCGTCTACTCGGTGACCCTATGAGTATGGATTAATCGGCAAGTTAACTGATTAATCGGATGAATTCTTAAACAGGGCATGCAACTGTTGTTGTACTAATCTATGAGCCACAGGGACTCACCAATCGCATTTCCATGGGTATCAAGACTAGCAAAGCTTAATGGGTGAGGAATGGTTAAGTGGTGAGGCTGCAGCAAGCACTAAGCATTTATTTGAGTGGCTAACTTACGAGTTCAGAAAATAAGAAGGGTGGTCTACGCATAATCGTACGTGAACTAGTAATGATCACTAAGTGATCCTGAACACCTACTTATGGTAAAAGATAACCCCACCGTGTTCTCTCTCGGTTCAGAACTCACGAGTAGAGACAGTCATGGTTACGCACATGGTTGGTGTATTTTATTTGAGTTTACTTTAAGTTTTCTAAGACCGGATGTTAAACAAATTTCCAAGTTGCCACATAACCACGGGCATGACTTCTCAAAAAGATTTAACCCTGTAGAGGTGCTCCAACTCATCCATCACAAACTAGCCACATGCTGCGTGGGAAACCTCAACCATGGAATGGCCCGCAGTATCCTCAGAATCCAGGTGGAAAACCTCAACCTCGAGATAGCCCAAAGTATCCTTGGAATCTCATGCACAAGACGTTCGAGAAATGTAAAACAAATCCAGCAAGACCGCCTGACGTGTCGACGAACCCGATAGGAGTCGTGTATCTTGTTCTCAGGACACGATCGGATGAGCTACGCGTACAGTGGCCTGATAAAAATCAACCGAGTTGCCCCGGGGTGGCCCCGCACAGTGCTCTATTTAGGACCAACACTCATGAGGAGCACTGGTCTGGGTTGTAGATTAATTATCCATGGGTTCATGACGCCCTATGCTAATTTATTAGTTATGAGGCAAATGTAGTACCAATGTTGGGCCTTGCCAGAAGATTTTTATCCCAAAATGAAAATCAAGGGGGTCCCCACAACAACCCCAAGCATGTTAGGAGCGCTCAATATGGAACATAACACCGGTACACAAGTAACTAGGGCGGCAAAAGTGGAACAAAACACCGAGCAAAAGGCCAAACCTTCCACCTTTTACCAAGTATATATGTGCATTAAATTAAATAGCAATAATATTGTGATATCTCAAAATATCCATGTTGTCACATGGAAACAACTTGCACCTGCAACTAGCAACGCTATAAGAAGGGCCGAGCAAGCAGTAACATTGCCAAACAATGGTGTGCTAGGATGTGGAGGGTTAGAGGCTTATCATGGCATTTTGGGAGGCTTGACAAACAAGTGGTAGGAAGCGAGACATAGCGATAGAAATGAGACAACTAGCATGGCAATGATAGTAGTGGTATCCAGGGAAATGTTCATCTTGCCTGAGATCCCGCTTGGAAGAAGAACCAATCCGTGAAGAAGACGATCCAACGAAGTCGAACGAATCCTCACACACACAACACTTTAGGTACTCTATCGAGAAGAAGCAATCCGAAAACAACAATCAACACATGATAAACACCTCAACATATGCATGACATGATGCGCAAACAATATGATACAAGTCCGGTTTAATCATGCAAGACATGGCAAAGCACAACAATCAATTACTACACATTAAGTGAAGTTCAATATGCAACGAGTTGCACATTGATGAAACTCCACATTCGAATTATTTTGGTCCACTCTCGTTTAGATACTCATCAATATTAAATGTTGTTAACATGGGTGGTCATGGCCTAAGGTGAAGATGAAATTAAGCAATTTAAATGGAGAAGAAGAACATTCATATAATAAAATAATAACCCTCCATATTACAAGAAATGCGGTTAATGTTGTTTAACTAAACAATCATTTTAAATGTTTTTTATCATGGCAAGAGGTGAAGCATACACAACTACATCATCTAGGCATTTTAAATGAGGCCGAAAGCAACATAAAGCACTTCTGAAATGACCTCATATGCAAATTAAGAATTTTTTCCAGATCTGCCTATCACATATATTATATTTATTGAATAGTAAAATAAAGTGCATGATGCGATTCTACAAGTTTATTCTAGTCAAGTTACATATAAAGATCATTTTAAACGGAGCTACGGTCATTTAGTTTGAAATAAATCATTTTTGCATGGCATTTACGCAAATTTAAACAAACAACAAGTTTAAACATTTTTATCATTGATGAAAGTTGACTTTTATTAATCTACACAAAATTCTAAGCATTTTTCATATATAAAGTTTTTACATATGATGCACGGTTAGTGAGTTATGATATGCATGAACTTAGGGTTTTTTTTGCAATTTGTAATTCCTGGATAATTAGCAAATTTGACAGACAGGAAAAAAACATGTCATGGGCCGGATCTGGTAGGATCCAACAAGGGCAACGAGCGCAGGATAGCTGGGGCTGGGGAGGCCTCACCACTGGGCAAACGGGCCGGTTGAGGAGGCAGAGGAGCGGCGCAGCTGGGCCGGGAGGTGGGCCAGGCGCGTGATGGCGACCCACGCGAGCGCTCACCAGGTCAACGCACGGGAGCTTCGTGCTCCTCCTGATCCATAGGGGAGGCCACGGTGGCGGTTGCAGGAGACATTGACGGCGGCACACGAGGAGGTCAAGAACGGGTCATGGCAGCGTGGATCCGGCGGATCCTGGCACGGGACAACGAAGCAAGGCCCCAAGGTGGGTGGATCTGGAGCTTGGGCGCGGCGGCTGGCTCTTCGGGGACGAACTCGAGGGCCATGGAGATCTCCTCTTTGACAGCGAGAGAAGAGAGGTTAACGGAGGGAGAAAACACATGGAATGGACGGGGAAGATGGGTGGCGACCTGCGAGGCAGCTCCGGCGGATGTCCGGTGTTGGAGCTTGTGGCGGCCTGGTGCAGGGATGATCTGGAGGCCGACTTCAGGCATGGGGCACGGCGTACGGGCAGCGGCGGGCGCGCTCGGCCCGATTCGGGCCCGGGGCGGGCCGGAGATGGGCTCGACGGGCCCTGCATGCTGGAGGAGAGAGGAGGTGGTTGGGTGGCGGCTGGCTGTTGGTTCGGCATGGAAAATGAGGTGAAGCTAGGGTTTAGGGTCAAATTTGGGCAGGGTAGGCTGCTTAAATAGGAAAGGGGGCTAGCGTTAACTGTTTTTCCCGTTTTCGGACCCTCCGATCGCGATCGGACGGCTCCAGTCGCGGGGTAGGCTAGGGTAGGTCTAGTGGACTGTGTAGAGGGGTGGTGGGCTGAGAAGAGAGGGAGGTTTTGCAGCCCGGCATAGAGTTTTATAAAGCGAAACGTCCGACGAATGAACCGGCTATAAGGCCGCTATAGGGTTAACGGTTCGGGTATCAAACGGTCTCCGAATGCGATGAAATTTGGCAGGCGGTCTAGCTACACTATATTAAGACCGCACGCCAAATTTTGACCCATTAAGAGAATGTTTTATACAAACTTTTAAAACAATATTTCAAACTATGTCACTGGCGTGTGCATGTGTGGTTGGTCTCGAAACGATCGGCGACAAAAACGGAGAGGACCGGCAACTACGAATGGATACAAGCTTTGAAAAATGACGACAACGGAGTGTCGATGCTATGCAGATGATGTGAGTGATGCGATGATGAATGCAACAACTGTCGTGGGAACGAGCCTGACAGTAGAAGATAGGGGTACGAAGGGAGAGGGCAGAGTCCTAGCTACGGCGAGGGTGTACACACAGATGTACGAGTTCAGGCCCCTCTCGTGGAGGTAACAGCCCTACATCTCGATGCTCAGGAGCTTTTCTGTCGTGTGGAATATAGGAGTTACAGGGTGCGAACCCTTGTGCCAGAGGGGAGGGGCGGCTTATATAGAGTACGCTGCCCCTCATAATGTCCGGCATCTAAGGGTCCGATCGTGGCTATAAAGGTGAACGTTACTGGTAACGTATGCAATAAATGCTACTTATGATCTAGACGAACGCCTGCCCGTTAGCCTCCCTGGGGTGGCTTCTGGTCTTCTGCGGTCGACTGTCTTCTGGTTCTGCCGAGTGAAAGATAACTGTCGAGTGAAAGGTAATCTCCGAGTGAATATTGTCGAGTGACTTGTATGTCTTGGTGATTTCAGTCGGAGACTTCCTTGTTGTCCTTAAGCTTTTTGGGGCAGTGTCCTTAGGTAGGGTATGTAGGTCAGGCCTATGACCCTACCCGAGGTACATATCCCCATCATTAGCCCCCGAATGGATCGGGGTTCGAGTGTAAAAAGGAATCGACGCGGGTTCTGATAAGACACAAAAATTCCGAGTGCATTTTAGGGCTTCACTGAAATCTACGTCGATTGGAACCTTTGTCAGTCATCCTAATCGATTCTATCTTGAAATATATCCGAGTGAATTTCAGCGCAAAATCCGGTCCGAGTGGCCAGCAGGGTCCTCTAATGCGACGGGTTGCTTCGTCAGGCCCGGATTTCACGGGATTCGAAAATTGGGTAAGCGCGCGCCGTGCGACGATGACGCAATGACTGAGGCAAGTGGGAGCACGACACCTCGATTTTCGCGTCGCCATTTCCGCCACGTACCGCTTTTCCTCTGAAATCGGGATACCCAGAGATCTGCGGGCCCACAGGTCAGTGACCCACTCGGGCGGATATAAGAGGCGACGGCACCGGGGCCGGTACAGTGTTTCTCCCCAAAATCTTCACTTCTCCTCCGCCTCCCCTGCTCCGCGCGCACCGCTCGAATCCGCCTCGACGACCGCCGCCGCGATGACGAAGAGCAAGACGGAGAAGCTCGAGCGCGCGAAGAAGGGAGGAGCGAAGGTGAAGAAGCCATCGTTCGCTCGATTCACGGCGCCGCCGGGGTGGATCCAAGGAGATTTCCTCCCATCGACCGTCAAGGCAGAGGACGTCCAGAACCTTGTCGACGACGGGTTGGTTGCTGCAGGGTCGTGGAGGCTGTCGGAGGGGGAGCCTGAGCCGGAGCCACGCGACGGCGAGCGAGTTCTCCTCCTCACCCATGTCGAGCGAGGTTTTTCTATGCCTCCCCATCCATTCATCCGCGGTTTCTTGAACTTTTTCGGAGCGCAACTCCACCACTTTCCTCCGAATGCCATCTCATACCTAGCTGCGTTCATCACCATGTGCGAGTGTTTCCTGGGTTGTCCTCCTCACTGGGGCTTATTCAAGCACATATTCACCATTCGGTCCCAATGTGTCAAAAAAACCAATCCTAGTGATAGTAAGACCAATGTCATCTAGCTGTGCGGTGGTCTGGGGCTTCAGAAGAGGGGTAGGAGTTCGTTTCCGTCAATGACTTTTCCTGATTCTGTTCGGGGCTAGCAGTCGACATGGTTTTACTGCAAAGATGTTGCATCCCCCAATATGTCGACTGGTCTTCCCCCTTTCACTTTGGATCGACCTACTACTCCCAGAACACTGAGTGTGACTAAGGGAGAGAAAGTCCAGGTTGGGATTCTAGTGAATGCAGTAGTAGATCTGGTCCGTGGCGGAGTGACTGGCATGGACCTCTTAGAGACATTTCTCAGTCGACGAATCCAGCCTCTTCAAGCCAGGGATCACACTATGTGGCATTATTCGGGCCCCAAGGATTCCACTCGGTCACATCCAGAGGAAGTTTCCGACGAGACCGTTGCTCAGTGGCTCAGGAGCATCATCGGAGCCTGTGACAATCCTCTGGGAGCCAAGCGAATCTTGCCCTTCTCTCCTTTGAACCCACCAACGAACCTGGTGAGTTATATCTTTGTCGAGTGCTTTCATATTTTGTCGAGTGACTGCGTCCTCAGTCGACTGACTTCCTAGTTTGTATCTTGCAGGAGTTTACGAACATGTACTCGCCCGTGCCAAATGGGGAGCAGCCTGAGGACGGAGAAGAGAGCGCAAGCGATAGCGCAGACGTCGACTACGCCGACGACAGTGAGGGCAGCGACGACGACCTGGAAGAGATTGAGGAAGGCGAAGTAGAGGCCCAGGCTCCTTCGCGCATCGAGCATCGTACCAAGCAGCGTGAAGACCCGAAGGCCGCCCCAAGCAAAACCTTGGTGTCGAGCACCCGAAACCCGAAGCGCGACCGCGCCGCGACATCAGGATCGACTGAAAAAGCTGCAAAACAGCCCAAGCCAGACGCGCCAATGCCTCGGAAGGCCCTGCCTCGTATCAAGATCGTTGTGCCTGTCGCCTCAACGTAAGCGTTTATTTTCTTTTCCTGCTGTTGTGAACCTTCATGTCTTTGCTGACCGAGTGAAATTTATTCGCCAGAGCTGCTACCTCAGTGACGTCGCCTCTGCGGGATGAGGGGGATCACATGGAAGTGGACACTCCTGACGCGGCCACTTCCCAAAGAGGTATGATAAATCTTCACTGTAGACTGATTTTCTGAAGGTAATTTGTCGAATGAATCATCTGATGTTGTCGATTGATAGTTGAAGACATCATCCATGTGGAGGACGACGAGGAGCCGCAACGGGGTGCAGAAGGTGATGTTGTGCCTTTGGACACTCCACGCGTGCGCACTCGGAGGACATCATCAAGCCAAGCATCTCATAGGTCGACTGCTGCGCCCTCTCAAGAGCTTGGTGATTCTTCCCGAACCAGAGCCGACCTTGTGGTTCCGCTGTCGAGTGCCCCGCCAGCAACTTCAACTCTAGTGGTTTCAGCACCAATTGGACAACCTCAAGCTCCTCTTGCTACCTCAACTACAGCAGCAACCCCTTCAACGACTGCATATCCTTTGTACCACGTCCCAGAAGACCAGACTGGAGCTGCCAAAGAAGCCATGATCCAGGCTGGGCAAATAATGCTGCGAACGAAGGAGGCGGACGAGGCCAGCAAGTTAGCCTATGATGCCAGTTCAGCGCTTCAAGCCAATGTCCGAGTAAGTTCGATTGTAAGTTCATTTCTGATTGAATTCCTTTCCAACTTGACTTTACACCCACTGGGTGTTTTCTTCAGATGCGTACTTGCTTGTTTTTTCCTCGAGTAGATCGGGTCTTAGTCGAGCGGTTTTTGGTCCAATGGGGGCACGCTGAGTGCACCCACTGGGTGTAGTCCCCGAGACCACTGTCGAATGGCGAAGACGTCGACAGGGGTCTTAAATTTGTGTTGATAGTTGACTTTCACTCGACAGGACAGACCTAGTCGAGTGGTAGTAGGTCCAGTGGGGGCACGCTGAGTGCACCCACTGGGTGTAGTCCCCGAGACCGCCGTCGAGTGCTTGCCTCGGCGGGGGTCTGATAAAGACAATGGTTGCATGTTTGCTTCTTTTGTTTATACTCGGACAGGTCGGACCTGGTCGAGTGATTTTCTATCCAGTGGGGGCACGCTGAGTGCACCCACTGGGTGTAGTCCCCGAGACTACTGTCGATCGTTTACGATGGGCAGTAGTCTTAAGAACTTTGGATTCGGAGTCCTTTTTCATACTTGGAGTACAGTTTTCACCTGTCCTGCAGGTTTCATGGACATCATTTCCATCAACCATGATATGACGCTTTGCAGGGGTGTGGGGTGGGGCAGCGGGCCGCCTTCCAGTCGACTGAACTTGTACCTTTCCACTCGGGAGTAGAGAAATATTCATGTCGACTGAACCACTTCTTTGCTGATTTCAGAAAGCTTGTGGGCTTGGGACCAAGTATGTCGAGCTGGAGAAGGAAAAGAATCGACTTCTGCTGGATCTGGAGCTGACGAATAACAACCTGGACCGTGCACAGACTGAACTGAAGACCTTGGGAGGTAATCCTTGTCGATCAATTGCATTATTACTTTCATCTTACATCCTTTGAACCGAGTGAATCCACTCGAACAGACGTACGTGATGAGAATCGCCGACTCCAAGCGCGACTCAACAATGCTATTTCTTTAGATACCATGAAGAAGGCGCTTGAAGACAAGGACAAGTCACTCGCCGACGCTCAGAAGGTGGCGAGGGAGAAAACGGAAGCTGCCGAGAAGAAATTTGCCGCGGCCAGTAAATGGGAAGAAGAGAATACCAAACTCAAGCAGGAACGAGCTGATTGGATCAAAAAGCTCGAACTGCAGACCAAGAGAAGGAGCGCTCTGGAGCAATACCTAGGAGACTTCGCGAAGAAGATGCTCAGCATGCTTGAAGGTAACTTTCTTCTATCGAGTGAATTTCTTTGATTTCTTCAGAACGGCAATGTGATCATCTTTTCACTTTCTCTTCGTGCAGAATTCTGTCAAGATTTTGAGAAGGAAACTGAAGAGATCGAGCCAAATCTGGACCCCACCAAGTCACCTGTCGGGGACGCCGTGGCCATGGACATGTTTTGACTTGAAGCTCGTCTCAGGAATGTCCAAGGTTATGTCACTCGACTGAGGGCTGTGTTGGAGAAGGTCGACAAGGAATTGTGGCCTGAAGACTCCCTCCAGACTGACCTCGAGTCAATGATGACCTGTCTCAATGAGATCCCTGGTCGAGTACAGGCATGGAAGAAATCTGCCGCTCGCTGTGGTGCTGATGTGGCACTTTCACTCGTCCGGGTTCATTGCAAGGAGCTCAGGGAGGATAAACTGAAGGCTCTCCGAGTGATCAACACCAAAAAACTCCAATTTGAAGACTTCATGGAGACCTTCATTGAAGCAGCCACTCGGATTGCTGACGGGATTGATTTGGACACCTTCGTCGAGCCGGCGAGCCCTACTGGTGCTTGAAAAATACTTTGTTCACAATTAAAACTTTATTTGCCTCGGTATGCCGAGTGATGGTGTAACCGATTAAAACTTCGTTCAGGCCCTGGGCCTGAGTACTTCCCTTTGCGCGAACAAGTTTTTGCTGCGCTGAAAACTTTTGGATTTATCTGCATTTTGCTGTCAATCCTTTGTTTGGTTGAATTCTGCTTTGCTCCCGAAAAGGAACGGATGTTCAGCATTCGGTAGAATTTCAGACTTAGGCGAAGATTGGTTCGCAGCTAAGTCTCCGAGTGAAAGGAATATTATTCACTCGGAAAGGTTTTATAACTTAGGCGGAGACTGATTCGCAGCTAAGTTTCTGAGTGAGTGGAATGCTATCCACTCGGAAGGGTTTTTAACTTAGGCGAAAGCTGGCTCGCAGCTAAGTTTCCGAGTGAATGGAACGCTATCCACTCGGCAGGGTTTTTAACTTAGGCGAAAACTGGTTCGCAGCTAAGTTTCCGAGTGAATGGAATGCTATCCACTCGGAAGGTTTTTTTAACTTAGGCGAAAACTGGTTCGCAGCTAAGTCCCCGAGTGAGAGGATCGCTCGTCACTCGGAGAAGTTTTGAACTTAGGCGAAGACTGGTTCGCAGCTAAGTTTCCGAGTGTATGGAACGCTGTACACTCGGAAGGGTTTTTTAACTTAGGCGAAAACTGGTTTGCAGCTAAGTCCCCGAGTGAGAAGATCGCTCGTCACTCGGAGAAGTTTTGAACTTAGGCGAAGACTGGTTCGCAGCTAAGTTTCCGAGTGTATGGAATGCTATACACTCGGAAGGGTTTTTTAACTTAGGCGAAAATTGGTTTGCAGCAAAGTCCCCGAGTGAGAGGATCGCTCTTCACTCGGAGAAGTTTTGAACTTAGGCGAAGACTGGTTCGCAGCTAAGTTTCCGAGTGTATGGAATGCTATACACTCGGAAGGGTTTTTTAACTTAGGCGAAAACTGGTTCGCAGCTAAGCCCCCGAGTGAGAGGATCGCTCTTCACTCAGAGAAGTTTTTTAACTTAGGCGAAGACTGGTTCGCAGCTAAGTTTCCGAGTGTATGGAACGCTATACACTCGGAAGGGTTTTTTAACTTAGGCGAAAACTGGTTCGCAGCTAAGCCCCCGAGTGAGAGGATCGCTCTTCACTCGGAGAAGTTTTTTAACTTAGGCGAAGACTGGTTCGCAGCTAAGTTTCCGAGTGTATGGAACGCTATACACTCGGAAGGGTTTTTTAACTTAGGCGAAAACTGGTTCGCGGCTAACCCCCGAGTGAGAGGATCGCTCTTCACTCGGAGAAGTTTTTTAACTTAGGCGAAGACTGGTTCGCCGCTAAGTTTCCGAGTGTATGGAACGCTATACACTCGGAAGGGTTTTTTAACTTAGGCGAAAACTGGTTCGCAGCTAAGCCCCCGAGTGAGAGGATCGCTCTTCACTTGGAGAAGTTTTTTAACTTAGGCGAAGACTGGTTCGCAGCTAAGTTTCCGAGTGTATGGAACGCTATACACTCGGAAGGGTTTTTTAACTTAGGCGAAAACTGGTTCGCAGCTAAGCCCCCGAGTGAGAGGACCGCTCTTCACTCGGAGAAGTTTTTTAACTTAGGCGAAGACTGGTTCGTAGCTAAGTTTCCGAGTGTATGGAACGCTATACACTCGGAAGGGTTTTTAACTTAGGCGAAAACTGGTTCGCAGCTAAGCCCCCGAGTGAGAGGATTGCTCATCACTCGGAATAATTTTTTGAATGCGAAATTGTGCGATCGGAATCGACAATAGACTGCGGAAGTCTTAACTTAACAAACGACATTGTCTGGAATACTCTTATTACATCGAAACAACTCAGTCATCAAGTATAAAAGCGTCGAAGCAAATCCGCGTTCCACGCACGTGGCTCGTTGATATTCTTCTTGAGGTTGAAGAGGTGGTAGGCCCCATTGTTCAGCACTTTGGTGATGACGAATGGGCCTTCCCACGCCGGGGCCAATTTGTGAGGTCGCTGCTGATCCACTCGGAGCACAAGATCACCTTCATGGAATGACCGGCTCTTAACATGCCTCGCATGGAAGCGGCGCAGATCTTTCTGATATACAGTCGATCGAATCAGAGCCATCTCGCGTTCTTCTTCGAGGAGATCAACACCGTCTTGTCGTGCTTGCTCAGCTTCAGCTTCAGAGTATAGGTCTACTCGGGGAGAATTGTGAAGGACGTCGCTTGGCAAAATGGCTTCGGCTCCATACACCAAGAAGAAAGGAGTGCGTCCAGTCGACCGGTTAGGAGTCGTCCTCAAGCCCCACAGAACAGACGGCAATCCAGTGACCCAAGCTCCAGCTGCATGATCGAGGTCTCGCATGAGCCGAGGTTTCAGCCCTTGAAGGATAAGGCTGTTCGCTCGCTCAGCTTGACCGTTTGACTGGGGGTGCACAACGGATGCGTAATCCACCCGAGTGCCTTGAGAGGAGCAAAAGTGTCTGAACTCTTCCGAGTCAAAGTTTGAGCCATTATCTGTAATGATACTGTGGGGAACTCCATATCGGAAAGTTATCTCTTTCATAAATTTGATAGCAGTTCGAGCGTTCAGCTTCTTGATGGGTTTGGCTTCAATCCACTTAGTGAATTTGTCGACTGCTACAAGCAAGTGAGTGAATCCACTCTGTCTTGTTCGAACGGGACCAACCATATCCAAACCCCATACTGCAAACGGCCAGACGAGTGGAATAGTCTTCAAGGCAGACGCAGGCTTGTGCGACAGGTTCGAATAAAACTGGCATCCTTCACAATGATCAACAATCTCTTTAGCCATCTCATTGGCGCGCGGCCAGAAGAAACCAGCTCGGTATGCTTTGGCAACAATTGTCCTAGAGGACGCATGATGACCACAAGTTCCCGAGTGAATCTCCTCCAAAATCAGTTGACCTTGAAATACACCACTGAATCACGCCAATTACGCTTTCTCTGTAGAGTTGTCCATCCATAACAGTAAAGGCCTTGGATCTGCAGACTATCTGTCGAGCTTCATCTTCATCATCTGGGAGTTCTCGCCTCAGAATGTTTGCAATATAAGGTACTGTCCAATCGGGCGTGATCACCAGAATCTCCATGACTAGATCTATGACCGCTGGTATGTCGACTTCAGTCGGATCAGAGGTGCTCTTTGCTTGCGGGGGCTCTTCAGTGAAGGGATCTTCCTGTACCGAAGGAGAATGTAGGTGCTCGAGAAACACGTTGCTAGGGACAGCTTCCGAGTGGATCCAATCTTTGCTAGCTCATCAGCTGCCTGATTTTTCACTCGGGGAACATGATGGAGTTCCAAACCTTCAAACTTCTTCTCAAGTTTCCTTACTGCGTTGCAGTATACAGTCATAGCAGGATTCCTGACATCCCACTCTTTCATCACTTGATTGACCACCAAATCAGAGTCGCCGTATACCATCAGGCGCCGGACGCCGAGTGAGATGGCCATACGCAACCCGTACAGGAGTGCTTCATATTCGGCTTCATTATTGGAGGCATCAAAGTGAATCTGCAGGACATAGCTGAGTTTGTCGCCTTTTGGGGACACCAATACTACAACAGCACCAGACCCATTCAGCATCTTTGAGCCGTCAAAGAACATGGTCCAGTGTGCCAAGTGAATTTGAATTGGCTGCTACTGTTCAATCCACTCGGCCAGGAAATCAGCAAGAGCTTGAGACTTGATTGCCTTTTTCGCTTCAAACTTGATGTCAAAATAAAGGAGCTCAATAGCCCATTTAGCCACTCGACCAGTCGCGTCTCGATTGTAGAGAATCTCAGACAACGGAGCATCACTGACGACTGAAATTGAGTGATCCTGGAAGTAGTGTGCCACCTTCTTCGCTGACAGATATATACCATATACAAGCTTCTGGTAATGTGGATACCTTTGCTTTGAAGGAGTCAACACTTCAGAAATGTAATAAACAGGACGCTGGACCTTGTAAGCTTTGCCTTCCTCTTCCCGCTCGACAGTGAGAACTGTACTGACGACCTAATTAGTGGCCGCAATGTACAGGAGCAAGGGCTCTTTGCTGTGCGGAGCAACAAGCACCGGCTGGGTGGAAAGCAGGGCTTTGAGCCCAACAAACGCTGCCTCAGCTTCTGGAGTCCACTCGAATGTATCAGACTTCTTCATCAGTCGGTATAAAGGCAATGCCTTCTCACCGAGACGAGAAATGAATCGACTCAACGCTGCTAGGCAACCTGTGAGCTTCTGGACATCGTGCACACGCTCAGGGCTTTTCATTCGGGTGATAGCACTGATCTTTTCAGGATTGACGTCGATTCCTCGTTCGGAAACGAGAAAACCGAGTAACTTGCCACCAGGAACACCGAAAGTGCACTTAGTTGGGTTTAACTTGATATCGTATCTCCTCAAGTTGGCGAATGTCTCAGCTAAGTCAGACAACAGGTCAGAACCTTTGCGAGACTTGACAACAATATCATCCATGTACGCTTCGACATTCCGAGGGATCTGATCAAGCAAACATTTTTGAATCATGCGCATGAAAGTAGCGCCAGCACTTTTCAAACCAAAAGGCATGGTGATGTAACAAAAACACCCGAAAGGGGTGATGAAGGCTGTCTTTATTTCATCTGGACCAAACAGACGGATCTGATGGTAGCAAGAGTAAGCATCAAGAAAAGATAACCGCTCGCACCCCGCAGTTGAGTCGACAATCTGATCAATGCGGGGGAGCGGAAAATGGTCTTTCGGGCAGACCCGATTGATATGCTTGAAGTCAATACACATGCGGAGTGACTTGTCCTTCTTAGGGACCATGACGACGTTCGATAACCACTCGGAGTGGTAAATCTCACGTATAAACTTAGCCGCCAAGAGACGAGCCACCTCCTCGTCGATTGCTTTCCGTTTCTCTGCTGCGGACCGACGCAAGTGCTCCTTCATAGGCTTGGCCTTCGGGTCGACTCTCAGTCTGTGCTCAGCCAGTTCCCTGGGTACACCCGGCATGTCAGCAGGCTTCCATGCGAAGATGTCCCAGTTCTCACGGAGGAACTGGATGAGCTCGGCTTCCTATTTGCTGTCGAGTGTCGTTGAGATGTTGGTCGGGGCAGCATTAGGATCTGTTGGGTGAATGTGCACTTGTATCACTTCGCCTGCCGACTGGAAAGCTGACTCGGAGGCAGGCTTCTTGGCACGCAGCAGGTCGGCGGGATCAACACTCTTCTTGTACTCTTCCAATTCGACCACAGCCATCTGATGATCGGCGATTTTGGAGCCCTGCTGAAGGCACTCCTCAGCCCTTTGTCGATTGCCAGTGACTGTGATCACACCCATGGGCCCGGGCATCTTCAGCTTGAGATACACGTAACATGGACGGGCCATGAAACGAGCATAAGCCGGACGGCCAAGGATGGCATGATACGCGCTCTGAAAGTCTACAACTTCAAAAGTCAATTTCTCTTTTCTAAAATTCTTGTCTGTGCCGAATACCACATCCAATGCTATCTGGCCGAGTGACTTGGCCTTCTTCCCAGGGATGACTCCGTGGAACTGCATGTTGCTTTCACTGAGTCGGGACATCGGAATGCCCATCCCCTTTAGGGTATCCGCATACAAAATGTTCAAACCACTCCCTTCATCCATCAAAACCTTGCATTGTCGAGTGCCTCCCACAACCGGGTCCACCACCAGCGCTTGCCGGCCAGGGGTGGCGATATGAGCTGGGTGATCTGACTGGTCGAATGTGATAGCAGTCTGAGACCACTTGAGGTACGTGGGGGTAGCAGGAACAACCATGTTGACTTCTCTGTTGATAACTTTCAGTCGACTCTTGCTCTCAACATCAGCAAAAATCAACAGAGTGGCATTGACCTCAAGGAACTCTTCTTTGTCTTCTTCATCCTCCTTTTCAGGATCTTTTTCACTCGACTGACTTTCCTTGAACTGCTGAATCAGCAAACGGCACTGTCGAGTGGTATGCTTCGGCAATATCAAATTGCCCTCTTCATCTTTCTTCGTGTGGATTGCACACGGTAAATCCATAACATCTGTACCCGACTGATTCTTTGACTTCTTGGGGGTAAACTTAGCTTTAGATTTTCCTTTGTTTTTGCCTTGTGCCGCCAGAGCGGCCACTTCTGCCTGGGTAGGAGCATCAGCTTTGCGCTTCTGTTTCCGACTGGAATTACCACCACCGGCGTCGTTATCGACTACTTTTCCTTTGACGCTACGAAGGCGGTCTTCTTCTTTGCCATTAGCATACCGAGTGGAAATCTCCATCATTTTACTCAGGGAAATGTCACCTGTCCGCCCAAACTTCAGGTAAAGCTCTCTGTACTTCACATCGGCCTTGAAAGCACAAACAGCCTGATGCTCGGAAACATTCTCCACCGTGTCATGCAAAGTGGACCAACGCTGTATGTAATCTCTCAAAGACTCATTGGGCTTCTGAACACAATGCTGCAAATCAATCAAACCCGCAGGACGCTTGCAAGTACCCTCGAAGGTACTGATGAACACTCGGGCAAGATCCTCCCAGCAATAGATGCTAGAAGGAGCCAAGCGATTCAACCACGCCCGGGCCCAGTAGCGGAGGACGGACAAAAGTTGAGGTGGGGCGGGCTTTGGTCACTCGCCTCCGGCGACGCCGCCGTGACGCTGCGCCACCTTGCGCCATGCCTGCGATCAAAAAATCAAGGTGGGGCGGCCGCCCGCCCTTGCCCTACCGAGAGCTCCGCCACTGCCCGGGCCGAACCATCCAACATCAAGGACAAATGCTTCATGGCTACGTTGTCATTTCCACCACCAATCTGCACAGCCACTCGGTAATCATCTAACCATGTTTCAGGCTTCGACTCGCTGGAGAACTTGCTTATTCCAGCCGCCAACCTGAAGTTGGGGGGAATCTCCGCAGAGCGAATGGCTCTACTGAAACACTCGGGACCAGAAACAATGGTACCACTTCCACTCGGATAGTCTCTGTCATTACCATCTCTGTGGGCTCTGCCTCTGTCGATCCGCCTCTGGGCAAGGACATTCCTTGCATCGAACCCAGGATTCCGCTCATCGCCGAATGGGCGCCTATCGTCATAGTGCCGGGGCACATGCGATCCACTCCGCGGAGGAGTAAGCACTCGACGGCGGTCATCACGGTGATAACGAGGAGCAAAATTATCTCGCCCCTGATCTTGGTACTGATCTTCATGGTAACCTCCTCCTCTGTGACACAGAGGTGACCCCGGGCTGTGCACCGACTGAACTGTGTCTGCCCTGGGGGAGTTACTATGCAACCTATTGCACGACTGAGAAACAGCTGAATTCTGCTGCTGCGCTGCATCTAGCAACACTCGGATCTGCTGCAAACCCCTCCCAGCCTCCGAACGGGATGGCTGAATGGAATCTGCTATCTTCGCAGCCGCTGCAACATTCAGAACTGGAGTACGGAACAGCTTGACATTGTTATGAGAACCAGTCGGAAACAGCTGTCGCTGACGTCGACTGGAAACAAGGGGACGCTGGCGGGCATGCTCGTCGAGTGCCTCCTGCATCTCTTTGAGTCGAAGGCGAGTAGCCTCCATGGCCTGAGCCTCAGCAGTCGCACCGATGATAGGAGTATGGAGGATATCCCCATCCCGGAGGTGATGTTCATTCGACGGTCCTCCAGCTTCGCGCCTGTTGCGATTGAAGCCGGGTGGTAGGCTCTGATGAGAGCCAGCCATGAGAACCTCCGCCGCAGGATCGCAGCTCTCGCACTCGGAGGGAACGTCAGATGGATCCGACGCCGAGTCGAACACGCCGTGAAGTGATTCGGCGGGCTCGATAGCCGCAATCTGCGGGGACGAAACTTGGCGAGCCGCCGCATGCCTAACCCAGTGCTGGAGCCGCGAACGACCAGATCGCTTGCGGCGACGACCAGCGGGGAGGACTGACAGGTACGGAGTCGACGGCTGTAGAAGAAGAACACCGCAGGAGCTCGCAGAGAAGTGCGTCGTCCCACGGATCGGGAGCGCCTCAACATCTAGAGGCGCTTCCTGGAGCCATGCCGAGTCGTCGGCGATGAAGGTGAGCGCTCCGAGACGGATCTCGTGGCCCAGGAACAAATCACTGTCGGAAGACATGACGGAGGAGAAAAAATGCAACCTCACCGGAAGTCGCTTAGACGCCTGCCCCACGGTGGGCGCCAACTGTCGTGGGAACGAGCCTGACAGTAGAAGATAGGGGTACGAAGGGAGAGGGCAGAGTCCTAGCTACGGCGAGGGTGTACACACAGATGTACGAGTTCAGGCCCCTCTCGTGGAGGTAACAGCCCTACGTCTCGGTGCTCAGGAGCTTTTCTGTCGTGTGGAATATAGGAGTTATAGGGTGCGAACCCTTGTGCCAGAGGGGAGGGGCGACTTATATAGAGTACGCTGCCCCTCATAATGTCCGGCATCTAAGGGTCCGATCGTGGCTATAAAGGTGAACGTTACTGGTAACGTATGCAATAAATGCTACTTATGATCTAGACGAACGCCTGCCCGTTAGCCTCCCTGGGGTGGCTTCTGGTCTTCTGCGGTCGACTGTCTTCTGGTTCTGCCGAGTGAAAGATAATTGTCGAGTGAAAGGTAATCTCCGAGTGAATATTGTCGAGTGACTTGTATGTCTTGGTGATTTCAGTCGGAGACTTCCTTGTTGTCCTTAAGCTTTCTGGGGCAGTGTCCTTAGGTAGGGTATGTAGGTCAGGCCTATGACCCTACCCTAGGTACATATCCCCATCAACAACCAAATGGAACACATGACAAAACTCAAAATAAAGGGGAATCTTCTGGAGCGTCGGTCTCGGGCTGTTACAGCCACATGCTAGCAGGTGGGCAGCACTGAGGGTTCTCTTGACGAGGAAGTCGTGTGAGGACAAGATGACCCGGACGAGGTCGCTATGGTCGTCAGTGCCTCCTCCACCACGGGACTCCATGGGCGAGAGGAAGGTGGTGCCGTCAGCTCCAGAAGGATCGTTGACCCTCCTCGTCAACTAGATCTGCCCACACAAACATCATAGAGATGGTGAGTTCTCTCTTACTTCAACTTGGCGGGATGATTGCAATAAATCAAGTCTAAGACAGATATACATATTGGGAGTCTCCAACTTATAGCGTCGTATGAAATGCAGAATAATGGATAGATAGGGTCCAAGGTCTATGTTCTTGGAGCTTCAACTTAGTCCTTTTCAATCGATGTTTATATAATTCAAAGTCTGATCCATCCATGGTAATGATGTTAATGTCTTTGTTGAATGTTTCTGTTGTTGATGTATCAGACAAATCATAGTTAGAACATGCCACATGTATTTCTCCATTTCAGTAACTAAAAGAATTGTAAAACTATTGATAATATTATGTTTTGCATGTACTAACTGTCAAATACCCACGCAAGTATGGAATAGTTCTGAGTGCTTCTCTTTCGAGTGGGTGGTGGTAAAGGGGTATATATAGGCATCCCCAAAAATCCAACCGTTACACCTAAAGTGACCAACTCGGTGACACCGAAGTGTAAAACTCGGTGGTACCGAGTTGCTCCAAAGGTAGCAACTTTTGAATCTCGGTGAGACCGATACATAAATCTCGGTAGTACCGATTAGATGACCAATGGTCAGAATGCACAACTCAGTGAGACCGATTCTCAAATTTTGGTGGTACCAATTCTTGACAACGGCTAACCAGAAAGTTGGTCCAAAACTCGGTGAGACCAATTCACAAAACTCGGTGGTATCGATTCTTGAGAATGGCTAACCAGAAAGTTGGTCCAAATCTCGGTGAGACCGATTGGCAAAACTCGGTGGTACCGATGCTTGAAAATAGGATACCTGAAAGTTGGCAACTGATTTCGGTGGCACCGAATGGAATGTTGGTAGTACCGAGATGGGTTTGGCTTAGGATCTGTCTAGGGTTTGAATCTCGGTGAGACCGAATAGGAATTGTTGGTCTTACCGATTTGAGTGGTAGGGTTCTAGACAGAGTATTTGTGGGAGAGTTTGTGGGTGTTTTTGGTGACTATCACTTGTGCACGTGGAGCATCTTGTTCACCAACAGTACCTTACCCCCTTTTAATAGTATTGGCTTTCCTATGGACTCAAAGTGATTTCTCACAAAGTAAAATGTAGAGTCCTCTTGCTTGAAGCTTTGGCAATCCATTTCCTTGCATCTTGAGGTTTCTCCACAATCCTTTTGCCAACACATCATTGAACTTTTCCTGAAATATACTTAGTGGAAACATTAGTTCAATGATATATATGTTGTTATTAATTACCAAAACCACCAAGGGAGCAAATGTGCTTTCAATCTCCCCCTTTTAGTAATTGATGACAACATATAGATCAAAGCTTCGACATATGATATAATCAACGAATGTAATCGTTGCTTTGAGAAGTATGTGATAAGCAAGAGCTCCCCCTAAATTTGTGCATTATTTTGAATTTGCGTTTGAATGCAAATGCACAATCGATTAGGTACATGGGACACTCTTTCATGTCACATACAACTTGGTGGTGTGCGAGAGTAATAAGAATGAATATCATAGCACAACACAATCAAGCAAAGGTGAATGATCACCTCATAAGCATCACAAGGTAGTAGCAATACACATCAAGTGTATGATCAAACACCAACAAAGTTTAACACAAGCAAACCAACCAAAAGATATCAATGTTTTTAAAAGCGATAAAAAGCAATGATCTCTCTCTCGAAGCCTAAAGATCTATATACATCTTCTCCCCCTTTGGCGACAAGTTACCAAAAAGTTCAAAGGTATATAACTAAGCGCTCTTCTGGGGCTGATCTCCTCCGATGGTCGATGAAGGAGTCGAGAGAACGGCATCAGCGAAGACTTCTGCAGACGTCATGGACGGAGTCGGAGTAGCAACGGGAGGTGCTGGAGGAGCTGAAGGAGGTGCTGATGAAGAAGGTCGAGACTCTAGAACTGGCACTGTGGCAGATTTGGGCTGAGTCCTGAACTGAGTGGCTGCCCGAAGAGGTGGACTATCCTCATCATGATCAGTAGTGTGGGGGCTAGGCACGCCATCAACTTCCTTCTTGAGCTCATTCACAGTCACTGTGAGCTCATCCACCTTGTTGTTGAGAGAATGAACTTTGGTGTCAACAATCCTCGCAAGGCTCTCCTGGTTCTTCAATATGTTCCTGATGTCCTTCTGCATGCTGAGCACTGAGCTAAGGAGAAGATCCATCTGCTCACTCCTAGTCTTGGGCACTGAGGTAGTAGTGGTGTCTCTGGCAGCTTCTGCCTGTGCCTGTGCTGCAGCTGATGTGGGATGATCAGGATCCATCACCACAACGTTGTCTTCTAATTTTGGCAAGAGCGGCAAATGTGGTCTGTCAAGTGCAAATATGTGCTTCTCCTGATCTGCTGCAGTCCTCTTCACTGTTTCAACTATTAAGTCCATCACTCTGAATCTGGTGTGTTGATCAAGATGGAGCAGCATGTTGATAGAGTAGCCTCTTATCATTTTCTCATCTGAGTTGAGCTTCCTTCTTGCCCTGGTTGCAGCTTTGGGAAGATTAGGTGAGCTAGGAACATCATCATAGCTCCCTTCAGGACTAGTGCCTGAGCTCATGTCAACACTTTTCTCTCTGAAGTCATTCTGGCTATCATCAGAACCTAGCATCTCTGACCCTGTGAAATAGAGTATAGAAGAGTGGAAGGGTTGAGTCATCACAAAATACAGACAATTTTCAAAGATTTGAACTAAAATTTCTCAAGATTTGCATTCTGCCAAGTGAATTTTGGTACTACCGATGCAAACTTTTCGGACCCACCGAGACAAAGAACCTGCTAAATAGAAACTTGGCACCACTTTCGGTGAGACCAAAAATGGGCACTCGGTTTCACCGAGGTTGTTCTCAGCTAACCAGAAAAGGGAATCGGTGATGCCAATTCTTTTGCGTCGGTTCCACCGAGATTCAAGTTGCGGACGGCAAACCCTAAAAAATTGTTCGTTTGCTAGTCTAATGAATTTTTTAGTGGATAGATCGATCTCAAATTTTGTCTTATCGATGGAAAAGTCCTAATGCGCAAGATTCGGGGATGGGAGCGCATGAGGGGTCGAAATCGTACCCTAACTCGGTGACGATCTCACTACAGCGGCGACGGGGGGGAAGAATCCGTCGACGGCGTGGACTTCCAACGGCAGAGGTGCTCGGGAAGACGAAGGAGACGACCAGGGGTCCTTGTTCGGTAGCTAGGGTTTTTGGAGGGGGTGACGTTTGAGAAAGTAATTTCAAAAGTCGGGTGCGCCTCTTTATATACCCGTGGCTGTCGGTGACATCGGTTCTAACTTTTCGGTGTCACCGAGTTTCTCTACTGTCAGCTGACAGGGAAACTCGATGTAACCGAGAAGATGGAATCGGTGATACCGAGTATGAAAACCAGATCAACCCTAGGCATTTGGTGATACCGAGAATTTGATATTGGTTCCACCGAGATGCACTTGGGAGGTTTTAATGGTCAGTCCTTTGTCGATACGGAACTCCGAGTGCTCCTGACACAGAGAGATCGAAAAGCACTTGTTCAAATTTTGTGATGCAGCAAGAATGGAATAAGATGGGAAAGCATAGATGGCTAGAGAGTGGTCCTAGGCATTCTTGTCCATCCGATTGGCAAAAGAAAAATCAAAAACCAAATAGCAACAATTGGATGTCCTCGAATGGTTAAAGAAATGCAGACCAACATGCTCACACAATAAGATGTCAAATGAAATCATGGCAAACATGCACATACATACTAGCATCTATCAAGCATTTTGGCGATGACGGAGTCATCTATATATGAGTATATTGACTTAGGAGCCAAGTAAGAATACTTGATCATAGGTCATACTCATCGTTTAAGCACAAGTGGGGTTACCACTTTTACATAAAGCATTTAATGTTATCACATTCTAAGAGATGCTTTAACTCAAGTCTTAGAGTAAAGTTCCCCCTTGATGTGACATCCCCCCATAGGAGGGATAAACTAACCTTGGGTTTTGTCGATGAAGACTTCATGTTGGTGAGGTAGTGGTGGATGCTCAAGGTTGATGAAGATCACCAAGAGTTGGGAGCATCCTTGTTGTTTCCTTACTGTTCTCACCTACATGGGTTAGTCCCAACACAAAAGAGACAAATACAAGGATATCTATGGACATGGAGTGCAAAGCATACATGATGATGTCCATGGATTTGTTGATTACCTTGTCCCTTGCTTACCTTTGAGGGAATGTGTGACTCCTTGAACTATTGCATGTTGTTGACGTTGATTGCAACTAGTTCTTGCCAATAATGAATGTGAGTGAATTTCATTGGCGGAGTCACCCCTCAAGAACTTATCTAGTTCTTGTTCTTGGGGACCCACATCAACTTGATGGGGATCCTTGGTGTTGAAGTGGCACTTGTAGAAGTTGAGCTTGAAGTAGCCTTGGGAACCCACTCCACCAAAGCTTGGGTTTCATCTTCATAAGAGTCAATGTCCTCCTGAAGCTTGTTCTTGCCCTTGAGCTTGTGGTCTTGTGGTGGAAGGTCATCTTGAGTGTTTGTTCCCTTGGGAAGAGTATGTTCATACTTCTCCTTTTGAGGAACAAACTTGGGCTTGGGGTATTGACCTTCTTCCCATTCAACTCCATTTGCGTTGAAGTAGCCAATGCCATGGTTCTTCCGGTATCCTCCGTGCTTGCGTACAATCTCCTCAAATTGCTTAAACCTGACAAGACTCTTGTAGATACCTTTCTCTATAATTCCTTTCAATAAATCATTTTCTTGCTCAAGTGTGACTTGGATAAGAGAATCAACATTAGTGGAATAAATAGAACTACTAGAAGGAACATCATTAGATTTAGCATTTTTATTGTTGCTACTAGATGAAGAACCTTTCTTGCCTTTGTTACTAGTTTGTCTAGGTTTAACTTGTGGAATGAATGTAGACAAGAGTAATCGTTTGGCTAGATAAGATGAAGTCTTCTTTCGGAGATCGTCATTGATAGCTTTAAGAAACTCATGTTCTTGCTCCAAAGTGAGCTTCTCGAAGTGTAGCTTCTCATGAGTCCTTGCAAGCTCTCTATGATCTTCTAGAGTAGATTCATGGGCTAACTTAAGAGTGTTTAATTCTTTAGTTAGTTGTTCTATTTTCATCTTATCATCATCAACCGACTTATCTTGACTAGAGTGAAGATTAGCAAGTTCATTTTGACTAATATCACTAGTTTTATCAAAGAGCAAGTCATCATCACCAAGTAAATCATCTTCATCACTATTGAAATCAAGATACTCGGGGTATGATACCTTGGGTCCTTTAGCCATGAAGCAACTTCCACTCCCTTCATTTGGTGAATCAAATAGATCATAGGAGTTGGTAGTCACTAGTGCAATTCCGGCAACACCTTCATCTTGACTATAGTCGGAGTTGGAGTGATAGCTTCTCTCGAAGTGGTTGTCGGATTCGGAGTTGGAAACCCATTCACCAACATGAGCTTGATGTCCTCTTCTTGAGTAGCTCTTGGTGTACTTGTCCTTCTTCTCCGAGTCCCTACTTCTCCTTGAGGGTCTTTGTTCATAACGATCATTTCTACTCCTTCTCTCTCTTTGAGGTGATTCATTTCTTGAGCTTCGTCTTCTAGGTGACTCTTCTCTTCGTTTGTAGGGAGCCGTGCACTCATTGGAGTAGTGTACGGGCTTCCCACAATTGTAGCAGTTTCGGTCATGACTTGACGAACGCTTCTCTTCATATCTTGTGTTGGAGCTTCGTTCTTTGCCTCTATTCTTGTAGAACTTGTTGAATTTCTTGACCATGAGGCTTATCTCTTCATTGGTGACAAGGTTGTCGCTTGAGGTTGCGGGAGCATCACTTGTGGCTTTGTAAGCACCGCTAGACTTGTTGTGAAGCTCTTCTTTGTCCTTGAGTGTCATCTCATGAGCAACAATCCTTCCAATGACTTCCGTAGGCTTGAGATCTTTGTAGTTGGGCATCATCTGGATCAATGTGCACATGGTGTCGTATCTTTCATCCAAAGCTCGAAGTATCTTCTTGATGATTAATTGGTCAGTCATTTCCTCGCTTCCCAAGCCGGCAATCTCATTGGTGATGAGAGCTAGCCTAGAGTACATCTCTGTGACTCCTTCACCATCCTTCATCTTGAACTTGTCAAGCTGACTTTGATGAACGTCCAACTTAGATTCTCTCACGGATTCGGTACCTTCGTGCACATCAACCAAAGTATCCCAAATCTCTTTTGCATTCTCAAGACGGCTGATTTTGTTGAGTTCTTCGGGGCATGGGCAGTTGAAAAGAATGTCACATGCTTGAGAGTTGTATTGCAACATCTTCAATTCATCCGCGGTCGCTTCACGATCCGGTTCCCTTCCATCACCAAAGAATTCACCTTGCAAGCCAACACGAACAACAGCCCAAACGGCGGGGTTATGACCAAGAATATGCATTTTCATTTTGTGCTTCCAACTAGCAAAATTTGTGCCATCAAAGTACGGACATCTACGGTGATAATTTCCCTCACTAGACGCCATACTCTCCTAGGTTGTGAGACCAATGCAATGGAGACCAAAGCTCTGGTACCACTTGTAGGATCGAAAGTATGTCTAGAGGGGGGTGATTAGACTACTTGAGCAAATAAAAATTCTACTTTTTCCCAATTTTAAGTGTTGGCAGATTTTAGCAATGATAGCAATTCAAGTACACCCTACACATGCATGTCTAAGAGTATAGCAGCGGAAAGTAACAACAAGCATATGTAGTAGAGGGTAGGAAGGAAGATCAAACGCAATTTGGAGACACGATGATTTTTCCCGTGGTTCCGATAGGTGGTGCTATCGTCCATGTTTATGGAGTCTTCAACCCACGGAGGGTAACGGTCGCGAGAGTTCACGGAGGGCTCCACCCATAAGGGTCCACGAAGTAGCAACCTTGACTATTCCATAACGGCTTCCGTCCACGAAGGACTAGCCTCACCATGGGAAGATCTTCACAAAGTAGGCAATCTCCTTGCCCTTACAAACTTCTTGGTTCAACTCCACAACACGAAGTAGGAGGCTCCCAAGCGACACCTAACCAATCTAGTAGGCACCACCCTCCAAAAGGTAATAGGCTCGGCAATGTCGATGAACTCCTTGCTCTTGTGCTTCAAGATGATAGACTCCTCAACACACAATCACTCTCTCAAAGATTTGGCTTGGTAGAAAAGATTGAATTGGTGGAAAGCAACTTGGGAGGCTAGAGATCAAGATTCATATGGATGGAGTGGAATGGATTGATCTCAACACATGAGTAGGTGGCTCTCTCTCTCAGAAAATTGGATGGGGCAAGTATGGAATAGTTCTGAGTGCTTCTCTTTCGAGTGGGTGGTGGTGAAGGGGTATATATAGGCACCCCCAAAAATCCAACCGTTACACCTAAAGTGACCAACTCGGTGACACCGAAGTGTAAAACTCGGTGGTACCGAGTTGCTCCAAAGGTAGCAACTTTTGAATCTCGGTGAGACCGATACATAAATCTCGGTAGTACCGATTAGATGACCAATGGTCAGAATGCACAACTCGGTGAGACCGATTCTCAAATTTCGGTGGTACCAATTCCTGACAACGGCTAACCAGAAAGTTGGTCCAAAACTCGGTGAGACCAATTCACAAAACTCTGTGGTACCGATTCTTGAGAATGGTTAACCAGAAAGTTGGTCCAAATCTCGGTGAGACCGATTGGCAAAACTCGGTGGTACCGATGCTTGAAAATAGGATACCTGAAAGTTGGCAACTGATTTCGGTGGCACCGAATGGAATGTTGGTAGTACCGAGATGGGTTTGGCTTAGGATCTGTCTAGGGTTTGAATCTTGGTGAGACCGAATTGAAATTGTTGGTCTTACCGATTTGAGTGGTAGGGTTCTAGACAGAGTATTTGTGGGAGAGTTTGTGGGTGTTTTTGGTGACTATCACTTGTGCACGTGGAGCATCTTGTTCACCAACAGTACCTTACCCCCTTTTAATGGTATTGGCTTTCCTATGGACTCAAAGTGATTTCTCACAAAGTAAAATGTAATGTCCTCTTGCTTGAAGCTTTGGCAATCCATTTCCTTGCATCTTGGGGTTTCTCCACAATCCTTTTGCCAACACATCATTGAACTTTTCCTGAAATATACTTAGTGGAAACATTAGTTCAATGATCTACATGTTGTTATTAATTACCAAAACCACCAAGGGACCAAATGTGCTTTCAGATTCCACTAAGTTGAATGAGTTCTGGATAAAATCAAAATGTTACTGAACCTATAATTTGCACAAATGGTTGCTTGTATTCCTCATTTTCTATTCAACTAAAATCACAATACGGTTCATTATGTTACGCCATATTGATGTGATGTACAATAATAGGATTGTGTTGTCTAATGATCTTGAGAAATATGATTGATACATGAATGGTTGAAAGCATACAGAGCTATTGTCGATGAAGTAAAAAATTATACTTTATTACCAAAAAAATTGAAGGGTGGTTCCAGTTTGGTATTGTAACAAATAAAGTAAATGTATGTGTAAATTTATGTTCCTTCTGCTATGCTTAAATACAGAGATATGTCTCACTTTGTCTTTTATATGCAAGTTCAGTTTCCATATTTTGTTCACTTACTAATCTATATATATATATATATATATATATATATATATATATATATATATATATATATATATATATCTTCTCTGGTAGGAATGCATCATATGGCATAACTCTCCATGAGGCATTCCTTGTGCTATGTTTAGTACAAAGCTATGTTCCACTTTGCCCTTTTAAGTGCACGTTCAGTTTTCATAGTTTGTTCATTTACTAATCTATATATATGTTATTTGGTAGGAATGCATTAGATGTCAAAACTCTCCATGGGGCATGGGAATAAAAACAGTGCCCAAATAATTTTGTTGTATCCTTCCTATTTCTTGCTTATAATCATTTTTACACTTCAAAGGCCTTTGATTTTCCATATAATTTTGTAATACTATTTATCTAGGTTTCTATATTATTCCTTTGGTATTCATGAATATAATAGATGTTTCGTTAGCTACTATATGGTGACAGCACAACTGTACCATGAACACATTTGTAGACATTTATGTGCATTGACTTTTTTGCTCTTCTCCGGCAATAGAAAAATCGATTAATGTGCGACTTCATTTTCATTATTGCCCATGGTTAAAATGCCTACCATGCTATTTTATCACAACATTCCAATATCTTCTATATTCAAATGCCCCTAATATATTTGCAACCTGGACTACTCTTATAAGGGCTATCCATTTCTTGCTTTTAGGGGACACCTCCTTGATATGAGCATGCAAATTTATCTCGGGATTATTATCAAAACGACAACTATTATCAAACCTAGCACTCTTATGAGCCATACCTAGCATGTATTGCAGTACTCGAATGTGAACCATTCATGTGCAACAATGTGTGCTTTTATGTTCAACTCTAAGCCCGTTAGATCCGGAGAAAAAAAGTCCTTCCCTATTATCCATTATTTCTTTTTTTTCCATATCTACATATTTGAAAATCCTACCCTTCTATCGTAAAAATTGACGGGCGCGACAACGCGCGCCATCCATGACCTAGTTATCGATACGTTGGAGACGTATCAGCATCCCCAAGCATAATTCCTACTCGTCCTCGAGTAGGTAAATGATAAAAGAAGAATTTATGAAGTTTGAATGCTAGCATAGTGAATAGTTTTGATCATTGATAATTCCAGTCACTTTTCTAGCATCATAACCAGCAACTTTTTCTCATAAAATTCATCATGATAGAGTAGCAACCAATTCACATGTCATGGTTCAAACAATGCATTCTCTTGAAACTTAACAACCTATGTTCTTAGTCACCAAACAATTTCAATGCATTTAACAAAGTCCAAGTAAGAGCTCTACATACTCAATCATCATATAGTCTTCTATGATTGCTAATACTCAAATCATATTTTTAGAACAAACAACATCCATCGAACGCTGTTGGGGATATAACCCCGTGGTGAGACCCGCCCAGGAGGGGCCGGGTCATGCGGTTGGCGGCATACGACAAGATTTGGTGCAGGCTCAATGGGCCTGGAGGCCCAGAGCCAGAAGACGAGATGTAACCCGATGGCGTAAGCCGCCGGTGGCGGCTTGTTAGACAAGGCATGTGTAGTTAGAGACGAGGTCGGTTGTCAAGTATAACCCGGCCCGGACTCTTTTAAGCCCAGGGCCTTGACCTGTGTATATAAAGGCGGGTTACCTGGGCGGCTTAGGCCACGAAACAACTGATCGATAGCTAGGTCAAGCGAACTTGCTCCCTTGTAATCGATACCCAATCAATACAACACAAAGCAGGACGTAGGCTTTTACCTCTTTCCGAGGGGTTGAACCTAGGTAAACCCTTGTCTCTCGATTCTGACCAATCCCTTTGAGCTCACCGCTTTAGCGATGGCCTCGAACCTAAGTCCTTTCACTAGGGCATCTGCCGTGACAAAACCACGACAGTTGGCGCCCACCGTGGGGCTGACGCTCGGTGGTGTGGAGTTCTCGAAGGGCTCTCTCCCAGGGATCGAGGGATACGCCGTTGGCAGGATGACCAAGAGTCGCCGCGGCAAGCTCTACATCGACGACGCTGGCTGGGGCCCCGAGGCCAACTCAATCGAGTACGGGCACCGGGTCCCCTTCGGCGGAATTCACGTCTTCATCGGCAAGATCGGCGGATCTAAGCCCGGGCCGGACATCTGCACCGACCTCGTCGAGCCGGCTCGGCGCACGCAACCCGCCCGAGTTAACCCGGGTCGGAAGCGCGTCTTCATCGGCTTCACCTAAGGCACGAAGTTTGAAGGTTCCATGTCGCGGGAAGAAACCCTCATCTACTCAGAGGATGGATCCTCGAGCGGAGAGGCGGAATCAATCTACCAACTTCACAACGGCGGACTTGGGGGCTGTTTCGAGAGCTACCCTGAGCCGGAGGATCATGAGCCGATATACTATGAGCCGCCGAGCCGCGCCGCTGTCTTCATGGCAGGGTCGGCACCAGCCCCTGGTAGCACGGCTGCTGGGGCGACCGGGTCTGGATCGGGCAGGCCGCCGGCTCAAGTTTTGCTGGATCTGATGAACGAGCTTACAACTCTTATGGGAACCGAGGTCACGGCCGAAAACCAAGCAGCCTGTAACACGGAGATCGCGAGGATAAAGGACCAGATGGCCGGTGTCCAAGAGGAAATCAATGCACTGAAGGCTCAGATGGATACTGAGTCCGAGCGCCTTAGGGCGGAAGCTTTTCGCCTTGAACTAGAGCAGCAGACCGCAGCGGCGGTTCACCGGATGAGGCATCAATCCCGTCTGCCGGATCAATATGAGGCCAGAAATCTTTTTAACACGCCAGGGACGGGACGGAATGCACCTCTGACCGTAACCCGGACGGCGGAAGTACCTGGGAGCAGGGCGGCGGTTCAGCATCGGCAGCCAGACCCGCCCCGTAGGAACCAGACCCCGCCACAGTCTTTTCTGACACCGCCCGGTCATTATTCTAACCCAGCGGAGAACATGGTTGCAGCGGTGGTCAGACTCAGCACGATCCCCATCCCTGATGGGACGCCTTATGCGGAGGAAGTGCGGAACGCCATTGGATATTTACAGACAGCGGTGGCACAGCAGGAGAAGTATTCTTACAGCCAGAGTCACGTGCACTCAACCCCCATCCCGAGCCACAGCTACAGCCGGCGCTTAGAGTCACCTGCGATCTCTAGCAGTGAGCGACGTCGGAACCCGGCACGAGATGATCAGCCGGCTCTTGATGCTCAGGCATTGGTGGATCAGGCGAGGGCGCAGCGAGAGGCGGCGGCGTTAGCAGCTGCGGCGGCTTATCAAGAACCCACAGTAGCACCTTCTGTTTCAGTTGGAGCCGGGGTAACCTCCAGGGCTCTGGGAGTGCCATGCTTAGTGTCGGCTTTACGAAACGAGCGCCAGCCCAAGGACTTCAAGGGTCCCCACAAGGTGCCCAATTATACTGCCGATTTACCCCCGGAAGCTTGGATCGAGAGTTATGAACTAGCCATGCAGATGTTAGACGTCAGTGACGCAGTTTGTGCCAAGTATTTCATCATGATGTTGGAAGGGCCGGCTCGTACGTGGTTGAAGGGTTTGCCACCCAATACCATTAATTCCTGGGCCGAGTTAAAGGCGAAGTTCATCAAAAAATTCAAGGAACGTGCAAGCAGCCCATGACCATCGTGGATTTGGATCATTGTGTGCAGCGGGAGGATGAGTCGTCCCATCATTGGGTCCGGCGGGTTTCAACCATTATTCACTCTTCTGATAACATCACGGCGGCTCAAGCGGTTTTGATTCTGGAGAAGAATTGCCACTTTTTGCCTCCGAAGCAGAAGCTTGGCCGGCTCAAACGTTCATGCCAAGACATGGGAGAGCTCATGGCGGCTCTCACTAAGTATGCAGATTCTGATAACACGAAGGACCCTGGCTCCGATGATGAGAAGTCGGCCAAGGGTAAGAAGAATAGCAATGGCAAGAGTCAACAGCAAAACGGAGGGAATAATAACGGTAATGGCGGAAAGCGGAAGCACCCAGACGGCGGGTCAGATTTGGTGGCCAACACTAGTGCTAGAGGAAACCGGGGAAAGGGCAATGGTAAGCCGCCTTTCGGTAAAAACAAGCCTGTCAACATGGAGGCGATGTTGAATGCTCCTTGCCCGAAACACGGTCTTCCCGATAAGTCATCAACTCATGCCTGGAGGGATTGTTGGGTCATGCGAGAGTTCCGAAATTACAACATTAACCAGCATCAAGGTGGCGGTGGTGGACCGTCCGGCGGGTCAGGCTCCGGTCCTCCCGGGTCTGTCTTTGGTGCAGGTGGCTCAGGTTCTGGCTATCAAGGCCAAGGAAACCATGGAGGTAGTAGTCAACAGTCTGGCAGTGGAGGTCAGCAACAAAACAACCAGTCCGGGTATCAGAGTAACCCAAAACAGCATAATGGTGGGCAGTATCATGTTTTTATGACTAGCCTCGACAAGCGAGATCAGAAGATACGCAAACGGGCGGTTAATGCGGTCATGCCTGCTCTCCCACAGTACTTGAAGTGGTCCGAGTATGATATAACCTGGAGCAGGAAGGATCACCCGCCGCGTGTTGATAACCCGGGGCAGTTGGCTTTGTTAGTGGCTCTTCAGGTTGGAGGCTACATGTTCACCAAGGTGCTTATGGATGGTGGCAGCAGCATCAACATCCTGTATTATGACACTTTCTGCCGGATGAATTTGCTTGACAAGGATCTTAAACCCTCTTCAACGGTTTTTCACGGCGTGGTGCCCGGGAAGTCGGCTTATCCAGTTGGAAAGATTTCCTTGGAGGTAGCTTTTGGCGATGAATTCAATTACATGGTGGAATCTTTATGGTTTGAGGTGGTCAAGATCAAGAGCCCGTACCACGCTCTGTTCGGACGGCCAGCTTACACCAAGTTCATGGCTAGACCTTGCTATGTTTACTTACAGCTCAAGATGCCCGGGTTAAAGGGGACGATTACTGTGCATGGTGATCGGAAGATTGCTCTTGAGTGTGAGGAAGGTGATGCAACATATGCAGAGTCGAGTTGTGCTATGGCGGAACTCAAGTTTTATAAGGAGAATGTTGACCCGGCAGATATGACCCCGCTAAAGAAGCCTAGCATGAAATCTGAGCCGCCCCTCAAGTTTGTGGCAGAAGATACCAAGCTAGTGGATTTCACTCCTGGTGACTCATCAGAGCAGTTCACTATTGGGGATAATATGGACCCCAAATAGGAAAGCGCGCTCATCGAATTCATCCGTGAGAATCGGGACATCTTTGCATGGAAGCCTTCTGACATGCCGGGTGTACCGAGAGAATTCGCTGAGCACCACCTTAATGTGGATCCAAAGTTTAAGCCGGTCAAACAATTCCTCCGTCACTTTAACGAGGAGAGGTGTAAAGCTATTGGGGAAGAAGTGGCCCGGCTCTTGGCAGCAGGGTTCATCGTTGAAGTTTTTCACCCGGAGTGGTTAGCTAACCCGGTGTTGGTACTCAAGAAGAACGGCATGTGGCGCATGTGTGTGGATTACGCAGATCTTAACAAGGCGTGTCCGGTCGACCCGTTTGCTCTCCCTCGTATCGATCAAATCATTAATGCAACGGCGGGTTGTGAGAGTCTATGCTTCCTGGATGCTTATTCAGGTTATCATCAGATCAAGATGGCAGTCAAAGACCAAGAGAAGACGTCTTTCATTACGCCTTTTGGAGCTTTCTGCTATGTGTCTATGCCTTTTGGGCTCAAAAGTGCCCAGGCGACTTACCAGCGTTGTGTGCAGAACTGTCTTCATGGGCAAATTGGGCGCAATGTTCATGCTTATGTGGATGATATTGTGGTCAAGTCAAGGAAGAAGGAGACTCTACTGGCTGATTTGAAGGAAACTTTTGACAATTTGCGGGTTTACAAGATGATGCTTAACCCGGCAAAATGTGTGTTCGGTGTACCTGCAGGCAAGCTCTTGGGATTTTTGGTCTCTGAGCGTGGAATTGAGGCTAACCCAGACAAGATAAAGGCCATCACTTCTTTGTCTAAGCCGGCGTGCATTAATGATGTTCAGCGCCTGGCGGGTCGTATTGCTGCACTGAGCCGGTTCATAAGCCGCCTGGGTGAGAAAGCTATTCCTCTGTATCAGATGATGAAGAAGACAGACGATTTCGTCTGGAGTGATGTGGCTAATGAGGCGTTTGAGATGCTCAAAAAGCAGTTGACTGAGCCGCCCGTTTTGGCCGCTCCCATGGAAAAGGAGCCTCTACTCTTATATGTGGCGGCTAACAACCGGGCTGTCAGTGCTTCAGTTGTGGTTGAGCGCAAGGAGGCGGGTAAGGAATACCCAGTTCAGCGACCGGTTTATCATGTCAGTGAGGTCCTGACGGAGTCTAAGCAAAGATACCCGCATTGGCAAAAACTGGTGCTTGGGGTGTTCATGGCCAATCGCAAGTTAAAGCATTATTTTCTTGGGCACCCAATCACAGTGGTTAGTTCTGCTCCTTTGGGAGATATCAATCAAAACAGAGAAGCCACTGGAAGGATTGCTAAGTGGGCAATTGAGCTTGGACCTCTCAATCTGAAATATGTGCCCCGGACGGCTATCAAATCTCAAGCCCTGGTGGATTTTATCAATGACTGGACAGAGTGTCAAATACCTGAGGAAAAGCCAGACAATACCTATTGGACGATTCACTTTGATGGATCCAGGCAATTGGAAGGCTCGGGGGCTGGAGTTGTTATAACTTCCCCGCGAGGTGACAAATTATGTTATGTTTTGAGGCTAATGTTTCCTTGTACTAATAATGCAGCGGAATATGAGGCTTTGCTTCATGGGCTCCGGGTAGCCAAGGAGATGAATTTGAGCCGGGTCAGATGTCTTGGTGACTCAGACCTGGTAGCTCAGCAAGTCTCTGGCACGTGGGACTCAAAGGACCCTCGCATGGCGGCTTATCGCTAGGCGGTTGATGTTATTGCTGGCCATTTTAAGGGCTATCAGGTGGATCATATTGATCGGCGGAAAAATGAGGCGGCTGATGCATTGTCAAGGCTGGGGTCACAGCGTAAGCCGGTGCCGCCTAATGTATTCTTGGACGTTTTGCATCACCCGTCAGTCAAATTACCGTCGGAGGAAGATTTGGCTATACCTGACCCGGAAGAACAACTGGTGGCAGCTCTTCGCGCGATCCTGATTGGACGTTGCCTTATCTGGCGTACCTGACCCGCGGCGAGTTACCTCAAGACGAGACTCTGGCACGGCAGATCATAAGGCGGTCTAAATCCATGACTATTGTCAATGGCGAGTTACACAGGCGTAGTGTGACTGGCGTATTTCAGCGATGTGTTTCTCCTGACGAGGGCCGGGAAATCTTACATGAGATCCATGCCGGTGATTGTGGTCATCACGCCGGGTCAAAATCTTTGGTGGCTAAGGCTTTTTGGCACGGTTTTTACTGGCTGACGGCTCATAAAGATGCAGAATACTTGGTCAGTAAGTGTGACGGGTGCCAGAAATTTGGACGACGTTCTCATGTGCCGGCTCAAGAGTTACGGATGATCCCAATTACTTGTCTGTTTGCAGTCTAGGGGCTTGATATGGTCGTACCCTTTAAGAGGTCTAAAGACAAAAAGACCCACCTCTTGGTGGCGGTTGGCAAGTTCACTAAGTGGGTTGAGGCTGAGCCGGTTAGCAAATGTGATGCAACAACAGCAGTTCAATTCGTCAAAAAGCTGATCTTTCGGTTTGGTTATCCTCATAGTATCATTACTGACAATGGTACAAACCTGTCTAAGGGGGCTATGAAGGAATTTTGTAATGAGGAGCATATTCGCCTCGATGTATCTTCTGTGGCTCACCCGCAGTCTAATGGTCAAGCTGAGCGTGCTAACCAGGAAATTTTGAGAGGCATAAAACCCCGGCTTATGGTTCCTTTAGAGCGCACGCCGGGTTGTTGGGTAGAGGAGTTGCCATCTGTTCTTTGGAGCATAAGAACCACCCCCAACAGGTCTACTGGCTATACACCTTTTTCATGGTTTATGGCGCAGAGGCTGTTCTCCCCAGTGATATTCGTCATGACTCGCCCAGAGTGGTAGCTTACGTAGAAGCTGATAATGAGGCGGCGCGTCAGGATGCTTTGGATGCCTTGGACGAATAACGGGATCTTGCAGCTGCTTGGTCGGCGATTTATCAACAAGACCTGCGTCGCTATCATAGCCGCAGGGTCAAGACCCGGACGTTCCAAGAAGGCGACTTAGTACTCCGGCTGATTCAAGACCAGTCAGATATACATAAGTTGTCACCTCCTTGGGAAGGACCATTTGTAATCAGTAGAAATCTCAACAATGGTTCCTATTATCTCATTGATATACGGGAGAGTGACAAGTCTCGCACTTCTCGTGAAGAGACCAAGAGGCCGTGGAATATTGCTCACCTTCGGCCATACTATACTTGAGCCGCCAGTCCAGCTCTTATCAATGTACATATTCCTGTCATTGTATATACCATCTTTTATGATATAATAAAGTTGGCATCCCCGTGATTAGGGGCCTCTGCCATTTTCTCGCACTAAAATTTGTGCAAAGGAGTTGATCCTTCATCAGGTCACTTGGGGGCTTCCAACCCACTGGGTTTAGCTTCCATAGCCTCTTGGCCAGGCTTTACATGCCATGTTCGAGTTCAACCTGCATGTTTGCAACTTGCTACTCCGCCATGTGACCCGCCGAACTCTTGACAGTTAATCTTGATAAGAGACCCTGAACTTTTATAAGTTATTCTCGCACAAAGACCCTGAACTTGTCAAGGTTTAAACGGCGGCTTTTGTCACGAGAGAGCCGGCTTACAGTGAGCTAGGATAAACTCGCCTTGTCTGCCATAATCCCTCCGCTACGTGACCCGTTCGTACTCTCAGCAATGTCAATCTTTTTAAGACCCTGAACTTGCTAAGTTTAAATGACGGATTTATGTCACGTGAGAGCTGGCTTACAAGATTTCCAGGCTTTCCGCCTAGTTTCTTCGGAAGATGTACACATTTTTTCATAAAAAACAACAAGAGTTATCTCGTCCTGCTGCGCCTTTAAATGCCGGTTTATAGGACAAGACGTATGCAAATTACTTGTTTTTTGCAGGTGATGTCATGATAAGATTCTAAGTTTTGGATAATTCCGGCTTGGCAATGCTCATGAAGTATAACCCGCCCGGCGAGTCAAGGCAGTCAGATGATTATATATTAAGACAAATTTGCTAAGTCGTCGGGATATGTTTTGAAAGAAGTTTAAAAGTGCATCAAAGACACAAGAGCAGGCGGTTAAATGTTTCCTACTGCTATTACAAGGCCATTCAAAAAAGACCAAAAGTTGCGGACTTCAAGTTTTTCTCAGCAAATTCTAACCCGGCGGATTAAATGAGGTCGGGTTCCCTTCACATGATGCAAGTTTGTTAACTAGCTCGTCGCCGGGTCATCCTGTGCCGGGTCTTCGGTCTCCTGGATCTGGGGTTATCCACGTCCCAATTGCAGTTGGTTAAGGCCTCGAAGGTGGCTTCATCGTGCAGGATGGGAGATGGGTCAACATCAGGAGCAAAGAGGTGCTTACGGTGTTGAGGAATCAGGATTTTGGCTTCGAAGGTGGGACCTCGAACTCGCTTGTTATATTCCGAGTAAGCCGCTTGATATGATGACAGGTCAGCTTGTTCGGCGAGCCGGCTTGCTAGAATACGGGATGCCTTCATACAGCGGACATAGTCATCTTCAGTGAATTCTGAGCCATCATCCTTCAGCTGAGGGAAGCCGTCCATCATCTCGGCCGGGTTAAGCTCAGGGGCATAAGCCAGCGATCGGCTCAAAGCAGCCATTGCACCCTTACGGGCAGCGGATCTCTTCAGCTCCTCAATTTGTTTCGGGATGGTGGAGAGAACTTCGAGCACGCCCTTCATAAATTTTGGGACGCCCTTCTCGGTCATCACTGCTTTTATGGTGAAGAGTGATCTGGCATAGAGTTGTTCAGTAAGGGAGTATAAAGCTTTGAGATTCAACAGGCTGTCATCTGAAAATTGGCGGCTGTGTTCACCTACAAGAAAGTCAACATATTCTAAGCCGCCTGCAAATATGTTAGAGAAGTTTCTTTTTAGAACATTAAAGGTTAAGAATACGTACCAAACACAGCTCCAATCATGCGAGATATCTGGCCTTTCAACTTATTCAGCTCGCCAGTGACCGTTTTGAGACGGCCCTCTGCGTCTTCAGCGCGCTTGGTCAGGGCGGTTTGGATTGACTCGGCGTCTTTCTTGAAGGTTTTGAGCTCGGCCTTGATCACATCCAGCTCAGTCAAGGCGATCTGGTACTTGGCATCAGTTTCTGCTCAGCCTTTTTGTTGCAAGGCCAGACTCTCCTTAAGGTCTGACACGGCTGACTCAGTAGCATTCAAAGATTCCTGCACAGAGCAAGTCATAACAGAGTAAGGTTGTTAATTTTAAAGCCGCCGGTCCGGCTCATACTGATTTTGGTTAAAGATTAGCACAATTATTACAAGTCCCAAGCAGATTGCAAGCAATTTACTTAACACTTGGGGGCTAATGTATCTCAGCTCTTTCTTATAGAGCCGGCTCATTATTGGCATAATGACCCGACCCTTAGGGGTTACACTTGGCTCTTCATCTATGATTGAGTGCCGGCTCATTATTGGCATAATGACCCGACCCTTAGGGGCTACATTTGGCTCTTCATCTATGGTTGAGTGCCGGCTCATTATTGGTATAATGACCCAGCCCTTGGGGGCTACACTTGGCTCTTCATCCATGGTTAAGTGCCGACTCGTTACTGAGATAATGACCCGCCCCTTGGGGGCTACAAGGGGATTTTTCAAAGATTTGCAAATTACAGAAGACCCAGCTGACCTTTTGAAAGGTCAACCGGCTCTTGGGGGCTGCATAAGTATATATATGAGGAGGCAAGGGAAATGAAGTACCTTGTATTTCTTCTTCATCATGACAACCAAGTTGGCCTCCATGTCTCGGCTTGCAGACAGACGGCTTAGATAGCCAGCGTGTAGCTCTTCAGCGGTAAGCTTTTCGAGGTTAGGAAGATCAAATTGCATTTGTCCTTCCTTGAGATGAGCCGCCTCGTCCTTGCTGGTATGCTTTGACAATGTCTTGGAAGGAGCCAGAGATTTGTAAGCCGCCCCCGTAACAGTAACTTCCTCATGGGAAGCCACATTCTCAGTTGTTGGCTGGGGGCTGGGCGGCTTAGGATCAGAGTCTGGATGAGCCTCAGGAGCCTCGATATCCATATCTACCAGCACATTGTGCTGAGGAGCTTCTTCATGAGTATCTTTGGCGGTTTCAGAAGGCTCAACATGAGCTTCAGGGATGCTTGGCTTTGGAGTTCCCAGCTCTGGAACATCAGGAGCGGCGGCTGACCCGCCAGTTTTTCTCCGTTTGGCTTGAGCCCTGTGAAGCAAAGTTAAAATCACACATCAATGAGCAAGGATGGACTATTAATACAAAGAGTGGGATATAAAAATACTTACCCCTGGTTGATGATAAGGGGAGGCAACTTTGAAGCAGTTGAGTTGCCGGAAGAAGGAGGCGAGTCCTGAAAAAGTTAGCATTGTTAAACACTGATAAGCTGAAAGGATAGCATACAGGAAAAATAAGTTCAAGACAAGAAAGTACTTCAGTGCGCTGTTTTCGGGGGGGCGACTCATTTGGTAAGCCGGCTAAAAGGTCTCCAGAGCCGGTGCTCCGGGTCTGACGTCTGCTGTCGTCTTGTTGTTTCTTCAAAAGAAAGTTAGGACCCAAGTGAGCAAAAGGACGGGAACTCTTTACCTTTCGTATAGCCCGCCGTACTCTCTTTACTGGTGAAAGATCCGAGTCAAAGGAGACAATGGTTACCTCGACAACATCGGCATGACTTGTTTCTGCTTCTTCCTGTGAGTAATCATCATCAATGAGTTGCATAAAGAGAAGGCCAAGGGGGTCAAGTTCTACCTCTGAGTCATTGAAATCGAATAAATCTTCGGAGGATTGCCTCTTCTGGCGGGTCGGCGCCTTGGATTTGGTCGCCTTGGGGACTTTGTTTTTCTTCTTGAGAGTAGGAGGCAACAGTTTTTTCCAGAACGAAGAGCCAACCTATGCATGGCAAAGCATATTGGCAGAAAAGGTTTAATAAAGTATGTAAAGTACAGCATTAAAAGAACGGATGGGGGTTAGGATGAAAAGACTTACATCCGGAGCCGGGTTAAGTGCAGAGAAGGGACTTAAGCTAGTCTTGCTGCAGGCGGCTAATGATTCCCCCAGCAAAGACTTCACGATAGTGTTGAGATCCTGGTCCTTCAAAGGGGTTTGGTTGAAGCGTTGAGGGTCATCTACTTTACCAGTATACTGGCACATTAAGGCGCCTCGGCGGCTCAACGGCAGAATCCTCCAAGAGACCCAGCAGCGGGTCAGGTCAACACCCGTTAATCCGTTAGCTAACAGGGCCCTGACTTTTGAGAAAGTGGAGGCATATTGAGCACGCCCGGCGGCTGACATCCGGTCTGGAAGCTCCGTATTTGTGCTAAGCCGGTAGGGACGGTAACCCGGCAGTGGGTTCTCCCCCTCTGGTGAAGTGTCTTGGCAGTAGAACCAAGTCTTGTCCCACTCTTTGAGGTGACTCGGCAGGGTTGCTGCTGGGAAGAGTACATCCCTCCACCTCTGAAGAGTAACGCCCCCGAGCTCGAGGCTTAACCCGTCCGCCATTTTTGTTTGGCGGTTGATGTAGAAGTACTCTTTGAAGAGATCGACAGACGGTTCCTCTTGAAGGTAGGCTTCACAGAAAGTTTGAAATTGGCACATATTGGTGACAGAATTCGGGCCAATGTCTTGGGGGTGCAGTTTGAATGCGTGTAAGACGTCCCGGAAAAACTTGGACCCGGGCGGAGAAAAGCCACGAAGAAGATGGTCTGTGAATATAATGACCTCTCCGTCTTTGGGTTTAGGGGTAGTCTCATTGCCTGGAAACCGCCAGTGGATAACATCCTGAGCCGGCAGAACTCCCATGGTGACAAAATCTTTGAGTGATTCTTCGGTCACCCCAGACTTTACCCAATTGCAGGTGGATGGAGTTTTAGACATGGCGGCGGCTTAGGAAACTGCGGAAAGATATGAATTTTCGGCGGGTTAAGAATGCATTCTGACCAAGGTCGTTATGGCTAGAAATGGTGACAGCATTTGACGGGTCAATATAAAGTTATAAGCCGCCGAAGCTATTTGCGGTGTGACAGCGTGAGCCGGCAGCCTTACGGCGGGTCAAGTTTATCAGCGCGGACTGAAAAGTTGCTAAGTGTGGAGAAACAGATTCTGCAACCACGACTATGGATTCAAGATCTACGGGCGAGGGAAAAAGAAAAATAATTTTAGCCCTAAAAAGCCGGTGGAAGAACATGCGTTTTCTATGCAGATTAAAAGGAGATGTAAATTTATAATGAGCAAGGCGTGATTACGGGGCGGACGGCCGCGTGATTTGGGTAGTATTATGAGGCCCTAAAGAGGTGTTTCTTTATCTAAATCTGTGAAGGACGTTTTGATGAACGGTGATGAACACCGAAGAAACCCGACGAAGTTGGGAGAGATCTAAAGGACTAGTGCAGATCTAACAAGGAGCAGTAATGAAACCTTGAGGATGCGAGCAAATGCGGCGATGTTCTGGACGCATTCAGGTTGATGCAGCGGCCGGAGTTGATGAAGACGGTGAGGACTGAATGGCGCGGCGAGCTTCGGTGGTCTAGAGGAAGAAGGTGGCGGCGGGGAAAGTGAAAGCAATGACCCCCCGTACTTATTTAAAGGGATATAATGGAACAGTAACGGTCCGGCACGGGGATCGAGGAGGCACGTTGATGATCGACTAAGAAAGCGCCTCGATTCTCGGGCTGGTCATATTAATGAAGAAAGATCCGTTCTGACGTCAGGGGAATCTTTTTTGATTTTTCTGATGACGTCACAGCGGGTTATGAAAGTTTATCAGAGATGGCGCTGCCCATTTTCGGCGGGTCATAAAGATTGTCAGAAAGGACAAGACTCGCCAACCAGAGGATTTGGAGATTGACATGAACCGGTTCAAATCAATCTGGGGCCTAATGTTGGGGATATAACCCCATGGTGAGACCCGCCCAGGAGGGGCCGGGTCATGCGGTTGGTGGCTTACGACAAGATTTGGTGCAGGCTCAATGGGCCTGGAGGCCCAGAGCCAGAAGACGAGATGTAACCCGGTGGCGGCTTGTTAGACAAGGCATGTGTAGTTAGAGGCGAGGTCGGTTATCAAGTATAACCCGGCACGGACTCTTGTAAGCCCAGGGCCTTGACCTGTGTATATAAGGGCGGGTTACCTGGGCGGATTAGGCCACGAAACAACTGATCGATAGCTAGGTCAAGTGAACTCGCTCCCTTGTAATCGATACCCAATCAATACAACACAAAGCAGGACGTAGGCTTTTATCTCTTTCTGAGGGGCCGAACCTGGGTAAACCCTTGTCTCTCGATTCCGACCAACCCCTTTGAGCTCACCGCTTTAGCGATGGCCTCGAACCTAAGTCCTTTCACTAGGGCATCTGCCGTGACAAAACCACGACAAACGCAGAGAAAGATAGGGGCTTAATGTTTCGCCTCCCAACATACTTATGATGAAGATAATTGTCAACAATAATGAATCATGATCAAATATATTTGACTAGATATATGCGTTTGGATCATTCCCCACCACATGATGCTTGCCAACTAATAGGTTGAGGTTGGGTTAAGAAGTTGACTCAACGTGAAAAGTAAATAACGTGAAAGTAAATAACATAAAAATAAATAGATTTCCCTTCGCAGAGGGAGGAAGGGGTTTGCAGAGGTGCCAGAGCTCATTGCATAAAACAGAGATGAATATATTTTGGGTGGTGTGCCTTTCCTGTCAATGTCACGACAAAGGGATTTCAATATCTTCCATGCTAATCACATTATTGGCGGTTCCCACACGGAATTGAAATTTTACTCCCCCTCCACCATTCAAACACATTCCATGGCTGGCCGAATCCATGGTTGCCTTCCAAACAATCAACTTTATGGGGGGAGTTTTTGTTCACTTATTTTTGTATTATGTAGGACTGGGCACCCTTCTTACCATCCTCTCTCGTGCAATGACAAGTGAATAAACACTCATCTTGAGAATAACCCACTTATCATCGAAGATAATGACCGCCCCGTCGCTCCATGAGCGATACGAGTACACAAAATGAATGTTTATTTGAATGTTAGAGGTGGCACATGCAAATTTACTTAGAATGATAGTGAAATACCATATATAGGTAGGTATGGTGGACTCTCATGGAAGAAACTTGGCTCAAGGATTTGGATGCACAAGTAGTATCTCTACTTAGTACGAAGTTTTGGCTAGCAAAAGGTTCTAAACCAGCACCACATGTTAGAGGGTCCATAACAATATAACTTCTATGCAAATATACCCAAACATAACCATTACGTTGTCTTCCTTGTCCAAATTCAACTACTTGATCAAGTTTGAAAATAATTAATGGGTATTCACAATCATAAAAGATGTCCAATATAATATATTTGTATGTGGAAGTTATCTTTCTTAAACTAATCATTAATGAATTGCTTGTATGACCAACATTTTGATTGTCAAACTTCAATAGATTTTACTTTCTAAACCAAATGTGAAACTACTACTAAGCATAAAGCACATAGATAATTTCATATTTACGATATTTAATTCATTCACAATTTACTCTTAGGATATAAGTGAAGCACAAGAGTAAACATCAAACTACTCTCAGAAGATATAAGTGAAGATCAATGAGTAGTCAAACAATTAAGTAGCTATGCGATGACTCTCCCTCAATAAGAATTTTCAGATCTGAGATTTATTTAAAATAGCAAAGAAAACAAAAGACACTCCAAGAACAGCACATATCATGTGAACGAATAAAAACTTAGGATTAACATAGGCTAACCAATAATTGTTGATGAAGAGAGGTGGGATGCGTAGCATCCCCAAGCTTAGATGCTTGATACTTCTTGTAATATTGTCTTGGGGAGCCTTGGGTATCCCCAAGCTTGAGCTCTTGTGTCTCGTTAATTCCTCTTATATCACGGCTTCACCTCGGTCTCAAAAACTTAATCCACACAAAACTTGAAAAGAACTCATGAGATAAGTTAGTGCACATAAGAATAAATCAACATTTTATGTACTGCCAAGACAAGTTGCATAATATATTTCAAATGTTATCTACTATATACTATCATTTCCATAATTTATATCTACCAATATAAGTCATGAAAAATATAGGTGAAGTAGATAACAAAATTATGACAACAATCTGTCTAAACAGGACAGTCTGTAGAAACTAATTTACAAATTGCACTTCTGTATATCCAAAAATTCTGAAAATTTAGGACATGATAAAAACTTTATATTAAAATACCTTGTAAAATTTTAGAATCTTTCACATTTCAGTACAATAAGAAAATTCAAACACCACAGCAAAAGTTTCTGTTTTTTACGCAGCACATATCAAACATGTAATTCAAGCATCCTAAAAGGAAGTTCTTGGAAAATTTTTATTGGAAAACAAAAAAATAACATAAATAAAATACTAACAAAATAAAATGACAATCCAAGCAAAACTCATATTATGTGACGAATAAAAATATAGCTCCAACTAAGATATACCGATAGTGTTGAAGACGAAAGAGGGGACGCCTTCCGGGACATCCCCAAGCTTAGAAGCTTGAGTCTTCCTTGGATATCACCTTGGGGTTCCTTGGGCATCCCTAATCTTAGGGTCTTGCCACTCCTTATTCTGCTCATATCGATGTCTTACCCAAAACTTGAAAACTTCAATCACACAAAACTTAACGGAACTTCGTGAGATGGGTTAGTGTAATAAAGATACATCATTCACTTAGGTCCTATCAAGACAAGATTCATAATTGTTATCATGTAATACCTACTGTATTATATCATTCCCATAATTTATACCAATAAATATAAGCTATGGAGACACCCGAACAAGCAAACTATGCATGCAAAACAGAATCTGTCAAAAACAAAACAGTCTGTGAAGATCTGAACGAAATCCATATTTCCCTATCTCTAACAATTATGAAAAATTAGGACAACGCAGAACATTTGCATAGAAAAACTTTGTAAAATTTTCAGATTTTTTTGACTCTCCAGTAAAATCAGAGAAATTCTGTACTGGGCGTAAAAGTTTCTGTTTTTGCACAGAATCAAACTAGCAAGTATCCACACTATCCCAAAGACTTTACTCTGCACTTTATTGAAATAAAAGACAAAAAAACATGATTACTACAGTATATTAATCATGTGAACACAAAAGAACATAAAGTAAAAGTGGTGGGTTGTCTCCCAACAAGCGCTTTTCCTTATAGCCCTTTCAGCCAGGCACGATGATTTCTATGATGCTCACATAAAAGTAGTAATTGAAATATGCAAGAGAGCATCATGAATCACATGACAAGCACATTTAAGTCTAACCCACTTCCTATGCATAGGGATTTTGTGAGCAAACAATTTATGGGACCAAGAATCAACAAGCATAGGAAGGCAAAACAAGCATATCTTCAAAACTTTGAACACATAGGGAGGAAACTTGACATTATTGCAATACCTACAAGCATATGTTCCTCCCTCATAATATTTTTCAGTAGCATCATGATGAAATTCAACAATATAACTATTACATAAAAGCATTCTTATCATGATCCACAAGCATAGAAAATTTATTACTCTCCACATAAGCAATTTTCTTCTCATTCATTGTAGTGGGAGCAAACTCAACAAAATAACTATCATGAGATACATGATTGTCATAACCAAATTGAAAATTAAAATCATGATGAAAAGTTTCATAGTTATCATTATTGTTTATAGCATACATGTCATCATCATAATCATCATAGATAGCAACTTGGTTGTCATAATCAATTGAAACCTCTTCCAAAATAGTGGAATCATCATTAAATAAGGTTGTGACCTCTCCAAATCCACTTTCATAATTATTACAATAAGATTCAACACCCTCAAAGAATAGTGGGACCATTAGTACCTAGAGTTGACACTCTTCCAAACCCACTTTCATCAATATAATCATCATACATAGGAGGCATGCTATCATCATAGTGAATTTGCTCATCAAAACTTAGGGGACTAAAAATATCATATTCATCAAACATAGCATCCCCAAGCTTGTGGCTTTGCATATCATTAGCATCATGGATATTCAGAGAATTCATACTAACAATATTACTCCCTCCGTTCCTAGATATAGGGTGTATAGTTTCTTGTGAAAAAAATTAGATTATAGGACGTATTCCTTTGGTTGACCCTTTTACCCCTACAAAAGCTGACCCCACGCATGACCTTCCTAGAAAAAAGGAGATTGCATGTCGTATACGCTATGCATGTTCTGTAGGTTCGTTAGGAAAGAGATTAGACGTACTATGCCAAATCCCACCGGCCCTTAACTTTAGGAAAACAAAAACTGGTTTGGTCGTTTTATTGTATCGCTAGTGAACCGATTTGCCATCTCTCTTCGTTCTTTGACATGGACGATCACCACGGCGGCAACTCCTATCCGCCACGCATCTCACATCCCATGCAGCCGGCGAACCCCACGGAGCCGGAGCCGGCCACCTTGCACATTCAGATTAGTGCTGTTCTTGCCCTACTCCATTGTTCAGATTATAAGAGTACATGTGATCTACGTCTAGAGGCGAATTGCTAATCTCCTAGTCATACACATGATCTACGTACAAACGTACACATGATCTACGCACACACGTACACATGAACTACTGCACCTAATCATGAGTTTAAACGGGAGTACTTTGCAGCATCTAATCACAACTTGTACGCCAGTAACTCTGAAAAACTCAACACTCTCCAAATGTTCAGATTATGCAGTATACTCACCTACTACAAGCCACCTGGTCACCGGATTGGGCCCGCGCCTTGACCCCGCAAGTCCAAGGCGTCGTCGACCGTGTGCATGCACGTCGTCCTCGCTGCCTCCTCCCTCGCCGTTTCCATCCGTCATTGCCCGGTTGACAACTGAACGAACACGCTGAGCAAGTTGTGATCTTTGAGCGCTGCCTCCTCCAAGTCCTGCATGGCCAGCGCTTCCTCGTCCATGTCCCACGCCCGGAGCCCTTCCTCTTCCTGCAAGGCCAAGCCTTCCTCCCCGGCGGCGATGAGAACTCTGTTCCATGTCTTCATCTATGATGACAGCACAAAACAATCAACTAGGGAGTTACAGAACGGATGCGAGAATGAATTAATCCAGTTGGACATACCGTGATCAAGGGCGACCCACTCGTAGTCGTAGTTCATCTCGGCCGCATCCTCGTTTGCCTCGTTGCCAAGGCCGTCCCAGTTGATCCTCTCGGAGCGGCGACCAGCCATTGGAGATGGCGAGCAGGAGAAAGAGATGGCGACTGTGGGAACGGATGCGATCGGGAGAGAGGATGAGATGGCGAGGTGGGGAGGTGGGGAGGGGAGGATTTATAGCCCCGTCTCCTCCAATTTTGAAGCAAAAAATTTCAGGTAATGGCGCCATTCTCATTCCCTCCTCCGCTGAAACTTTTCAGTGGCTAAGATTTCGAATTTGGCCGAGGCTTTTGCCTGCTAGCTGCGCGGGAGAGAGTAAGGAGGAGGCGCGCGCCATGTTGTTCGCGGGAGAATGCGCGGTGCAAAGGGGTGGCTGCGATCGGGGGAGTCTTTCCCTGAGGATTTTCTGGGATTTGTTACGGTAAATAAGGAAATCAACTACCGAGAGAGAGAGGATCCAGAATTCCCTTTTTTCCTCTCTACTCTCACGTGATTGTGGTAGGGGCATTTACGTACAAAACCAACAAAAGTTCCTCTTCCAGGCCATGCGTTAATATTGGTGCAAAAAACTATTCACCCTATATCTAGGAATGGAGGGAGTACTATCATGCTCATCATTCAAGGATTTAATGCCAAACATTTTACTAAATTCTTCTTCTAACACTTTGGCACGATTTTCCGATCCATCATTTTCAAGAAAAACATCATAAAGGTAAAGAACTTGATGCAACATCAATTCCATTTTTTTGTAGTTTTCTTTCATAAACCAAACTAGTGATAAACAAGAAACTAAAAGATTTAATTGCAAGATCTAAAGATATACATTCAAGCACTCACATCCCCGGCAACGGTGCCAGAAAATAGCTTGATGTCTACTATACAACTTTATTCTTGTAGACTCTGTTGGGCCTCCAAGCGCAGAGTTTTGTAGGACAGTAGCAGTTTTCTCTCAAGTGGATGACCTAAGGTTTATCAATCGTGGGAGGTGTAGGATGAAGATGGTCTCTCTCGAAAAACCCTGCAATCAAATACAAGAAATCTCTTGTGTCCCCAACACACCCAATACAATGGTAAATTGTATAGGTGCACTAGTTCGGCGAAGAGATGGTGATACAAGTGCAATATGGATTGTAGATATAGGTTTTTGTAATCCGAAAATATAAAAACAGCAAGGTAACAAGAAGTAAACAACGAGCAAAACGGTATATCAATGCTTGGAAATAAGGCCTAGGGTTCATACTTTCACTAGTGCAATCTCTCAACAATGCTAACATAATAGGATCATATGACCATCCCTCAACATGCAACAAAGAATCACTCCAAAGTTCATATCTAGCGGAGAACATAAGATGAAATTGTTGTAGGTAGTAAAACCACCTCAAAGTTACCCTTTCCGATCAATCTATTGGGCTATTCCTATAGGTGTCACAAACAGCCCTGAAGTTCGTACCAAAATAACACATATGATACATATCAATCAACCCTAATGTCACCTAGATACTCCAATGTCACCACAAGTATCCGTGGGTTAATTATTCGACATGCATCAAACAATTTTAGATTCATCATATTCAATCCAACACAAAGAACTTCAAAGAGTACCCCAAGTTTCTATTGGAGAACGTAGTCTAAAAACGTGCAATCAACCCCTATGCGTAGATTCCCAAGGTCACTGGAATCGGCAAGTTGATGCCATAACATATATCAAGTGAATCAATAGAATACCCCAATGTCACTACGGGTATCCGCATGCAAGACATACATCAAGTGTTCTCAAACCCAAAGTATCCAATCCGACATAACGAGGTCTCAAAGGGAAAGATTCAATTCATCACAACAAGATAGCAAGGGAAGAACACCATATGATCCAACTATATTAACAAAGCCCGTGATACATCAAGATCGTGACATCTCAATAACATGAGAGAGAGAGAGAGAGAGAGAGATTGAACACATAGCTACTGGTACATACCCTCAACCCCGAGGGTGAACTACTCCCTCCTCGTCATGGCCTCCGCCGGGATGATGAAGATGGCCATTGGTGATGATTTCCCCTCTCCGACAGGGTACTGGAAAGGCTCCAGATGGGTTTTTCTTCGATACAGAGAGTTGTGGCGGCGGAGCAGAAGTTCTCTGTTTATTTCTGAGGGTTTCTGTATATATAGGATTTTTTGGCGTTTGAATCACGCTAAACGGAGCCATGTGGGCCCCACAAGCCATCAGGGCGCACCCTGTTGGCTTGTGGCCCACAGGTGGCTCCCCTCCGGTGGTTCTTCACTCCAGTATTTCTTATTTTTCTCCAAAAAAAATCATAAAAAAGTTTCGGGTGATTCCGAGAACTTTCATTTTCTGCACAAAAACACCACCACGGTAATTCTGCTGAAAACAACGTCAGTTCGGGTTAGTTCTAAATAAATCATATAAAGTGCATCAAAACCATATAAAAGTATTGTAAACATGGGCAAATATGGCATGAATACTTCATAAATTATCGATACATTGGAGACGTATCATCACCGCCGGGAGAGGTAGCCACTCTGCCTCCTCCCCCTCCGCCTTGTTTCGCCCATCCTTCACCTAACCCCTCCTTCCTACCTCGAGCTATGCCAGCCATGGCTGCGTGACCAAGGACAAGCCCCTATTGCGTGACTAGGGATGCATGAGGCCTTATTGTTTGTACAACCCTTGTTGTTTATAGAGACCCTGCACTATGCTTAATTAGAATGTGTACATTGTTGCAGCTATCTATCTATCTTCTGTATAGAGAGCCGCATATGGTTTAGACAAAAAAAATCATTGTTGTAGCTATGTACAGAGAGGCATAAGTGGTCAAAACAATTACGATAGATGTATAACTTTTCATTGTTGTAGCTACTATGCTCATTTTATGTTTGTTCATTGCTTTTCATGCTGAAATAAATTATGTTGTGCTAAGTTTAATTTTTTTCTTTTGTATACTTTTTCTGCTAAGTTTTGATTAGTTTGTATTGTCATAGATGAATGAATTGGCAACAAACGAAGGTAGCTCATTGTGAGAGGAGTCGGTCTAGTGGTTGGATTGTATGCTTACATGATGCTCATATTTAGAAGAGCTAGGCAACACACACCGAGATAACCGTAGGCAACATGGCCGATCGTACCATATCTAGAGAGTCAAATTTGAGATATATTTATCACTCTAGTGACATAAATTATTCAAATAACTAAGAATGAAAAAGCTCCTTTTTCCGTTTGTGTGCTATATTTAGAGAGAGAAATTTGTTTTTGGATAGCATCCATACTTCTATTGAGGAACAAGTTGGAAGTTTGTCTACAATAGGCCATTCCATGGTTACAAGACCCAAGTAAAAGTAGTGCTAGCTTGTGTAATTCTTTACAATTGGGTACTTCAATATGGTGAGGATGAATATTTCCCACCCGAGGAAACATGGGATCCGGAACCCAATGATGAAGATCACAATGATACTGTCCATGACAATAAATCTTGGGCTCACAAGAGAGATGAATTTGCAAACCAGATGTTGGTGAATAGAGGGCTAGCAAACATTTGATGTATCATATGTGTCGTGGTGTTATAAAACAAGTCGTGTGTGACTTGGTGTTGTAAAACAATTGTTGTACTGTTTTATTTATGTGTTGAAACATGCTTTTGAGTTGCTGAAATGTGTGTTTTATGAGTTGAAATATATTTTTGAGGTGCTGAAATATGCTTGTTATGTGATGAAATGTGTTTTATATGAGCTAAAATATGTTTTGAGATGCTGAAATATGCTTTTTTATGTGTTGTAATGTGTTTTTATGAGCTGAAATATGTTTTGGAGGTGCTGAAATATGCTTTTTATGTGATGTAATGTGTTTTTAATTTCTGTTTTTTTGTTGTAGATGGATGATGAGGTGCATGAGATCCCAAATGTTGGTGCTCTTCCCAAGAAGGCCCCCAAGGTCATGAATTGGACTCCGCCTATGTCGGCTATGACGTTGAAAGGTCCTTCAGATGTAGCAGCTAGAGGTGCCAAGACTGACAAAGGCTTCAAAGAGGCTGAAAAGTGGAAATTTGCAAAGCACGTATCTTCCTTCGTTGGTTATGACGTGTCTATTACCTAGGTGCACAATCATATTCGCAAGTGGCGGAATAGGTGGACAAGGATTGTTTATTTGAAGGGTTTAAGTGGGGCTCTTTGGGATGATGAAAAGAAGATGACATCGCTAGAAGACCAACACTATTTGGGCCACACTCAGGTATGCATGTACATGTGGAAACCCTTTTTTGCATGATGAAATGAGCTATCTTATTGCCGAACGGTGTTGAAATGAGTTAGTTTTGCTGAAAATGATGATGTTTTATAGCTAAAATGATGTCTATGTTAATTACTTTTGTTCAAAAGGTGTTGCAGGATCATCCAACATATGCTAAATAGCTCAATTTCCCACTTGAGTACTACAACTATATGGAACTTTGCTTTGCTAATAAGCATACCACCGGGAATTATGCAATAGCCACCGGTGTGCCACTGGGAACGCCTATTGTTGTGGAACACAAGGATAAACCCAATGTCATGGAGGGGCAAGGAACAACTGATGAGGTATTGCAACATCTTTGTGGGTCTAACTTTGTACTTCCTACTGCTAGTGCCACTCAAGACCCTTCACCTACTTCAAATAAGACGAGAAAGAGGGCATCTGGTTTGACCGAGGAGGACTCAATCCAGTGGTAGCAACATGACTGATGCTATGCGTGAGATTGCAAGTGCTATCGACAACACTTGCCATGCTGAAACACACACTGACTTATACAAGGCCGTTATGGACCTTATTGTGTTTGATCAAAATGAGCGCTTGGTTATTTTAGATTATCTCACAAAACATAAGGCAAAAGGCCTCGACTTTGAACATAAGGCAAAATGCCTCAACTTTGTGAAGATGGATGATGAAGTCCGTCAACCATCGTTCAAGCGCATCTTGCCAATCCCGATCTTCTTTGAGTTGATGTTAGTTGGTGCTTGCTGAGACTATCCCTTTTGTAATGCCTACTGATGCAACTATTCCTTTTATATTTCGAATGAGAGTACTGACGCACCGCTACAAATTATGGTTATTATGTCTTATGTAATATGAATCTACCGATGCACCGCTACAAATTATGGTTATTATGTGTTATGTTAATTGTTGATTTATTTTTTCATATAATTATAGTTCAGATTATGTTGGCATGGTAATATTTTATTGCTGGAATTGTTGAGTGAAGTGTCAAATGTTGTTTCAATATTATCTCAAAAAATCGTTCATGCAGCCTACCTCAGATACATGCTACCAAATACAGTCTCGACACAACATGTCTCGTGTGATGCAATCTACCAAACACAGTCTCAGCTGAGCATGTATCAGTATATACATTGCTATGAAACAACTGCAGTTACATGTACTAAACATGTCTCAGAGGGCAACAATGCTAAAGTGAAAACAGACAAACCCTAAAGCTACATGATCCACACGCTGAGTGAGGTATGTATCGCGCGAGGCTGTCGAGTATGTTTCCCTCGCTGCGCTGACGTCACCAAGCTCCGTCATCGTGCGCTCTACGGTTTGCTTTACACTACCCGCCCCCACTGGGTACCAGATCCCTCACGTCCTTGTCACAGGTCCTAATCCGGCAATCCCCACTCTCTCTTTCTCCAGCGCGGCTGACTGGCTCGCAGATACCGGCGGCGCTCAGGGCACTTCTCCCCGCCGGCTGGTTCTTGGGGCACAGGCGGCGCCAAGGGCGGGGTAGCATCCATCCACATCAGGTGATTCTCGCTTTTGCTCCGGATCCCGCTTCATTTCTTGCTTGCTTCCGCGGCCATTTCTTCTTTTGGCGGGTGACGCTTCCGCGGCCTTGGGATGGACACCAATCTCTTGCTCAAACCCACCCAAGCTCCAATCCCACCGAATGCGGCACAAAATCTACCACCACCGTGCCGTAGCTTAATCCTGCTCTGTCTCTCTCCACCCCGATCTCATTCTTGGACATTAATGTGTTTTCTGAGGCTGATGATTACCTAAATCCAAACGAACGACCACAAAAATTGGATCCCTGTATCCTGTGTGACTACATTCCCCGGCTTCTCAACACCGAATTTGATCGCCCCTGCAGTTTGGAGGTCAAGAGTGTTCATTCCTTGGCGCTGCTGGCTACGTATTGCCGACGTGCTAAATTTTGATACATTTACACGGTTGGCAAACGTTTATGTACTGTAGCATATGTGTGCGTTATATGTATTTTGTTCGAGATCGATAGATCGGTTCTTTCTTCCATTTTGCACCTTAGAAGAAGTCAATGCTATTTATTATTATTCAAACAATATACCCTACATGTGCATGGATGGTACCAGATGCGATGGATAGAAACTTTATTACTTTATTAGTCTATTATTGGTCTATTTTTGACAACTAGCCATAAAAAACTACTTCCTTAGTGGTCTAAAAGATCTTATAAAAGTTTACAGAGGAAGCACTATTGGTAAGTCGTATGTAGCATTTCACTATTTAGAGTATTTTTTTTTGTTTCAGAATCAAGGACTAGCCTGGAGATGCTCTTATATTGGTAAGGTAAATGTGTGAAGTTTAGTGAAATTCAAATTGTTTTCTCAGTATGGATCTGGTAGTACAATGCATATGGGCACTTTCATGGAGATATAAAATGCATCATTATTATATGGATCAGACCAGAGTGCCCTCATAGTGCTTGTTTGTTGGTCACCCTAATTTTGAGGGAGGCATGTTTTTTTTTCTTTTCAATTGTGACAACAGCTGATTTATGTTAGCTCCTGGTTCGTTGTTCAAATTGATTTACAAATTTCCCTCTCTTTTTTCCTGTTGGAGAGGGCGAGTCTGACTTTACTTGGTAGTGCTGGTGGGGTGCGCCACTGAATGACATTAGTCTGGTTCTTTTCCTCTGTCAGCCCCGTGCACATAGTTCCCGCTTGTGCAGGGTCGGGGAAAGGGTCCGACCACTTTGGGTCTTTTGTGCGCAGCCTTTCCCTACATTTCTGCAAGAGGCTGTTTCCAGGTTCTTTTCCTTTGTGATTTCGATAATTATTATTTGTTTCATATGTCCTCCAGGCATTCAAAACAGCAAACTAGTAAAACAGCGAGTTGACTGGTTAGCAGTGAACTCAAAATATTTTCATTAATTCATGCGTACATGTACCAGCCATATGTTTCATGGACTGGTGCTGATAGACAAACATATGTTTGGTTAACCATTTATGGGTTTGTTATCTGAGGCTATTTGGTAGATTTACACTGATTAGTTCTTTTTTTCCGATGAGATTTATACCGATTAGCTGTTCCTTATCAGAATGAAAAACTGTTCTGATGCCATTCTTTCTTTTTCCAGGAATTCAGCCCCAAATTAGTCAGTTCTCTTTGTTGGTATCCACGATTTGGCTTTTGATTTACAAACATGGCTTGTTGTCTTATGTGTAGAAAGGCCACCGAACAGACTGTTGAAGGTGAAGAAGGTGAGCATTTCATGTCTTTGCTCAGTTTTCTAACCACTTTTACTGCAAAAACGTCTCATTCTGATTCACTTGCATTTGCTTTCTGGCAGCTCCAGGAGGAAATAAGGTAAAAGCTTTTTCTTATAGTGAGCTGAGAAAAGCTACACATGATTTTAGTGGAGCAAACAAGGTTGGCGAAGGCGGTTTTGGTTCCGTGTTCAGGGTAATTTGCCTAAGTCAATGGCCATGTAAACAAAATCCTTTGCATTAAGCTCTCTTAACTAACATTCATTTTATTTGATTAGGGAAGGCTTAAAGACGGCACAATTGTTGCAGTAAAGGTGCTTTCTGCCCATTCAAAGCAAGGCATCCGAGAGTTCTTTACTGAACTTAAAGCAATTTCTGATATTGTGCATGAAAACTTGATCACCTTAGTCGGTTGCTGTGCTGAGGGACCCCATAGGATCCTTGTATACAACTATCTTGAAAACAATAGCCTTGCACATACACTGCTAGGTGACATACTGTTCTGCCTTATGTGTCCTTTGTTGTACATTTAATGCTTTAAAATAACCATCTTACTTAAGTATTGCAGGTAAGGGTTATAGCAGCATTCGATTCAACTGGAGAGTCCGCGTTAAAATTGCTGTAGGTGTTGCCCATGGGCTTGCATTTCTTCACGAAGAAATCCATCCTCCCATAATCCACCGGGACATAAAGGCAAGCAATATTCTGCTCGACAAGGATCTCACCCCCAAAATTTCGGATTTTGGGTTGGCAAGGCTCCTCCCTCCAAATGCAACTCATGTGAGCACCCGTGTTGCAGGTACAATGTAAGTATAACCTTGTTTAGGGGTTTGGTTGGGAATTGGAATATATTTCATTCTCATCTCTGTCTCTCTACCTTTTTTTCTATCTTGTCAGAGGATACCTGGCTCCTGAATATGCAGTTAGAGGGCAAGTGACAAAGAAGTCAGATATTTATAGTTTTGGCGTTTTGCTATTGGAAATTGTTAGTGGCAGGTGTAACCACAATAATAGATTGCCTTATGAAGACCAATTTCTGCTCGAGAGGGTAAGCTCTATCGTAATACTACTATGTTCACCAGACCTATGCTTCATTTTGAGACTGAGTTGTGATTCTTCTTCCATGGTGCGGTTACCATTTAGGTGTTAGCTGAAACATACCTCATAAGATACTACTTATAGTGTTGATTGTTCTTACTATCCCAGTAATTCTGTTTATGATTTGGCACCCAAACTGTAACAACTTTTGAGACCACAATTAGCAAACTGCCTTGTGTGACAATATCGATTTGGTTGTAGTTTTTTCTTTTAACACTCGGAGGAACATTTTTTTTGTCTGCTTAACTTAAGGATCTGCTCGTGCTCTTGCAGACATGGACATCTTATGAACAAGGACAGCTCGAGAAGATGATAGATGCAGATCTAGAAGATGACCTAGACACCGACGAGGCATGCCGATTCTTGAAAGTTGGTCTTCTGTGCACTCAAGACGCGATGAAACTCCGTCCCAACATGACCAGCGTCGTCCGGATGCTGACCGGAGAAAAAGATGTTTCCATGGAGAGGATCACCAAGCCTGCTGTGATCGGTGACATGGGAGACATCAAGGTCAATAACCAGCAGAGAACAGGCGACTCGCACTCTGAACCATCCACAATCATATCATCAGAAGCAACAGTAGGATCATCGCCGTGAGTAGTACATATATCATGCAAATCCTGTTGTTGTGCATTATCATGCTGGGCACAGTGCGTGTTCGGTTGATTGATGCCACCGTGGTGTGTTCTGTACGTTGTTTAGAGCATTGTTAATAATAAACAATCGGCTATAAGTTGCCATCTCATCTAGAACCAACCTAATAGCCGGCATGTACAATGTAAGTTTTAAATGGGTATTACTTTATTAGTAGTTGACCCACCTTGCAACCTCACAAAACGTCTTTGGGGCACGTGCTGCAGCTGGCTACTAACCAAGAGCATGTTTCTCTTTTCTCTCCTTCAACTAAGTAAAGATATAATATTTTTGTCCTTATAGTCTACTTAGACTACCAATACTAGGGAGCAACTTAAACTAGTATGTGTGGTGTCATGCAACTAAGCAAACATGCATATTTTACTAGTCTATGTTACTACCTCTATAATGGGAAGTAACATATACTCTATGAGGTGTCATGCACGAAAATTTGCAAGAGAGCTCGTCCTCGCCTGCTCACGGTATCGTGTACCGTCCTTTTGTGATAGACCTGACACAATTATGTTAGTGGGCCAGAGATCGATTTAATGTCGCACTGAGTTATCCAGCACGGCTCCGTAACGTCGTCTGCGTGATGCTGGCACAGGTTGCCAGCTCCGTCTTGTGCCCGGGGCCTAGTTCAATCGCATGCTGCCTTTGCAAGTACGGGAGCATTTTCTCGAATGCTTGAACATGACGTGAGCATGCTGCTTTCGCAATACCATGCGAATGTGTTCAAACAGGCGAAGCAGCTCCATCTTCTCGAGTGACATGAACATGCTACCATTGCAATATGTTCAAGCAATACTTGAGCTTTTTTCTCGAATGCTTGAACATATTTTCATTCGCAAACTTTTTTGAATTAGTGAACAATATTACAATTCGTGAAATATGAAAACCAACATATTTCTAATTGGTGAGCATTTTTTGTAGCCGTGAACGTTTTCTTCAATCAACGAACATTTTTTGAAGATGTTAACATTGTTTATTTTGCAAACTTTTGTTTGAATACGTGAACGTTTTCTGAATTTGCGAATATTATTTTAATTCTTCGCAAACATTTGTTGAATTCATGAACATCATTTGAATTGCGTGCGAATATTTATCGAATTTGCAAATGTTTTTCGAAATTCCTGCGAACATATTTCCAATTCTCAAATATTTTTGAATTCGTGAACAATATTCGAATTCGGGGAAAAAAATTAATGCAAGAACATATTTTCTAGAATACTTGAACATATTTTGAATTCGCGAACATTGTTTGAATCGCCGCGAACTAATTTTGTATTCGTGGACATTTCTTGAAATCACGGACATTATTTGGATTCATTGCGGGCATATTTCGAATTCACATATATTTTTTGATTTGCGAACAGTAATGTTTGAATACATGAACAATATTTTTGAATACATGAAAAGTTTCTGAATCCTTGAAGAATTCAAAAATATTTCTGAATTCGTGAACTATATTCAAATTCACTAACATTTTTTTAATACTTGAGTTTTTTCGTGAATACTTTTACATATTTTGAATTTGCAAACATTTCTTGAATTTGCCGTGAACACATTTCGTATTAGCGGACATTTTTTAAATCACAGACATTATTTGAATTCACCATGAACATGTTTCGAATTCATGAATATTTTTTGAAACTGCAAACAGTTTTTGAATATGGGGACATTTTTTTCAAATACAAGATTGTTTTTGAATTCACAAACATTTTTTCTGATTCACAATTTGTTTTATCAAACTATGAACTTTTTTAGCATTGAATGATTGCCGTCACGGTCCACATGTAGATGGAAACCACATGCAAACCAATTTCGTACAGGGGAACAGAAAAACCAATTCAAAGTTGATCTAAAAGGCCATTAAACCAAATTGGCTTGCAATTAAAAAGTACTGATGTCTCTAGAAACATGCACAGAGAACATGAGATGCCACTCAACTTTCACCCATAAATAGCATGCTGTACCAACGGAACGTATGCACGTTCTACCGTCTTCCATATTGAACGGCACCGTCAAAGTTTGCTACCGTTGGATGTTTGTATCTTTTCCTGTTTTCTACACCACATTTAATACATGTACCCACGCGTGATTGTTTCATTTGTCCACCTAGCAGGAGCAAGCGAGCTCGTCCACTCTATGGCACTTTATTTATTAGGTTGTAGATTCATTTTGTCTTGGTATACGTGATATTACTCATAGTATGAGTAACTAGTTATGTTACTCCATTTGTCTCTTTCCTCATTAATTATGTGCCATGTTATCTTTTTTGCTTAGGTTTCATCTATGTTACTCCCACTATAGGTAGTCTTATGTTATCCTATTATACTTGCTCTTACTATGCAGTAAAGTTATTGCGTAAACGTGTTTCCTTTGTAAGTTACCTGACGCATTTATCTGACGAATGTTCACTGGGGAGGAATATCCAGAGAGCGCCTGACTTGCCATGCCGAAGTAACTAAATACGCCACGCGTCGTCGTGCGGAATGCGCCGTGCAAAAGGGTAAATTGCCATGTACTCTATCCGTCCAGTGAAAAGTGTACGTTTGACTTTAAAAAAAATTCACAAAAGAGTGTACTCCCTCCGTTCCTAAATATAAGTATTTTTAGAGATTCAATATGAACTATATACAGATATATATAGACATATTTTTAAGTGTAGATTAACTCAGTTTGCTCCGTGTGTAGTCATTAATTAAATCTCAAGAAAGACTTACATTTAGGAACGGAGGGAGTACTTCTATCTTCCCAATGCACTTTAAAATTTAAAAAATGCTTCTTTCTCATCACGCGGTAATCAAGACCAATAACATTCTATACACGGTCTCCTTAATTTCTACGTGCACTTAGACAGGTACAAAAATCCATGAACAAATAATAGTATGTGTTTTAAGGCCCTTCCCAGTGCTCCATGGTGTATAGGTGCTAAGAATGTCACATAGGCAGAAAAGTGATGTGGCAAAGCAATTAAAGAGTAGAGAGAGCATTATGATGACCCTAGAAAGAAACGGTGCTAAGCACGTAGACCTATGCAAAGTGACTATCAACCAATGCATGAGTGTGTTTGGATGTTAAAATATTAAATAAAAAAGGCTAAGCTACAAAAATTAAGCACCAATGCATTGTGGAGAGTAGTTGCTAAGCTTATTAATGCTTTTAACACCTCATCTTAGCACCAATGCATTGGAAGAAGCCTAAGAGTCGATCTCGTTGGAGATGCTTTAGAGCGTTCGGAGCAGCTCCAACCAAAATAGTCAACCGACGGCGCACTCTGTCCGGCTGAAACAATGCTGAATCGAATGGCTTCGTCGGTGTTATTCTCGAGCCAAAGGGGCATCCGGTTGGCGCCATACGTTACCAGCTACTGTATTTGTCAACGGGCTAGAGCTCAGTGCACCACCCAGATCGCTGACGCACCACATGCCTCTGCTCGCCCTGCTGCTCATGGCCTAAACTAAATTGATGGGGATCGGGGACCCGTAAATGTCAACGGCGAGGGACGCGCACTCGCCATCGCGATAGAAAATCACGCTAGTTTATACCATTCCTTGTCAATAAACTACTCCCAATGGCGTACTACTACAGGCAGCTTGCCACTAGTTTCCAAGGGCTGACTTCCAAGGCAAGTCAGATCACGCATCTCCACTCCACCACCTGCCGAATATTATAAAGGAGGAGACCGGGATGCCATTTTCGCTGTATTCTATGCGCATCTCCAAAGTCCAACCCATTCCCGGCAAACCGCGACGACGACTACACGATTAGTTAGTGCTTCCATTAGGTGATGCTTTCTTTCTACCAAAAAAGTCCAGTGGAGTCTGCTAATTTCAGTTCTATATTCTGGTATTTTCCTCTCCGTCCAGAGAAAACATATTGGCGGAGATAAATTACAGATCTCGACAATATGGTGCCTGAAAACGAAACTTAAATCACGCGAGGGCCATTTCAGAAAAGACCAGAGGGCTGCTTCAGGAAAGACCCAAAAAAATGGCGTTTCGGTTAACCAAATCCTTTGACTTGCGCTCATACTATTCCTCGTCATCTCCTCCTCCCATTTTCCGCTTTATAAAACCGCTCGGCCTCCGTCCATCCATTTCCACCTCAAATCTCGAAGTCGCACAACCCAAAGCACAAGGCCGCACCTTAAGCTTTCCCCGTTCTTCTCCGGCACCGACCATGGCCGTCGACCTCATGGGATGCGGCTACGCCCCGCATAGCCACGCGGCGGAGGAGCAGTTCCAGGAGGCCGCTGCCGCGGGGCTCCGCAGCCTCGAGCTCGTCATCTCCTCCTTCTCCTCCCGCGCCGGCTGCGCGCCGCCCCTCGGGGAGATGGCCGACCAGGCGGTGTCCAGGTTCCGCCGGGTCATCAACATCCTCGACCGCACCGGCCACGCCCGCTTCCGCCGCGGCCCTGTTGGAGATGCCGCCGACTCGTTGACTCCCCCTCCTGCCTCTTCTCCTCCTCCTCCTATGCCGGCCCAGGCACCGGCACCGGCACCGGCGGTCTCGCTGCAGCTGACGCCGCAGAAAAGCATGACGCTGGACTTCACGAAGCCTTTGAAGGCGCCGGCGGCGGCCTCGGCAGCCGCGCCTTCGGTGACGTCGACGTCCTTCTTCTCGTCCGTGACGGCCGGGGGCGAGGGCAGCGTGTCGAAGGGCTGGAGCCAGCTGGTCTCCTCCGGCAAGCCGCCGCTGCCGGCTGGGACCAAACGCAAGCAACGCCAGCAGCAGACGCGCTGCGCGCACTCCGACGCCGCCGCCGGTGGCCGGTGCCACTGCCTGAAGAAGCGCAAGAACCGGGTGAAGTACACGACGCGCGAGCCCACGGTGACCTCGCGCGCGGCGGACGTCCCCGGCGTCGGCGACAAGTACTCGTGGCGCAAGTACGGGCAGAAGGCCATCAAGGGGTCCCCTCACCCCCGCTGCTATTACAGGTGCGGCACCGTCAAGGGCTGCCCGGCGCGGAAGCACGTGGAACGCGCCACCGACGACCCCGCCGTGCTCGTCGTCACCTACGAGGGCGACCACTGCCACGACACTTGGCCGCCGGCCGACGCACGCTAAAGCTCCCCGGCAGCGACATGGCTCGATCGATGTGCTTCTTCCATTTGTTCTTTGTAATGGGGCCTTGTGTAAAGAATCCAAAATTAGGAATATAGAAGATGTTTTCATCAAGATTGGAAACGCATGTCAATTACTACTACGTACTAGTACAAGATTTCACAGCCTTGATGTTCGACCTCGCCACCGAGGCCAATTCTGGCGGGGTGGTCATGGGCACGACGGTCTTCGTCACCCACCTCCACCCGGCCGCCTTGTGAGGCAATCACAGGCAACAATGGAGGCAGGTGGGAGATTTGGGATGAGCAGGATAGAGAAGCAAGGGGAGAAGGAGAGAAGCGAGAGAGATTTAGACGTTTTCCATCTCATTAGCTGTCGAACACACCCGATTCAGAGTTTAAGTAATCCACACCAGCGACACGTGGGCCCACTCACATGGCACGCAGGCTGCTCGTAGCTGGTCTGACTCAAACCAGCCACACCTGTTCCATTTTACTATGGGGCTCGAATCAGTGTCTGTCATCGCTCCTGTAAAGAATGCTGAAACACCGAAAAAGACAAATGGAGGACGGGCTCCATAATGGACTTAAAAAAACATATTTCCACATCACAAAAAAAGTTGAAATATTTTGTTCACACAAATACATATATAACATGTTCAGAATAAATTTCATAAAAATATACTTTCATACGTGGTGTATACAAAAAAGAACAAATACATAAATGAAACTGGGCCCTTTTTCATTTGTTGTTGGGTCAGGATTTTTTTTGTGCAACTTGCAAACAATAATATTTTTGAAAGAAACTTTACAGATCCCTCACGAATATGTATAAGTTTTCACATTTATTTTTATTTTTTTAAACTTGGAATTAATATTTTTTAATCATTTGAAATAAAGTGCATAAATGTACCCGTCCACCAAAACTTCGCACTCGCTGAAACACTTATCTTTTGGGGCATCCGCTCACGCGTGCGTGCTCTGCACCATTCGATCCGCGAGTGTCTCATGTTGATGCATGCTTGGCGCCCTCCCTGTCGTCCGATCGGCCGTCGACGTTTCTTCCCCGAGCCGGCGGCCTCAGGGGTCCATGACGCGGTGGGTCAGGGACACACGCGAGGCCGCCTCATCTGCACCTCGTTGCCTTCACATTGCGTGTTTTGCATCGGTTGTTCAAGAGACTTGCCCGAGCTTTCTAGCATCCAAATTATAAGGTTGCTCTAAATGGTTTGTTCGATGGTGTAGGGTAAGCTAACCGGATGCTACAACTGTCTATTTAACGGAATGGAGTCTGTCTGTCCACCTGGTTGTTTTACGGTGTCGGGGCTAACTAGTTAAGTGGAGTTATTTTTCCATTGATAGTGCGGTTTGGATTGAAAGAAGTCCAAATTTCACCCTCAAATGTAATCAGAGGAACAAATAACCCCCTAAACTCCAATTTGGTATGATTTCGACCCCAAAATCCTTAAAAGCGGGTAAATCTTTCCCTTAGCCGGTTTTGGTTCGATTAAAACTGGTTTTGGGACACTACTGCGTGACGTTGCGTGGCTTTATGGTGGGTAATGAGAGGTATGCCTTGCTGACATGGCTTCGTTGTAGTGGACTTGTTCAATGCATCGAACCCTCCTCTTTCCGGTCGGTTCGCCTCCTTTGCTTCCTTCCGCTCGTCGTCGCTGTCGAAAGCAAAACCGACGCAGTCGACCCAGTCTCTGATCAAGAGGACGAAATCACGATCGGATTGAAGCCATGGATCCGGTACGTTATGCGAACCCGCTGACCATCTGTATATTCCGCCGATGATATAGGGATTTCAGGGCGCGTGAGACAGGGGTTTGTTGGAGGGAGGATTTGAGGAATTTTAGTTGATTTGTCGGTGTCCATCTGCTCGGCTGCAGGCTGCTCCCACGCAACTCCCTCACTGGCCAATTCACTACCTTCAGTGGCACCATCTGGGTTTCACTGCATATTCACTACAAAAGTATTATCTGAACTTCAATTGCATAATAGAAATTACATTCTTTGTACAACAGAAACTTCAATTTTATCGGTTCAATATAGTAGACAAGTCTTTGTACAACTAGTTTACTTCAGCTCTCACGGTAAAGGCTGCAATACTAAAACAAATATTAAAAGAAGTGTGTAAAGAGAAGGAACTATTGTACATTACTGATGCTCACCTTCAATTGAATGGAGGCGAGCTGCGCTGATGAGCCACGTCCGAGCCCAACCCTGAACGGCGGAGGATTTGAACGGCAGCGGCTGCTACAGCGGCGGCCACTACGGCGGTCTGAAGCGCTGCGACGACGTGTGGTCTGAAGCAACGGCTCGTGTGGAAGGGGAGCGACTTGTCTGGTCGCGTTTGGAGCAGTGGCTCTTATGGTCTGGTGCAACCAACAACAACTGGCCGGGTGCAACGAAGCCATGTCAGTACTTACCATAAAGCCAATCCACGTCAGGCAGTAGTGTCCCAAAACCATTTTAAATCAAACCAAAACCATCCGAGGGGGAGATTTACCCGGTTTTAAGGATTTCGGGGTTAAAATCGTACCAAGTTGAAGTTTAGGGGGTTATTTATCCCTCTGGCCACATTTAATGGTAAAATATGGACTTCTTTCTTTTGAATTCGATGGACGAACACCTTCGGACCGTCCCTTGATCGGGCCTGTTGAGCCCGCACGACGGTTTGGATTCCCCTAACTATTGGGTTTGGCGGCCGGATGATCTTGGCTACCCGCGGAGCAAGCCCATCGATCCAGGCGGGAACATCACGAGACAATGGTATAGGAACACTAGAAAAACTTACACAACAGTAACCTAGAGCATGGAGTTCACCTACCACCCTTTATAGTGCACATCGATAAACTTATCCGGCCTCAGTACATCAGGGAATCCAACCATATTTAACTCAGGAAATTGCCTACAGTTAGGTTTTGAATTGTTGGAGTATTAGGCAAATTTATGATTAATTCCAGTGAATAATTCATTACTAGAACAGAAATTAGCATGCAATAATCTAGCATACTAGAAAATGGGAAAACATGCACAACAACATGTAAGATTAATCAAAATTTGAGACATGAACAGATCATGACACACGTACTATTTGTTAGTAGTCGTGGCTGCTGCTGAAGCGATGTTGTTTTACGATGATGTTGGTGACGATGTGATGCAGACAGTGTTGAAGACGATGATGAGTAGCACCGCTTAACTTGGACGGAAGATGACCATGGTGACGGACTTGAGCAATCGCGCAGAGCGCTTCCAAAAACCTTATTCGTCCTCTCCCGATGCAAATCACAAGGATGGACATTTCCGGAGACCCACTCTCCCACATGTCGACGTTCGCGATGGAGTAGACTACAGTGGCAGCCCAATTTGTGAGATGCGGTAAACCACTAGCTTGTTTCGGTGTGTCTTTAGCCGCCTCCAGTAAGCAGTATATGTAGGAGGACCAGATGTGGTACCGTGTCGCGATCATGATCTCAAACCGGCTTGGTTTTTAAGTCGTAAACTTACCGGAAAAAAACAATCAACTTGTCTGTCAAGACAACAAAAACTATAAAATAAAAGAGAATCGAGCCCATGCAAACCCACCGACCGGATTTCAACGGATCATTCAGACGCATGTCGCACGTCCACGCCGCCCCGGCCCGACCAGAGGAGCGCGCTCGTGTGGTATTCTCTTTCTCTCCTCAACACATCACTTAGTGAAATGAAGAAAACCCTCTATATAGGCCTCACAGCTCATCAACTTTCGGGATGAACTAAACTTTAGAACCACCACTTGCCATTTTATTCATCAGCCTCTTTGTGATTTAAGAAATTTTATAGGGGCCTAGCCCATTATTTCTGACACCTACGCGTACAACTACATCAAGTTTGATGCTTTTTGCGTCAAAATATGCTTCTAAACAAGTATGCACTATGCATTCCTCTATATGGTTTGAGGCCTGAACATGCTCGAGATATCATGGTTTTACTCCGAGGGCATCGTCATGTCAATCAAGTTACATGGTGCATTTTCACGAGCATCCCCAATTACACTTCGACAACAACCAACTCCCAGTAGCACTAGCAGACGAGCTCCGGCAATGACGATGCCCAATGATGGTTCGATCTTGCCGACTTTTCTCGTCGACCGGCTTTCAAAGGAAAGGAGATGTCATGTACCGGGGCACGAGATGAGTTATGGTGGACATTGAAGTGACGTGTGGCCCATGGTAGCAGGAACGCAGCTGCAATAGGAGAATAGCGCAAAAGATATATCTCGCATATAATGCGCAGACCTTCTATCTCGCCCGAAGCTCCCCCCTGCTCTGTAGCTACTGGGCCGGCCCATTTTCCACGTCGAGCGAGTGACGTGACTTCTCCTGGTCGAGATTTGGTCATTTTTATTTTTATTTTATTTTAGTTTTCTCATTTTCACTTTTGGTTTTCTCTGTTTCTTCATTGGTATTCATCATTTTTCTGTTTTTCTTTGTTTCTCAATGATTTTCTCCATTTCTTTCATGTTTTTCTTCTTTTCTTTCTTTTTTCTCCTCTTTTCTTTTGTCTTTCTCGGGTTTCACTGTTTCTTTTGCTTTTCTTTATTTGTTTCTTCATTTTTCTTTGTTTTCATTGGTTTTCTTCGTTTTCTTTGTTGCTTTCTCGGTTTTTATGTTACCATTATTTTACATTGATTTTGTCAGAATTTTCAAATATATTTTTTGGTTTCCTTTGTGTTTTTTGTTTTTATTTGGTTTCTTATTTTTTTTATTGTTTCTTTGTCAATTTTCATTGGTTTATTTTTTGTACAACACATGTCAACTTTTTTCAGTACAAATTCAATTTTTTTGTACATTAGAAGCATATTTATATACACATTTAACAATTTGAAATACATGTCGCTGATCCATGGTCAAACAGATGTATCTATTACTTGTTGCTCAAACGGATGTATCTAGACGTATTACACACATTTATTTGATCGACAAGTAATATGGATACGAGAGAGTAACATTTTTTGAAAGATTATATTGTTTAGTCTACTTTTTTTTCATACATATCGTACATTTCTGGTATATATTTAATACATGCACGTTTAACATTTTTTTAAATGCGAGATTAACATGTTTTGAATACATAGTCAACATTTTTCAATACAAGGTTAATATTTTTGTAATGGCAATAAACATTTTTCCACACACAATGTAAATTTTTGTATACATCATTAACATTTTATATACATATTTATCATTTTCAAATACTGAATCAACTTTTTCTAAATATATGTTTATTGATGTCTTCTTTTCTTTAATGTATGTTGTACATTTTTTGTATACAGCAGGAACATTCTTATATACACCTTTAACATTTTTTAAATACATGATCAACATTTTTCTACAAACATTTAACATTTTTCAAATGTTTCATGTAATGTTTTTTTAATATATATTTTTAGAATGAGAACTATAAACAAAAGTAAAAAAAAGCAAAAAATGAAAACAAAAAAGTGGAAAAAGAAAGAAAGACGACTTGTAGCCTTGCACACGCATGGGCCGGCCATCTCGCGCTCGGCTTCAGGCGATGCTGCCCTATGTCTCGCCATGTCTGAGAGGGACGAACAGAACATAACTGATGAACTCCATCCGCCCGACCTCGGTACTTTTCTATTTTTAGTGCTGGGAAAAACTTTACCTTAACATTGCCAAGTGAATCACAATTTTATAGTTTTCTGATTAACCGAGCTGTCTCCGTTTGTCGCAACTATTTTTCAAGGTGCTGAGTTCGATATCGTCAAACCTTTGATGAACATGGCCGTCATATTCACAGGCGAGGCATGGCACCACGTCAGCTTTTGGGCCCGCGGGAGGGGTGCTCCGCCTGAGACCCCCGTGCGGCAATTCTTCGGGGAGCTGCACTACAAGTACATTTGTGGCGATGATGACAGGGCTGTCGAAATACAGCGCTGCCGCGTCGTTGTCGAGACGTTTAATAAAAAAAAGGGTTAATTGGATCTATGCCATTGGGCTATTAATGGATTGGAGATATGCCATTACAAAAACCAAACTTGCAAATATGCCACTCTGAATTCTCTATACCTCTACCTATGCCATTCTGTCAATTACCAAATCATATACGGGAGTTATACATTCATATGTACGGTTATACTGATGTACAGAGACACGAAAAAAACCCTGGTCGAGCGACCTCACACAATACAACCGCATGCACGCACGCACCGCATCAGAACCAGCCTCGTTCCCATCTCAACTCTCGCCCCGAAGAACCCTAGCGCCGGCGGCGGCCCTTGGATTCAGCCGTGCGCGCGGCGGCTGCAGGGCGCTAGAGGATTCGGCCGTGCCCGCTGCTGGAGGCCCCCCTCGCGCAGCTCATCCTCTTCCCACGGGTCTCGGCAGGGCGCTGCTCTGCAGGCGGGCGACTGGAGTAGGGGGTCGGCGGTGGCGCTGCTGGAGGCAGGGGCTGCCGAAGGCGCGGCAGAGGATGGAGGAGGGCATGGAGTTGCCGGTCGCCGATTCGCCGTATACGTGAGTTCCCTGTGCCCAACACCCCTCATTCTCTCCTTGAATGTACGTGAGTTCCCTGTTCCCCTGTATACGTGAGTTCCCTGTTCCCCTGTGCATCCATTCTTTTAATTTTGCTGTGTTTGATTCTGAAACCAATGACAATTGGGAATGGTTCATGAAACAGTTGCATAGATCCATAGGTTCCCCACATGGACTTGTTATTTCCAGTGATGCATGCAAAGGATTAGAAACAGCCATTGACCTTGTGTTCCCTGACTGTGAAAACAGAGAGTGTGCAAGGCACATGTATGCAAATTTCATGAAGAAATTCCATGGTAAAGTATACTCAAATAACTTGTACCCAGCTGCTAGGACTTTTTCAGAGCGTAAGTTCATGCATCATATGAACATAATTAAGGAAGCAAATTCAGAAGCTATTGAATATCTAGATATTTATCACCATAGGTTATGGTATAGATGTGGTTTTGGAGAGGCCAACAAGGTTGACTATTTGACAAACAACATATCTGAGAGTTTCAACAAGCAAATAAAAGACTTCAAAGGGCTTAATATTTGCAATCTTGTGGACAGACTTAGGGAGCTCATCGTGGAGAAGTTCTGCCTTAGAAGACATGTAGGTGAAAAACTGAAGGGTAGAATTCTTCCTCATGTCATTAAGCAGCTAAATGCTCTTAGCAAAACCATTGGTCGAAACAAGATTATTTGGACCACTGAACATGAGGCAGAGGTTACTTTGCTGGATCTAAAATTTGTCAAAAGGCACATTGTCAACTTACAAAGTCGCACATGTACATGTAGAGTTTGGCAAGTTTCTGGAAAGCCATGCATGCATGCAATAGCCTTCATTTGTAGCATTAATGGTGCTCAGATTGAGACATATGTTGATGATTATTATTCTATCGAAAAGTTCAAGGCAGCATATGCCGGGAGAATTCCTTCCATGACAGACAAGTCACAGTGGATAAATGTGGATTTGGGACTCAAGGTGAATAGAATTAGAGGATGGCTAGAACCTGGAAGGAAAATAGTGAAGTGCAAGAAATGTGGTGCACCTGGGCACTTTGAGAAAACATGTAAAAACCCTGATCCTAAATATGTGGCTGTAAATAATGATGACAACATACCTGAAGATCCTAAATATGCACCAGATGCATCTACACCGACAAACAAAAGGTGATTTTATAGTTGTGTTTATGCATCTCTTTCTCATGACTTATATATCGTAAAATTGATGATTTATCTTGTTCATATTGCAGGAAGAAAGGTGAAGAAACAACTGCTACAACAAATGGCGATGCAGCAGATGATGAAATCCTTATCAATCTTATAAGGTAATTGCTGCACTTGGCTTAATCTATTATTGCTCAATCTAATTCGCATGTTGTAAATGTAGGAAAAAGTCTAGAACAACTCCACAAAAGCCCAACACACCAACCAAGGAGAAGACACCTGTGAAGATAACTACAACACAAGAGAAGGCCAAGACTCATGTGAAGAAAGTTACATCACAAGAGAAATCCAAGAAAAAGACCCCAGTCAAGAAGACTGCTGCATCACAAGAGAAGGCCAAGACCCCTGTGAAGAAAGCGATGTCACAACAGAAGGCCAAGAAAAAGACCCCACCAAAGAAGACTACATCTAAAGGCAAAAAAATCCAAGAAACATGTTCCATTTGCACCTGTTATACCTCCACCTCCACCTCCAGTAGTGCAGCCTCCATATGGTGCAAAAAGAAGCCTTTTTCATTGGCTTGGTGGCTAGTGGGTGACTAAACTAGGTGTGGTTGATTTTGGTACTTGTTATGTGCACTCTATTTGCCATGAACCTCTCTTAAATTGTGCTTGTGAACCTATGCATGGACATGTTGAATTGTGATATATCTGTTAAATTGTGGTTGCAAATCTATGTTAAATTGTGCTTGCAAAGATATGGAATTATACTGTTGAAGTGCTGCTGAAATTCTGTGTGAATGGTTTGACAGTTGCTGGACAGAACTTGAATGGTCAGTTTAAGGGTCCATATGTGCCTAGAATTGGCTCATATTTGAACAGTAGACTAATATTAATGTTTTAGATTTTCGGTATTTTTTTATATTTTTCTAAGAAGTTTAAATTTTCGGCCAAAATTTGCCAAATTTCTGGGCAAAACTAGAATTGTCAGTTTATGGGTGTATATGTGCCCAGAATTAGCTCATGTTTCAACAGTAGGCTTGTATTAATGTTTTTGATTTTATGTAATTTTTTTAGATTTTTCTGAGAAAGTTCATTTTTTGCCAAAATTTGAATTTTTCGATTTTTTTGGACACCGGACGACCCTAAAGTGCTGCCAAAAGGTGGCCACAGGGGTAGTATGGTAAATATAGCAATATACACTCAAATACATGTATTTTTTGAACCGTTATTCTCTTTAGTGGAGAAAATGGCATATGTAGAGGTATGAAGAATTAAGAGTGGCATATTTCCAAGTTCAGTTTTTGTAATGGCATTTCTCCAATGTGAGAATAGCCCAATGGCATAGATCCAATTAACCCTAAAAAAACAAGACAAAAGACTTGTCATTTTCATTGATTAAGGAAGAAGGTTTTAGACAAATAGCCGTAGAGCGGGGAACATAAGAACTACTCTCGTGGCATTACAATACTCAAGTGGATGGCACCTGCCATAGCTCAAAGATGGGCCTCCTCTTTGATCTTCGCGACGACCATCATCGTTGTAGCGGCAGTGTTACAGAAGACCCTTGCGTTGCGCTCTTTCCAAATCTCTCAAGACATAAGCATGAACAAGGAGGCGATAGCCTTTTTCTGGTTTCCGCGCTCAATCACATTTTTAATTCACCATTCTCGAACCGAAGCCTCAAATCTCCAGCTCCTCATCACATCACCATGTAGGCCAATCCAGGAAGCAACCTCAACCCAAACACGCGGGGAGAACCTACACTGGAAGAGAAGATGCGACGCGGTTTCCTGAACTTGCTTGCAAAGCGGACAAAGGTTGTCGAGACATGCATTATCGTCATTAAGTCCTCCCCACTAATCCGAAAAATACTACTGTGCTATATTTTAGTACGGAGTATGTGGTTGCGTAACAATGTTTACCTGATTTATGTTCCACTCTCGTACATACACAGGTAAGAGCATCTACAGTCGGACGCCTCATACCCTCCTCAAACGCCCGGGCAGGCCGCCCGGTCACTGTCCGGTCACAAAAAATCGATCCAGACGGACCCCTCATACCCATCTCAAACGCCCGGACTGACCGGCACCCCTCATATCCATCTCAAATATGAGGACGATATGAGGGGTCGCAGACGCGCCCGGGCGTGCCCGGTCAGTCCGCCATGTAGGACGTGACCCCACCCCGGACCACCTTTTCTCTTTCTTTATTCATTTTTTTCTTTCTCTCTCTTCTTCTCCACCAATCACGTGCAAGTGACCGGACATAAGGAAAAATATGAGAGATGCGGCTGCACGGATGAAAAAGTAGGGGTTCAAAACGGACACGTGTCCGCGGGCGTTTGAGGGGCCGGATTTGCAAGTCGTGGCTGAAGATGCTCTAAGATATCTACATTTCAGACGCAGTCATCCAGACGCAAGAGTACGTACGCGTGTACTACATTGTTTTGGAGCGGCTATATATCCTTGTACAGTTATATGAATAGTGCATGTGGGTGATTCTCATAACATGAATACTAATTTACCTTCTTTCTTTTAACAGAAAAGAAACCTCGGAGGAGTGTGTGTGTACTTTGCCCTCGTAACTTTGAGATCATTCATCCCAAAAAGGGGAAGTTCATTTGCGGAAAGGAAGGACATGAGAAGGAGTTTATCCGGTTGAACAATATGCTTGAGAAGCCATTCACATGTACAGCCTAGCTAACTATGATCTTCAATCCATCCAAAGCACATGTACTAATGTGTCCATGTATCGGCAAACAAAAAAAATACCGTCATCACATTCAAAGTTTCAAACTTTGTAATTGTGTCCCTCTTTAATGCTTCTATTCATACGATTAGTCAATATTCCTGTTGAAAGTAATCAAGAGGAAACGAGAGTAATGAAAACTGTATATTCTTTATTATTTGAGATTTGCTATTTATACAAAGGGAAGAGACACCACTAGGAAGGTGTCTGTTCAGGAAGATGCCTATTTGGCAGGGAACTGACGCGACAGATGCAACTGCTAGTGGTTAGTAAAAGCAGGGATTATCCCTTACTTAACATTGTTAATTAAGCCTAACACCCCCCCTAATCAATGTTTGAACTTGTGAGTAGACTTCATCTTGATAAAGATTCTCGTTGAAAAACCATGTGGGGAAAATATAAGGAGATAGGTGTTTGATATGTTACTAAACCCCCTTCAAACCTAGTGGAGAAAATAAGGAGAAAATGATGCAACATATAATGGTTATTTCTTCTTTTAACTCAATACAAGAAAACTCATAGAATTTAGAGGACAATAAATATGCCGTATATACTTTCCTAAAAATCCCGGTGGGGAAAACTGAAAGTATGACATATGGCCTTGTGTTGATATGACCTCATTAAAAATCTTTATGAGAACCTGTAAAGTAAACTCATGAAGGGAAAAAGTGTATAATATGATGCTTTGATCAGGAACAATTCAGGAAGATATACCCCTGATTCTTGCAAATTCTGAAGCCGTCACATACCAATTCCATGAACATATTACTGAAATGTAGAAGTTGATAGAGACTTGGTGAACAAACCAGTCGCATGATTTGACTTGCAAGATATGCAACATAGCGATATTGCTTATTAGGTAACATGTTTATATCCGGGCAACAGAAGCAACATTATCTTCGAGATAATGGTTGGTGGATGTAGCGACGAGGTCCGTTTCGAAGACTCTCATGAGATGGCTACAACACCTAGCAGGAACAAAAAGCTTATCTACGATCTGACATAGTAGGGATCTGATCGATGTATCCAATGATAATGGTCTTCAGATTTCTCTGAAACTGAAAGATTAGGACAAAATGTTTGATGCATTGGAGATATTGAAAGATATTCTTGAGTCTCAATCAATTGTGTTTGGTGGATCCAATGCATGCACGGTGGTATGAAACCTTAGGTCCTAACATCATATTTCCATCTCCTCATGGTCAATGAATATTTATCTACGTCTAGAGAATTAACAACCATGGAAGTTATGGATGGATAATACTTGTCGACCATTAATTTCTTCAATATAATTTGGATATAGACAACATGGTGTACCATAATGTATGAGTGAAGGTGCTCGAGGTTTTACCCAAATCCTTCGTCTCAAATTCTGTCATTTAGATGATCACATGCTTTATGTATGGGTAATTATCAGTGTAGGGGGTAATCCTTGTGTGTAAGGAACTAACTACGTCGGTTGTACCAAAATGTACCGACGTCAATGAGTTGTATAGTCACTTATTGATTTTACACATTGTATGTTGCGTTTTGCATTTCGATTTAGAAGTGAGATTCAATTAGGAACCATCTATGTCTGAATCTAGTGATCCACATGGATATGTAATCACTACATCTATCAACTGCATAGATAGACGATTTTGTACTGCCAATGATATAAGTTATCGGAAAGAGGTTCCACCTCTCGAGAACAGTTGGGTATGTGCGTGAACCCTTGTGCTACAATACTTGCTCTATGTTTCACCACCTCCTTGTTCTCAATTCTATTTCCAGAAGAAAACTGGTGTAGATATTGCTTATGAATATCTTCCCGTTATTGAGCAAGATTATTTCTACCTAGATTATAACCTTCGCTTGAGTTCAGCCCGAGTGTTGTTCACACTTTGCCATGGCCATGGTCTTTGGACTTGAATCATGTGAAAGGCTTTTGTAATCTAGTTGATAAATATATGTCGATAATTGTTGATTCCGATTATATGTTTCTCCAGAATCTATATATCAATATATAGTTGATGGAAATATTGTTACCCATGGTGACTACTCGCGATTTCCCAATGCGGTTGAGTCGGGTATTCCGATGTCCCAGTCATTGTGTGCACTATGACTTGGGTTGGTGGAGGTGTCCCATCCACTGGGTGTATACTACCCATTAGGTGCCTGTAAACATGAAGTTGACTTCCATTTACCGATTCAGATGCCTTGATATCCTTGCTTGCGAGAAGCTAAGTCCTGATGTACTATTGCCATACATCTCCCTCTGTTGCTTCGAACGGGGAGTGAAGTGGATTTTTTTGGTACCGTCACTATTTCCGATATTCTTTTAGCAGGATTGTAGGATTGTGTGACACCTTTATAGTCAGTAAATGAATCTGGCAGGTTATTTGCAACGTGTTGCAAATCTTCCGAACTCATGGTTCAGATCTTTGAGTACGTGGATTTGAGGCAGAAATATGTTGAACATTCCACTAATTTCCTGGCATTCTTTATGGTACTTGAAATCACCCCTAATGCTTGGAAATCTTCCTCATGTAATCATCATACTGGCCTTGAATAACTCCCCATGAGATGGGCTTGAGGTATTGAAGGTAATACAGTTATTCCTCACATAGATCCCAAATATATGCTGAGGGGCCAATGATGTATGCCAGGTTGGTGATATCAGTATGTAACCAAATTACCGTAGATGGGAAATACTCGGTATATTCCCACGTATCAAAGATAGAGGGGAATAATATTATGCAGTTTGGTCATGAGCGTGTAAAACTGCATGACTCCAATATAAAGATGGTAAGTTGCAATTCCAAAGTAAAGGTAATGCAATGAGCTTAACTCTTTGGGTAAAGGATTCTACCAAACCATTTTGAGTCTAGACATTAGGACGAATTGCTAAACTTCAATCTGAGGACCATAGTGAAGGCACTCAAGGAGAATTCTGCAATGTTATCCATTCGATTTGCTTGAAATCGTTGTTAGGAAAATGAGCCAATGGTTACGTGTGAATAAATCACACACTTAAGACCATCGTGTAGATATGTTTTTTAGAACCATGGAATACCTGAATAGTCTACTCAATGGATGTGAAGAGCCACTTACCTCGACTCGATGCATTCAAGGAGTCTGAGTGGTTCAACATAGACTTTAAGGTGTGCAAGCCTTAAAATTAGCTTCCCTGCATCACATGTAGTGCACACAAAATACAAATATTATTAGAATTTAGCATCATAATAATCATAAACCAATGGAATTGTTGATTGTTTCGGTTTCAACCCAATGTATGGATGACCAAGGTGAGTATGTCAAGTTTGTCATGTACAAGACATTTTGGAATACTATCTTGTACGCAACATGTGCTACGGGTTTTATAGTATGTGTAGTACAATCCTGATGATACATAGAGAATGTGCTAGCCATATCCATTGCATATGGTAAAGAGAAGATATTCCTCGTTGTTGTCATCATAAGTTTCACTATGGAAACTATATTTACGGATACCTCCATAGTTAAGTACGACACGAGTCGAAACAAGACACAATTAAGCATAATTGATGGTTGATACGTCTCCGTCGTATCTATAATTTTTTATTGTTCCATGCCAATATTATACAACTTCATATACTTTTGGCAACATTTTATATTATTTTTGGGACTAACATATTGATCCAATGCTCAGTGTCAGTTCCTATTTTTTGCATGTTTTTTGTTTCGCAGAAAGTCCATATCAAACGAGGTCCAAACGCGATAAAAATTTGCGGAGATTTATTTTGGAATATATGTGATTTTTGGGAGGTGGATACAACGCAAGACGATGCCTAAGGTGGCCACAAGGCAACATGGCGCGCCCAGGGGATATTGGCGCGTCGTCTTGACCTGTGACTCCCTCGTAAGTTGGTTGGGGCCCTTCTTTAGCTGCAAGAAATATAATTTCCATAGAAAAATCCCCTCAAAATTTCAGCCCAATCGAAGTTACGGATCTCCGGGAAAAATAAGAAACGGTGAAACGCCAGAAAATAGGAGCGTGAAACAGAAGAAAACAAAGAGAGAGATCCAATCTCGGAGGGGTTCCTCCCCTCCGGGAGTCATGGCGGCCATGGACCAGAGGGGAAATTCTCCTCCTATCTAGGGGGATACCAAGGAAGAAGAAGAAGAAGGAGGTTTGTGTGTGTGTGTGGGGGGGGTCTCTCCACCTCTCTTCCGGTGGCATTGGAGCGCCGCCGGGGACTAGCGTGACGCCGATCCACACCAACAACTTCGCCGCCGTCATCACCAAATCCCCCCCCCCTCTGTGCAGCGGTGTAACCTCTCTCTTCTCGATGTAATCTCTACTTGAACATGGTGCTTAATGCTATATATTATTACCCAATGATGTGTGGCTATCCTATGATGTTTGAGTAGTTCTTTTTGTCCTACGGGTTCACTGTGGTAAGGTGTGATTGATATGAGTTGTCTGTTAATATGGTCTTGTCCTATGATGCCCTCCATGTCGCGCAAGCGTGTGGGATTACTGCTGTAGGGTTTTGCAATACGTTGATGATTCTCTTATAGTGGGTGGTGATGTCTACTATGCAACTTTATTCTTGTAGACTTTGTTGGGCCTCCAAGCGCAAAGTTTTGTAGGACAGTAGCAATTTTCCCTCAAGTGGATGACCTAAGGTTTATCAATCCGTGGGAGGTGTAGGATGAAGATGGTCTCTCTCAAACAACCCTGCAATCAAATACAAGAAATCTCTTGTGTCCCCAACACACCCAATACAATGGCAAATTGTATAGGTGCACTAGTTCGGCGAAGAGATGGTGATACAAGTGCAATATGGATGGTAGATATATGTTTTTTGTAATCTGAAAATATAAAAACAGCAAGGTAGAAAGTAACAAAAGTGAGCACAAACGGTATTGCAATGCTTGAAAACAAGGCCTAGGGTACGTACTTTCGCTAGTGCAATCTCTCAACACATTATAATTGGATCACATAACCATCCCTCAATGTGCAACGAAGAATCACTCCAAAGTTCTTATCTAGCGGAGAACATAAGAAGAAATTGTTTGTAGGGTACGAAACCACCTTAAAGTTATGCTTTCCGATCGATCTATCCAAGAGTTCGTACTAAAATAACACCAAGTTATCCTTTCCGATCGATCTATCTAAGAGTTCGTACTAGAATAACACCATATGATACGCATCAACCAACTCTAATGTCACCTAGATACTCCAATGTCACCACAAGTATCCATGAGTTAATTATACGATACGCATCAAACAATTTCAGATTCATAATACTCAATCCAACACAAAGAAACTCAAAGAGTGCCCCAAGATTTCTATCGGAGAACAAGGCATGAAAACGTGCAATCAACCCCTATGCGTAGATCCCCAAGGTCACCGGAATCCGTAAGTTGACGCCATAACATATATCAAGTGAATCACTTGAATACCCCAATGTCACTACAGGTATCCGCATGCAATACATACATCAAGTGCTCTCAAATCCATAAAAGTATTCAATCCGATAATAACAAAATTGAAAACTCAATTCATCACAACGAGATAGAGAGGGGAAAACACCATATGATCCAACTATATTAACAAAGCCCGTGATACATCAAGATCGTGCCATCTCAAGAACACGAGAGAGAGAGATTAAACACATAGCTACCGGTAAAAACCCTCAGCCCCAACGTGGATTACTCACACATTATCATGGTGAGAAAGAGAGAGTTGTTAATGGAGAGGTGCAACCCCAAAGAGATGGAGGCGATGGCGTCCACGACGCCGGCGACGGACAGCGGCCCCTTGCCCCCCCTTCTTCCTTGGTCTTGGTGCTGCAGTGGAGGAGCCTATCCCCTTCTTGGCGGCTGTCAAGGGAGAGGCAAATTCGTGGCTTTTGGTGGCTCTCCCGAAATTAGGGTTTTTCTCTCCTTATATGTGCATCTGTGGTGCTCTATGGCCCTCCGATGGATGGACCCTTGATCCAATGGCTCTTGGGCACCTCTAGAACCTTCCTAGGGACTCCTCACAGCTCTCATGAGTCCTCAAAGTCGTGGCTTAGCCGAATACATCAGATCTGGTAAGAGTTGGACTCAATCACGTCATCAATTCTCGTAACCCCGTAATCGGATATTTTTCTCCAGTAAAACGGGTCTACATATCGCATTCGAACTCCATTTTGGACGAATTTGGAGTCCAGAATCAATGCCATAAAATTCCCCACACTTTCCTAGTTTTAGCCTTTTCCATTTGACACCGTATTCGGGGGTCAAACTAACGATCTCTAAAAACTGTTCGTGGACATATTTCAGGAAAGTCAGAGTCCTCCTCCAACAAGACTCCTTTTGCGTTTTTTCGACAATTTCCAATTAATTCCTGCACATCAAAGTGTGAAACAAGAACTTATGCACTTTTGCAACCATTAATAGGTTAGTCCCAATAAATTATAAAATCATAGTAAAAACATAGGCAAATATGACATGAATACTTCATAAATTATCGATACGTTGGAGACGTATCAGCAGACTACTAGGAAAAGGGCTATAGCTGATATGGACATTAATGGCGCACCATGTATGTGGTGCGCCACTGCTATATAGCAGTGGTGCACCAGATACAGGAGCGCCATTAGTGTCCTCATTACTAATGGCGCACCAGACACACGGTGCGCCATTACTAACAATTTTTATTTTTTTTTATTTTTCCAAAACTATTAATGGCGCACCAGGGCACAGTGCGCCATTACTAGTTTTAACTAGTAATGGCGCACCACACGCTCTGTGCGCCACTACTGACAATTTTTTTTTTACATTTTTTTTCAAAACTAGTAATGGCGCACCAGGGTATAGTGCGCCATTACTAGTTCAAACTAGTAAATGGCGCACCAGGGTATAGTGCGCCACTACTAACAAAACTAACAATTATTTTTTTTTTTTTTTTTTGCAAAACTAGTAATGGCGCACCACATGACAGGTGCGCCATTAGTAACCAGGGTTACTAATGGCGCATTTTAAGGTGGTGCGCCATTAGTAACCAGGGTTACTAATTTCACCAAATGCACCCCCCCCCCCCCCGTGGACCGCCTTTTCAGTTTTAAAAAAAATAAAAGAAAATGATGGAAATGTCAAAAAAATAAAAGAAAATAAGTTTCCCATGTGATATGTGGTCTAGTTGTGTGGAAAATTTACAAATATGAATTTCGACTTTATTTGCAAAATCTCTCTGGAATTTAGTAAAGTGGGCATAACTTTTGCATACGAACTCGGATTAAAAAGTTTTTTATATGAAAAATTATCTACTCGAAAAGTTACATCCGATTTCAACGGGGGGATCCCCGTTGAAGATTTTTACAATCCCCAAAAACCTAACAGAAAAAAAGATACGGGGCTTTTAAGATCTAGAGGGGGGAAAATGGAAAAAAAAAATCAAACTTAGTAATGGCGCACCATCTGCTAGGTGCGCCACTAGTAACAGAAAAAAAAATTGGTTTCGAATTTTTTTTTTTTGAAAAAATATTCAAAATATGATACGTAATATGACCGGGAAGTTTGAAATATTTTATCAAAATTTCATCACACTCATGAACATGAACAAAGTCCTAGACATCAACAAGGTTTAATAGGATTGATATGATAGATATATCAACAAGTGCTTGTTAAGTGAGCTGGTGCTGTGGTTGGATAGAACTCAGAAGTTAAGCGTGCTCGGGCTGGAGTAGTGTGAGGATGGGTGACCTTCCGGGAAGTTTGACCACGGAGTGCGATTTGACTTGAGATTAAGCATATTGACCCGAGATTAAGCCATAGTGACCCGAGATTAAGAAAAAAACGAAAAAAAAAATTCTGAAAAAAATTTGGAAAAAAAATTTGAAAAAAATTTGGAAAAAAAATTTGAAAAAAAAATTTCTGAAAAAAAATTTGAAAAAAAATTGTTAGTAATGGCGCACTTTCTATGTGGTGCGCCATTACTAAGTCAGATAGTAATGGCGCACTTCTATGTGGTGCGCCATTACTAAGTCAGATAGTAATGGCGCACCAGGGGACATAGTAATGGCGCACTGCCAGGTGCGCCACTATTGTCTGGTATACTAATGGCGCACCAGGGGTGCGCCATTAGTACTTGTTACTAGTGGCGTGATGATAGTGGCGCACCTGTAGTGCGCCATTAATGGCCAAAACAGGTGCGCCACTAACAGGCCTTTTCCTAGTAGTCCTCAAGTAGGTAAATGATAAAAGAAATAATTTATGAAGTGTGATGCTAGCATAGTGCATAAGTTTGATCAATGATAATTTAACCACTTTTCCTAGCATCATAACAACAACTTTTTCTCATAAAAATTATCATGATAAAGTAGCAACCAATTCACATGTTATGGTTCAAACAATGAATTCTCTTAAAACTTAACAACATATGTTCTTAGTCACCAAACAATTGCAATTCAACTTATTGTCAACATAGTCTAGGTAAGAGCCCCACATACTCAATCATCATATAGTGTTCTACGATTGCTAGTACTTGATACGTCCATTTTGCATCATGCTTTTATATCGATATTTATTGCATTATGGGCTGTTATTACACATTATGGTACAATACTTATGCATTTTCTCTCTTATTTTACAAGGTTTACATGAAGAGGGAGAATGCCGGCAGCTGGAATTCTGGACTGGAAAAGGAGCAAATCTGAGATACCTATTCTGCACAACTCCAAAAGTCCTGAAAACTTACGGAGAATTATTTTGGAATATATAAAAAATATTGGGCAGAAGAAATACCAGAGGGGGCCCACCAGGCAGTCACAAGCCAGGGGGGCGCGCCCTACCCCCCCGGGCGCGCCCCTGTGGCTTGTGGCCCACCTGGCAGCCCTCCGGTGCCCATCTTCTGCTATATGGAGGGTTTTGACCTGGAAAAAATCATAACAGAGCTTTCGGGGCGAAGCGCCGCCGTCTTGAGGCGGAACTTGGGCAGAACCAATCTAGGGCTCCTGCGGAGCTGTTCTGCCGGGGAAACTTCCCTCCCGGAGGGGGAAATCGAAGCCATCGTCATCACCAACGATCCTCTCATCGAGAGGGGGTCAATCTCCATCAACATCTTCACCAGCACCATCTCCTCTCAAACCCTAGTTCATCTCTTGTATCCGATCTTTGTCTCAAAACCTCAGATTGGTACCTGTGGGTTGCTAGTAGTGTTGATTACTCCTTGTAGTTGATGCTAGTTGGTTTACTTGGTAGAAGATCGTATGTTCAGATCCTTGATCATCATTAATACTCCTCTGATTATGAACATGAATATGCTTTGTGAGTAGTTACGTTTGTTCCTGAGGACATGGGATAAGTCTTGTTATAAGTAATCATGTGAATTTGGTATTCGTTCGATATTTTGATGAGATGTATGTTGTCTCTCCTCTAGTGGTGTTATGTGAACGTCGACTACATGACACTTCACCATTGTTTGGGCCTAGAGGAAGGCATTGGGAAGTAATAAGTAGATGATGGGTTGCTGGAGTGACAGAAGCTTAAACCCTAGTTTATGCGTTGCTTCGTAAGGGGCTGATTTGGATCCACACGTTTCATGCTATGGTTAGATTTATCTTAATTCTTCTTTTGTAGTTGCGGATGCTTGCGAGAGGGGTTAATCATAAGTGGGAGGCTTGTCCAAGTAAGGGCAGCACCCAAGCACCGGTCCACCCACATATCAAATTATCAAAGTAACGAACGCGAATCATATGAGCATGATGAAAACTAGCTTGACAGTAATTCCCATGTGTCCTCGGGAGCGCTTTGCTTTATATAAGAGTTTGTCCAGGCTTGTCCCTTGCTACAAAAGGGATTGGGCCACCTTGCTGCACCTTTATTACAATTGTTACTTGCTACACGTTACGAATTATATTATCACAAAACTATCTGTCACCGATAATTTCAGTGCTTGCAGAGAATACCTTACTGAAAACCGCTTGTCATTTCCTTCTGCTCCTCGTTGGGTTCGACACTCTTACTTATCGAAAGGACTACGATAGATCCCCTATACTTGCGGGTCATCAAGACTCTTTTCTGGCGCCGTTGCCGGGGAGTGAAGCACCTTTGGTGAGTGGAACTTGGTAAGGAAAAATTTATATACTGTGCTGAAATTTACTGTCACTAGTTACTATGGAAAGTAATCCTTTGAGGGGCTTGTTCGGGGTATCTTCACCTCGACCGGAAGCACAAAGAGTTGCCCCTCAACCTACTGAACCTACTGAAAATATTTATTATGAAATTCCTTCGGGTATGATAGAGAAACTGCTAGCTAATCCTTATGCAGGAGATGGAACACTACATCCTGATTTGCATCTAATCTATGTGGATGAAGTTTGTGGATTATTTAAGCTTGCAGGGTTGCCCGAGGATGTTGTCAAGAAGAAGGTCTTTCCTTTATCTTTGAAGGAGAAGGCATTGACATGGTATAGGCTATGTGATGATATTGGATCATGGAACTACAACCGATTGAAATTGGAATTTCATTAGAAGTTTTATCCTATGCATCTGGTTCATCGTGATCGGAATTATATTTATAATTTTTGGCCTCGTGAAGGAGAAAGAATCGCTCAAGCTTGGGGGAGTCTTAAGTCAATGTTATACTCATGCCCCAACCATGAGCTCTTGAGAGATATTATTATTCATATTTTTTATGCTTGGCTTTCTCATAATGATCGATCCATGCTCGATACTTCTTGTGGCGGTTCCTTTATGAAGAAGGATATTGAATTCAAATGGGACTTATTGGAAAGAATTAAACACAACTCTGAAGATTGGGAACTCGACGAAGGTAAGGAGTCAGGTATAAACCTTAAGTTTGATTGTGTTAAATCCTTTATAGACACCGATGCTTTTCGTGAATTTAGCACTAAATATGGGCTTGACTCTGAGATAGTAGCTTCTTTCTGTGAATCTTTTGCTACTCATGTTGATCTCCCTAAGGAGAAGTGGTTTAAATATCATCCTCCCATAGAAGTAAAAGTGGTAGAACCTATTAAAGTTGAGGAAGAAACTATTATTTATAATGATGATCCTGTTATTCCTACTGCTTACATTGAGAAACCACCCTTCCCTGTTAGGATAAAGGAACAAGCTAAAGCTTCAACTGTGGTTCGTAAGAGTTGTATTAGAACACCTACACCCCCTGAACAAATTAAAGTTGAACCTAGTATTGCTATGGTTAAAGATCTCTTGGTTGATAATAATGATGGGCATGTTATTCATTTCTGTGATGAAGCTGCTAGAATTGCTAGGCCTGATACTAAGAGTAAACATAGACCAGTTGTTGGCGTGCCTGTTGTTTCTGTTAAAATAGGAGATCATTGTTATCATGGCTTATGTGATATGGGTGCTAGCGTGAGTGCAATTCCCTTTTCCTTATATAAAGAAATTATGCATGATATAGCACCAGTTGAACTAGAGGGAATTGATGTTACTATTAAGCTTGCTAATAGAGAGACTATTGCACCAATGGGGATTATTAGAGATGTTGAAGTCTTGTGTGGGAAAATAAAGTATCCTACTGATTTTCTTGTTATCGATTCCCCACAAGATGATTTTTGTCCCATTATATTTGGTAGACCCTTCTTGAATACTGTTAATGCTAGGATTGATTGTGAGAAAGAAACTGTTACTGTGAGTTTTGGGGATGTGTCTCATGAGTTCAATTTCTCTAAATTTCGTAGACAACCTCATGACAAAGAATTGCCTAGTAAAGATGAAATTATTGGTCTTGCTTCTATTGCTGTGCCTCCTACTGATCCTTTAGAACAATATTTGCTAGACCATGAAAATGATATGCATATGGATGAAAGGAACGAAATAGATAAGATTTTCTTTGATCAACAGCCTATTTTGAAACACAACTTACGTGTTGAAATACTTGGGGATCCTCCTCCACCCAAGGGTGATCCCGTGTTTGAGCTTAAACAATTACCCGACACTTTGAAATATGCTTATCTTGATGAAAAGGAGATATATCCTGTTATTATTAGTGCTAACCTTTCAGAACATGAAGAAAAGAGATTATTGAAAACTCTGAGGAAGCATCGTGCTGCTATTGGATATACTCTTGATGATCTTAAGGGCATTAGTCCCACTCTATGTCAGCATAAAATTAATATGGAGCCTGATGCCAAACCAGTTATTGATCACCAACGACGGTTGAATCCTAAGATGAAAGAAGTGGTAAGAAAAGAAATACTAAAGCTTCTGGAGGCAGGTATAATTTATCCTGTTGCTGATAGTAGATGGGTTAGTCCCATTCATTGTGTCCCTAAGAAAGGAGGTATTACCGTTGTTCCTAATGATAAAAATGAGTTGATCCCGCAAAGAATTGTTACAGGTTATAGAATGGTAATTGATTTTAGGAAATTAAATAAAGCTACTAAGAAAGATCATTACCCTTTACCTTTTATTGATCAAATGCTAGAAAGACTATCCAAACATACTCATTTTTGCTTTCTAGATGGTTACTCTGGTTTCTCTCAAATACCTGTATCAAGAGAGGATCAAGAAAAAACCACTTTTACTTGCCCTTTCGGTACCTTTGCTTATAGACGTATGCCTTTTGGTTTATGCAATGCACCTGCTACCTTTCAAAGATGTATGATGGCTATATTCTCTGACTTTTGTGAAAAGATTCTTGAGGTTTTCATGGATGATTTTTCCGTTTACGGAACTTCTTTTGATGATTGCTTGAGCAACCTTGATCGAGTTTTGCAGAGATGTGAAGAAACTAATCTTGTTTTGAATTGGGAAAAGTGCCACTTTATGGTTAATGAAGGCATTGTCTTGGGGCACAAAATCTTCGAAAGAGGTATTGAAGTTGATAAGGCTAAAGTTGATGCTATTGAAAAAATGCCGTGTCCCACGGACATAAGAGGTATAAGAAGTTTCCTTGGTCATGCTGGTTTCTATAGGAGGTTTATTAAAGACTTCTCTAAGATTTCTAGGCCCCTCACTAATCTTTTACAAAAAGATGTTCAATTCGTTTTTGATGATGATTGTGTAGAAGCATTTGAAATTCTTAAGAATGTCTTGATTACCGCACCTGTTGTTCAACCACCTGATTGGAATCTACCCTTTGAAATTATGTGTGATGCTAGTGATTATGCTGTTGGTGCTGTTCTAGGACAAAGAGTTGATAAGAAATTAAATGTTATTCATTATGCCAGTAAAACTCTAGACAGTGCTCAAAGAAATTATGCTACTACTGAAAGGAATTTTTAGCGGTTGTGTTTGCTTGTGATAAGTTCAGACCTTATATTATTGATTCCAAAGTAACTGTTCACACTGATCATGCTGCTATTAAGTACCTTATGGAAAAGAAAGATGCTAAACCTAGACTTATTAGATGGGTTCTTCTGCTACAAGAATTTGATTTGCATATTATTGATAGAAAGGGGGCTGATAACCCTGTAGCAGATAACTTGTCTAGGTTAGAAAATGTTCTTGATGACCCACTACCTATTGATGATAGCTTTCCTAATGAACAATTAGCTGTCATAAATGCTTCACATAATGCTCCATGGTATGCTGATTATGCTAATTACATTGTTGCTAAATTTATACCGCCTAGTTTCACATACCAGCAAAAGAAAAAGTTCTTCTATGATTTAAGACATTACTTTTGGGATGATCCACACCTTTATAAAGAAGGAGTAGATGGTATTATTAGACGTTGTGTACCTAAGCATGAACAGGAACAAATCTTACGCAAGTGTCACTCCGAGGCCTACGGAGGACACCACGCTGGAGATAGAACTGCACATAAGGTACTACAATCTGGTTTTTATTGGCCTACTCTCTTCAAGGATGCTCGTAAGTTTGTCTTGTCTTGTGATGAATGTCAAAGAATTGGTAATATTAGTAGACGTCAGGAAATGCCTATGAATTATTCTCTCGTTATTGAACCGTTTGATGTTTGGGGCTTTGATTATATGGGACCTTTTCCACAATCTAACGGGTATACTCATATTCTAGTTGCTGTTGATTATGTTACTAAGTGGGTAGAAGCTATTCCAACTAGTAGCGCTGATCATAACACTTCTATTAAAATGCTTAAAGAAGTTATTTTCCCTAGATTTGGAGTCCCTAGATATTTAATGACTGATGGTGGTTCACACTTTATTCATGGTGCTTTCCGTAAATTACTTGCTAAGTATGATGTTAATCATAGAATTGCATCTCTGTATCATCCTCGGTCTAGTTGTCAAGTAGAATTGAGCAATAGAGAAATTAAATTGATCTTGCAGAAGACTGTTAATAGATCTAGGAAGAATTGGTCTAAGAAACTTGATGATGCATTATGGGCTTATAGAACTGCTTATAAAAACCCTATGGGTATGTCTCTGTATAAGATGGTTTATGGTAAAGCATGTCACTTACCTCTTGAACTAGAGCATAAAGCTTATTGGGCAATTAAAGAGCTCAACTATGATTTCAAACTTGCTGGTGAGAAGAGGTTATTTGACATTAGCTCACTTGATGAATGGAGAACCCAAGCCTATGAGAATGCCAAGTTGTTTAAAGAAAAGGTTAAGAGATGGCATGATAGAAGGATACAAAAGCGTGAATTTAATGTAGGTGATCATGTCTTGCTATACAACTCGCGTTTAAGATTTTTTGCAGGGAAACTTCTCTCTAAATGGGAAGGTCCTTACGTTATCGAGGAGGTATACCGTTCCGGTGCCATCAAGATCAACAACGCCGAAGGCACGAACCCGAAGGTGGTGAACGGTTAAAGAATCAAACATTATATCTTAGGTACTCCCATAAATGTTGAAACCAATATTATCAATACCATAACCCCAGAGGAGTATATTAGGGAGACCTACCAGAACGTTTCAGACTCTGAAAAGGAATAGGTATGTGGTACGGTAAGTAAACCGACTCCAAAACTTTTTCAATGGCAAATTTTATCCATTTTGGAATATTTAAAAAATTAGGAAAATTTAAAGTAGTCCGAATAGTGCACGAGGAGGCGACAAGCCAGGGGGGCGCGCCCTACCGCCCTGGGCGCGCCCCTGTGGCTTGTGGCTACCTCGTGTACCATCTGGACTCCGTTTTCTTGTGGTATACTCCTTCGGGTCGGTAAAAATTCATTATATAATCTCCCGAAGGTTTTGACCTTCGTATCACGACAATACCTCCTGTTTTCTCTTTAAGCTGTTTCTGCAGCAGATTTAGAGCAAGATGTCTTCGCAAGAGTCGGTCGGGGAGAACCGTTTCGGGCAGGCTGTGGAGGAAGAGATGGAGGCCGACTTGAAAAGGATAGATGTCGTGGAGGAAGACCAAGAAGTTACCTCTCATCCACAACCTGGAGTCATGCTGGAAGAACTTCTGAGCTCAGCAATCCCGAACTCGGTTATCCCCTCCAATGCTAAATTTCTTACTTATGAAAATATGAAAAAGAGTGTTGCTTCTTCCCCCGCAGCAATGAGACATCCATGGGTTAAGGGAGCTCTAACCATCACTGAAAAACTTCGCAAGGAAATAATGGATCTCAGACAGCAAAATAATAAGCTTGAGGAGGAGAATCGCATCCTGAAGGGCATCATCGCCAAGAATATAACGTCACCACCTCCGAAGCAAGACAACTAAACACATGGGTATGGACACTCCCCTTGGCTTGTGCCAAGCTTGGGGGAGGTGCCCCGGTATCCTATCACCATCACACCTTTTGTTTTTACTTTTATCGTTTTTCTTTGTTCGATCCTTTTGGTTATATCTTGATCTAGTAGAATAAAGTTTTCAGTGTGATCTTGTTTTGAGTTTTGCTTTATATCCCCCCTATGTAAGCAAGTCCGAGAGCTATATAATAAAGAGTAGTTTTGAGTTGAGGGCATTGCTTGTTTGATATGATCTTGATCTTGAGGAAAAAGAAATAGAAAGAAATATAGAATAAAAACAAAGAGTATATATGTTAATCTTATGGGAAGTGATGACTTCACATATGAGAAGTATGTCGATTGAAACCCGTTGTGGGTTGACAAACATAGCTATCGGTCATTGTGGCAATTAAAAGGAAGTAATAAAGAAAGAGAGGTTCACATATAAATATATTATCTTGGACATCTTTTATGATTGTGAGCACTCATTAAAATATTATATGTCAAGAAGTTGACGTTGGACAAGGAAGACAACATAATGAGTTATGTTTGCTTATTTCCGAATAGAAGTTATATGGTTATAGATCCCTCAACATGTGTCGCTTGCTTCCACCTCATATCATCCAAAACTTCCGCACCAAGTAGAGATACTACTTGTGCATCCAAACACCCTTAACCTAGTTTTGCCATGAGAGTCCACCATACCTACCTATGGATTGAGTAAGATCCTTCAAGTAAGTTGTCATCGGTGCAAGCAATAAAAATTGCTCTCTAAATATGTGTGATCTATTAGTGTGAGGAAAATAAGCTTTATACGAACTTGTGATAGGGAAGAAATAAAAGCGACGGACTGCATAATAAAGTTTTCTATCACAAGGGGCAATATAAAGTGACGTTCTTTTGCATTAAGGGATTGTGCATCCAACTATAAAAGCGCATGACAACCTCTGCTTCCCTCTGCGAAGGGCCTATTTGTTACTTTTATTTTCTAGTACTTACCTTTATGCAAGAGTCGCGGTGATCTACATCACTTCCTTTATTTCGCCTTTATCTCTTGGCAAGCGTCATGTGTTGGGGAATGATCTAGGCACATATATCCACTCGGAAGTAGGAGAGCATGAGTTATTTCTGTTGACATTACCCTTGAGGTAAATAGTTGGGAGGCAATACTATAAGCCCCTATCTTTCTTTGTGTCCGATTGAAACTTTGACCTCATAGGTACCTCGTGAGTGTTAGCAATTGTGAAAGACTAAGAGATGATTGCGTATGTGGATTTGCTTTACAAGCTCTTATATTGACTCTTTCCTACGTTATGATAAATTGGAATTGCTTCAATGACTGAGATCATAGTTTGTTGGTTCTCAATAGAGTTCTTGATTCATACTTTACCTTGTGAATGAATTGTTACTTCAGCATAAGAACTTATATATCAATATATGTTGCTGTTCTAAAGATGATCATGATGCCCTCATGTCCGTATTTTTTTTATCGACACCTCTATCTCTTAACATGTGGACATATTTATCGATTTCGGCTTTCGCTTGAGGACAAGCGAGGTCTAAGCTTGGGGGAGTTGATACGTCCATTTTGCATCATGCTTTTATTTCGATATTTATTGCATTATGGGCTGTTATTACACATTATGGTACAATACTTATGCCTTTTCTCTCTTATTTTACAAGGTTTACATGAAGAGGGCGAATGCCGGCAACTGGAATTCTGGACTGGAAAAGGAGCAAATCTGAGATACCTATTCTGCACAACTCCAAAAGTCCTGAAAACTTACGGAGAATTATTTTGGAATATATAAAAAATACTGTGCAGAAGAAATACCAGAGGGGGCCCACCAGGCAGTCACAAGCCAGGGGGGCGCGCCCTACCCCCCTGGGCGCGCCCCTGTGGCTTGTGGCCCACCTGGCAGCCCTCCGATGCCCATCTTCTGCTATATGGAGGGTTTTGACTTGGAAAAAAAATCATAACAGAGCTTTCGGGGCGAAGCACCGCCGTCTCGAGGCGGAACTTGGGCAGAACCAATCTAGGGCTCCTGCGGAGCTGTTCTGTCGGGGAAACTTCCCTCCCGGAGGGGGAAATCGAAGCCATCGTCATCACCAACGATCCTCTCATCGAGAGGGGGTCAATCTCCATCAAGATCTTCACCAACACCATCTCCTCTCAAACCCTAGTTCATCTCTTGTATCCGATCTTTGTCTCAAAACCTCAGATTGGTACCTGTGGGTTGCTAGTAGTGTTGATTACTCCTTGTAGTTGATGCTAGTTGGTTTACTTGGTAGAAGATCATATGTTCAGATCCTTGATCATCATTAATACTCCTCTGATTATGAACATGAATATGCTTTGTGAGTAGTTACGTTTGTTCCTGAGGACATGGGATAAGTCTTGTTATAAGTAATCATGTGAATTTGGTATTCGTTCGATATTTTGATGAGATGTATGTTGTCTCTCCTCTAGTGGTGTTATGTGAACGACGACTACATGACACTTCACCATTGTTTGGGCCTAGAGGAAGTCATTGGGAAGTAATAAGTAGATGATGGGTTGCTAGAGTGACAGAAGCTTAAACCCTAGTTTATGCGTTGCTTCGTAAGGGGCTGATTTGGATCCACACGTTTCATGCTATGGTTAGATTTATCTTAATTCTTCTTTTGTAGTTTCGGATGCTTGCAAGAGGGGTTAATCATAAGTGGGAGGCTTGTCCAAGTAAGGGCAGCACCCAAGCACCGGTCCACCCACATATCAAATTATCAAAGTAACGAACGCGAATCATATGAGCATGATGAAAACTAGCTTGACAGTAATTCCCATGTGTCCTCGGGAGCGCTTTGCTTTATATAAGAGTTTTTCCAGGCTTGTCCCTTGCTACAAAAGGGATTGGGCCACCTTGCTGCACCTTTATTACAATTGTTACTTGCTACCCGTTACGAATTATCTTATCACAAAACTATCTGTCACCGATAATTTCAGTGCTTGCAGAGAATACCTTACTGAAAACCGCTTGTCATTTCCTTCTGCTCCTCGTTGGGTTCGACACTCTTACTTATCGAAAGGACTATGATAGATCCCCTATACTTGTGGGTCATCAGTACTCAAAGCATATTTTTAGAACAAATGGCATCCATCGAACACAAAGAAAGATAGGGGCTTAATGTTTCGCCTCCCAACTCATTTATCATAGAGATAATTGTCAACAATAATAAGTCATGATCAAATATATTTGACTGGCTATATGTGTCTAGATCTTTCCCCACCACATGATGCTTGCCAACTAATAGAAGTAGGTTGGAATAAGAAGTTGACTCAACGTGAAAAGTAAATAACATGAAAGTAAATAGATTGTCCCTTCGTAGAGGGGAGCAGGGATTTGCATATGTGCCAGAGCTCATTGTTTAAAACAGAGATAAATATAATTTTGGGAGGTGCACCCTTCCTGTCAATGTTATGACGAAGAGTTATTAATATCTTCCATGTTAAACACATTAGCGGCGGTTCCCAAGAGGTAAAAGTAAAGGTTGACTCCCCCTCCACCAACAAACACACTCCACGGCTAGCCGAATCCACGGGTACCGTCCATACCAACAACATTCCTGGGGGGGGAGTTTTGTTTACTTATTTGCATTTTTTTTATTTCGGGACTGGGAATCCCTATTACCGCCCCTCTCGCGCAAGGACGAATGAATAAACACTCATCATGAGAATAACCCGCTTAACATGGAAGATACTGACTGCCCCCTGTCGCTTCATGAGCGGTCCAGGCACACAAAACAAATGCTCATTTGAAATTTTAGAGGTGGCACATGCAAATTTACTTGGAACGGCAGGGTAATACCGCATATAGGTAGCTATAGTGGACTCTCATGGCAAGAAACTGGGTTTAAGAGTTTTTGGATGCACAAGTAGTATCTCTACTTAGTACGAATTTTTGGCTAGCAAAAGATCCTAAGCAAACACCACATGTTGGAGGATCCATAACAATATAACTTCTATGCAAATATACACAACCATAACTCATTACGTTGTCTTCCTTGTCCAACTTCAACTAATTTGCTCAAGTTTGAAAATAATTAATGGGTATTCACACTCATAGAAGATGTCCAAGATAATATATTTGTATGTGAAAGTTCTCTTCCTTATACTAATAATTCACGAATTGCTTGTATGACCAATATTGTGATTGTCAAGCTTCAAAAGATTTCACTTTCTAAACCCAATGTGAACTTGCTACTAAGAATATAGCACATTGATAATTTCAGATTTATGATATTTCATTCATTCACAATTTACTCTTAGGATATAAGTGAAGCACAAGAGTAAACATCAAACTACTCTCAAAAGATATAAGTGAAGATCAATGAGTAGTCAAACAATTAAGTAGCTATGTGAGGACTCTCTCTCTCCCAATAAAGATTTTCAGATCTGAGTATTTTATTCAAACAGCAAACTAAACAAAAATAGCACTCCAAGAATAACACATATAAAGTGGACAAATAAAAATTTAGGCTCAACATAGGCTAACCGATAATTGTTGATGAAGAGAGGTGGGATGCTTAGCATCCCCAAGCTTAGATGCTTGATACTTCTTGAAATATTTTTACTTGGGGTGCCTTGGGCATCCCCAAGGTTGAGCTTTTGTATCTCTTTCAATCCTCATATCCCGGTTTCACCTAAGTCTCAAAAACTTCATCCACACAAAACTCAAAAAGAACTCGTAAGATAGGTTAGTACACATAACAACAAATAAACACTTCATGTACTGCCAAGACAAGTTGCGCAATAATTTTCAAACATCATCTACTGTTTACTATCGTTTCCACAATTTATATCTACCAATATAGGCTATGGAAACTATAGGATAAGTAGATAACAAAACTATGACAGCAATCTGTCCAAACAGAACAGTCTGTAGCAATCTATTAAACCAGTGTACTTCTGTAACTCAACAAATTATTAAAATTTAGGAAAGGCTAAAGAATTTATATGAAAATACTGTGTAAAAATTTCATACACTTTCCACGTTCCAGTTAAACATGAAAATTCAAACACTACAGAGAAAGTTTCTGTTTTTACACAGCACACATCAAACATGCAATGCAAGCATCCTAAGGCAATTCTTGGAACTTTTTATTGAAAAACAAGATTATAAATAACACCTAACAGAAAATAACAAAATATAATGACGATCCAAGCAAAGCACATATTATGTGACGAATAAAAATATTGCTCCAAGTAAGATATACCGATAGTGTTGAAGACGAAAGAGGGGATGCCTTCCGGGGCATCTCCAAGCTTAGGCGCTTGAGTATTCCTTGGATATTACCTTGTGGGTGCCTTGGGCATCCCCAAGCTCAGGTTCTTGTCACTCCTTATTCTCCTCATATCGGTGTCTCACCCAAAACTTGAAAACTTCAATCACACAAAACTTAACGGAACTTCGTGAGATGGGTTAGTATAATAAATAAAGATCATTCATTTAGGTACTGTCAAGACAAGATTCATAATTTTTCTCACATAATACCTACTGTATTCTACCATTCCCATAATTATATCACTGAATATAAGCTATGGGAACACTAAAACAAGCAAACTATGAATGCAAAACAGAATCTTTCAAAAACAGAACAGTCTGTGAAGATATGTAGTATAACCATACTTTCCTGTCTCTAAAAATTCTGAAAAATTAGGACAACCTGAAAATTTTGTATATGAAGTCTGTGTAAAAATTTCAGATCATTATCACTCTCCAGTAAAAAAGGAAATTCATGTACTGGAGTCAAAAGTTTCTGTTTTGGTTCAGCATCAATTCTACTCATCTTGTGAGTCATCCCAAAGGCTTTACTTCGCACTTTATTGAAATAAAAGACACAAAACATTATTACTACAGTATATTAATCATGTTAACACATTAAAACATAAAGTATATGTGTTGGGTTGTCTCCCAACAAGCGCTTTTCTCTAATGCCTTTTAGCTAGGCATGATGATTTCAATGATGCTCACATAGGAATAGTATTTGAAACATGTAAGAGAGCATCATGAATCTCATGACAAGAACATTTAAGTCTAACCCACTTCCTATGCATAGGGATTTTGTGAGCAAACAATTTATGGGAACAAGAATCAACTAGCATAGGAAGGCAAAACAAGCATAACTTCAAAACTTTGAACACATAGAGAGGAAACTTGATATTATTGCAATTCCTACAAGCATATGTTCCTCCCTCATAATAATTTTCAGTGGCATCATTAAGGAATTTCACAATATAACTATCACATAAATCATTCTTTTCATGATCTACAAGCATAAAATTTTCATTACTCTCCACATAAGCAATTTTCTTCTCATTCATAGTAGTGGGAGCAAACTCAACAAAATAACTATCATAAGACACTTGATTGACATAACCACATTCAATATTAAAATCATGATGACAAGTTTCATGGTTACTATCACTCTTTATAACATACATGTCATCATCATAATCATCATAGATAGGAGGCATGCCATCATCATAATAAATTTGCTCATCAAAACTTGGGGGACTAAAAATATCATCTTCATCAAACATAGCATCCCCAAGCTTGTGGCTTTGCATATCATTAGCATCAGGAATATTCAGAGAATTCATACTAGCAACATTGCAATCATGCTCATCATTCAAGGAATTCTCATTAAGTATTTTCATAATTTCTTCCTCTACCATTTGAGCACAATTTTCTGAATCCTTATTTTCACGAAAGACATTATAAAGACGATACAAATGATACAACCCAAGCTCCATTTTTTTGTAGTTTTCTTTTATAAAACCAAACTAGTGATAAAACAAGAAACTAAAATATTCAATTGCAAGATCTAAAGATATACCTTCAAGCACTCACCTCCCCGACAACGGCGCCAGAAAAGAGCTTGATGTCTACTACGCAACTTTATTCATGTAGACTTTGTTGGGCCTCCAAGCGCAGAGTTTTGTAGGACAGTAGCAATTTTCCCTCACGTGGATGACCTAAGGTTTATCAATCCGTGGGAGGTGTAGGATGAAGATGGTCTCTCTCAAACAACCCTGCAATCAAATACAAGAAATCTCTTGTGTCCCCAACACACCCAATACAATGGCAAATTGTATAGGTGCACCAGTTCAGCGAAGAGATGGTCATACAAGTGCAATATGGATGGTAGATATAGGTTTTTGTAATCTGAAAATATAAAAACAGCAAGGTAGCAAGTTACAAAAGTGAGCACAAACGGTATTGCAATGCTTGAAAACAAGGCCTAGGGTCCGTACTTTTGCTAGTGCAATCTCTCAACAATTCTAATATAATTGGATCACATAACCATCCCTCAATGTGCAACGAAGAATCACTCCAAAGTTCTTATCTAGCGGAGAACATAAGAAGAAATTGCTTGTAGGGTACGAAACCACCTTAAAGTTATCCTTTCCGATCGATCCATCCAAGAGTTCGTACTAAAATAACACCAAGTTATCCTTTCCGATCGATCTATCTAAGAGTTCGTACTAGAATAACACCATATGACGCGCATCAACCAACTCTAATGTCACCTAGATACTCCAATGTCACCACAAGTATCCATGAGTTAATTATACGATACGAATAAAAAAAATCAGATTCATAATACTCAATCCAACAAAAAGAACCTCAAAGAGTGCCCCAAGATTTCTATCGGAGAACAAGGCATGAAAACGTGCAATCAACCCCTATGCGTAGATCCCTAAGGTCACCGGAATCCGCAAGTTGATGCCATAACATATATCAAGTGAATCACTTGAATACCCCAATGTCACTAGGGGTATCCGCATGCAAGACATACATCAAGTGCTCTCAAATCCATAAAAGTATTCAATCCGATAATAACAAAATTTCAAAGGGAAAACTCAATTCATCACAACGCACTACTGCAAAAACGGCCATTAGTCCCGGTTGGAAAGGGCCTTTAGTCCCGGTTCACCAACCGGGACTAATAAATAGGGACTAAAGGTTCCTACCCTTTAGTCCCGGTTGGCCACGAACCGGGACTAAACCCCGGCCACGTGGATGCCTGCGTGCGCCGTGGGCTGGAGGACCTTTAGTCCCGGTTTGTGACACCAACCGGGACTAAAAGGCAGTGTTTCATTTTGTGTCTCCCTTTTCTTTTTTATTTATATTGTATTTTCACGCGGTTACACATATTAATATACAACATCATTACAAATTATGGAAGAACAACATCAAACATCGATACAAATTAGATGGATGCAATATAATAGACCAAGGTAGAACTAGAGAGGAAAATGCGCCATCTAATTTGTACTGGTATATGTCACACAACAACTCATCATCATCATCTTAATCAACTCATCATCATTCAACATCCAACAACTCATCATCATCTTAATCAACTCCTCATCATTCTATTTGTTATCATACTAGCTAGTTAAACAGCTCTACACGAAGTTATCACAAGTTACCAACACTAACTACTAGGTAAAATAGCATAAAAAAGATGAACTCCTGCATCCCCCCATTGAAGAATACAGATCAACATATCTCCAACTTGTGGCTTGTGCAAGTTATAGTCTCCAAGTGGTTGCCTGGATGATTTTATTGCCGTGCTCCATCCTTTGATTTTCATGGTTTTCTCACTTCGAGATATCGTGTATTTACCAGGGTAACTCATCAACATTAGCCGTAAACTAACCATATGCAAATCACCTTTGGTAAACATCCATGTAGGCACGGTCTCTGGCGGGAGTACCTATTGAAGAACATAAGTTATAATAACATAGTTAGCAAACTAGTTTTGGTTAAGAACAATGTATGAAAAGGATGGACTAATGACACAAGAGTGAAAAAATTCTTACAAAGTTGTCACTAGTGATGTTATAAGGGTTTAACTTGTGCACTAGTGGCACATATCCATGATAAATTTTACCAGTCATGTAATTTTCATTATGATGCTGAACATCATGAATAAATGAGATGAGATGATCTTTCTCCAAACAAGTAAGCTTGGAGTCATAACTGTAGTACGTCCGATCTATTATCTGTCGGGTAGTTCTTGTAGCACGGAAATAAGCTGATAATTAAAAATAAGGAAATTTAGTCAGGATGAGTACCAAATACTTTTCGATAATCAATATAAGTTACCTAACAAATCTGTTGACAAACGCATCTGGAGGTAGAACTGGAATCAAGTCATCCTCCGCATGCACCCAAATTTCTATATTATTATCACGAACATCGTCATTACCAAGATCGAAGGTAATGTTCATGTCCTCATCCAACCCATACGCCTTGCAAAATGCTCTCCAATTAGAACAACCAAATTATGTGTGATCTTCGTTATTTTTCACCTTAACAACAAAAGTGTAATGCTCCGTTCTTAGGTGAGCTATCTTAGGCTCTGTACTATCCTTCTTTTTGAAATGGAACTTGTCCAAGACAGCGAATCTTGCATGGCAGGGAACGCACTAGTCGAATTGTACAAAAGGAAATTAAAGTTTAACTAAAGCAAAAAAGCACATGTCATACTTCATTAACAGAAAATACATGTCCTCTTTACATACCGTAATAATACTAAATTCTTCCGTTAGCTTGACGGTGAAGGATGTACCGTTGTCTAGGTGGGGATAAATGTCGCATATACCCTGTCATCCCAGCACAAAGGGCACTCAGGGAACCTCCCCTCGTCGTCAGACGACGTCGACATTTCCTGTGTTCATGATTGTAAGATTAAAAATCGCTAGCACATTTTTTTCTTAATTTTTTTTGTAAGATTAACAATTTAGTATTTACATTTTTGCAGAATGTTATGATGGAAGAGTAGCTACCTCATGCCATGTATAATTGTACAAAAATGCATAGTTTTTCAACCACTTTTCATGCAAAAGAGTAGGTATTTCTCACACCGTGTGTATTCATTAATTTTCTGAACAATGTATGGAAAATTTGTACTGAGTTCATTAGTACGTATATGTAATTAGAACATATATAGTACATGGCAACGTATAAACTAATGGATCTATATATGTACTGAGTTCATTAGCATAATACTAAATTTGTATGTATATCTAATTAGACATACATACAAATATGATACAAATGCAATAACTAATAGATCTATATATGTACTGAGTTCATTAGCATAATACTAAATTTGTACATCTATATACTACATATATACGTTGCTATGTACAAATTTACTTGATAATATGAGGAGGGGAACGGTGTGATATTTTTACTTGATACGTTCGTTAGCATAATACCATTTTGTGGACATATATATGTCACTGCATTTGTATCAAGTAAAATGTCACTGCATGTGGCGTCGGCGCGGGTGGCGTTGACCGCGGGGGGGGGGGGGGGGAGGGGGGATAAGAGGAGGAGCGGAACGGCGGCGGCCGGCGGCTCACCTAGCGTTGCCGGGGAGCGGTGGCGGCGAGGCTCGGTGACGCGGCTCGGGGAAGAGGTCCGGCGACGCCGGCCGTCGGCGATGAGCGATGCTCGGGGAGGAGGTCGACAGCGATGTCCGGTAGCCTAGCGGCGCGCGTGTCCGTGTGGGTTCGGCGTCGCCGGGGGCGTGGGAGGATTGGGAATTGGGGAAGAAGGAGGCCGCGCGCGGGCGGTAATATATATAGCCCAAGCTTTAGTCCCGGTTGGTGGCTCCAACCGGGACTAAAGGTGGCCCTTTAGTCCCGGTTGGAGCCACCAACCGGGATTAAATAGAATTTTCTGCAGCCAAAAAGGCGCGAACCTCAGGCCTTTAGTCCCGGTTGTAGCCACCAACCGAGACTAAATCTATTTTTGGTTTTAGTTTTAGCTTAGAAACAATTTATATTATTAGTTGAATTGTTTCTATTTGATTATAAGTTAATATTAATTTGATCAATATGCACCATTCAAAGCCACATCCTCAAATTTCAACCCTTTCTAACTTCATTTGCTATTTTTCATGCATTAAATGATTTTTTTGCGCCGGATGACCCTGAAATTGAAAAGCAGTACAAATGAACTCTGAAAAGGTTGAAACTTGGCATGGTATCATCATTTCACCCACATAGCATGTGCTAAAAAGTTGAGAGGGTTACGGCAAAAACTGGATGCACTTCGTGTACAAACTGGACCATCTCCTTCGAAGTATGAGGGTTTCGGACGAAAACTCATCTGTTACAAAGGCTTTTAATTTTTTTTTAAACTTATTTCAACTACAAACTTTTTGTGTGTTCAATATGCACCATTCAAAGGCACATCCTCAAATTTCAAACATTTCTAACTTCATTTGCTATTTTTCATGCATTTAATGATTTTTTTTGCGCTGAATGACCCTGAAATTGAAAAGCGGTACAAATGAAAAAGGATAAGAACAATTAACTATCTACATAAGATTTTTTTACAAATTAAAAAGGATAAGAACAAGAGGCTCACCAAGGTGGTGCCGGCGACGGGACGGCGCGGGCGATCGATGGCAGTGAGGACGAGGACGGGGACGGGAAGGCACTAAGTAAACCACACCTACACATGCAAACTAATAAGAGGATTTGAGCTCAAAGTGCATGCATATAAATCAATTGTTATTAACTTGTAATTAAGGTGGTGTTCCCTACAATAACATAGACACATGTCCAAATAGACCTAATCCAACATGGCTTGACTTTCGGTCTGTCAAGGTTTTCTTTAGAAAAACTCTCATGCCTCATGGTGTGTATGGTGCGCACTCTCTCACACTTATATGGTGGTGTATGTTGGTGGACACTACCTCACACTAATATTTCGACCGTCGGTGTTGGTCGTTTCCCCTTCTTCTCTCGCACAATATACCAAGGTATATATCGCGAGAAGAAGAAGAGGGAAACGACCCCCGCGACAACAGTCGGGATTCCTCCATCAAGAAGAGACATGAAAGTCACACAAGGAGCTCCGACAGACCAAAAGTACGTAATTTTTTTACTAAAAATTTCTAGTCCTATTTTTTATTAAAAATTTATAATGCATGATGTAATTATAATGAAACTTCTTATCTTCAAACTTCTGAAATTTCTATCTCAATTTATAATGAAACTTCTGAAATTCAATCTCAATTTATAATAAAACTTCTTCAAAGTTCTTATCTTAAACGAAGTGCGTCGGAAGTGCCTCGGTCACCGTACATCCTGCATTATATAATTAAGTATATCAAAAACAATTACAGAACATCATGAATAGAGAAATGACCAAATTAATAGTGATCAAAATGTTATTACTGCAAAAATAAATACATAGAGCTCATACATAGTTCTCATAAAACAACATATAGTTATCTTATATCTGCCGAACAGTTAGACTGATATTTTTGTCTAGATGGAGAACTTTGTTTAGATCGAGAACTTTGTCTAGACTGAGAACTTTGTCCAGACTGAGGATTTCGTCCAGACTGAGAACTTTGTTTAGACTCAGAACTTTGTCCAGACTGAGGATTTCGTCCAGACATAATACGTCGCCTTCATGTAACTGTAGGATGTACGGTAGTGAGGACGAGGACGGGGACGGGAAGGCACTAAGTAAACCACACCTACACAAGCAAACTAAGAAGAGGATTTGAGCTCAAATTCCATGCATATAAATCAAATAACTCCCACATAATTACTCCAAAACTGTAATGAGAGATGAAAGAATTAAGTTGCTAACCTTTTACAACGATGGGGTGCCTCCAATCTCCACAAATCTTGGCAAAAATGGATGGGTGCCTCCAATCTTCACAAATCTTGACAAATCCTCATGAGCTCAGGGGAAGGAAGAAAACAAAGAGGAGAGAAAGGAGAGCTTGGGCTAGGTCTGGAAGAAGAGTCTATATATAGGGATTTCTATAGTCCCGGTTGGTGATGCCAACCGGGACTAAAGGTCAATCGCTAGTCCCGGTTTGTGTAACCAACTGATACGTCTCCAACGTATCGATAATTTATGAAGTATTCATGCCATATTCATCTATGTTTACAATACTTTTATATGGTTTTGATGCACTTTATATGATTTATTTAGAACTAACCCGGACTGACGCTGTTTTTAGCAGAATTACCGTGGTGTTGTCTTTGTGCAGAAAATGAAAGTTCTCGGAATCGCCCGAAACTTTTTGGTGTTTTTTCTGGACCAAATAAGTAATAATGGAGCGAGGAACCACCGGAGAAGAGCCATGAGGTGGGCACAACCCACCAGGGCGCGCCAGAAGACACAGGCGCGCCCTGGTGTATCGTGCCCTCCTCGTGGCCCATCTTGGCGTGAAACCGACACCAAAAATCCTATAAATATAGAAACCATCAGAAATAACCCTAGACTCTCCGCTCCGCCACCGAAACTCTCTGTATCGATGAAAAACCAATCTGGAGGCGTTCCAGTACCCTGCCGGAGAGGGGAATCCATCTCTGGTGGCCATCTTCATCATCCTGGCGGAGGCCATGATGAGGAGGGACTAGTCCACCCTCGGGGCTGAGGGTATGCACCAGTAGCTACGTGTTCAATCTCTCTCTATCTCGTGTTCTTGAGATGTCACGATCTTGATGTATCACGGGCTTTGTTAATATAGTCGGATCATATGATGTGTTTCCCTCTCTATCTAGTTGTGATGAATTGAGTTTTCCCTTTGAGATTTCGTTACCGGATTGAATACTTTTATGGATTTGAGAACACTTGATATATGTCTTGCATGCGGATACCCATGGTGACAATGGGGTGTTCTATTGATTCACTTGATATATGTTTTGGTACTCAACTTGCGGATTCCCGCGGTGACATTGGGGTAATCTATGCATAGGGGTTCATACACGTTCTTGTCCTACTTTCTCTGATAGAAATCTTGGGGCACTCTTTGAGGTTCTTTGTGTGGATTGAGTATTATGAATCTGAAATTATTTGATGCGTATTGTATAATTAACTCATGGACACTTGTGGTGACATTGGAGTATCTAGGTGACATTAGAGTTGGTTGATGCGTATCATATGGTGTTATACTAGTACGAACTCTTAGATAGATCGAACGGAAAGGATAACTTGATGTTATCTTAGTACGAACTCTTGAATAGATCGATCGGAAAGAATAACTTTAAGGTGGTTTCGTACCCTACAAACAATTTCTTCTTATGTTCTCCGCTAGATAAGAACTTTGGAGTGATTCTTCGTTGCACGTTGAGGGATGGTTATGTGATCCAATTATATTAGCATTGTTGAGAGAATGCACTAGCGAAAGTACGGACCCTAGGCTTTGTTTTCAAGCATTGCAATACCGTTTGTGCTCACTTTTGTTACTTGCTACCTTGCTGTTTTTATATTTTCAGATTACAAAAACCTATATCTACCATCCATATTGCACTTGTATCACCATCTCTTCGCCGAACTAGTGCACCTATACAATTTGCCATTGTATTGGGTGTGTTGGGGACACAAGAGATTTCTTGTATTTGATTGCAGGGTTGTTTGAGAGAGACCATCTTCATCCTACACCTCCCACGGATTGATAAACCTTAGGTCATCCACTTGAGGGGAAATTGCTACTGTCCTACAAAACTCTGCGCTTGGAGTCCCAACAAAGTCTACAAGAATAAAGTTGCGTAGTAGACATCAAGCTCTTTTCTGGCGCCGTTGCTGGGAGGTGAGTGCTTGAAGGTATATCTTTAGATCTTGAAATTAAATCTTTTAGTTTGTTATTTTTCACTAGTTTGGTTTTATAAAAGAAAACTACAAAAAGGGAGTTTATGTTGCCTCAATTGTTTCGTCTTTTTAATGTCTTTCATGAAAATGATGGTTCAGAAAATTGTGTCAATTGGTAGAGGAAGGGTTTATGAAAATACTTAATGAGAATTCCTTGAATGATGAGCATGATTGCAATGTTGTTAGTATGAATTCTATGAATATCCATGATGCTAATGATATGCAAAGCCACAAGCTTGGGGATGCTATGTTTGATGAAGATGATATTTTTAGTCCCCCAAGTTTTGATGAGCAAATTTATTATGATGATGGCATGCCTCCTATCTATGATGATTATGATGATGACATGTATGCTATAAAGAGTGATAGTAACCATGAAACTTGTCATCATGATTTTAATATTGAATGTGGTTATGTCAATCAAGTGTCTTATGATAGTTATTTTTTTGAGTTTGCTCCCACTACTATGAATAAGAAGAAATATGCTTATGTGGAGAGTAATAAATTTTCTATGCTTGTAGATCATGAAAAGCATGATTTATGTGATAGTTATATTGTGAAATTACTTCATGATGCTACTGAAATTTATTATGAGGGAGGAACATATGCTTGTAGGAATTGCAATAATATCAAGTTTCCTCTCTATGTGTTCAAAGTTTTGAAGTTATGCTTGTTTTGCCTTCCTATGCTAGTTGATTCTTGCTCCCATAAATTTTTTACTCACAAAATCCCTATGCATAGGAAGTTTTTTAGACTTAAATGTTCTTGTCATGTGATTCATGATGCTCTCTTGCATGTTCCGATTACTACTTTTTACGTGAGCATCATTGAAATCATCATGCCTAGCTAAAAGGCTTTAAAGAAAAGCGCTTGTTGGGAGACAACCCAAAACTTTTCCTTTCTTTTTTTGTGTGTTAATATGATTAATCTACTGTATTAATCATGTTTTGTGTCTTTTATTTCAATAAAGTGCCAAGTAAAGCCTTTGGGATGACTCACAAGATGAGTATAATTGATGCTGAACCAAAACAGAAACTTTTGACTCCAGTACAGGAATTTTAGTTTTTTACTGGAGAGATATAATGATCTAAATTTTTTACAAAGTCTGTATATACAAATTCTTCAGATTTTCCTAATTTTTTAGAATTTTTAGAGACAGGGAAGTATGTCTATACTACAGATCTTCACAGACTGTTCTGTATTTGACAGATTCTGTTTTGCATGCATAGTTTGCTTGTTTTAGTGTTCCCATAGCTTATATTCAGTGATATAAATTATGGGAATGATAGAATACATTAGGTGTCATGTGGGAACAATTATGAATCTTGTCTTGACAGTACCTAAGTGAATGATTTATCTTTATTACACAAACCCTTCTCACAAAGTTTCGTTAAGTTTTGTGTGATTGAAGTTTTCAAGTTTTGGGTGAGACACCGATATAAGGAGAATAAGGAGTGACAAGAACCTAATCTTGGGGATGCCCAAGTAACCCCCAAGGTAATATCCAAGGAACACTCAAGCGGCTAAGCTTGGGGATGCCCCGGAAGGCATCCCCTCTTTCGTCTTCAACATTATCGGTATATCTTACTTAGAGCTATATTTTTATTCGTCACATAATATGTGCTTTGCTTGGATCGTCATTATATTTTGTTATTTTCTGTTAGGTGTTATTTATAATCTTGTTTTTCAATAAAAAGTTCCAAGAATTGCCTTAGGATGCTTGCATTGCATGTTTGATGTGTGCTATGTAAAAACAAAAACTTTCTCTGTAGTGTTTGAATTTTCATATTTTACTAGAACGTGGAAAGTTTCTGAAATTTTTACACAGTGTTTTAATATAAATTCTTTAGCATGTCCTAAAGTTTTATAATTGTTTGAGTTACATAAGTACACTGGTTTAATATATTTCTACAGACTGTTCTGTTTGGACAGATTGTTGTCATAGTTTTGTTATCTACTTATCCTATAGTTTCCATAGCCTATATTGGTAGATATAAATTGTGGAAACGATAGTAAAAAGTAGATGATGTTTGAAATTATTATGCAACTTGTCTTGTCAGTACATAAAGAGTTGATTTATTATTATGTGTACTAACCTATCTCATGAGTTCTTTTCGAGTTTTGTGTGGATGAAGTTTTTGAGAATAGGTGAAACCATGATATGAGAGGATTGAACGAGATACAAAATCTCAAGCTTGGGTATGCCCAAGGCACCCCAAGTAAATATTTCAAGAAGTCTCAAGCATCTAAGCTTGGGGATGCTCCGCATCCCACCTCTCTTCATCAACAATTATCGGTTGCCTATGTGAAAGCACATTTGCTCCCTTGGTGGTTTTGGTAATTTATAACAACATATAAGTCATTGAACTAATGTTTCCACTAAGTATATTTCAGGAAAAGTTCAATGATAGGGATGGCAAAAGGATTGTGGAGATTGTGGAATACCCCAAGATGCAAGGAAATAGGTTGGCAAAGCTTCAAGCAAGAGGACTCTACATTTTACATTTGTGAGAAATCACTTTGAGTCCATAGGAAAGCCAATACTATTAAAAGGGGGTAAGGTTTTGTTGGTGAACAAAATGCTCATACGTGCACAAGTGATAGTCACCAAAAACACCCACAAGCTCTCCCACCAAAGTCTGTCCAAAGCCATATATTCAAATTCGGTGCAACCAACATTTCCATTCCGGTGCCACCGATTCTAAACCTCAGACAGACTCAGCCAAACCCTAGCCACTTTGGTGCAACCGATTCCATACCGGTGCCACCGAGTTTAGGTTGCCAACTTTCTGTTATGCAAATTCACAATATCGGTACAACCGAGATTGTTGGATCGGCGTCACCAAGATTGTCAATCTGACCGTTGGTCACCTTATCGGTGCAACCGAGTTTCCTATATCGGTCTCACCGAGATTCAAAAGTTGCCACTTTTTGGTCACTTCGGTACCACCGAGATTAACACATCGGTGTCACCGAGTTGGTCGTTTTGTGTGTAACGGTTGGATTTTTGGGGATGCATATATATACCCCTCCACCACCACCTACTCGGAAGAGAAGCACTCAGAACTATTCCATACTTGCCCCATCCAGTTTTCTGAGAGAGAACCACCTATTCTTGTGTTGAGGTCAAGATCTTCCACTCCAACCATATGGATCTTGATTTCTAGCCTCCCCAAGTTGCTTTCCACCAATCCCATCTCTTCCACCAAGCCAAATCTGTGAGAGAGTGATTGTGTGTTGAGGAGTCTATCATCTTGAAGCACAAGAGCAAGGAGTTCATCGTCATTACCGAGCCTATTTCCTTTTGGAGGGTGGTGCCTCCTAGATTGGTTAGGTGTCGCTTGGGAGCCTCCTACTTCGTGTTGTGGAGTGAACCAAGAAGTTTGTAAGGGCAAGGAGATCGCCTACTTCGTGAAGATCTACCCATAGTGAGGCCAGTCCTTCGTGGACGGAAGCCGTTATGGAATAGTCAAGGTTGCTACTTCGTGGACCCTTATGTGTGGAGCCCTCCGTGGACTCTCGTGACCGTTACCCTCCGTGGGTTGAAGACTCCATAAACGTGGATGTACGATAGCACCACCTATCGGAACCACGGGAAAAAATCATCGTGTCTACAATTGCGTTTGATCCTCCTACCCTATCCTTTCTATACATGCTTGTTGTTACTTTCCGCTGCTATACTCTTAGACTCGCATGTGTAGGGTGTACTTGACTTGCCATGAAATGCTAAAACTGCAACCACTAAAATTTGGGAAAAGGCAAAACTTTTATTTGGTCAAGTAGTCTAATCACCCCCCTCTAGACATACTTTCGGTCCTACACTATGTTGAGCCTAAATTTTTATTCGTTCACTTGATGCGTGCTATTCTTGGAGTGCTATTTTTCTTTTGCTTGCTGTTTAATAAAATACTCAGATCTGAAAATATTTATTGAGAGAGAGCCCTCACATAGCTACTTGATTGTTTACCTACTCATTGATCTTCACTTATATCTTTTGAGAGTAGTTTGATGTTTACTCTTGTGCTTCACTTTTATTCTATGAGTAAATTGTGAATGAATTGAATATCATAAATATGAAATTATCAATGTGCTTTATGCTTAGTAGTAGCTTCACATCTGGTTTAGAAAGTAAAATCTATTGAAGTTTGACAATCACAATATTGGTCATACAAGCAATTCTTGAATGATTAGTATAGGGAAGAGAACTTTCACATACAAATATATTATCTTGGACATCTTCTATGATTGTGAATACCCATTAATTATTTTCAAACTTGAGCAAATTAGTTGATTGGACAAGGAAGACAACGTAATGAGTTATGGTTGTGTATATTTGCATAGAAGTTATATTGTTATGGATCCTCCAACATGTGGTGCTTGTTTAGAACCTTTTGCTAGCCAACACTTCGTACTAAGTAGAGATACTACTTGTGCATCCAAATCCTTGAGCCAAGTTTCTTCCATAAGAGTCCACCATACCTACCTATATATGGTATTTCACTGCCATTCAAAATAAATTTGCATGTGCCACCTCTAAGATTTCAAATAAACATATGTTTTGTGTGCCTGGACCACTCATGGAGCGACGGGGGCGGTCAGTATCTTCCATGTTAAGCGGGTTATTCTCATGATGAGTGTTTATTCACTCGTCCTTGCACGAGAGGGGCGGTAATAGGGATTCCCAGTCCCAAAATAAAAAAAATGCAAATAATTAAACAAACCTCCCCCAGGAATGTTGTTGGTATGGACGGTACCCGTGGATTCGGCTAGCCGTGGAGTGTGTTTGTTGGTGGAGGGGGAGTAAACATTTACTTTTACCGCTTGGGAACCGCCGCTAATGTGTTTAACATGGAAGATATTGATAACTCTTGGTCGTAACGTTGACAGGAAGGGTGCACCTCCCAAAATTATATTTATCTCTAATTTAAGCTTTGAGCTCTGGCACCTTTGCAAATCCCTGCTTCCCTCTGCGAAGGGACAATCTATTTACTTTCATGTTATTTACAATTCATGTTGAGTCAACTTCTTATTCCAACCTCAGTCTATTAGTTGGCAAGCATCATGTGGTGCGGACAGATCCAAACATATGTATCCAGTCAAATATATTTGATCATGACTTATTATTGTTGACAATTATCCCTATGATAAATGAGTTGGGAGGCGAAACATTAAGCCCCTATCTTTCTCTGTGTTCGATGGATGCCATTTGTTCTAAAAATATGCTTTGAGTACTAGCAATCATAGAAGACTATATGATGATTGAGTATGTGGGGCTCTTACTTATACTTTGTTGAGAATAAGTTGAATTGGAATTGTTTGGTGACAAAGAACATAGGTTGTTAAGTTTAAAGAGAATTCATTGTTTGAACCGTAACATGTGAATTGGTTGCTACTTTATCATGATGAGTTCTACGAGAAAGAGTTGTTGTTATGGTTCTAGGAAAAGTGGTTGAAATTATCATTAATCAAACTTATGCACTATGCTAGCATTCACACTTCATAAATTATTTCTTTTATCATTTACCTACTCGAGGACGAGTAGGAATTAAGCTTGGGGATGCTGATACGTCTCCAATGTATCGATAATTTATGAAGTATTCATGCCATATTCATCTATGTTTACAATACTTTTATATGGTTTTGATGCACTTTATATGATTTATTTAGAACTAACCCGGACTGACGATGTTTTTAGCAGAATTACCATGGTGTTGTTTTTGTGCAGAAAATGAAAGTTCTCCGAATCGCCCGAAACTTTTTGGTGATTTTTTCTGGACCAAATAAGCAATATTGGAGCGAAGAACCACCGGAGAAGAGCCACGAGGTGGGCACAACCCACCAGGGCACGCCAGAGGGCCCAGGCGTGCCCTTGTGTATTGCCACTTCTCGAGCATGCGTTGGTTTCCGTGAAGAGGAACGGGTGATGCAGCAAAGTAGATAAGTATTTCCCTCAGTTATTGATAACCAAGGTATCAATCCAGTAGGAGATACAAGCAAGTCACCAATGGATGTACCTACACAAATAATCAAACACTTGCACCCAACGCTATAAAGGGGTTGTCAATCCCTTCACGGTTACTTGCAAGGATGATATCTGATAGAGATAGATAGAATAGATTGCTTGAACGGAAAGTAAAACAAAAGTAAAAAGATGGCAGCAAGATATTTTTGGTATTTTTGGTTTTAGATCTGAAAGTATAAGATGGAAAATAGACCCGGGGGCCATAGGTTTCACTAGAGGCTTCTCTCATGATGGCAAGTATTACGGTGGGTGAACAAATTACTGTCGAGCAATTGATAGAAAAGCGAATAATTATGAAGACATCCAAGGCAATGATTATGCATATAGGCATCACGTCCGTGTCAAGTAGACCGAAACGATTCTGCATCCACTACTATTACTCCACACATCGACTGACTCCTGCATGCATCTAGAGTATTAAGTTCATGAAGAACAGAGTAACGCATTAGGTAAGATGACATGATGTAGAGGGATAAACTCAAGCAATATGATGAAAACCCCATCTTTTTATCCTCAATGGCAACAATACAATACGTGCCTCGCTACCCCTACTATGTCACTAGGTGAGGACACCGCAAGATTGAACCCAAAACTAAGCACTTCTCCCATTGCAAGAATTACCAATCTAGTTGGCCAAACCAAACCAATAACTCGAATAGACTTGCAAAGATATGAAATCATGCATATAAGAATTCAGAAAAGACTCAAATAATATTCATAGATAATCTGAACATAAACCCACAATTCATCGGATCTCGACAAACACACCGCAAAAGAGTATTACATCGGATAGATCTCCATGAAGAACATGGTATTGAAGAGCAAAGAGAGAGAAGAAGCCATCTAGCTACTAGCTATGGACCCGAAGGTCTATGGTGAACTACTCACGCATCATCGGAGGGGCAATGAGGTTGATGTAGATGCCCTCCGTGATCGAATCCCCCTTCGGCAGATTACCGGAAAAGGCTCCAAGATTGGATCTCACGGGAACCGAGGCTCCTGGCGGCGGAAAAGTGTTTTCGTGGCTCTCTCTGGTATACAGGGAATATTTTGGAATTTATAGGCTGAAAGTTAGGGCTGGGAGAGTTGCCGTGGGCCCACAAGCCAGGGGGGCGCGCCCTACCCCCCTGGGCGTGCCCCCTACCCCCTGGTTGCGCCCCTGTGGCTTGTGGCCACACGGCGGCTCTCCTGCCTTGGTCTCCAAGCTTGGTAGATGTCTTCTGGTCCAAGAAAAATTATTCCGAAGATTTTATTCCGTTTGGACTCCATTTAATATTCCTTATCTGCAATACTCAAAAACAAGGAAAAAACAGAAACTGGCACTAGGCTCTAGATTAATAGGTTAGTCCCAAAAATAATATAAAATAGCATATTAATGCATATAAAACATCCAAAACAGATAATATAATAGCATGGAACAATCAAAAATTATAGATACATTGGAGACGTATCAAGCATCCCCAAGCTTAATTCCTGCTCGTCCTCGAGTAGGTAAATGATAAAAACAGAATTTTTGATGTGGAATGCTACCTAACGTATTTATCCATGTAATATTCTTTATTGTGGCATGAATATTCAGATCCGTAAGATTCAAAACAATAGTCTAATATTGACATAAAAACAGTAATACTTCGAGCACACCAACAAGGCAATCGTGTCCTTTCGAAACAACATGGCCTTAGAAAGTTATCCCTACAAAATCATATGGTCTGGCTATGCTCCATCTTCCCCACACAAAGTATCTAAATCATGCACAACCCCGATGAACAAGTCAAGCAATTGTTTCACACTTTTGGTGTTCTCAAACCTTTTCAACTCTCACGCAATACATGAGCGTGAGCCATGGATATATCACTATAGGTGGAATAGAATATGGTGGAGGTTGCAAGGAAAAAGGAGAAGATAGTCTCACATCAACTAGGCGTATCAACGGGCTATGGAGATGCCCATCAATAGATATCAATGTGAGTGAGTAGGGATTGCCATGCAACGGGTGTACTAGAGCTATAAGTGTATGAAAGCTCAAAAAGAAAACAAAGTGGTCGTGCAAGATGAAACTCCACTAGTTATATGAAAGTGACAAAATAGGAGACTCTCTATCATGAAGATCATGGTGCTACTTTGAAGCACAAGTGTGGAAAAAGATAGTAGCAATTGTCCCTTCTCTCTTTCTCTCATTTTTTTCCTTTTTTTTTTCTTTTTTTCTTTTTTTATTTTTTTTATTTTGGTGGGCATCTTTGGCCTCTTTTATTTTATTTGGGCTTCGCTGGCCTCTTTTATTTTTTGTAAAGTCCGGATACTCATCCCAACTTGTGAGGGAGTCATGGCTTCCATCATCCTTTTTCTCACACGGGACAATGCTCTAATAATGAAAATCATCACACTTTTATTTACTTACAACTCAAAAGAAAAATTACAACTCGATACCTATGACAAAATATGACTCTATATGCAATATGAAAGTGGTGGTGCATGTCATAAAAAGCGGAACGGTGGAAGTTGCATGGCAATATATCTCGGAATGGCTATAGAAATGCCATAATAGGTAGATATGGTGGCTGTTTTGAGGAAAATATATGGTGGCTGTTTTGAGGAAGGTATATGGTGGCTGTTTTGAGGAAGGTGGGTTTGATGTACCGGCGAAAGTTGTGCGGTACTAGAGAGGCTAGCAAAGGTGGAAGGGTGAGAGTGCGTATAATCCATGGACTCAACATTAGTCATAAAGAACTCACATACTTATTGCAAAAGTCTATTAGTTATCAAACAAAGCATTAGACGCATGCTCCTAGGGGAGAGGTTGGTAGGAGTTAACCATCGCGCGCTCCCGACCCTCACACAAAGGTCGACAATCATTAAACAAATCATGCTCCGACTTCGTTACATAACGGTTCACCATACGTGCATGCTACGGGAATCACAAACTTCAACACAAGTATCTCTCCAATTCACAACTACTCACTAGCATGACTCTCATATTACCATCTCTATTATCTCAAAACTATATGCAAGGAATCAAACTTCTCATAGTATTCAATGCACTTAATATGAAAGTTTTTATTATATCCCTCTTGGATGCCCATTATATTAGGACTAAATTCATAACCTAAACAAGTTACCATGCTTTTTTAAGAAACTCTCAAAATAATATAAGTGAGGTACGAGAGTTCAATAATTTCTATAAAATAAAACACCACCATGCTCTAAAAAGATATAAGTGAAGCACTAGAGCAACATTGCCTAGCTCAAAAGATATAAGTGAAGCACATAGAGTATTCTACTAAATTCACGAATCATCGTGTCTCTCTCAAAAAGATGTGTGCATCAAGTATGATTGTGGCAAACTAAAAAGCAAAGACTCATATCATACAAGACGCTCCAAGCAAAACACATATCATGTGGTGAATAAAAAATATAGCCTCAAGTAAATTTACCGATGGATTGAAGACGAAAGAGGGGATGCCTTCCGGGGCATCCCCAAGCTTAGGATTTTTGGTATCCTTGAATATGGCTTGGGGTGCCTTGGGCATCCCCAATCTTAGGCTTTTGCCACTCCTTATTCCATAGTCCATCAAATCTTTACCCAAAACTTGAAAACTTCACAACACAAAACTCAACAGAAAACTCATGAGATCCGTTAGTATAAGAAAATAAATCACCACTTTAGGTACTGTTGTGAACTCATTATTTATTTATATTTGTGTAATACCTACTGTATTGTAACTTCTCCATGGTTCATACCCCCCGATACAACCCATAGATTCATCAAAATAAGCAAACAACACAAAGAAAACAGAATCTGTCAAAAACAGAACAGTCTGTAGCAATCTGTAGACTTAGAATACTTCTGTAACTCTAAAAATTCTGAAAAATTAGGAAAACCAGGGAAATTTGTATATAAATCTTGTGTAAAATATTCAGATCAAAAACACGTTCCAGTGAATTTATAAAAATTCTGGACTGAGCGCAAAAGTTTCTGTTTTTTAACAGAATCAAACCACAAATACCGTAGACCATCCCAAAGGTCTTACTTGGCTCAAACACTAATTTTAAACAAGAAAACACAATTATTACAGAAGTAATAATGTGCAAAACACACCAAAATAGAAACAAAGATAAGATTGGGTTGCCTCCCAACAAGCGCTATTGTTTAACGCCCCTAGCTAGGCAAAACGCAATAGATCTAGGTATTGTCATCTTTGGTATGCAATCCATAAGTAGCTCTCATGATAGATTCATAAGGTAATTTTATTTTCTTTCTAAGAAAGTGTTCCATGCCTTTCCTTAATGGGAATTGGAATCTAATATTCCCTTCTTTCATGTCAATAATTGCACCAATCGTTCTAAGGAAAGGTCTACCAAGAATAATAGGACATGTAGGATTGCAATCTATATCAAGAACAATGAAATCTACGGGCACATAATTCCTATTTGCAACAATAAGAACATCATTAATCCTTCCCATAGGTTTCTTTATAGTGGAATCCGCAAGATGCAAATTTAAGGAACAATCATCAAATTCACGGAAACCTAGCACATCACATAAAGTTTTTGGAATCGTGGAAACGCTAGCACCCAAATCACACAAAGCATGGCACTCATAATCTTTAATTTTAATCTTAATAGTAGGTTCCCACTCATCATAAAGCTTTCTAGGTATAGAAACTTCCAACTCAAGTCTTTCCTCAAAAGATTTCATCATAGCATCAACAATATGTTTAGTAAAAGCTTTGTTTTGATTATAAGCATGAGGAGAATTCAACATGGATTGCAACAAGGAAATACAATAAATCAAAGAGCAGCTATTATAATTAAAGTCCTTGAAATCCAAAAGAGTGGGTTCATTGCTATTTAAAGTTTTGACCTCTTCAATCCCACTTTTATCAATCTTAGCATTAAGATCTATAAACTCCAAATCATTGGGACGCCTTTTAACTAAAGTTGACTCATCTCCAGTCCAATCTTTATCAAGATTTACATTAGAAAACAAAAATTCAATAGGAGTCACATCAATCACTTTAAGATCTTCATCAATATTATCACGAGAACACACTTTTTCAAGCCATTCACGCTTAGCACGTATTCTAGCGGTTCTTTCCTTACACTCATCAATAGAAATTCTCATAGATTTTAAAGACTCATTAATATCATGCTTGGGTGGAATAGATCTAATTTTCAAAGAATCAATCTCAAGAGAAATTCTATCAACGTTCCTAGCCAAATCATCAATCTTGAGCAATTTTTCTTCAATCATAGCATTGAAACCTTTTTGTGAACTAATAAATTCTTTAATATTATTCTCAAGATCAGAGGGCATCTTATTATAATTTCCATAAGAATTGCTGTAGGAATTACCATAATTATTAGAGGAATTACTAGGAGACGGCCTAGCATTGAAATTACCTCTATAAGCGTTATTACCAAAATTGTTCCTACCAACAAAGTCCACATCCAAAGATTCATTATTATTTCCAATCAAAGAAGACAAAGGCATATCATTAGGATCAATAGGAGCACTCTTACTAGCAAACAATTTCATCAATTCATCCATCTTTTCACTCAAAGTATTAATCTCTTCAATAGCATGCACTTTTTTACTAGTATGAGATCTTTCGGTATGCCATTGAGAGTAATTTGCCATAATATTATCTAGGAGTTTAGTAGCTTCTCCTAATGTGATTTCCATAAAAGTACCACCCGCGGCGGAATCTAAGAGATTCCTAGAAGCAAAATTCAATCCAGCATAGAAAATTTGTATAATCATCCATAAACTCAAACCATGCGCGGGGCAATTCCTAATCATTAATTTCATCCTCGCCAAAGATTGTGCAACATGCTCATGATCAAGTTGCTTAAAATTCATTATATCGTTCCTAAGGGAGTTGATCTTAGCGGGCGGAAAGTACTTGGAAATAAAAGCATCTTTACACTTATTCCATGAATCAATACTATTTTTAGGCAAAGATGAAAACCAAGTTTTAGCACGATCTCGTAATGAGAACGGAAATAGCTTCAATTTAACAATATCATTATCCACATCTTTCTTCTTTTGCATATCACACAACTCAACGAAAGTATTTAGATGGGATGCGGCATCTTCATTAGCAAGGCCGGAAAATTGTTCTTTCATAACAAGATTTAGCAAAGCGGCATTAATTTCATAAGATTCCGCACTAGTGGCGGGAGCAATCGGAGTACTAATAAAATCATTATTATTAGTATTGGAAAAGTCACACAACATAGTATTCTCTTGAGTCATCGTGACAAAGCAAGCAATCTAGCACACAAGCAAACGAAAAGGCGAACGGAAGAAGGGCGAATAAAAAGGCAAATCTTTTTTGGAAAAACGTTTTAGAAGTGGGGGGGAGGAAAACGAGAGGCAAATGGCAAATAAAGTAAATGCAAGAGATGAGTTTGTGATGGGTACTTGGTAGGCTTGATGTAGATCTCCCCGGCAACGGCGCCAGAAATCCTTCTTGCTACTTCTCGAGCATGCGTTGGTTTCCGTGAAGAGGAACGGGTGATGCAGCAAAGTAGATAAGTATTTCCCTTAGTTATTGAGAACCAAGGTATCAATCCAGTAGGAGATACAAGCAAGTCACCAATGGATGTACCTACACAAATAATCAAACACTTGCACCCAACGCTATAAAGGGGTTGTCAATCCCTTCACGGTTACTTGCAAGGATGAGATCTGATAGAGATAGATAGAATAGATTGCTTGAACGGAAAGTAAAACAAAAGTAAAAAGATGGCAGCAAGATATTTTTGGTATTTTTGGTTTTAGATCTGAAAGTATAAGATGGAAAATAGACCCGGGGGCCATAGGTTTCACTAGAGGCTTCTCTCGTGATGGCAAGTATTACGGTGGGTGAACAAATTACTGTCGAGCAATTGATAGAAAAGCGAATAATTATGAAGACATCCAAGGCAATGATTATGCATATAGGCATCACGTCCATGTCTAGTAGACCGAAACGATTCTGCATCCACTACTATTACTCCACAAATCGACCGACTCCTGCCTGCATCTAGAGTATTAAGTTCATGAAGAACAGAGTAACGCATTAGGTAAGATGACATGATGTAGAGGGATAAACTCAAGCAATATGATGAAAACCCCATCTTTTTATCCTCGATGGCAACAATACAATACGTGCCTCGCTACCCCTACTATGTCATTGGGTGAGGACACCGCAAGATTGAACCCAAAACTAAGCACTTCTCCCATTGCAAGAATTACCAATCTAGTTGGCCAAACCAAACCAATAACTCGAAGAGACTTGCAAAGATATGAAATCATGCATATAAGAATTCAGAAAAGACTCAAATAATATTCATAGATAATCTGAACATAAACCCACAATTCATCGGATCTCGACAAACACACCGCAAAAGAGTATTACATCGGATAGATCTCCATGAAGAACATGGTATTGAAGAGCAAAGAGAGAGAAGAAGCCATCTAGCTACTAGTTATGGACCCGAAGGTCCGTGATACATCAAGATCGTGTCATCTCATGAACACGAGAGAGAGAGAGAGAGATTAAACACACAGCTACCGGTAAAAACCCTCAGCCCCAAGGTTGATTACTCACACATTATCATGGTGAGAAAGAGAGAATTGTTGATGGAGAGGTGCAGCCTCAAAGAGATGGAGGTGATGGCGGCCACGACGCCGGCGACGGGCGGCGGCCCCTTGCCCCCCTTCTTCCTTGGTCTTGGTGCTGCAATGGAGGATCCTATCCCCTTCTTGGCGGCTGCCAAGGGAGAGGCAAATTCGTGGCTTTTGGTGGCTCTCCCGAAATTAGGGTTTTCTCTCCTTATATGTGACTCTGTGGTGCTCTATGGCCCTCCGATAGATGGACCCTTGATCCAATGGCTCTTGGGCACCTCTAGAACCTTCCTAGGGACTCCTCACTGCCCTCATGAGTCCTCAAAGTTGTGGCTTGTCCGAATACATCAAATATGGTAAGAGATGGACTCAATCACGTCATCAATTCTCGTAATCCCGTAATCAGATATTTTCCTCCAGTAAAATGGATCTACGGATCGCATCCTAACTCCGTTTTGGATGAATTTGGAGTCCATAATCAATGCCATAAAATTCCCCACACTTTCCTAGTTTTAGCTTTTTCCATTAGACGCCGTCTTCGGGCTTCAAACTGCCGATCTTTAAAAACTGTTCGTGGACAGATTTCAGGAAAGTCAGAGTCCTCCTCCAACAAGACTCCTTTTGCGTTTTTTTGACAATTTCCAATTAATTCCTGCACATCAAAGTGTGAAACAAGAACTTGTGCACTTTTGCAACCATTAATAGGTTAGTCCCAATAAATCATAAAATCATATTAAAAACATAGGCAAATATGACATGAATACTTCATAAATTATCGACACGTTGGAGACGTATCAGGTGGCTAGAGTGACAGAAGCTTAGACCAGATTAAGGGGGTTGTTTTCTCTACCTCTAAGTATTTTTTTTCCTATTCTAAGTTGTTTTATATCTTTAGTTATGGATATTGGACACGAAATATCAAAAAAAATACTTGTACTTGCTACTCATGGAGATGGGGAACCTCCTAAAACTCTCGATGTTGGTTATGTGAAAAACATTAAATACTACTTTGAGAATCCTGAGAAATCCCCATTCAACTTGATAATGGGAGTCATGTTTGATCAACGTGGGTACTTTAGGGATTATCGCTTGACTGAAAAAGGGAAACACTTATGGGATCAAATTAAAATGTCGCATTGCTATGCTTGGGATTTATGTTTGAGATGTGATTATACTTGTTGCTCTAAGATGAAGGCTCCACACCTTTCCTTTCAATGTGAATTTAATGATAATGAAACCTTGTCTTCTTATGCTAATAGTATATATGATTACTATGATGTGGAAATAATAGAAGAATTTGTTGCTTTTAAGGGTGCTTATGAAATTGAATCTTTGTTTGAAAAGTGTGATAACTTTGATGATGTTGTTTACAGACCTGAAAATTATGCTATACTTAAATATTGATACGAGAATTATGAATACAATTCCCATATTGATAAATTTATTGAGAAAGTCTCCGCTGCCCAGGAAGTGACTAATATTTTGTAGGAATCTATGGAAGAAGAAATTGCTGAAACTGTGAGCTCATTAGATGGTGTGTGTGTGATGCCTGATATATAATCTTTTTTGGTCTTTGATTCTGATAGATTCCTCGTTTGATCTTGTATACCTTTACTGCAGCGTCTATATATACCTATGAATGAGTATAATCAAGTGCTCAGTTGCATTCATTAGTTTTCTATCGAAATATAATTCAGTATGAATCAATGTAATCAAGTGAGATGAACAATTCCATTTCAAGTGAGATGAACAATTCCATTCCATTCCATCTCTCAAACCAAATACCAACATCTAACCGTTCCATCCTTCGGAATTGCTCCTACCAAACACAAGGATGGAACCGGCCCGTTCCAGCAGAATGGAATCATGACATTTCGTTTCACTTTGCTCTCAAACCAAACACCCTCTAATATTTTGTAGAAACCTATGTAAGAACAAATTGATGAAATTGTGACTTCATTAGATGAAAAGTATGAGGAGCAAAGAACAAAATGAGTAAGAGTGGATTAGCTACCCGTTCCCACCTTCTAATGAGAGTAACTCTTTATTTCATACATTGTTAATTTCCCTTCGTGCTTACCGAAGGATGAATGCTATGATCCATTTGATTGGTTTGAAATATCTCTTTTTGATGAACTTTATGTTTGCTATGCTTATGGCCATGATGCCATTATGAATTATGCTTATGGAGATGAACTTGCTATAGTTCCTTATGTTAAGCATGAAATTGTTGCTATTGCACCCGCACATGATAGTCCTATTATCTTTTTGAATTCTTCCAACTACACTATATCGGAGAAGTTTGCACTTATTAATGATTACATTAATTGGTTGGGTTTTACCATTGCATACGATTATTTTGATGGATATAATATGCATGTGCGTGCTGCTCCTACTTGGAATTATTATGAGAGAGGAACCAAATCTTCACCTCTCTTTGTTTCCAGTATGATAAAATTACAAGAAATTACCTATGCTATGTATTGACCTTTACTTTGTGTGCATGAATTATTCTTTTAAGACATGCCAATGCATAGGAAGAGAGTTAGACTTCGTTGTTACATGATATATGTTTCTTTATGCTCAATACTAAATTATAAATCATGTTAATTGAAATTGGCTTTGATATACCTTGGGATCCCGGTGGATCAATTACTTGAGCACTTAATGCCTAGCTTGATGGTTATAAAGAAAGCGCTGCCTGAGAGACAACCGGAAAGTTTTAGAGAGTCATTTTATTCTGCTCTGTGCTTATAATTTTTTCAAAAACAAAAAATATATAGAGGGGAATCTAAAACTTTTCAAAAATAAATGTAAAGATGGCTACCTCGTCGCCGACGGCCTACGGCCAAACGGATGACCTCATGTCGACGCCCATTGATGGCGCTGCAGGACGGTACAACGACAACCATGGAGGTCGTGGTCGCTCGGGAAGAACAGGGAGGCATGTGAGAGAGGAATAGAAACGAAGGGAGGCAAGGGGGAAAGGAAGAGGAAGGAGAGAAACAAAAGGATGCGATGCGTGGGAGGGCGGCGGTCACCGGCGAGCAACAGTGGCCGCGCGATCCCAACACGACTATTAGCGTTGGCATTACGGGCATCGACCGGTGGTGCAGGGCCCGACTGCCTTTTCAGAAAATATGGTGACCCAATTGCTTTTTAAAAATATTTGCAGATATCCAATTACTTTAAAAAAAATGTTTGCATGAGTTGTTCTTTAAAATATGTTTGTAAATTTGTAAAAGAATAGTGGAATTGGAAAAAAAATATAAGATATTTTTATGGAGACTGACATGTGGGCCCCATCATTCATAACATCTAACTAACCGTTCAGTGTAACAATGTTGACTTATGTGCCACGTCACACCTACCGAGTGGACCCGGCATGCCATAAACTTGATTAAATTTAACCAACACATCATGAGTGCAACAAGGTAGTTTTTTAAAACAGCAAACCTATTTGTGGTAATATTTTGAGAATTTTAAAAAATAGGTTGTTTTTTAGAACCCTAGCCCAAAAATGATACTCCATCCGTCCGGAAAAGGTTGTCACGCGCCTAGTACATTGGCTTTTTTACAAAAACGCCCTTCTACTTACACAACTATTGTAAATAAAACCCATCTCCTTCCTTCCTCCTCCCATCGTCCACGTCGCCAAGGCCAGCTGGTCGTCGGCACGGCCATCCGTCTTCGGGAGTAGCTCCTGCGCCACCCCACGAGCCGTCTCCGGGAATAGCTCCTGCGCCACCCACGAGCAGGTCTTGCGTCGCCGACAAGCCCGCCCAGGAGTCCGCCCACAAGGAGGACCTCAGCCGCCCGCCCACGAGGAGAACCTCCACTGCCCACCCACGAGCAGGTCCTCCGCCACCCACCACCGCCGCGCCGGTCCACTTCGCCCACGATTCCGCCACCCACAGCCACTGCGCTGGTCGCCACACTGATCCGCTTCAGCCGCCGACGCGCTGGTCCACTTTGGCCGCCGGCTGGTTGTGCTGGTGGTGGTGGGCGACGCCTCTTCTTCCACTGCTACTGCTGGTGGGCGACGCCGATGCCCTTCAATCCCCACCCCCGACGCCAATGCCCCTGACCCTGCGAATCAAAATTAATAGTTTACTGATAGAAAATTGCTACAGGGTTAAAATTGCTACGGAGTTTAATTGATACAGAGAGTTTAATTGGATTACAATCGAAATCGAAATCCGTTGTCAGGGTCAAAATCAAAATCGAATCAAATTGATACAGGTAGAAAATTGCTTGCATTCTGGAGCGTTTAATTGATACTGTGTATCCTGATGAAACGAAGAGCTTGAAAAGGAGACAAAGTTAACCAGAACTCTTGAATAGTAATAGTGCATTCTGGAGCTAAACTTGCAGGGCATTCCGGAGTGATTCAGTTAGAGCTAAACTTGTCAAGATTCAGTTAGAGCCCCTGCATGCAAAATTCAGTCTGTCTCAAGGAGTAGGAGTAGCAGTAAATCAAAACTTTGATCAGTTACCTCTCAAGAAAACATACACTAATCTTTCTTCAGTTGAAAGTGGCAACTCCAATAGCTTTACGAAAAAATTGAGCATGGCATCTACAGGTTACAAAAAATTGCAGCACCATATCATATAGCAGCACCACTTCATATAGCAGCAGTACCACATCAGGATTAACACTTTGCAAAAAAAAACAGAGGAGATCCTCACTTGACAGTTTTGACACTGGCAAATTTGACCTGATGGCCATTTCAAATTTGTCATTCAGTATCATTGTGAGTACAGTATAACTTGGCACAGAAATAAAATTTACATCAATGAGTGAATACGGTTTGGACAGTACTCCACTGTCAAATTTTCAGTGAGCAAAATTCTGTTTTGGGGACAGATGGAAGTGACATGTTCATGTAGTCCTAGTTAAAGTGGCATGTTAACTACCAAATTTTGGATTAACAGAGCTACAATCAGATACAGAGCTACTTGCAAATTTGGAAACATTGTATTGACATTGTCATTTTGGTTTTAGTAGAATACATGTTTAGTGTTCATGGCCTAAAGGTTTAGTAGATTGGAGAAGGTTCAGTGTTCAGTGTTCAGCAAACAAATAAAGGTTCACTGTTCAGCAAACAACTAATGGTTCAATCAAGAATTATACTCCAGTGTTAAATTTTGGAAACAATCAATACTCCATTGTTAATTACTGACAAATTGGTGTTACTGACAAATTGATTCGAGTATTTTTGGAAACAATCAATCTGTTACTGTTAATCAGCTAAACATTCAGAAAGCAATATCTTTTCAACAACATTCAGAAAGTACTCGTGTAAATAAATTTTCAGTGAATTTTCTCATAAAATTTCAATTTGGCTCCATATGTTAGGAGCATGTAGCTCCATATGATAGGAGTAATTTGGCCACAACAAGAACATATTGGAAAGAAAAGATTCCAGCCTCTGGATCAAGCAAAAGAGCAATTTTGAGGAACTCCATCTCCGGATGAAAAATGAAAATATTAAAATTTTGCTACTCCTAATGCCTGAAGAAATACTCCATGTTATCTTACTGTTATAAGGATTCTCTCAAATTGCAATCAGGTAAAATGGGCTAACAACATTTAATTTACCATTGAGCATCGGGATACAAAAATTTAGCCAAAAATTGAGCATGGCATCATCATTTGGCAGCAGCACCACTTCATATAGCAGCAGTACCACAATAGCAGCACCACTTCATATAGCAGCAGTACAACAAATTCTGAATGTAGCAACTTGATGCAGCAGGATCATTCAACATTCAGTTTTGACCAAAATAGAAATGGAGCAGGGGTGGAGTACCTTCAGGCTGGAGCAGGGGTGAGCAGCGTCCTCCATGGAGGGCACGGATCGGAGCAGCGGTGGAGCGGCGTCCTCCGTGGCGTTGGCGTCTGGGCGCGCGAGTGAGCTGCGTGGTAGATCTGGGAGGGAGAGAGGACGGGGTGAGGCAGAGAGGATGGGGTGAGGAAGAGTGGAGGGACTTACCAGAGCCATGCCGAAGCCGGAGTACGCCGTAGAAGCCCACCAAAGAAGAAGATTGGACTTTTAGGGTAAAAAGGGGGCTGCGGGAGGCAGGGGAGCTTCGTGAATCAGGAGGAAGCTGTGGCGGCGGCTGAGGAGACAGCTGCAGCGGCGGTGGAGGACGCGCGGGAGAGCTCAGGCGGCAACTGGAGACAACGCGGGAGAGCTGCACGGTGGAGCTGGACAGGGGAGCTCGGGCGGAGCTGCGCGGCTGTGTCGGGAGACGACTGGAGACGACGAGCAGCGCGGGTTGTGTCAGGAATTTGGGGAGGGCTTTTTTGCAAAAACGCCATGGTGACAACCTTTTCCGGATGGAGGGAGTAGTAGTTTTTAGCTACCTCTACTTCTAAAGGGGGAGTTGGTAGCTTCTTTCCCTGGGTTTTTTTCGTCTCCCCTCCCACCTTTGTCTGGTTTTTTCGTCCGGTTTTTTCCGTCCCTCCTTCCATCATCATATATTCATAATGTATTTATGTGAAAGAATCAATCAATTTAATGAATCTTTAAAGATCAAATCTGAAGTAATTAACCTTACCATAAGTGGCTCAATCACATTAATTAATATTTCCATACATCACCAAATTACATTAATTAACATTCCATTTCAGGATTTTTTCGTCTCCCCTCGCACCGTTGTCTGATTTTCTTCGTCTGCTTTTTTCGTCCCTCCTCCCATGTCTACTTATAAAGGAGGAGTTGGTAGCTTATGTTCCAGGTTTTTTTTTCCGTCTCCCATCCCACCTTCGTTTGGTTTTTTCGTCTGGTTTTCTTCGTCTTTCCTTCCATCATCATATATTTAGTAATGTATTTATGTGAAAGAATCAATCAAGATTGATTTACAATGAATCTTTAAAGACCAAATCTGAATTAATTAATCTTACCATAAGTTGCTCAATCACATTAATTAATATTTCCATATATCACCAAATTACATTAATTAACATTCCGTTCCAGGTTTTTCCCCCTCTCCCCTCCCACCATTTATCTCCTACTTGTTTATTTTCTCAACTGAATCCTACATTCCGATAAAAAAAATTATGTAAATCTGACAAATCAAAACTTTCCTTACCGATCAAACCTTCCACGTAAGGATGCCCTTGCACGTACCGATCGAACCGCCTCGCACGAAAAAAACGGACGATGACCAAGCGACCCCCGCGCATGAAAAAAACCCAGACGAAGACCCTTCGGCGAGGCCCCCTCGCACGAAAAAAATCGGATGAACCGGGAGTGAGGCCTTCTCGCACGAACCAGGGAGCGAGTCTGCCCTCGATCTATTCGCTATGACGATGGGAACCACACCCCAGCCACCCCATACCACCGCCGCATGCACCACCCATGCCTCCCCCCGCGACCTTGTAGAGAGAAGATGGCTGCCGGCCGCAGGCCTCGGGGTAACGGCGGCGCTGGGAGTCGACGCCCTTTTCCAAGGGCCTGCTGCAGCGCTCTTCTTCCCGGAGTCACCCGACGACAACCGTTCTTTCCTTCAATGGGACTACCTGCTCTAGGCATCCGCCACTGCGCTTCTTCCGTCGGGTTCCGCTTGCGTTCGCCTTCCTCCCTCAGGTTCGTCTCCCCTCTTTTCTCTGTTCTGAATCAGATCATGATCTAGACGGAGATGAGGACTGAGGCCATAGGATCCCTTGCTAAAATTGAGAGGGAGGGAGGGTATCCTTGTGCAGGGCAGCGTAGACCTCGTTCAGTTCATTGGTTGTGAGGGACAACACCGGCCGCCGACGGGTGGGCGCCGACAACGAAGCGACTGTGTTTCAAGCCCGAGGTCGCAGCCTGATGCATCCAAATACGTAACCGTTTATTACTTCTTTAACCTCCACTGTGACCCATCGTCCCGGACACCAAGGTTGCCATCCTGCTCATCGGCCGCCACTCTGGATCACCAAGACACAAAGGTCGAGATATGCAACTGACGGCTTGATGGATGGGGAGGAGGACCACGATGACCTGGCCCTCACAGCATTATTAGCATACCATGAATTACTACTTGTTAATGTTAGCAAAAATGCAGGATGATGTCGTTTCCTATGCTTGCCAGGCTACTGTATGTGAATATTGGGATCCCTATTTGTGTAAAAATCGTTTCCACTTTATAACTTTCTTTCTACTTCGTTTGGTTAGTTATCACGATGTTTCATTTCTTCTTATTTGTTTTTGTGAGCAGAGCAACTTCCTTGTGGATGACAAAATAATTCTGTCTAGATACTTTGTTCTTTGAGCAAAGCAACTTCGTTGGGGATGCCAAAATAAGTTTCAGTTTTCTTACTAATTCACTGCAATTGGTAAGGATAGAACAATGGCAGTTTGCCTTATGTTGGTTTTGTATAATCATTTATGGACGACCTTCAAATAATTCTATACAGTATGTCAATCAGGAACATTATGTAGCTCTTGGGGATGTTCTCTCTTAGTATTACAATCTAAATCCTTGTTGGGTTTGTAAGAAATTGTGTTAAACATGGTTATTAGCTTATTGGATCTTAAACAAACTGCATTACATGTGTAGTAATTTTAGTATCTAGACATGCGTACTCTGCTATGTTAGATTTAGGAGAAAGAGTTATCTTATTCATTCATCCATATTTTTTTGTCTATAATACTGATCTATTTTTTATCTATTGATCTTCTTTGGTTGAGTTGTGCTCTTGTTACTTTGTTTGCAAGTTAGCATGACCGAATTTTTCGTGCTAACACGATTCATGGTTGCAGGCTGCCGCGACACAAAACTGGGAGCCCCCTAGAAACTGACAGAATTTTACTTTTGCAGCTGTATAATCTTCTGGAGTCCATGGTCGAATCGCCTGAATTTCTTGAGAAGCTTGACCCATTCAGAAGCCCGTAACTAAGCATCATGCAACACACACGAATATATCGGACACGTGTTCATGCAGCCGGCTGATGCCAGAGACATACGAATCCATCACCTGTGTGTGGATGGGGATGCCCCGCGTCTGGATGGAGGCGACACACCTAGATGCCATCCTGCCTCACGCACACACGAGCCAGATTGTTCCATCTGTCTTTCAGGTCCATCTTTACAATAGTTTTGTTTTTTTGTACTTTACACTTTGGAAGCAAAATCATGTAAGTTATCTATTAGAACTGGCGTACAAACATAAATACATGTTTAGAAATCAGATTTGCCACAAAACAAACAAATACATCCAAGCCATCATGAATGAAGGATTCTCTCAAAATAATTATGTCTGACCTTTTTTACTTGTTCCAACTTCCAAGCACCTAGAGATGTGAAACCACGACAACATGATAGGTGACTCTAAATTAAGTTGCGACAAGTGAAATAGCTTGTGTCAATAAGAAGAGAAACTTCGTGCAGCTCCACAAGATGGTCGGGGCAGCTTGGTTTCCTCCTCTACGTGTGCGGGGTCTGCACTGTAATGTATGTCTGTTACAACGACAACGACGAGAATGAGAAGGTTAACTTGGTTTTTATTAGTTGCAGTGTCATTGCCCTTGTTTCCTCTTATGTTTCTATGATTAGAGTTTTGGACTGATGATTTGCATGGTAGGCATGAGGAATTGTTGCTATGACTTATGAGGTCCAGTGCCGGTGACTAGATAACTCTAGCAAACGTTCAAAATTCATGTATAAACAGAATGACGGGTACCCCCCCCCCCCACGTCCCAAACTCACTTTGTAATGTCCATATGAAAGCTTCATTGTTCTCTCTATCTTCTAATTTTGTGGCATATTGGATTTTGAGAAGTATGTGCAGTTTTACTTTCCTCTCTTGTAATTTCAGTTTACCCACTCATCGGTTTGAATAAGAAGAAATGCATAGGGTACATGGGAATGTTATGATATATTTCAGAGCTTGTGTTTTAGGCCACAAGTTGACAAACATCTAGCACTTTGTGTTACATAAAATCTCGTTCTTCTCATCCTCTCTCTTTTCTGCAACAGTCGCCCGATGATGAATGATGGTAATGGCATATGTGGGGAGGACGGCGGTCTGACGCCGGATGGTGGTGGCGGCATATGGGAAGAGGGTGGCGATGGCCAGAGAACGATGGGGCTGTGGTGGCCTAGAGATGAAGGTACGTTGGTGGCCTGACCATGAGAGCATAGCAATGGTGGCCTGGATATTATGCTTAATGAAGTAATTTTTTCACCATTCACCAATCTGAAATTAGTTATTCTGACAAAGTAAGTTTCTGGCAAAGCGTACTTCATAGTTATATTCGACTAAAATTTTCTTCAGTTGTTTTGTTCTGTCGAATTGACACTGATTTTGAAAGCATTGTGGTGCATCATGGATTTATAGAGGTGCCATTGGTCATGAACCTAATTTGTAATACTCTTTTCTTTCTTTAACTATAATAATATCAAAATATTACTTATAGCCATAGGTTCTCCCCTGGAATGTTTGAACCAGGATATACATTTATTGATGTGGTGTCATGCTTTAACTTACTGCAATATTCTTTTTTGTATATGTACCTATAAGCTTCATTTGAATAGTAATAATTAAATATCACAGGAAATAAATTGAAGCCATTTACCCACATTTGGTGTATGCCATCTGCCTTATAAGTTAGAGTATCCAAATAACTGGTACATGGTTTAAATACCCCCTTATAAGTTAGAGCATTCAAATAATTAGTCGGTTGTGTGCCATGTATTCGGTTTGCTGCTACGTACTTCTGCTATATATGATATCAATTTAGGGCCTTAAAAGTTAGGTTATTCAAGGATAATGAACAAACAATCTTGCATTCGTAGTATGCATAGTCGACATTTATGATTTGCTTCACCAAACTTTATGTAAGCGTCATCTTTTCGCTTGTACATATAAATCATGGCTTTTGTTATGAATTAATTAACCTTACCATAAGTGGCTCAATCACATTAATTAATATTTCCATACATCACCAAATTACATTAATTAACATTCCATTTTAGGGTTTTTTGTCTCCCCTCCCACCTTTGTCTGGGTTTTTTCGTTTGCTTTTTTCGTCCCTCCTCCCATCTCTACTTCTAAAGGAGGAGTTGGTAGCTTATGTTCCAGGGTTTTTTTCTGTCTCCCCTCTCACCTCGTTTGGTTTTTTTCGTCTGGTCTTTCTTCGTTGGTAGCTTATGTTAAAGGGGATTCTGCACACACGCAATGGTACGTTGATGGCAGGTTCATCCATTATGTACATCGATGGTAGGCAAGTTGGGTTCAACAGCCATCACTGAAGAAACATGTTCATCCAACCAGACTACTTTGGATCTTCAATCAAATTTAAGGCTTCCAGGAAGGTAATGAATTATGTAAGCCAATTAAAATTGATATTCATTGATTGATATGTACTCCGTATATAACTTGAATGAAACAAAAGCATGGATTCCTCTTAAATTTTTTGTTGTTGCATATGATCGGAATCTCATAGACGTTGATGGAACATACACTGAACTCTAGGTTTCAGATTTGTTCGTAAGGGACTGCTGATCCTATTTATTTCTACCGAGAGCAACGAACAAGTTAAATCCCGTGACCATTCTTTATTCTATTTGTAAATTGATCTAGTTCTTTCTATATGTGTGTACAATGTTCTCATTGATGAGCGAGTAGGCGAAGCACATCCGTAGTGTGATACTCCAAACATCTACTAAATTGCATAGTTAATGATTCAAATTTAGCATCTCATAACATTTCCACTTACTTTCAACTAATTTTATTCGTATATGGTGATATTTGTAATGTACAGAAGATTTTTCATATATATCATGAGTACTTTGTAATGTTTGCTTACCGTTTTTGTAGGGCATCAGCTTTTGCTATCACTTACAATAACACCAGTGAGTTAATATGTTTTTGAAATTGTTGGTACCACATCTGATTTTGTGGGGGTTTAGTCTTGTTCTAAAAAACTACCATCACCCACATCAATTTTTTCAAATGTTCTGGGGTATATAATATATGTGTCGTGTTTTACAACTGTATTGCAGCCATACTTGAAAAGCCATTTCTGCATGTCAATACAACCTGCATTTCAGACATACTTGAAGAAACACCACAGTTTAAATTCTTTGTCCATACAGTTCAAATTCAGCGCCTCAATTAGGAAACTGGCACATACAATTCAAATTCTTTGTCCAGTTCTGGTCTGTGTCTTCTAGAAAAGCACAAGGGTTCGCAATGCATCAATCAACTTACTTTCAATGATGATCAAGAATCCCAAAATGCCTTTTTTCATGGTGAAAAGATGACCAGGCACACATCATTGTTAGTTTTTCTCATGCCATGCTTGGTCTGTAACTAAATATGGAAACTTCGTTGGAAGTTCCGCAAGTGTGCAACCAAACGTGTATGTCATACTTACGTGAAAAGGATGGTTTCTTCTACCAGATAAAGAAGTGATAATGGTAAAAAAGATACTTTTTTTGGACAGTCTCCATGTCTAGAAGGGTAGAACGTTAAGATATTAGGAAGTGTGCATTTGTATAAAAGGTTATTAGAAACTAGCGGTGGCTCAAATGTGCTCCCCACGGAAAATCGAGTGGCGAAGGAATGAGAATAGCGACATGAACTCCAGATATTTATGATGTGTCGTATTTGAATTATGGAAAAGGGAAGATAATAAAAAAAATCTATATCTTGATAAAAGTTTGAAAAATACAGACAACAATGTACGCACATCACCACGACCACCACACACATGGATGGGTAACACAATCCTTCTAACCATTCAACTACCGGTTGAGTTCAATAACATTCTTTTAGTTATCTATAACATATTATTGTGTTTGATAGTATGACGTGCGTTAGCTGATTATCAATAAAAAATATGTGTGTTAGCTGCTTCGCATAGTTCTTGATTATTTTAACTCCGAGAGAAGCATCTTAGTTTTTTAAAAGCCCGTGGCAACGCACGGGCGTTCTACTAGTACTAGTAAGCGTGCACGTGCAACACACGTTTTAACCTTGGCAAGAATTTTTCACATTCATCATAGTTTGGAGATACACATTTACAAAAAAAAAACTAACCCCTTTTAAATCTGGTCATTGCTCACTTGTTGATCAATTGAATTTTTTCAGAAAATTCAGTACAATGGGTAATTGAGCGTACATAGGTCTAATTACATATCTTCTCTAAATATAATATATCTCTTTACCAGTCTTGTAAGCTGTAATTCAGCTTCATATGCATCTATTTCCCAGTGCTAGAAGCAATCGGGGCACTCCTACAAAAACAACCTTGACGACAATCTTCCTTCGCTTTATTGGCCGCTCACCTTCTGTGTCGTCATGCCACACATCTCCGTCTATGGTAGCCATGAAAGCAATGACAGATTCCATGGGACTGTTGTTCATGGTACCAGACGAAGCTGATCTTCACTCCAACCATGAAAGCGACCACATGTTGCAAACAGAAGAATGTCTATTACGTGAGGCAAAGCAGCTCGAGCACATCCAAATTGGTTGAAGGTTCACAGCCGTAGTGGTAAGAAAAGAGTCTTAGTTGCTCCACATAACAAGGGTCTACTGCTTCAACGTTGAGCAAAACAAAGTGCTCTATCCTCAACAGTATGACAAGAACCTCATTGCACACTTCACTTGTGATTTACACATTGTAAAGAAATAAAATTAAAGACATTCGTATGAGAACCACATTAATTTTTAACAGTTTTTAAGCTTAAATTCAAATATATTTTGTTGAACTCCATTGGTTTGAAAGTACGATTGCCTGAATACTCCTAGATCTTGGTCAAAGGTAGTTTTAAGGAACCTTGTAATGACGTGTGAACACATAAGATTCTCAAATATATTACAGTAGACACTAAGTACGCATGTTACTTGGGTTGTTCAATTGTCTTCATTATAACTATTCAATGTGGGCATTGAAAAGCAAAGGAAATGTATATATGATCATCGAACTATTACTTATTTATTTGGAAAGGATGATTAGCCTATCAAACATGCAAAGAACCATAACATGGTTTCTAAACTTCCTTATATACTTCCACTTTTGGACAAACGACAAAATGAATTACGTTTCGAAGAACAATTCGTAAAACAGGACAATGCAATGTGATATTCACCCTTCAGTCGTAATAGGTGAAGAATGATACAAGTAATATCTCCATCTCAGGCCTAATAAGAAACAATGAAAATGTAGCCAGGATGGTGAATGAAAAGTCAATATCCAATACAATTTTCACCCTTCAGTCATAATAGGTGAAGAATGATACCAGTATATCTCCATCTCAGGCCTAATAAGAAACAATGAAAATGTAGCCAGGATGGTGGATGAGAAGTCAATATCCAACACAGTTAGTTAGACAATAGGTAGATAACAAGCTAACCTTCTTTTCCCGCTGAATATTTGATATAACCCAAGTGATGTGAACCAATAACTTTGAGCTTGTCAAATGGACGCTTCTCCCTTAGTTCTTCTACCGAAAGAAACTACTTTATCAGGATAACCACCATATTTTCGTGTGACAACAACTTGCACCTTCCACATGGCATGGTTCTTAGTTGATTGTGCCTCTTCTTCTGCTCATAGTATTTAACAAGACTGTCATGTACAATGTTCCAATAATCAGACAATGAAGATGCACGAACTAATATATAGACTGAATCTGCTTAGTGAGGAGACCTTAGCATGTGCCGACATCTAGAAAAATGTCAATAATGGTCTCATAGATGACAAAAGCAGACAAACACTATGCCAACAGAATTACCAGCGCCTAATATTATTGAACTACATACCATACATGTACAATCAGTAGTCTACCATATTTTATTCTTGTTAGAACATGCAGAAGGTTTTAAAAGGTAAATAGAAATAGATAAATAAGAATCCAAGATAAGATCAATATTTGATACTCCAGTTTACATATCATTGCATCATCCAAACTATTTAAGCCACTCCTCACAAATAAGTTTGTATATTTACTGGTGAAGGCTGTGATTACCCCCCCCCCCCTGGCGCGCGCTTACTAGTGTATTCTTGTACCCTTCCCCCCCCCTTTCCTTACTCACTTCATTATGGTGCTGCAAAACAACTGAGTTTTAGGCGCACTGAATTTTCACGAAGAGTAGGAAGTAATTTTGGAACTTCATATTCAGCTTTTCAAAAACTATGCAACTTGATTGCAAGTGAAAGCTAAAAAACTACGGGTTACAAATGATCCAGGTAAAACATGAGGGCTGCATCTTAAACTAATTATTTGAATGAGAACATGCATATGGAAAACAAGGAAATGCTACACTGGAACAATAATGCAGGTGAAAAAAGAAATACCACTCTACTCAGGACATGCATTTGGAAAAATCAGTGCCACATTCGTGTCACGTCATGGTGTTGGTGTAGATGTTGTGAACTTCAACAAGCAATAATATGAGCACTAACGCGAGCCTGATCTTGGCGAGTTACACAAACCCATGGATGCACTCTTCTTCCTGGGCGCCTTGTTTCATCAACCTCTTTTGCATGGTTGCCTCAATTCTTCTGCAAATCCACCGCGATCCACACAAGAAATCCATTAAGACCTTCACATGGAACCACTAAGAACATTATTGAACAAAAAAAAGTCAAAATACCATTCTAGAATGGGAACACTCAAATTACCGTTGTCTGCTAGAGCTGACAATCAGAAATTTCATTTCAGCATCATGCGCATACACACCATCCCATGTGGTAGTGGTAGTATAACACCAGACAATCATATATCTGTAGCTTGTTAGTTCATACGACAAAGCGTATCCAGAAGTCTATTCAGCAAGCTATTTATTATTATGTCAGTAAGGCAACTGGTATTGATATACCTGCTGTGGCACCCCGATAGAGGGCCGACGCACGCCAGCCCCAGGATAAGACCTGGCGCACGTCAAAGACATGATACAGCAATTCCAGGCACAAAATGGCTTTATTAAATATAATGGAGTGTTACAATACTGTTGCTTACAACAATATTTCATAGCTCCGAGGCTAACTAAATGGCAGCAGAGGTCTTGGTTCAGTGGCAACGACGTCTCTGGCTGGGCTCCATAACTCACAGGACTGGCTGGGTTACGATCTAGCACGACGGACCTTCTCCTGTAACTGGCCACATGCAAGGCCAGGTGAGTACTTTGAATGTACTCGCAAGACAACCAAATACATAGCATCCAAACAAGCAGGTGAAAAAGCAAGCCCTATGCTATGCATGACTTAATTCTAAGCATGGCATGAAATTTAACAAGGAAAGCATGGATCAAGCATGGCATATCATGGATCGGCATATAACCTACATAACATAGCATGGTAATGATCACATTAAGTGCTTAGAGTACTTACTGTTACCGAATACCAACTTACTCTCTTCTGGGTTGTCCCACAACCATCGGAATACTCACAACTCACTGAGCACTTCCGATCACAAGACAAGTTCTTCCATCCTTGTTATCATTGTTAGGGTTGACCACCTAGCGAGGTCTGGACGGGCTGTCCAATACCGTGGACGCGGCTATTCGAATAGATTTTACACTCTGCAGAGGTTGCGCACTTTACCCACACCATGGAACACCTGGCCTCGTGATCCTATTCGGGTGGACCAGCGTTGCTCCAATGAAACCTGCCTGACCCGTGACTCTCCCATCGTACCACCGGCATTCATCCTCCCCCGGAGTCCTGCCCTGGGTGGCCCCTGTGTCCTCATGACACCTGCCACCGTCGTGGCCAAACTAAACTGTCCCAAACGGGGACTCCCGGGCTAAACAATCAACTGGGCTCATAGGGTTATCGCCGCCTACCTGATCAGGGTAGCACTCACGCATAACCCTCCCTCTTTGGAGGTACCGGTGAAAGAGCACGCGATCAGACCAAGTCAAGGCCGTCCCATACCGGCAAATGTGGTTGCACGGATAAGCCCGGACAGGTGACTCAAGATCAACCAACTAGGTTTAGTTTATTAATCCAACTCAACATATCCATCATCGTACGTTTCACCGACAATTATAGGTGCTAGCATAGCAAGATCATAGTACCGATAGTCATGGCATGATATCAACCATAGTACTACATGACTATGTCATTAGCAATATTATTACTAGCATGGCAAAATATGGCATGAGAACAAGTCATAACCTTAAATGAAAAGTAGTGCTAACATCTAATACGGGTGGCACAACAGGTGTATGCAAATGCGGACTGACAGGTGGTACGGATGTAACAAAATAAACACACAGGGTGCAAGCAAAGTCATCACGCAAGTCCGGAGCTCATGGTAAGAGGTTGGCTTGCCTGGGGGTCGATGAATACGCCGGGAGAAAGTGCGATCACCTCGCGAAAGAATTCGCCGGAAAGGGTTCCCTCACAGAGGGGCCAGATATAGGGCAAGTGCAAAATGGTCATTTCCACTTTGTGAACACATTATGAAAATGATGCCATCGGAACGGGCTCGACGAGACGAAGACGTGGGCGTTGGTTTCACCTGAATCGGGGTTACGGTCGCAAAGTTACGGCCGTTCGTTGTTTAGGCAGAAAATAAATAAAACCATATTCATTTTCGGCCTAAACCAGTGAACGTCCACTAATTAATAGATTCGGCCGCCGGCTGGACCCGAAGGCGTATTTCAGCTTTTACGCCTTCGCGCGGGGAAAGCGCATTCCAACTAGAGGTTGCGGTAGAGTACGCTTTCCAGAAGCAAAAGCGTATTCATGGGAATACGCTTTCACTTAAAAATGCGCGGGCCCGGGTTGACTATTCTTTCTCCAGCTGACGTGCGGGCTCCGCCTCATCTCTTATCTCTCTCCTCCCCTGGTCTCCTTCCTCCCGACGCCGCGGGAACAGAAGAGGCGCCAGGGCCGTTCGGCCACGCCCGACGCCGGCGTTCCCCCACTCGGCTGCTCCCGCCGGCGAGCTGGACGGGCTCACGGCGCCGTCCCGCGCTCAGCGGTGGTCGCCAGGGGCTTGGGGTCGCACGGGGAAGGGCATCCATAGCCGGCAGAGGGCGGCGGCCACAGCCGCTGGGGAGCTACTCCGGCAGCGCTCCCCCGGAGTAACTGAAGACGGCGGCGGCTTCTAGAGCTCTGGAGGAGGCCGGGGATGGAGTTGGAGAGGAGGGAAGGGTCCAGGGCGCTGGAATCGCTGCGGGGGCCGACGGCGGCGTTCGGCCATTGGAGGAGCAGAGAGCTCCGGGCTCGAGCGGGAGGGGTTTGGGCTCGTTGCTGGTGCTCGGGAGGGGCTCGGGGCTCGCTTAAATAGCAGAGGGGAGGGGCTAGCCGACGAGGGGGAAGCTACGCGATGCTCGCTGCCGTAGTGGAGCTCCGATGGAGTAATCATGTCGGCAGACGCCTCCGGGAGCTAGGAGACGAGGGGAAGAGGGCTCTGGACGGTTCAAGCGCATGGTGGACAGCTCGGCGGCGCTCGGGGACAAGTCGGGACCTGCCGGAGAGGACTCCCGAAGGGGCTGGTGCACAGAGCGCAGTTTTGGCGTGCTCTGCACGTGGTCACCGCGTGGCCACGGCGATGCCACGCTGCGCTCGATGCCAAAAGGTGTCTAGGGTCTTCTCCATCCTTCCTTGGTTCGACTTGACCCATCAAGCACGATATTGAAGCTCTGGTGTGACTGCACCTAAGTCAAACAACAGCTGGCAGCCATGTGTTTGTGCTATGCAGTGGCCGTCACAGTGCTCCTCTTGGCATGACCTTGGGCAGGGATTTATCGTTTACTAGGGTGACTAACTTGGCAAAGTTTCAGCTTAAACAAACAACTCTAGATGATACTTCCTTTGTAACCTTGCCCAGTGACCAGAAATGAAGATGATGATGCTGGGGTCAAATGGCTAAATGAAAATGGCCCAAATTTGGAGGAGACCAATGATTTAGGCATATGGAGGCACTGTAAAAATTTCATACCATTTGCATAAGTAGAAATGGTACTTCCTTCACAGTGCTCCAATCTGGAGAGAAACTTGAATAATTTGCTGAGGAATATTGGCTAGATGGAAAGGGCTAATTTTTGTTGGACATGGGTAATTTATCATAATGAATCACCCTGGAAAATTGCAGCCCAAGGAGGTCAAGGAATCAAGCACTTCCTTTGCAAACAGGAAATCTGGACAGAATTTGCAAAGGGAAGTGGTGCTCAAATTTTGAATTATGGAACTTGATATTTTGATGGAAATGGAGAAGATATGGATTAAGAAAGCTCCATAAATTATTTGGAATTTTTCCTAGCTACCAAATTGGTAGTTCCTTTGGAAAGGCCCCAAATTGAGATATTGGCTTTAAATAGGAAAATGCAATTTCCACTATTTAATTATGGCCAATATTTTTACGAGAGCTCAATATGATCACAAAGAATATCTCCACAAGTTTTCATGACCTCTGGAGATGGATAGATAATTTTCCTGGATTTAATTCCTCCGAAAGGCAGAAAAAGGAATTAATTCTAGATGAGAAATATTGCATATGACTTGGCAATATTTTTGCACATCTAGGGTTTATGAGTGAAGGAGGATCTCTGGGAATTTTGGGAGGATTAACAGAGCAAGGGAAATGATAGCTCCTTTGTAAACACAAAGGCAGGATTTCGAGTTCCAATATTTCGGGACTAGGGTTTGAATGGGATTCGGGGTTTACTGACAGAGGGTTGGCTGGCACAAGATCATGGGCAAGGCACTGAGAGGTTGGGGATTCTCTGGATTCACCTGGTTACTTACCAGATTCCAGAGGAAAAAAAATGGGAGAGAAAAGCTAGGAAGGAATAACAGCACAAAAATCGATAACCCGATTTTTGGGGTGTTACACCTGCAGTTTTAAAGATTTTTTTTCCAACAAAATGACAAAGCTAATATATGAATTCTAGTGCTTTGGAACATGTCTTGCCTATTCTGTACAAACTTTTGCAAGAGGTTAGCCCAAAGTACTGAAATAATAAGTAAAGCATGAGTAACAAAAATGGTAGGATGGCAATAACAAGATGGGAAGTACAGACAAAATTAAAATAATGTATATGTGTAGCAAAGAAATAAAGATCCTGCTGGTCACGATTTCTGAAAATAAACAGCCAGGAAAAACCATTGTAGCAATCATTCTTTACAAAAAATCTAGACTAAAATCTAGTGCTGCTCTAGTCTAAAATGCTCCCAGCAAACCAGTGTTACAACCAATCGGTCCGTTGTAGCCAGCAGAGCAAATCATACTAAAAGCCATGTTCTTGTTCCAAGAAGGATGAGATTGCCTTCAGTTATAACAAGTATCCACAATGCAGGGCACAAACCATAATGCCTGAAAGAGGGACGGTTGAAAGATCAGTGGAAGATTTCTTCCTTGCATATACAAAATCAGCGCATCATACTACAGAAACAATGGGACAATTTGGAAAAGGCATATCCTACAACATAAACTACGCAGATTCAACACGGACAAATCAAAATAATATCGAGGATTTTGCATGAACGATGAACGGGAGAAAGAACAACTACAGTTATGAAGCAGTTAGGAAATTTGACGTTTAAGAGAGGATGGGATTGGGGTCTGAGACTCCATCAGATTTTGCAATCAGAGCTGTGGAGGGGGTGGGGGTAAAGTTCATGGTGCATGGCGCACCTTTGCATCGAGGCCGTCGCATCGGAGATGCTTGAAGTACGCATCCAACAGGCTCGGCTGCTGTTTGGCACGTCCGTAGCCACACGATGCAACCGGCGACCCGGCGGCAGCGCTTGGGTGCGTGGATAATGGCAAACCGGAGGCCAGTGATGTCGTATTAGATGGGGAGAAGGAAAGGGGCATGGATGGAGCCGTCGGCGTCGGCGGCAGTCAGCAACTCCATGCGCGGAGTCGGGGCGTTTTCTCCCCAGACGCCGTCGTTGCCGCAATATCGTCGTGGGGAGGCATCGAGGGGTAGGCGATACAGGGCAGGGTGTGGTGCGGAATTCGTGGCGAGGCAGGGCGAGCGGTTGATGTTTAGGACGTACGAGGCGGAGCCGAGCGTTTCGTTAGCGATGTACTTTCGTTAACGAAGATTTTTAGGCCATTGATGATATGATTAGACGGCTCAGATTGCGATTTGGATTTGCCCACTCGTCCTTTTATAGGGGTAGATACTCCTTATTTAAATAATTTATTAATAGATATACGAATAGACATCCCCCACAATTCTAGATCCCAGTTAAAACAAGACCGTCCCTTACAATGAACCAGGAAATTACGTTCTCACAAAAAGTACATAATGAAATTATTACACCTATTACAACAGTAGAAGCGAAGCACAATGCCACATCACACCACACGTAGCTACCACTACTAAGCGCAGCAAAGCAAGCTATAGCCATGGCATGCTCACGACCGCCTACAAATGTATCTTCCCATTCATATGTATCCGGGTTCATCCATGATTTTCTCTGCTCACAACCGCCTACAAATGTATCTTCCCATGCATGATGCATCCACGTGTACGGCCACTCGTTAGTTTTCTTTATTCATGGAATGCTCGATGGATTATTCATTTTGAGGCACTACTTACGTATAATAATAACTAGGAAAAAGGAATTAATCAAGCTAGCTCGTCCGACGGTTGCAGTGCGGCACACTGCGGCCTGCGCACGTGCTTTGTGGGGATCCATCTGCATGCGGTAGGTCGATCAAGACCTGGCCATCGGCGCCTGTACCTTGGGAACCGCGGTGGCCGCCGGTGCGACCGCCGGCGGACGAGGCCGACCCTCCCAGCCTGCAACACGCAAAACCAAAACAGATTAGCATGCATGCATACATACGCGTCACGGGATGACGGGCAGCTTTTGGTGCGTGCGTGCGTACCCTTGCGGACGTCGAAGTCCCGCTTGGCGAGCTCCCTGTACTCCTGGGCGATGGCGCAGACGTGGCAGAGCAGGTGGGTGTACCTGTCCGGCAGGGGCGCCTCCGGCAGCCCGAATCTGCCCCTCAGCTTGCGGCGGTACCACGCCGTGTACAACCACGACATGCCAAAGATGGCCGACCCCACGTAGAAGCAGCCGTACACGCACCGGCCGTCCGAGCCCTGGTCGACGATGGAGGCGACGGACGCGAACGCCGCGCAGGGGCAGCAGATGGCGCAGCAACCTGCACGCATACATGTAGCGTACGTGTATATACATGTGATATAATTGAAACATTACTTTAAGTAAGCATGTACTAGGAAACATGCCCGTGCGTTGCAACGGAAAAAAATTCTATCCATGTCCTTGGCTCATGGACCCATTGATTGCAACACCATAAAATAAAAATAAAAATTAATTTTGCAATTCCATATATTATATATGTATATAGTTGTACACAATACATCATAAGAGATATTGACAAATAGCATTATAAATATAAATTAGGTTCAATAAGGGGGCGTTGCATGATATTTATTAAATTTGATTATGGAAGTTAAAAATAATACTGGTCTAGAAGTAATCCGTATGTTGACGTCAGATAAATTCCAATATATTCACTTAGCCATCAGCATACCAAAAGTAGATTTCATTACACATTACCTCAAAGACATGGTGAGCAGTTCTGAGAGGTAATGAAACACTTAGTTAAATTGCCGCACACTCCGCGTCTGATCATGAATATTTTTGAGAAGATGCTCATGGTGGCGACGATTTTGGCAAACCTTATGGACAGGAACTCAAGGTTTACCATGCCATTTCCTCCGATTTTGCTCGATGTGTTCGTGGTCCTGGTCTGGGCCACCTTATTTTTCTTGTTCGCTTATAAGATTTACGAGTTGAGCATTTTGTCTAACAATGATTCAGGTATGGTAAGAGGTAAGAAAGAATAACAAAGTATATATATGTACCCCTGAATCTACAGAAGCATACAAAGGACATGAATCTGAGCATCTGAACAACTGCTAACACCGTCAACTGCGCTATTTTCACTGCATATCTGCTGCCCTTCTACCTGCAAATATGCAAATACAAGGCAAAAGTTTTCAGTAGAATATACACACGCAGATGAATTGCCGTTGTTGCATGCATGTACGCCAGGCATGAGAAGTTGGTGGCGCACCTCGCCCGACACTCCACACTCTCCGGCAACCTTCATCATGCTCGGCATGGCCAAGAAACTCTCCTAGCAGCCGCGGACGCACGACATCATCGTTGTGTTTAAAATCTGCGTCTCCTTGTCTCGCGTGCGTACATGTTTTGGTGTCTTAAGATCGTTGTGTGTACGTGCACTACGTACGTGTTTAGGCACTCGCTCACCTTGGCCTCACGCCTCTCTTTCCAGAGATCCATCCCGTAGATGGAAATCTGCTCACCTCATCTCACGGCCTCACGCTGCACAAGTGAAATCTGCCACTCGAGATGCTGGACACCTTACTTATAGCCATGAGCCCACCATCCCCCGTTTTTAGCCAACCGGCGACGCATGCAGCGGCATTGTACAATCAATCACCCTTTATGGGATTCTCTACTACCCCGCATCTCATCATTTTTTGTTTCTGTAGGCCGCTCCTGATTCTCCAAACAACACGCGAGGCTATATAAACCGGTAGGATTTCAGGTGAAGGAGCAGGGTGGGACTATTTAGCCTGCGATCGTGAGTATTTTTGGCTGGTCATAGGAAAGTACAGGAGCAGGCCCATGAGCACCGGTGTGGCCCAGTTATTTCGATGGAGGAAGCAGCGATGCGAACGCAGTATCTCCGAATTAGTACCACCTCGCGTATCTATTACCTACTAATAAAAAAATCTATTACCTACAAATAAAATCATCTAAGCGGGACGAAACCAAGAATATCACCTTGCTTTATTAGTAGGTATAGATATAGATATAGATATAGATATAGATATAGATATAGATTTATACATGTATACACGGGGGATGAAATGATAAACTTTTACGTACATGTGCGGCAACCGTCGTCTTGGCAGTCGCAGTCGAAGAGGCCGGTCTGCCACCCCTGCCGGAGAGGCACGGCTGCGGTGCTTTGGTTCAAGTCCACGCTGATGTCGGCGTCGACTTGTGCAATCATAGTAACCGTGTCCTGAACGAACAAGCACGCGCGTATACAACATACATATAAATTCGGAGCACGTACGTACGTCGACCATAGGAAATACTGTTAGATTGATCTCTTCCCCAATGGGCCCAACGGCCCATTGGACCCTTGATCCACGCCCTGATCGGGGGCGTCCAGCCCAAGCAAGGCTGGTGGGCCCCTGTCGCGCAGTGCCATATAGAGGAGGTGGGGACCACGGCACAAGGTACGAGGTTCGCCGCCGCCACTCTTCCCCACTCCTAACCCTAGTCCGATCGAGAGGGAGGTGTTGAAGCGATGGGAAGTCCACCGACGCCACCAACAACTTCACCGCCACCGCTACTCTCTGCCATCACCGGCCACCGGCACCATGGCCGGCACCGGGAGCTCCTCGAGCCACAAGTGAAGGTAGGTCTACTGGGAGTCTCTAGCCTACTCCGATCTACAGTTCTATCAATGGTTTCAGAGCCATGCTAGGCTAAGATCTTCGGTAGAAAGAAAACTCTACAAAGAAATCACAGAGAAAGAAAGATCCCCCCCCCCCCCCCCCCCCCGCCAAGAACCCTAACCCTAAGAAAAAAAAGGGGGCAAAGTAATCTCGCAGAAAAGGGCGCCGCCGCACCGGCCGTGCCGTTCCTCTCGATCCCGACTCGCATCGGCATGCCGAGGTTTCGGGAAGAAGAACTCTACCCTGACCGGGGCAAAGGGCACCGCGGCCAAACCGTTCGACGGTGACGCGCTCACCGCAAGGCGAACGCGCAGCCGGCGAAGGGGATGGCAACGGCGCCACCGTCGTCGCCTCCAAGCGAAGCAGAGGAGGAGCGGGAGCGTAGGGGAGCAGAGGGCTCGGCCGCGCCTCTCTCTCGCTCTCTCTGTCACAGGAGGAGGAGGAAAGGAGGGGGGAAAGGGAGAAAAAGGAAACGCGGGCTCGCGCGGCGCGGCTCGACACCATCGCCGGCGGCCGGCGTGGACCCAACCCGTCGCACCGGGAAAGCCGCCGCACCTCTCTGCCCTCTCTCTCGCGTTCAGGAGGTTGGGGGTGGTAGGAGGAAAGAACGGGGACAGGAAAAGTGCGGCCCGGCGCGGAGCGGCGCGGTGGCCGTCGACGCCGTCGCCGGCGCCCCGGCGCGGCGCGGTAGCCCGGCGTGCGGGACAGAGGGGAAGAGGGAAGAGAGCAAGCTCGAAATGGCCTAGGGTTTTCCGCTCCAGCCGCGCGGCGAACGTTTTTTGTTCACGCGAGATCCGCGCTGGACCGTCGGATGGAATCCGACGGCCAGGATCAAAACCCTAGCGGCACAGCGGGCTTTTTGGACCTAAAGAGGAGCGCGACTGGGCTGAGGCCGGCTAGCGCGGCGCGGGCGCAGGCGGCTGGGCCGCGACCAGCAGCCACGCTCGGCTGGGCCGAGTTCGGCTGCTCGCATCCAATTTTCTGTTTTATTTTCTATTCAAATTTAATCCAACTAAATTTTGTTTAGAAAATAGAAAAGTAAAAGAAATACTTCTGAAAAATAAAAAGTTCAAGAATTTTTTATTCATGTTTTTCCGCTGCAAATAAAAATAAAAGTGCTCTTTTAAAAGTGAATAGAACTAAAGTAAAAGATTAAATTGTTGCTTCTCTAATGCAATTTTGAACCAACCGGTTAAAATTGCTTAGAGAGTAAAAGAGTACAGAATTGTTTCTGAATAGAATATTGTAAAGTTTCCGCTGCAAAGTAAAAGTTTTATCCTCCAATTAAATTGGAACCAACGGGAAAATTTAATTGGAAGAACTGTTCTTAGCAATGTCTTTCCCCTGTGGGTGATTCAGATAGTTTCCGCTATGACAAAAGAAAGATATTTGTTTTAAAGTTAAAATATGGTATTGCTATTTTCTGACCAACGTTGATGATAACAGTACTATAATTCTATGAGTCTTATGTTCAAAGCTTAAATCTTTGATAAATTTTGTATCAAAGTGATCAATTTTCAGAGAACATATAAAGATCAAGAAATGCTCTTGAACTAGAGAAATGTATATTTCTTGTTCCCGCTGCAATAAAGTTGATGATGATGATTATTTCTTAGCAAAGTTGTTTAATAGACATACTATCATCACATTGTTTATGAGTTATATGCATTATTTCCATTTCCGCCCAACGGTGATATGGAATTAATGTAGAAGGATGATGTTTTATTCTAATTCTGCCCAACGGTGATTTAGAATATAAAAGAAAGGTTTAAAAGATTAATGTGCATATTAATTAACCAGACCAACATGGGGTTATTTTTATGCTCATTATTATTGATTATTGGCTAATTTTTCTCAGACTAAAAGTTTTCCATGCTTTCATTCGTGAAAGCGAATGGCTGGGTACTTGTGACCCGAAAGATGACCAAGAAAGGTCATAACGTGAGGGAGTATGTTCTCTCTAAAGAATGGCTTCAAAAGAAAAGAGATAGATCATTGAGAGTCTTGGTTGACGAATGTCTTTCATGTACTCTATATGAAGAAGATTTTTTAGTCAACATGGTTTGAGATGAAACAAGCAACATGCGCGTTTAATTTGACTAACGTCGGATCAAGCATGTGTGTCAAAGAGCATTCGGATTTATTTCTAAATTTGATGATTGAATATGCAGTCAAAAGAGCCAATTCTGGCATTTATGTCCCTTACAGGGAATTACCCGCATGGCGGGAAAAGATGATTATGATAAAACCCGCATGGCAGGAAAAGTCTGGGAAAATACCTGCGTAACCCGTATGGCAGCAGAAATTTTGGCAAAGGACTTATCCTGTATGACAGGAGAAAGATATGATGACTCATGTGCTTTTAATGTGTCCCACTCTGGGAGAAAAGTATGGAGTAGCTATTATGCTTTCCTAGTATCGACCGTACACCTTATGTGTAACGATCATTAAGCACTCAATAAATCCAAAGAGAATAAAAGTTACAGACGAACCTAAAGATAAGAATGATATGCAAGTGTGACTTGCAAAAGTACTAATGATAAAGAACTCTGTTGAGTTTCTGAAATGGAATGAGGAAAAAGTACTCCCATACCAGTTAACAGATAACTTCATTTCGTATGAAGTAATCAGATAAATGAAGTAGATAATCGAAGTTTCCTCAATTCACAAGAGTTATGAATGGTTTTTTGAAATTGTGGCAGAAAAGTTCTTGCCACATTTCGAGGGGGAGAAAGAAATATGAGATAAATTAAGAATGATGAAACTCCCCTATACTCCCCTAAAGTGATCCATTAATGAAGAATGTGATCGTCTGGGGGAGTACGACGATCATAATAATACCCCTAAAGAAAAGAAATAGCTGTATTTCTGGATCTTTTACAGTTTCGAAAGCAGACTAAGGAATACTAAAATGGTGCTTAAAGTGCCATAAAGAAGAAAGTTTTAACAGAATAAACCCAAATAATAAAGTTTAAAGATACACCATTTTTAGTAAAGATGGAGTAATCTGGGGGAGCATGTTGTATGACCTATACAACACCTGTTGTTAGCTCTATAAAGGATGAATGAGTAAACATGGATCTTGTGATACAGGTCCCTGTAAAACCTATTGCCTCTTGGAAATGAAAGACTATAGAATTAATTTGCCTCTTGGCAATGAGAGAGCAACAACAGCCCCATATGAAAGAAGTGCCAGTACCTGAGACACTGATGGTCTCAAGGAATGAGAAAATCACATATTTCTGATTACTATAAAGTCTATGTTAGTGAAATTCAAATGGAGGTTGATCCCACCTCATTTAAAGCGCTCAATCGAGCTTTGAGAAGTGTCTGTTTGTCTAAATGATAAGAGACTATGTGAGACGAAATAAAATTGGTGAATCCCGACGATGTTTGGGACTCATAAGTAATTTCCAATGGAGCCAAAACAGTAGGCTGTAAAGGGTCTACAAGGCCAATGTGACTCCAAAGGAAATATGTAAAGGTGTAAAGCGCGACTTAAATCGAAAGATTTTGTGCAAAGAGAATGAATAAATTACAATGAGTGTTAGTGGCACATCATGACCGACATCATGATCTGAGTTACATCAGATGAAAGTAAAGAACACAAGGGATACTGCTTCAAGAAGTCTTTTATGGACTAGAGCAAGTTTCTAGACAGTGGCATTTAAAGTTAAAAGAATCAGATGTTATTTTGGGTTAAAGAAAATGAGAGGACAATTGTATTCATGCAAAGTTATAGAATGGGAAATTCATTTCCTAATCCTGTGCATGTGGATGACGTCCTACTTGCTAGTGGTGATGTCAATCTACTGCAGGAGGAGAAAAGAAGTTCTTGTCCTCAAAGTTCAAAAGAATGTTCTCGGTAGAGTGTCTCTCGTTATAATTATCGAGATTCACCAAGAAAGGAATAAAAGGGGGTATTAGGAATGTCGCATGGACATGCTAAGAAAGGTCTCTAAAGTATGCATGCGAGAAAACCTACGCCTGTTCTTATAGTCAAGGGTAATGGAACTGGAAACTATGGTGTTCCAAAAGTTGATGAGAAAAGATTGAAAACGGATATGGTACCATATGCTTCAGCTGTTGGAAGCTCAATATATTACCCTGACACAGTTCACGTATCCGGGTTGTTTTGGTAATGTCCAGTCCATATATAGATCACTGGAATGGAGTCAAAGATATTGGCCTCATGCTGAAAGAAATAAGTGCTCTCAAAAGATTGTGAGTACAAAGACAGGACTTGTGAAATGTATAGCGAAATCCACAATTGTCGCTAACTTTCATACTTGGAGTTTTTGTGTGGAAAAGCTCCAAAGAATGAAACAATTATCATCAATGTGATGCAAAAACATGTTATAGCTTGATATGAGGTTGAGGGACAGGCAAAATGGTTAAGGAGACCTGTACCCGGAGTTGATAATGGTTGACAACAGCGATAACCATTTTAAGTTTCTCGCTCCTATGACAACGAGTCAAGTGTTGATGCCAAACACACTGACACAGAGGTATGCGTTGTAAAGGAGAAAGTCCGGAATTATGTAGAAATGCTTGAAGCATAAATGCAACAGACAAGTGTTTGCAGATCTGCTTATTAAAGGCTTACCTCCCAGTGTGTTCGGAGAACACACAGTCGACATGGGTTTTATGGTATAGTCTAAGATTTCCGGACAATAAAAGGGCCCAAGGTTAAAGAATCTGTTTCAAAACAGAGGAGTGTGTTGTAGGTGTTGATTCTATCGGGATAGACCGTGATGATGAGACATGCTCTACATGCAAATCTGTGATGGAACGAGTACTTTGAAAAGAGTTATTTCAAAGTATAAAGTTAAAAGTATATGATGAGATCAAGGGGGAGAATGTTAGATTGATCTCTTCCCCAATGGGCCCAACGGCCCATTGGACCCTTGATCCACGCCCTGATCGGGGGCGTCCAGCCCAAGCAAGGCTTGTGGGCCCCTGTCGCGCAGTGCCATATAGAGGAGGTGGGGACCACGGCACAAGGTACGAGGTTCGCCGCCGCCACTGTTCCCCACTCCTAACCCTAGTCCGATCGAGAGGGAGGTGCTGAAGCGATGGGAAGCCCACCGACGCCACCAGCAACTTCACCGCCACCGCTACTCTCTGTCATCACCGGCCACCGGCACCATGGCCGGCACCGGGAGCTCCTCGAGCCACAAGTGAAGGTAGGTCTACTGGGAGTCTCTAGCCTACTCCGATCTACAGTTCTATCAAAAACTACTAACGCGAATGGGATGGTGGTGGCTGGTTACTTACTGTTACTGACATGCCCAGGTCCTGCGAAGTATCGACGCCGAAGCTCATGTTCTTGATCGATCGATGGCGACGATGGGGGGAGCGATAATCAGCTAGCTTCAGCTGCATATGCTCGCATACGTAACGCTTCTAGTTCCATATGGAGTAGCTTATAAGTTATAACTAATCAATGCAAGCCGTAACTACCACATTACCTCAGCGATCGAGCCAGGAGGCGCCGGTGAGTACAGATCGATCTCCGGTGAGTCGTCCGGCGCCTCCTCGGCCGTCGGCAAAGCAGCTACTAGAAGCAAGTACTGATCGATCAGCGCTACGCATCTCGCTTCTTTATGTAAAGGCCGGGAGACGCACCCGTTGACCTGAGCTCTCAGCGCGGGGGCTTGACGCATGCATGCATGCATGCATCTGTAATAAATAAACCGATGACACTCTGACATAGGCCATGCTTGCAGCCACTTGGCACGATCTTTTCCTTTTACTAGTAAGCATGCACGTGAAATTCACGTGCATCAACAAGATGAGACATTGTTTCCCAAAAATAAAAGACAAGACGTCATGCGTGCCTGGCTTGGCAAAGACGACTTACTTAGTGCATGCTAATGCGTCTTTGTATCCTGCTCGTTCGAACCAGCTTTTTTTCTTTTCCTATCTGATCTTGATTTACAAGAGTTTGATTCAGGTTCTTGTGTTGTGAGTTTGAGTTGTACTCATGTTAGAGAAGTACAGTAGGAGTACATAGTAAACATGTCGTAATAAGATAGATATGCTTCATTTCTTGTACACAGGTTTTACATGTCAAGATGCAATAAGATGGATATGCTTCATATATAATTGTTGTCTGTTTTCCAAAGGATTTACATCCATCTGTAGTCGTGCCGACAACATGAACCAAAAACAAAATTCATAGTTCACATCAAAATACAACCTTTTGCAGCAAACTAACTCGTGCAGAAATTAATAAGAAATGCACATATGAAGCAGATGTATCAAAATTTTACATGATGCAGCCGGATCATCTTCATCAACTTTAAAGGTATATGTAGCATTGTCTTCCAAAAAGGCATATCATGCGTGACTTTCCTAGATTCAGTGTACAGCTTGAAGCAAACCGTCCGTTACTGCCTTCGATCCCTAATAATCTCAGATCCATCGGCTTGCGGGAGCACGCATCAAGGGAGCACCTAATCTCCCATATCACCTGATATTTTCTCACACCCGGATATCTATTAGAAAGAACAATGTAGCCAGAAACACGAGGTAGCATAGAACCACCAGCACCGCAGATGAAAATGCAATTGATAAAAATGTTAAGGTACCATGGAGAAGGTTCTCATTTCTTCTTGTGGCCTGATGCACTTAATAATTGTATTGCTCCAATTCTGCATGTGATAGAAGCATATAAACCATTGGAAGATAATAACTACTAATCCATAAATGAAGTTGAAATTTCTAAGTAAAAGGCATGTAATTACCATTGTATCCAGACTCCAAAGCTTCCGAGGCACGACCTCGTCTTGAGACCTCCAGGATGACAGATGGTTACACGGTTTGATTGGCCCCAGATCTGGGTACAACAACGAAGGTGGCGTCAACCATGGAGACTCTGGCCCATATAACATATTAACATACAAATATTTTCAGTCAGAATATTTCTTCAAGCTGGTACAACCTACAGATAATATAAATACGCTTCACCGTTAGCAATACTCCCTCTCTGAAGTTGTGTTCGTTAGGTATTCAAACAGGGAACACTCCCTTGGTCCAAACAGAGAATAGATGCATCTAGATAATTACTTTTTCATCTGCATTTAAATAAGGGAAATAACTACAGATGTTAAACATGCCAGGGAAACTACAAATCTTTCCAACATCTTCAAATATATGAGAAATAGAAGGAGAAGCAGAAGCATCAGCATTGATCCAAGAGCTCATTACATGCAAGAACTATACAATTAGTACAGAATTCACCATGTGCTTATCAGGATTGCAATAAAGGTTAATGACAGTAAAACCGGAAGTTGACCTCTCGCTGGATCATTAAATAAAGAAAAACCGAGCATCAGCATTGATCTGAGGGCTTATAACATCCAACAAATACCCTTATTACAGAATTCACCATGTGCTTATCAGGATTGCAGTAAAGGTTAATGACAATAAAAATGGAAGTTAACCTCTCTCTGGATCATCAAATAAAGAAAAAGCATTTGCCCATCGGTGTTCATAAAATTAACTCACTATTTCTAAAACCATTAATTCGAGATATACATCAGTGTGCACTTCTACTTATTTAATGTGGAAGCATCACATGACTAACAGAGTTTGGCTTACTTCAAACAAAACATTCACATGCATGGTAATAGCACTCAATTTGTATGATGACAGTTGAGCTTACGATTATACCCACCGAAGATCTTCTTGATGCGAGGTATAGAAGTAGAAAACCGTGAATGACTCGACCTACAAGCCATCCAAACAACAACATCAATCAGTCGGCTGCACCTGTCGAAGATCTTCTTGATGATGTCCTCGTATGACTGTAGCCTCGCTCTAGTAGAGCACGAGCTTGAGTTGCAGGCGGACAACAAGGGAGAACGGGCTATTACCTATAGATCATTCATCCATCTCTTGTTCCAAAGCCAGGCATTATGAGAAAGAGAAAAAATACTGAATCGCTTGACTTAGGCGACATCCAATTCACTGATTCTTTTATTCTGGCTCCTTCATGTGCCAAATTTCCTGTTGCTTTTTAACTTCTAACTGAATGTCTTTCGGAGTCTCACGCCGAACTTATTCTCTTTATGATATACTATATGGCTGGTGGAGAAGTTCCAATATGGAAACAACAGACAAGATTACGCTTTTATATTGGAATGTTACATGAAGCTGCAGAAAGAAATATCATAGCAAAAGCTTTTATATTGTCTGAGAGGATACTACAACAGCCATGCATCTTGGAAGAATGTTGCCAATCAAACGTTGTAAACGTAATACCTTGATAGTTGCAAAACTTCCCTGAACATCATCTTTCTAGTTGCAGAAAAAATGTGCTTGAGTGATGATCCAAGAGCATGGGCACACGAGCTAGCAGTCCCGCCCATTGGCAACATCATCGAATTAAATTTCTTTCTTGCTGACCATTGATCACTGACTATGTTCTTCTTAACTTTCACGTACTCAGGTGCAAATGCGGAACTTCACGTTGAACTCATTGTTGCTTAAGAAAAAGAATATCACTCATTAAATAATCAAATATACATAAAAGAAAATATGCTCAAAAAAAAATCTTCTCCACTACCAATAAAACAAAGCAATTGCATGTTCTCACGGCTCTTCTCCACTACGAACCTCAAATCATATACCAGCTGAATCTTGTTAACCTATTTCTGCAGAATGCCGATAGCTGGACAACATATATACAAATAAAAGTGAAAAAAGCACGCAAATTAGTTCATATAGAAATCATACTATAGGAAAATCCGATTCCACACTAACAGACCTTTGGTGTGGGAATAGCTTGAATGCATAGTATAAACATCCAGTCCACGATCTCAATAGGAGAAACCAAAACTTCACTGGAAATATAGACTCTCAAGTACAAAAAGAATACATACCTCTATCTTACTACATATTCAGTTTCTTGTCCAACTTCACATATTTAGAGGCAACTGATAAGTGAAGATCAATGAGATAATTTCTTACTATTAATTTAAGGAAAACCATGTGGATCCATTAACCTCGCACTATTAACACTATGTAGAACAAAAATACATCATCTCCCCATGATGTCCAATAGGAATTCCACATACAGAGGAACCAAAAAATAGGCAGTACATCATCTCCCCATGATGTCCAATAGGAATTCCACATATAGAGCAACCAAAAAATAGGCAGTCTACATGGATAATATGAGATTCATGGCTCTAATGGTAAGGTCAAGACTCAGCTTAGGACGCATGTTAACATACGGAAGCAAGGTGGTCCCCCATCGAACGACTCCCCCCCCCCCCCCCCCCCCTCGGAACAACCTCGGCATAATATCATTTTTGAGCATTCCAGTTTCATGGTGAACAATCAATGAATTGACATAATTAAGTGTTACCAATGCAAATTGATAGAATGGGGTCTTATTGACCTGGCGAAGCGCAGAGCACTCAAATCTCAATGGAGGTCTTCATCTCACAGAACAACTGCATGTTGGGTGCCCTCGTTTGCTCAAGCCTGTTCTGTTGGTCGTCCCTCAAGTCCAGCTTGCACCCCGCCATGATCACGGGCGTCTTCAACTGCAACCACAAAAACATTGGAAAGCACAGATGAAGACGGACAACCCTGAGAATGACCAACCATGCCAGGACCAAACCTGTGAGGCTGCAACAACCACAAACTAAGCCATAGAGCGCAAGATTACCTGGATGCGCCTTAGCTCCGGGAGCCAGTAGGAGCTGACCCTGTCAACCATGGAGAGTGTAAAGAATGACAGAGAGAGAGTTTATGCGACACACTTATTTACATTGACATCATGGGGTTTTATACATGTACAGAGGCACACGATTAGCTAACTGAATGCTATGTTATCCAGCTAATCTAGGAGAAAGTGGAGGAGGTGGTTAGGTGACAGTATGCGTGCGTTAACAGACTAACAGCTATGTACTGACTCTTTCAGCAGAGAGTGTGTCGCGTAAGTGAGCATCACCGCATCCGCCGCCTGACATTCGGCGTTCAGCTCAGGCTTTTGCTTTGGGCTGCAAGCCTGCAACACACAAACATACAAACCATGACGACGGGGTCAACACCGGCGCAAACATCAAATCAATCTGCGAAGGAATCAGGGGCGGAGCTAGCTCCAGCCATTATCCATTAAATAATACGTCAACGACATGGTTAGATTGCTAATTATTGCAGCAAATTGCTGGAAAGTGTCATGATTCAAAGGCTTTGCCCAGGCTCATCGAAGAGCATCCTCACCTCTTCCAGAGATCACGCTGGCCCTTGGCGGGGATGGAGCGCTAGAGCTGGTCCATTAGCATGCACACGCACTGGATCTACGCCACCTCCCTCCACACTCATCGGCTCGCGCAGCACCGACGAGCGGCGCCGAGGAGTAGTAGGAGGACGACATGGGATCCGAGGCGAGCCGCTCGTCGCGTGCCGAGATCAGCAGCCTCCGTGCGCTCGGATACATCTCCAACAGCTTCGCTACGCCCCGCCCCCGCCGGCCCCGCCGTAGAAATCCATCGCCGCGGCGGTCGAGATGAAAATACTCTTCCTCCTCTGGGTTGTTTGGTGATGACCGGCAATTTCTTTTATTTTTTCGGGCAGGTGGCGATGGAGCGTAGGGAGGGCCGACGGGATGTAGGCTGCAGAGGAGGCGATGACCAGGGAGGAGGGACGTGCCTGCTGTTGCTATTTGACCGGAGAGGTGGGCCAGCGGCAGAGGCGTCTGCGCCGGCAGCCAGCGCCGGAGGCATCCACATCAGCAGTCCCAGCCTGAGGCGTCGGGGGCGTACTGCTGCCCTCATGCGGAGCAGAAAATCGGAGGGCGGTAAGCCCTGGTCGGTCGGCGTCGGGGGCATGTGCAACCTCTTCTCACCGCAGCATCTCCATTGCATTCGCTGTGGCGCCTCCCCGGCGTCAAGGAGCGGGCTGCGCAGCGGGTGTGGCCGGGTAGAACGGGTGGCGGAGTGAAGGGGCGGTGGGAGCGGAGCAGTTTGCGGCGAGAACGGGCGGCGGGGGCCGAGCAGTTGGCGGAGAGACGGGGCGGCGGGGCAGAGCGGCGGGTGCGGGGGAGAGGAGGAGTGGGCGGGGCTGAGCGGTTAGCGGCGGCAGCGGACATGCGAGAGGGGATTAGCGTTTCGTAAGTGCGGTTTGTTTCGTTAACAATGGTTAGTGGCTTGATGTTAAACATGGAAACAATCTGGCACATTGGATATGAAAAGATGGACGGTGCAGATATGTTGGATCTCCGCCTTTCGTCCTTTTTTAGGGGTAATAGATGGGGAGCCACTAGAGGTACTGCTCCGCGACTTTGACTCAGTACACGATAACATCCTTGGATGCTTTCCTAGTGTTAATAAAGATACTAAAGGGCATCTCCGACGGCTTATTACCGAGAGCAACTTAATTACCTAAAGGGCATCTCCGACGGCTTATTACCGAAAGCACTCCTTCAAAAGCCTTCCAACGATCACTCCCACGTGCCGCCACTTGGCGTGTTCTCAGCCGCCGCCACGTGTCGCGCTCTGAGTGTTCCCTTCGAATTTTATTTTATTTTATTTTTTCGCACGCGTTTTCGGCTTTTTTAGAATGGTTTTTTTCGGGTTTTTTTGGTGTTCTGGTTTTTCACCGGTCTTTCTTAGCTTCTGGACAAAAAAAAATCAAAAAAAAATTTGAGCGAAAAAACGTGTTTTTTGTTTTTTTCGCGAGAGGCACGGTTTTGCTTTCACGAGAGGCACGGCTGTGCCTCTCGAAAAGGGAAAAAACGTGTTTTCTGTTTTTTTTTCTTTTTCACAAGAGGCACAGTTTTGCTTCGCGAGAGGCACGGTTTTGCTTTCGCGAGAGGCACGGCCGTGCCTCTCGGAAAGGGAAAAAACGCGTTTTCTGTTTTTTTTGCTTCCGCTAGAAGCACGGCTTTACTTTCGCGAGAGGCACGGTCGTGCATCTCGAAAAGGGAAAAACGCGTTTTTTGTTTTTTTTCGCGAGAGGCACGGACGTGCCTCTCGGAAAGGAGAAAAAAAACGCGTTTTTTGTTTTTTTTCTATCGCGAGATGCATGGTTTTTTCGTCCCGGTTTTTTCATCCGTTTTTTTCGTGAAAAAATTCGTCAAAGGATCTAGTTTTGAAGATCTCGACGCGAGGAACCCAACGGTGAAAACGGTTCGAGATTTGGACGCACGGTTTAAGAGATAAAACGTTTTAAAAATACGGATCTACGAAAAAAAGGAAAGCTCCCAGGTTGCGACAAGTGGCACACATGCAGTGTGCCGCTTGTCGCAACCTGGGAAGGTGGGAGTGATCCTTGAAAGGAGTACTCCTCAATTAGTGATTTCGCTTATTACCACTGGCGGTGTGTCGTCAGAGGGACTAAAGGGGGCCACGACCCCCCCCATACAAAATTGATTTTTTTTACTACTAAGCATTCGGTCCAGCCGAATGAATCTGCGTCAACCGACAGCGACGAAGAACTCTCGCACGCCACGCACGAATGAGCCCTCGTCGTCTCTGTTCTTTCCCCCCCAAATCGACGAGCCTTCTAGGTCTTGGACTTGACAGCCGTCGCCTTCCGCTGTAGTCCGCGCCACTGGCCCTCCGCCCCTACGGGCTCCGGATCCGGGCAGTTGCGCCGAGCGGCAGCCGCCTGGTGCTGTTGCTGGGCTCCAGGCTGCCGACAGTGTACTGTACTGTTGTGGCTATGGAGCCCTTCTTTTGGTCAGTTTGGTGTGATTTATAGTTTTGGCTATTGAGTACTCGCTAGTCGCTATAGACCACTTGATTGTAGTAATTATCCACAAAACCAACCCGCGTGAACAATCTGTGTGAACAAGCTATATATTTTGTTCCGCTTTAAGACGTATATTCTGTTCCGGTTTATGTAGGTGAGACTTGAGCTGCATTGTTTGTGTGAAAATTTTGCTTGTAAATTTTCAAAAAAAAAAAATTTGCTTGTAGTTTGAAATTGCCCCCCTGGTTGCTGGTCAAGCTCCGCCACTGCTTATTACCACTATAATCGGACGCACTCGACATCAGCAAAACCGTCCACCGAGCATGGATACGGAAGCTGGCCATCCAAACATATGTAGCAAATATCCACCCACATTTCAAGCAGAAATATATCTAACTGGACGAAACTCATGTAAACCAGACAAAATTGAAGCAAGTTTGATATATTACATTCAAACCGAATGATATTTCACAAGTTCAACTAAATTTTTAAAAAACAAGTCAAACTACGAGAGGTACCGAACGGTGACTTCGTACGCATGGCCTCCCTGCCTAGACTTCCATCGTCGTCGGCGTTGGAGTCGTAGTTGTCTTGGTCCTTTGAGTGGCGGAAGGGCACGTAGGGGCTGCAACAGCTCTGATAGGCGGCCGTCCAGTGCTCGCGGCACAGCCGATCGGCTTCTGCCGCCTCCTTGGTAAGGGAAGCTCTTGGTCGTGGAAGCCACCCTGGCCTGCCAGACCCTAGCTTTTCCCTTGCCACACAGGGGGCAGTGGTGCACGAGGACCCGACAACGCGGATCTTGACGTGATGGTCGTTGAGGTGGCGTCGATGTCACGCCCACTTGTCCGAGCTGGTCTTCGACCAGTCCTCGACCTAGGCCAACGAGAGGTATGTGCCCGCTAGGACCCGGTCCACCCCGACTTTCGACGTCGTGAACGTGGCCTAGCACTGCGCGTTGTGCCACTGTCATTGTGCCGCCTCTAATGTCATTGTCATGGTGTTGCATGCCAATGTGTTGCCACTTGCACGGCCATGGTAATGCAGGAGGCATCCCTGGTGGTTCACGAGCGTCAGCTCCTCCTCCTTCTTCATGGCGACTAGGCGCCACTGGCATCTGGTCGACCAAGGGGCGGTAATGGCAGCGCCTTCTACTTTCCATGCCATAGACGTCTCGATGGTGACCTCGATCGGTTCGCTGCAGTTGAACGTGATGCGCAGTGGCGAGTGGGGGGGCTCCTTCACCCCCTCGTAAATGCGGTGTCCGGATTGGACGCAATAGCTGCGAGGTTGCGACTCCTTGACGCGGCTGCAAGGCGGTGAGGCCATCGTTGGACCGCGGTCAAGGAGCGACCACTCGAGCAGGAGCTCCAGCAACTCTTGGAACTCCTCGTTCATCGTGACGGCCTCGACAAGGATGGGGGGGGTTGGTAAAAAATCACATCCTTGCTCCTGTTTGCTACAAATCCTTGCACTTGGGGGCCTAACACCTGCCTAGTTAAGAGGAAGCACTGTCCATACCCATCTCGTCTCCTCTCCACGGACATTCGGTTCACATCTCTTCTCCTTTTCCCTCACCGCTCCGTTGTCGCTATAATCCTCTCCTGTCCTGCACCGTCCAAGATTATTTTTGATTTGTAGCATTAGATCAAAATTAGGCTAGGTAGTATTCCACATCAAAAATTATGTTTGTTTTATCATCTACCTACTCGAGGACAAGCAGAGATTAAGCTGTGCTGATACGTCTCAAACGTCTCTATAATTTTTAATTGTTTCATGCTATTGTAATATCACTTTCGAATACTATCCATAGCTATTTATATTATTTTCTAGACTAATATATTAATTAGAGCAAATTTTAGCACCCGGACATGTGCTAAAATTTGTCTCTCGCTATACCAATTGTTCTTTTATTAAAACATCATCAAAATTTTATTTTCATGTTCTTTATTATCTTTAAAACCTATCCAATTACACCTATAAAGTAGTTATATTTCTTGTACTGGGTAAAGTGAATATTGGTGAGCGTAGAGTTGTATCGGTGGTCAATAGAACCTGAGAGGATATTAATTCTAACTTTAGCTCCTCGTTGGGTTCGACACTCTTATCTATCGAAAAGTCTACAAAGGATCCCCTATACTTGTGGGTTATCACAAACTTATCAATTTGACTTAAATTTCTCAACTATGCTTTTGGCAGCTTCCTCGTGAGTGCAGATGGGTTGTTTGGATTGACCCCCCTTCTATGAGCATGTCGGACATGCTTTGAGGAGCTACATGATGGCCTTGAACAATAAAAACAAGAAACTGAAGCTCAAGTTGAAGAACAAGAATGAGCTGATGGAAACAATGGGTTTTCTCATTGTTCTTGGAACAAGATGTTTCTGCCAATGTGATATGTTTGGGTGGTGAACTAGGTTATGTTCTGAACTTGATCTAATATTCCGTCCTTTGAAGTTGGACTACATGTACTCATGTACAATTGGTATGTTATAATGTTGTAAATTGTGCATGTATTGAGGTCAAAAAGTTGTCGTGATGAAATTTAGTCATGCACAATATTTCAAATTGGCTGCAATATTGTTTGAGAAAAGCAAAACATGTGATGTCAGTTTTTAGTATATAATGACAACAATACATCAGTAGTTCAGAGGGGCAAATATGAGCACATGAAAAAGAAAGCCAATGGCAAATATGAGCACATTAAGTAGTCGAGGGACAAATTTTAGCACATGAAACTGGACTAGGGGTAATTCATATCATTTGATTAAAAATAGTGACCCTACAAATCAGAACATGGTGAAGACAAGCCGTGGAATCAAATCCAGTCCCTCCGCATCTGGATCCCCGCGCTCTCCCTCGGTGGCCGCGCCGACAAACGAAATTGATGAACGAGGGTTAGGGTTCGTTGTGAGAGTCGAGAGAAGAGAAGACACGAAATGAAATGCGGATCCAGGGACTGTGGGTTTGGTGCATGTTCGAGTAGGACCCACTTGTAAGTAGGAAGGGCAAGATGTCAAGAAAATCTCTTGAACATGGTGAAGCCAGTTTGACCGGAAGGGTATGGAGGGGTAATTCCATAAGCGCAACAGACGAAAGAGGGCCAAAGTGGAGCACCTTTTTCTTTAGGGATAAAGATGAGAGTGCGCGCAAATTAGGTGGAAAATGTACATGTCCTAATAATATATAGTTGTGTGCATCTTTTGATGCACAGGCTAGGGGTTATCCTCTTTTTAGAAGAATAAAACAATGATGTCGATTGTTTCACGCTCCCGTTTGAAGTCATTATTTTTTATGATCACTTTTTTTACTATACATGTTTATTAAGCATATCATCATGGACATAACACTAAAAGGTAGTCCCTCCGTCCCATAATATAAGAGCGTTTTAACACTACGCTAGTGTTAAAAACGCTCTTATATTATGGGACGGAGGGAGTATTTGACATAACAATTTCATGCCATGGATATAGAATTATCATTGAAACCGTGTACAGTAACCAAAGCAATCACCTGAGCTGCAGCTTGATAGCAAATTCCGTACTCTATGTTATTAGACCATCAAAGCAAGAAGGGATTTCTAAGTTCATGTGGTGTTCAACAATGACATTTTCTCTCTTCCTTGCCCTCATTCATGTAGACTAAGCTATGAGTGAAGTTGGGCTCATGTCATGGACTCCGATCAGCCTTATGCATTCCTCCTCCACTAGTGTTGTCAGCCGGAGTGGGGAGGAAGAGGTCGTGCCCGTGTGTCGTACTTTCTCCGCCTAGAATTAGTTGACATTCAAATGGATGTATTTAGCACTGAAATATGTCCAGATACATATGTTTGATCGTGAACTATTTTCGGACAGAGGAGTAGTAGGTTTTCTTTTTCCCTCCATCTTTTGCCAAATAAAGAGGGGGGTCATTTCTAGATCCACCTTGATTCCTCCTAAAACTCATCTCCCTCTCGTGCATGGCAATGTAGGCAGCGTTCATGGCGGGCACCACGCCCCACAGGTGTTCGGTCAAATGCCATTGAGCATTTTTGTTAAACTTCTTATTGTTTTCTAGAGTAAGCATGATGTCGGCGTACTCGGTGAACGAGGATGAGTTACTACGTGATTCGCGGTTGGTCGTATTTGCAGACTATATGTAGGCAGGAACTCAAGGGGCTCAATCTTTTGGCAGCATGTGCATGCTTCGTTTCATGCGCAAAAGAACATCTGGGTCTATGACATGCATGCCATCCATGAACGTAATGTGAAGTCTATATCGCATCGATGGTTGATACGTCTCAAACATATCTATAATTTTTTATTGTTCCATGCTATTATATTATCTATTTTGGATGTTTTATATGCATTAATATGCTATTTTATATTATTTTTGGGACTAACCTATTAATCTAGAGCCTAGTGCCAGTTTCTGTTTTTCCCATGTTTTTGAGTATTGCAGATAAGGAATATTAAACGGAGTCCAAACGGAATAAAATCTTCGGAATAATTTTTCTTGGACCAGAAGCAACCCAGAAGACTTGGAGATGAAGGTAGGGGAGCCGCCGTGTGGCGACAAGCCACAGGGGCGCGCCCTTGTAGGATCGAAAGTATGTCTAGAGGGGGGGTGATTAGACTACTTGACCAAATAAAAGTTTTGCCTTTTCCCAAATTTTAGAGTTGGCAGTTTTAGCATTTTATGGCAAGTCAAGTACACCCTACACATGCATGTCTAAGAGTATAGCAGCGGAAAGTAACAACAAGCATGTATAGAAAGGATAGGGTAGGAGGATCAAACGCAGTTGTAGACACGATGATTTTTCCCGTGGTTCCGATAGGTGGTGCTATCGTACATCCACGTTTATGGAGTCTTCAACCCACGGAGGGTAACGGTCGCGAGAGTCCACGGAGGGCTCCACCCATAAGGGTCCACGAAGTAGCAACCTTGACTATTCCATAACGGCTTCCGTCCACGAAGGACTAGCCTCACTATGGGTAGATCTTCACGAAGTAGGCGATCTCCTTGCCCTTACAAACTTCTTGGTTCACTCCACAACACGAAGTAGGAGGCTCCCAAGCGACACCTAACCAATCTAGGAGGCACCACCCTCCAAAAGGTAATAGGCTCGGTAATGACGATGAACTCCTTGCTCTTGTGCTTCAAGATGATAAACTCCTCAACACACAATCACTCTCTCACAGATTTGGCTTGGTAGAAGAGATGGGATTGGTGGAAAGCAAATTTGGGGAGGCTAGAAATCAAGATCCATATGGTTGGAGTGGAAGATCTTGACCTCAACACAAGACTAGGTGGTTCTCTCTCAGAAAACTGGATGGGGCAAGTATGGAATAGTTCTGAGTGCTTCTCTTTCGAGTAGGTGGTGGTGGAGGGGTATATATAGGCATCCCAAAAATCCAACCATTACACACAAAATGACCAACTCGGTGACACCGATGTGTTAATCTCGGTGGTACCGAAGTGACCAAAAGGTGGCAACTTTTGAATCTCGGTGAGACCGATATAGGAAACTCGGTTGCACCGATAAGGTGACCAACGGTCAGATTGACAATCTCGGTGATGCCGATCCAACAATCTTGGTTGCACCGATATTGTGAATTTGCATAACAGAGAGTTGGCAACCTAAACTTGGTGGCACCGGTCTAGAATCGGTTGCACCGAAGTGGCTAGGGTTTGGCTGAGTCTGTCTGAGGTTTATAATCGGTGGCACCGAAATGGAAAGTTGGTTGCACCGATTTTGAGTATATGGCTTTGGACAGACTTTGGTGGGAGAGCTTGTGGGTGTTTTTGGTGACTATCACTTGTGCACGTATGAGCATTTTGTTCACCAACAAAACCTTACCCCCTTTTAATAGTATTGGCTTTCCTATGGACTCAAAGTGATTTCTCACAAATGTAAAATGTAGAGTCCTCTTCCTTGAAGCTTTGCCAACCTATTTCCTTGCATCTTGGGGTATTCCACAATCTCATCAATCCTTTTGCCATCCCTATCATTGAACATTTCCTGAAATACACTTGGTAGAAACATTAGTTCAATGACTTATATGTTGTTATGAATTACCAAAACCACCAAGGGAGAAAAATGTGCTTTCAATCTCCCCTTTTTGGTAATTGATGACAATATATAGATCAAAGCTTCGACATATGATATAATCAATGAATATAATCATCGCTTTGAGAAGTATGTGATAAGCAAGAGCTCCCCCTAAATTTGTGCATTATTTTGAATTTGCGTTTGAATGCAAATGCACAATCGATTAGGTACATGGGGCACTTCTTCCATGTCACATACAACTTGGTGGTGTGCGAGAATAATTAGAATGAACATCATAGCACAACACAATCAAGCAAAGATGAATGATCATCTCATAAGCATTAAGATGATAGGAAATAGTAGCACAACACATAAAGCGTATGATCAAACACCACAAACATGTGTCACAAGCAACCAAAAGATCAAATGTTTGAAAAATAGCGAATAACAACCAAAATGCTCTCTCACTCAAAGCCTAAAGATCTATATACACTTCTCCCCCTTTGGCAACAAGTTACCAAAAAGTTCAAAGGCATATATCTAAGCGTTCTTGGGCTGATCTCCTCCGGTTGTTGATGAAGGAGTCGAGAGAACAGCGTCGGCGCAGATCTCTGCAGATGTCGTGGATGGAGTTGGAGTGGCAACTGGAGGAACTGGAGCTGATGGAGCAGGAGCTGAGGTGACAGTGGCTGGAGCTGATGAAGAGGGCCTCAAGTCCGGAGCTGGCACAGTGGCTGATCTGGCCTGAGTGGTAAACTGTGTGCCTGGCCTGAGAGGTGATCCATCCTCATCGTCATCATCATCAGAAGAAGAAGTATGAGGAAGAGGCACTGAGTCAACTTCCTTCTTGAGCTCATTAACTGTCTTGGTCAGCCCATCCACCTTATCATTAAGGGTCTTGATCCTGTTCTCGAAGATCCTCACGAGACTGTTCTGGTTGTCCAGAATCCCCTTAATATCCTTCTTTATGTCCTGAACTGATGAGATCAAAAGATCCATTTGCTCGTTCCTGGATCTGGGGACTTGAGCACTAGTGGCTCTAGCTGCCTCTGCTTCTGCCTGAGCTGCAGCTGATGTGGGATGTTCTGGGTCCATCACCACAACGTTGTCCTCGAGATCTGGCTGTAGGGGAAAGTGGGGACGATCTAGAGCAAAAATGTGCTTCTCCAACTTTGAGTTGATGAGCATCTGGATATAGGGTGCATAACAGCAAGAGCGCTTCTGATCAGCAGCAACCCTCTTGACTGTCTCAACAATCAAGTCCATGACTCTGATCCTGGTGTGTCTGTCAAGGTGGATCAACATGTTAATGGAATATCCTCGAATCATCTTCTCATCTCCTGACTTGGGCATCAAGGTATGCCTCAGAATGGTGTTCATGGTGCGGAGGCCGGCCTGAAGAAAGTAAATAGATCCTAGCCTGTGAGACTTCACATTAGCAGCAGGGATCTCCTTATACATGTTGGCCATAGCATTGTGGCTCTCCTTGGATTCTGAGTAGACATCCAAATCACCATCCTGTGCTTCTGGGACTCCTAAGATGGCAGCCCACTCCTCGACAGTAGATTCATACCTTGCACCTTTAGTCATCCATACAATCCTACCATCTCCATAGAAATGTGCAGTGGAGTAGAATTGCATGATCATCTCACCATTCCAAGCGGTGAACTCTCTGCCAACGAACTTGTCCAAACCAATGCAGTGGAAATTGTCTTGGACACTTGGAAAGTATTCCTCATTCTCCTTGATGAATTTCCAATCAACATACCGCATATCACTCACAGCTGGACTCTTGTCAAAGAGCACAGTCTCATAGAAATCCTGTTGCTCTTTGGTGTAGAATCTGTAGTCCATAGCTGTCTTCTTCCTTTGGGCATATGGATCAGCAACTCTCCATGCCCTCAAGCCAGAGTCCTTCCTCTTCTTCATATCCTCAGCAAGTGGGTAGCTGGCATTATGTACTGGAAGATGTGGCCTAAGCTTCATCAAAGCAGACATAGCATCCTCATCCTCAACTCTGGAGGTGGTTCCTTTGTTCTTCTCAGAAGCTGGAATTTGCCTTGACAATCTCTTGGGCTTCTCAACAGCAGGCTTCTTTGCAGCAGACTTCTTTGCAGCAGACTTAGTGCTCTTGGAAGCACCAGTCTTTGGCATAGCATCAGACATAAGCTTCTTTTGCTTCTTCTTGGGAGGGGCTTTCTCAACATGTTCTTCCTCCTCCTCAGTAGCAGCAGCAGCAGCAGCCTCCTCAGGTTCCTCAAACATGGAGGTCTGCCTGCTAACAGCATAAACAATCCTTTTCCTGGCACCCTTCTTCTCACCTGTTTTCTTAGGCAATGACTTCGTTGGGGGTGGCTCAAGGTGAAGAGCCATCTTTGTCCTAGCACCTTCAGGTGCTCTTCTAGCTTCTGAGCTAGCATAGACTTTGCCAACAACTCTCCTGGAAGAAGTGGCTTCACTTGCAGCCTTCTTGGCAGCCTTCTCTTGCTTCTTAGCAAGAACCTCTTCTGGAACGAAGTCTGAATCCTCCTCATCTGAATTCAGCTTCTTCCTAGCCCTTGTAGCAGCCTTGGGCAAACCATGGGAACTGGGAGTGCCTGGATCCGAAGATGAACTAGACTCAGGACTAGTGACTGAATCCATCTCAACACTTTGCTCTCTGAAGTTGTTCTCACTGTCCTCAGCTCTTGAGATATCTGACCCTGTGAATAGAGTATAGAGGAGCAGAATAGGATGAGTCATCACAAAATAAGGCTGGTTTTTTTTGAAAGATTTGAACAATTTTTTTTCAAGATTTTTCATTCTGTCCCATGAATATCGGTACAGCCGAAGCAAAAGTTTCGGTGCTACCGAGACTGACTTTCTTCTCAACAGAAACTTGGCACTCTTTTCGGTGAGACCGAAAAGAAGTACTCGGTTTCACCGAGAAAGTTCTCAGCAGCACAGACAGGCAAATCGATGACACCGATTTGTTTGCTTCGGTTCCACCGAGTTCCATCGGGCGGACGGCAAACCCTAGAAAATCGATCGTTCTCTAACTACAGGACGTTTTAGGGGATTGAGAGGATTGCAAATGGTGGCTTATAGATAATATTGAATCCAATGCGCGAGAATCAGATGGGGAGCGCAAGGAAAGACGAATCCGTACCCTAACTTGGTGACGGACACGCTACGGCGGCGACGGCGGCGAAGATGCTCGTCGACGGCGAGGAATCCCAGCGGCGGAGGCGCTCGGGGAGGCAAGGCGACGACCAGGGGGTCCTTCTGTGGCAGCTTAGAGTTCTGAGGCACGACGGTTTGAGATTGAATTTCGAAACGTCGGGGTCCACAGCATATATACCCACCACTGTCGGTGACGCCGATTCTAAATTTTCGGTGTCACCGAGTTTCTCAACTGTCAGCTGACAGGGAAACTCGGTGTAACCAAGAATATGGAATCGGTAGTACCGAGATAGAAAACCAGATCAACCCTAGGCATTCGGTGAGACCGAGAATGTGGGTTGGTTCCACCGAGATGCACTTGGGAGGTTTTAATGGTCAGTCCTTGTCGATACGGAACTCCGAGTGCTCCACACACAGAGGGATCGAAAAGTACTTGTTCAAATTTTGTGATGCAGCATGAATGGAATATGAGGTGAGAAAGCATAGATAGCTAAAGAGTGGTCCTAGGCATTCTTGTCCATCCAATTGGCAAAAGATAAAACAAAAGCCAAATAGCAACAATTGGATGTCCTCGAATGAGAAAATAAATGCAGACCAACATGCTCACACAATAAAGATGTCAAAAGAGATCATGACAAACATGCACATACACACTAGCATCTAACAAGCACTTGGGCGATGACAAAGTCATCTATATATGAGTATTTGACTTAGGAGCCAAGTAAGAATACTTGATCATAGGTCATACTCATCGTTTAAGCACAAGTGGGGTTACCACTTTTACATAAAGCATTTAATGTTGTCACATGCTAAGAGATGCTTAGACTCAAGTCTTAGAGTAAAGCTCCCCCTTGATGTGACATCCCCCCATAAGAGGGACAAACTAACCTTGGGTTTTTTCGATGAAGACTTCATGTTGGTGAGGTAGTTGTGGATGCTCAAAGTTGATGAAGATCACCAAGAGTTGGGAGCATCCTTGTTGTTTCCTTACTCTTCTCACCTACATGGGTTAGACCCAACACACAAGAGACAAATACAAGGATATCTATGGACATGGAGTGCAAAACATGTGTTATGATGTCCATAGATTTGTTGATTACCTTTTGCCTTGCTTACCTTTGAGGGAATGTGTGACTCCTTGAACTATTGCATAGAGTTGATGTTGATTGCAAATAGTTCTTGCCAATAATGAATGTGAGTGAATTTCATTGGCGGAGTCACCCCTCAAGAACTTACTAGTTCTTCTTCTTGGGGACCCACATCAAGTTGATAGGGATCCTTGGTGTTGTAGTAGCCTTTGTAGAAGTTGAGCTTGACGTAGCCTTGGGAACCCGCTCCACCATAGCTAGGGATTCATCTTCATATGAGTCAATGTCCTCTTGAAGCTTGTTCTTGCCCTTGAGCGTGTGGTCTTGTGGTGGAAGGTCATCTTGAGTGTTCGTCCCCTTGAGAAGAGTTTTTTCATACTTGTCCTTTTGAGGAACAAACTTTGGCTCGGGATATTGACCTTCTTCCCATTCAACTCCATTAGCGTTGAAGTAGCCAACACCACGATTCTTCCGGTATCCTCCGTGCTTGAGTACAATTTCCTCAAATTGCTTACATCCGGCAAGACTCTTGTAGATACCTTTTTCTATAATTCCTTTCAATAAAGCATTTTCTTGCTCAAGTGTAACTTGGCTAAGAGAATCATCATTAGTGGAATCAATAGAACTACTAGGAGCAACATCATTAGGTTTAGCATTTTTATTGTTGCTACTAGATGAAGAACCTTTCTTGCCTTTGTTACTAGTTTGTTTAGATTTAACTTGCTTAACTTGTGGCATCTACATCAACTCCATTGCCCCTCCGATGATGCGTGAGTAGTTTACCACAGACCTTCAGGTCCATAGCTAGTAGCTAGATGGCTTCTTCTCTCTCTTTGTTCTTTAATACCATGTTCTTCATGATCTTCATGGAGATCTATCCGATGTAATACTCTTTTGCGGTGTGTTTGTCGAGATCCGATGAATTGTGGGTTTATGATCAGCTTATCTATGAATATTATTTGAATCTTCTCTGAATTCTTATATGCATGATTTCGTATCTTTGCAAGTCTCTTCGAGTTATTGGTTTGGTTTGGCCAACTAGATTGGTAATTCTTGCAATGGGAGAATTGCTTAGTTTTGGGTTCAATCTTGCGGTGTCCTCACCCAGTGACAAAGTAGGGGTAGCGAGGCACGTATTGTATTGTTGCCATCGAGGATAAAAAGATGGGGTTTTCATCATATTGCTTGAGTTTATCCCTCTACATCATGTCATCTTACCTAATGCGTTACTCTGTTCTTCATGAACTTAATACTCTAGATGCAGGCAGGAGTCGGTCGATGTGTGGAGTAATAGTAGTAGATGCAGAATTGTTTCGGTCTACTTGACACGGACGTGATGCCTATATTCCTAATCATTTCCTTGGATATCGTCATAATTATTCGCTTTTCTATCAATTGCTCGACCGTAATTTGTTCACCCACCGTATTATTTTCCTTCATGAGAGAAGCCTCTAGTGAAACCTATGGCCCCCGGGTCTATTTTCCATATTATATTTTCAGATCTATAAACCAAAAATACCTCACTGCCTTATTTTTACTTTTGTTTTACTTTCCGTTTTAGCAATCCAATCTATCTATCTCTATCAGATCTCATCCTTGCAAGTAACCGTGAAGGGATTGACAACCCCTTTATAGCGTTGGGTGCAAGTGTTTGATTATTTGTGTAGGTACATCTATTGGGGACTTGCTTGTATCTCCTACTGGATTGATACCTTGGTTCTCAACAACTGAGGGAAATACTTATCTACTTTGCTGCATCACCCTTTCCTCTTCAAAGGAAAACCAACGCATGCTCAAGAAGTAGCAAGAAGGATTTCTGGCACCGTTGCCGGGGAGATCTACATCAAGCCTACCAAGTACCCATCACAAACTCATCTCTTGCATTTACATTATTTGCCATTTGCCTCTCATTTTCCTCTCCCCCACTTCTAAAACGATTTTCAGAAAAAACCAAAAAGATTTGCCTTTTTATTCGCCCTTCTTCCGTTCGTCTTTCCGTTTGCTTTTTGTTTGCTTGTGTGCTAGATCTATTCGTGGCTACCATGTCTGAATCTAGAGAGGTTTTTATTGAAAAGGATAGTAATAACCTTGAGAGAAATTCTGATAACTTTGCTAAAAACGACTCTCATGAAGAACCTACTATCATGCATACAAAAAAATTCCACATAGGTAGCGGTAATATTATTGGAAAAGGTGTTATTCAAGATTTCTTTACTTGTGCTGGCACGCTACCCACCTTGGGAGGGTCCATTCTCAATAAAACTAATAGTCTGCGGATGCCATAACACTACTAATAATTGAACTTGAGAGGCAATTTCTTCATATGCATCCTTGCATACAAAGGATTTTTCTTGAGTTCTCTAATATTCAGTATTCTTTTGTTAAGCGTGCCGCCACTATATTTCTAGCCCACGAGTTTAGATTCATCATGAAAGAGGCTAGTGAAATCTTTGCTCATTATAAAATTAATGGTGGATGTCCCCCCATAGAGGAGATCCTTTTTAATCAAGAAGAAATAATGAGATTGCAATCTCCGGATTATGTTGCCTATAATGAAAATTTGAGAAAAAGGGTCCCTATCGAGGTTTTGATTGATAAGATTTCTAAACTCAGCTTACAATGATGAATTGATTATAAACTATAGGGGGCCGAAGGAGGAACCTATCCCTCCCGCACTAGATCTCAAGGATCCTTATCCTATTAAATTTAGCCCTTTTGATTATTTTTGCTTGCCACAAAGGAAACTTGCCACTGAAAGAAGGGAGTATGAGATGAGTATGGACGATCTCCCTTACTATTATGACAATACCTATATCTATTGCGTTATGCCTAGCTAGGGGCGTTAAACAATAGCGCTTGTTGGGAGGCAACCCAATTTTATTTTTATGCTTCTGTTTTTGAGTGTTTCACACGTTATTACCTCTGTAGTAATTATGTTTTCTTGTTTAAATTAGTGTTTGAGCCAAGTAAGACCTTTGGGATGGTCTACGGTGTTTGCAATTTGATTTTGCTGAAAAACAGAAACTTTTGCTCTCAGTCCAGGAATTTTGTAAATTCACTGGAACGTGATTTGATCTGAAATTTTTACACAAGATTTATATACAAATTTCCCTGATTGTCCTAATGTTTCAGAATTTTTGGAGTGACAGAAGTATTCTAAGTCTATAGATTGCTACAGACTGTTCTGTTTTAGACAGATTCTGTTTTCTTTGTGTTGTTTGCTTATTTTGATGTATCTATGGGTTGTATCGGGGGGTATGAACCATGGAGAAGTTGGAATACAGTATATATTACACCAATATAAATAAAGAATGAGTTCGCAACAGTACCTAAAGTGGTGATTTATTTTTCTTATACTAACGGATCTCATGAGTTTTCTGTTGAGTTTTGTGTTGTGAAGTTTTCAAGTTTTGGGTAAAGATTTGATGGACTATAGAATAAGGAGTGGCAAGAGCCTAAGCTTGGGGATGCCCAAGGCACCCCAAGCCATATTCAAGGATACCAAAAATCCTAAGCTTGGGGATGCCCCGGAAGGCATCCCCTCTTTCGTCTTCAATCCATCGGTAAATTTACTTGAGGCTATATTTTTATTCACCACATGATATGTGTTTTGCTTGGAGCGTCTTGTATGATATGAGTCTTTGCTTTTTAGTTTGCCACAATCATCCTTGCTGCACACATATTTTTGAGAGAGACACGCTTAATCGTGAATTTATTAGAATACTCTATGTGCTTCACTTATATCTTTTGAGCTAGGTAATGTTGCTCTAGTGCTTCACTTATATCTTTTTAGGGCACGGTGGTGTTTTATTTTATAGAAATTATTGAACTCTCGTACCTCACTTATATTATTTTGAGAGTCTTTAAACAGCATGGTAATTGGTTTAGGTTATGAATTTATTCCTAATATAATAGGCATCCAAGAGGGATATAATAAAAACTTTCATATTAAGTGCATTGAATACTATGAGAAGTTTGATTCGTTGCATATAGTTTTGAGATATGAAGATGGTAATATGAGAGTCATGCTAGTGAGTGATTGTGAATTGGAAGAAATACTTGTGTTGAAGTTTGTGATTCCCGTAGCATGCACGTATGGTGAACCGTTATGTAACAAAGTCGGAGCATGATTTGTTTAATGATTGTCAACCTTTGTGTGAGCGTCGGGAGCGCGCGATGGTTAACTCCTACCAACCTCTCCCCTAGGAGCATGCGTCTAATGCTTTGTTTGATGACTAATAGACTTTTGCAATAAGTATGTGAGTTCTTTATGACTAATGTTGAGTCCATGGATTATACGCACTCTCACCCTTCCACCTTTGCTAGCCTCTCTAGTACCGCGCAACTTTCGCCGGTGCATCAAACCCACCTTCCTCAAAACAGCCACCATATATTTTCCTCAAAACATCCACCATACCTACCTATTATGGCATTTCCATAGCCATTCCGAGATATATTGCCATGCAACTTCCACCGTTCCATTTTTCATGACATGCACCATCACTTTCATATTGCATATAGAGTCATATTTTGTTCTAGGTATCGAGTTGTAATTTTTGAGTTATAAGTAAATAAAAGTGTGATGATTTTCATTATTAGAGCGTTGTTCCCGTGTGAGAAAAGGATGATGGAAGCTATGAATCCCTCACAAGTTGGGATGAGTCTCCGGACTTTACAAATAATAAAAGAGGCCAGCGAAGCCCAAATAAAAATAAATAAAAGAGGCCAAAGATGCCCACCAAAATAAAATAAAAAGGGAAAAAAAGAAAAAATTGAGAGAAAGAGAGAAGGGACAATTGCTACTATCTTTTTCCACACTTGTGCTTCAAAGTAGCACCGTGATCTTCATGATAGAGAGTCTCCTATTTTGTCACTTTCATATAGCTAGTGGAATTTTTCATCATATGCACAACCACTTAGTTTTCTTTTTGAGCTTTCATACTCTTATAGCTCTAGTGCATCCGTTTCATGGCAATCCCTACTCACTCACATTGATATCTATTGATGGGCATCTCCATAGCCCGTTGATACGCCTAGTTGATGCGAGACTATCTTCTCCTTTTTTCCTTGCAACCTCCACCATATTCTATTCCACCTATAGTGCTATATCCATGGCTTACGCTCATGTATTGCGTGAGAGTTGAAAAGGTTTGAGAACATAAAAAGTGTGAAACAATTGCTTGGCTTTTCATCGGGGTTGTGCATGATTTAGATACTTTGTGTGGGGAAGATGGAGCATAGCCAGACCATATGATTTTGTAGGGATAACTTTCTAAGGCCATGTTATTTTGAAAGGACACAATTGCCTTATTGGTATGCTCGAAGTATTACTGTTTTTTATGTCAATATTAGACTTTTGTTTTGAATCTTATGGATCTGAATATTCATGCCACAATAAAGAATATTACATGGATAAATATGTCAGGTAGCATTCCACATCAAAAATTCTGTTTTTATCATTTACCTACTCGAGGACGAGCAGGAATTAAGCTTGGGGATGCTTGATACGTCTTCAACGTATCTATAATTTTTTATTGTTCCATGCTATTATATTATCTGTTTTGGATGTTTTATATGCATTAATATGCTATTTTATATTATTTTTGGGACTAACCTATTAATCTAGAGCCTAGTGCCAGTTTCTGTTTTTTTCATGTTTTTGAGTATTGCAGATAAGGAATATTAAACGGAGTCCAAACGGAATAAAATCTTCAGAATAATTTTTCTTGGACCAGAAGCAACCCAGAAGACTTGGAGATGAAGGCAGGGGAGCCGCCGTGTGGCGACAAGCCACAGGGGCGCGCCCTAGGGGGGGCGCCCCCTGGCTTGTGGCCCCACGGCAGCCCTCCTAACCCTATTCTTCGGCCTATAAATTCTCAAATATTCCCTGGGTACTAAAAAGAGCCACGAAAATACTTTTCCGCCGCCGGAAGCCTCTGTTCCCGTGAGATCCAATCTTGGAGCCTTTTCCGGTAATCTGCCGGAGGGGGAACCGATCACGGAGGGCATCTACATCAACTCCATTGCCCCTCCGATGATGCGTGGGTAGTTTACCACAGACCTTCGGGTCCATAGCTAGTAGCTAGATGGCTTCTTCTCTCTCTTTGTTCTTCAATACCATGTTCTTCATGATCTTCATGGAGATCTATCCGATGTAATACTCTTTTGCGGTGTGTTTGTCGAGATCCGATGAATTGTGGGTTTATGATCAGCTTATCTATGAATATTATTTGAATCTTCTCTGAATTCTTATATGCATGATTTCATATCTTTGCAAGTCTCTTCGAGTTATTGGTTTGGTTTGGCCAACTAGATTGTTAATTCTTGCAATGGGAGAAGTGCTTAGTTTTGGGTTCAATCTTGCGGTGTCCTCACCCAGTGACAAAGTAGGGGTAGCGAGGCACGTATTGTATTGTTGCCATCGAGGATAAAAAGATGGGGTTTTCATCATATTGCTTGAGTTTATCCCTCTACATCATGTCATCTTACCTAATGCGTTACTCTGTTCTTCATGAACTTAATACTCTAGATGCAGGCAGGAGTCGGTCGATATGTGGAGTAATAGTAGTAGATGCAGAATCGTTTCGGTCTACTTGACACGGACGTGATGCCTATATTCCTAATCATTGCCTTGGATATCGTCATAATTATTCGCTTTTCTATCAATTGCTCGACAGTAATTTGTTCACCCACCGTATTATTTTCCTTCATGAGAGAAGCCTCTAGTGAAACCTATGGCCCCCGGGTCTATTTTCCATATTATATTTTCAGATCTATAAACCAAAAATACCAAAAATACCTCGCTGCCTTATTTTTACTTTTATTTTACTTTCCGTTTTAGCAATCCAATTTATCTATCTCTATCAGATCTCATCCTTGCAAGTAACCGTGAAGGGATTGACAATCCCTTTATAGCGTTGGGTGCAAGTGTTTGATTATTTGTGTAGGTACATCTATTGGGGACTTGCTTGTATCTCCTACTGGATTGATACCTTGGTTCTCAACAACTGAGGGAAATACTTATCTACTTTGCTGCATCACCCTTTCCTCTTCAAAGGAAAACCAACCCATGCTCAAGAAGTAGCAATGGTAAACCATCTGTAACTTCGTCATGAAGTTTTGCGGTGTGATTGCACGAGTGGAGGCAATGTGACCATCAGCCTCGTCAACCATGGAGATCGTAAGTTTTGCTTCATGTTGCTCTACATGTTGGTTAATTCATTCATTCACTTAATGATGTTGTACAAGTTGTAGCTATGTCGTGATGTACTACATGACCGAGGACAGGTCATTCACACATATACATTTCTGGATGAAGCTCAGGAACAATATGTGTGGGACGATATGCGCTGGCTCTGATTCTAGTACCGTTGAATTTGGAATCCGTGAATTCGAATTGAACATCCGACTATCTCTCAGGTGTAATATTTTTATATCTAAACTATTTTTGGATATTTGCATGTTATTTACGGATAAAGTGTGTTATTTTCTATAATTATTGTAAGTGTTGCACTCTTATAGAGAGAAAAAAGATAGATACTTAAGGAACACGATTGAATGACCAACTTCTCTATGTTGGGACCGAGGATCGACAAACAATCACAAGAATATGAGAAGACAATTTTGCCGGGCGACAAACGCCCACGGCGACGGATGCTCTCCCCCGGCAACGAACGCGGGGGCCTTTTTCTCTCTTGTATTTCTTCCTCTCGGCTCAAACCGAACGCACAGCTTACAATGTTGTTTTATAGTCTCCAGCGCCTGAGCAACTACCTCCTGCGGACCTCGTGCACACGTCCACATGAGCCCCTCGCTAACCGGCATGCCTCGAACATGAGTCACTCCCTCACGCGCATGAACCGGTCATCACCGAGCTATCCGCGAGTCAATGCCCAGTGCTTCCGCAACTAACACCTAGCTAGCCACCACGTACGCACTAATCAAGCTAACAGCATGCATGCAACTAACTACGCCAGCCACGAGCGCGCACACGCAGTCTTCGCATGGCTCGACACGCCGAGTGCACGCACAAGCACTGATCTCCACCGTCGTACGTGTCTTATTTTTCTAACAATCTCCCCCTAAGACACGACCTCGTCGCCGAAATGACCGCGGACTCGACCTGGCGCACTGACACCGGTCGCCACCACCACGGAGTCGACCTGGCGCACTGACGCCGGTCACCACCGTGCCTGCCTCTTCGTCTCCGGCGACATAGGCTGAGATCCTTCTCCGCCGGCGACACACGCCTGGCGTCCCTTGGCGACAAACGCCGTCGATGCCGTCGCGCTCAAACGCGAGCCTTCTCAGACGCCGTGTCATGGCGTCGCACCGCGCCACTGCGGCCTCCGCCGCCGCGCAGCACCTCCATGCCGCCACGCCGCACGCAGCGCCTCCGTGGCCGCCGGACTCACCGCACGCCGCCTCCGCGTCCGCCATGAATGTCGCAGCGCCGCGCACCTCCATGGACCGACACACGGTCTGGAGCCTCGCGTAGCCACCAACGAACGCCGCCATCACCGACACGCCTCTTATTGTTGGGAATAAGTCGTGACGGAGCACGGTGCGACCGGCGTCAGTGCGCCAGGTCGGGTCCGTGGCGGTGCGACCGGCGTCGGTGCGCCAGGTCGGGTCCGCTGGCTGGGTCACGTCCGTGTATGTACGTATGTGCGTATGTGTGTAGCGCGTGTGTTTGCGTTCATGGCAAGTGCGCGTGCGTTATGTGCTAATTAGAAGGTAGCATGCACAGAGTTTGTTAGTGGACGTGCATGTGCAGGTTAGTCATAGCTAGGCGTTGATCGCGGGAGCGTTGGGCATGATCCAGCGGCAAGCTCGGTGCACAACGAGAGGAGGCCGGGTCTTGAGGATCTTAGGGCGTTTCGTGCGTGCGTGCCCAGCGAAGCGTAGGGGCTGCGTTGCCGTTGGCTATAAACTGGATGCTCTCGTGTTTTGTAACGGGCACTAGTAGAAAACGTCCCATTTGTCCCGGTTCCAGAGGCCCATTTGTCCCGGTTCTGGAACCAGGACTAAAGGGTCGGGACTAAAGCCCAAAACCTTTATTCCCGGTTTGCTTACGAACCGGGACCAAAGGCCCTCCACGTGGCCGCTGCGGGGAGCCCAGGCAGGAGGACCTTTAGTCCCGGTTGGTAACACCAACCGGGACCAAAGGGCAGCCACGCGTTAGCAGCTCGCAGCTGCTGGGGGTTTTGTTTTTTTTTGGAAGGGAGGGTTTTGGGGTTTTGGAGGGTTAATTTAGGGGTTTCATATTGTGTTAGCGAGCTAATAGAGAGAAGCGACCTCTCTTTTTCCGTGCTTGGTCGACGCTAGCTACTACACATATAGAGAGAACTCGACGCTAGCTAGTAAGCAAATAAAGGAAACCATTAATTACACAAGATCGTCATGAACATATATAGAGAGAAGTGACATCTCTTTCTTCGTGCTTGGTCGAACAACAAGTTTTCGTATATCTATCCGACGCTGCTACATATGTACAATATATAACATCCCTTACAACCTTTTCAATTTCACATGGTATTCTCCGTGTTCAGGTATGACGTGGTCAAGAAAGAATCCCGCCAATTCCTCTTGAATTGCTCGTATGCGATCATGTGGTAGGAGTTCATCCCGCATCTGCCAGATCTAATTTAAAGAAGGGGGTCAATACATATATATGAATGAAACTCAACACAATTGATGGTAATATATAAAATAAAATTGTGAATATTGTTTACGTATTTCAAATTGTTTCTCAGAGGAGGCCCGTTCAGAGGTATAGTAGCGAATGAACTCGCATACGTAGTATCCACATAAATGAGTGTTGGGTGCCTGCAACAAGCACTTTACGAGAATAGAGTTCAATCAAACTGATAAGCAAGCATGATAATGGTATTGATGAAACTAGAATCAATGAGAGATGCGCGGAACTAGCTAGTACTACTTACTTTGGGGTGTGTAAATCGCAGCTCCTTCTTCAGACCCGGAACCATAGCGGTGAACGTTTTCCAAACCCTGGTAGGCAAAGAAAATGATTACTTGATATCAGGAAATGAACGAAAGTTGCCGATATGGTCCCGGTATTGATTGAACTTACTTCTGGAGCATTGCAGTCATGTCCGCATAATACTTGGGATCTTTACGGAGCGAGTCTAAGACAGTTACTAATGCCCCGTCAAGGTTAATGGATAGCAGAATATAGTGGAAGCTGCGCACGCATAACTCATCAATTACATTACTTAACCACGAGTAAGTGAAACCGAATATGCAGAAGACAATAACACTCACTTGAAGTTGTAAGGAAAGGGTATTTCCCTTTTGTTTTGATGTCTAAGGAACGTTTCTAGCAAGTTGTTCTCGGTAGCTTCAGCCTACTTTCGTACCGACCATTCATTTACGGTATTTGGGCTAATGAACCCAATGTCGAAGATTCCTGTTTTTTTTTGCATTCGACCATCTTCAATCTGCATAATATAGTGAGGATAATTATATATACATGCAATGAACGAGCTGAGCTAGAGACTTAATTATAGAAGTAATACTTACAGACAGTAGCAAGTCATGAGTTGTTTGTCGAGGGCCTTTTGATTGTATAATTGAAATAACTCCACAAATTCAACAGGCAGCAGGTCGACTCCAGGGAAGTCATGCTCTTTTTTAATTCCGACAAACAAACTGTCTTTCCCAGACTTCCTGCAGGTTTCCATGTACCAGTCATGCAATTTTTGCATCATCGTTGTTAGATGAGGATGATCAGGTTTGACGAGAGGCTTCCCGTGCTCGTATCTAAAGACGTCTACTACCTCAGCCGCTTCAAACTGTACATCATCGGGCAGGTAATCATCAAGAGTGGTACCGGGCAGTAGCACCGGATGATTAGCGATATCGCTAGAGACCTTGAGCGGGGGGCACGATTGCTTCTCCTGTTCGCCGAGCTGGGGAATTGTTTTCCCACTTCTTCGTTTTTTCGCTCTTGCAGCACTGGAAGTACTTCCCGACTGCTGCGCTTCAGCATGTGTCTTAGTAATTATGCGGTCATAGTTGGAATCCGGCGGAGGCGGTGGTGGTCGCTTCAGGGCATCGATAGTGCGCTTCGCTTTCACCGGATCTAGCTTCTCCTTCGGAGGTGGAGTTTTCTTTGCAAAATGGGCCCTCAATTGGTCCTGACATATCTCCTCGTTTTCAGACTCGGTCCTCTCATATGGTAACTTTTCCAGAGGCTTGAGAGATGGACCGTATATGTATTCCCTCCCGCCTCTGCTTGTACTGCTAGCCGCCGGAGCGGCGGCGTCTCTCTTCCGTCGTTGCTTACAAGACGGAGAAGGAGGCGGAGTGCTCCGACGCGCCGGAGGAGCCGGAGCGGCGGCATCTGTCTTTCGCCATTGCCGACGAGGCGGAGGAGGAGGCGTACTGCTCCGACGTGCCGGAGTAGGCGAAGGAGGAGGCGGAGTGCCCTCACGCGTAGGAGGAGCCGGAGAAGGAGGCGGGGTCCCCTGATCACTCGCCGGAGGAGGAGGAGGAGGCGGAGGCGTCCAGTTTGGAAGCTTGATGTACTACTTCTGCCATAGACATGTACTCCTCAGGGCACGACCCAGCCGATTCTCCCCTTCACCTGTAGAGTGGTCAAGCTCGAGCTCCGCAAATCCCTCCATTACTTCATCCACCATCACAACAGCATAGCCATGTGGAATTGGATGGCAGTGAAAAGTTCCGTTGGGTTGAGGAGGTGCAACAGAGCCGACAGCAGCCAATAAAGTGAGGTTCCGGCATTTCGTCATAAGCTCGCAATGTTGAGCCTCCGTGATAGTATCCACGGGGTAGCTAGGAGACGTGAAGTCAGGCTGAACGGGCTCCGTGGAAGCGACGCTGCTTCTCCGCTGAGATGGCGGGGTAGCTTCTGGGGTAGCTTCGTGCCGCTGAGATGGTTGGCCGGCAGCTCGCTGGCTCTCAGCTTCCTCTAGCTTTTGTAGTCTTGCATTGAGCTTCTGAATTTTGCTCAGCTCCGCTTTCCTCTTTCTCTCCCGGCTTCTGTAACCGCCTGCGTCGGGAAACCCAACCTTCCACGGAACGGAGCCTGGTGTGCCTCGTGTTCGTCCAGGGTGCTCAGCATTCCCTAGGGCCTCAGTCAGCTCGTCCTTCTCTCTGTCGGGAATGACCGTCCCTTCCTGCACTGCGGTGATATACTCCTGAAGTTTGTTCATGGGTATTGCAAGTTGCTTGTTCGTCCAGCGGCACTTCCCTGTTTCAGGGTCCAAAGTTCTCCCAACCCCGAAGAACCAAGTCCTTGAACGGTCTGGCCAGTTCAATGTCTGTGGTACGACGTTTTTAGCAATCAGTTCATTCTCAGCTTTGTCCCACAACAGCCGGGCTTTGAGGTAGCCACCTGACCCCGTGTGATGGTGATACTGCTTCTTTGCAGCATTGATCTTGTTTGTCTCTCACATTTTCTTACTCTTGTCCGATGTCTTGTAGGCCACAAATGCGGGCCAGTGATCTCCTATCTTCTCAAATCGACCGGTGAATTCTGGAGTCTTCCCTTTGTCGACAAACTTTGATTTCAACTCATTCTTCCACCTCCTGAATAGATCTGCCATCTTTTAAGAGCACACGCCTTGACCAGTGGCTCTATAACTGGCTTATTCGGATCCTCCTCTGGCGGTAGGGTGAAATTTGCCTTCAGCGCGGTCCAAAGATCATCTTTCTGTCTATCGGTGACATAATCACCATCAGGGGCGCCGTCCTTAGGCTTATTCCATTGCTTGATGCTGATCGGGATGTAGTCCCTAACAATAGCTCCGCACTGAGCAGAAAATGCGTCCTTGGTCCGCTTGGGTTCAATCGGATGGCCATCGTGCGCGAGTGCTGTGATCATGAACTTTTCATCCTTGCGCAACCTCTTCTTCGGGCCTCGTCTCGTTACCGAAGTTTGGCTCGATCCGGAGGGCTATAAAAGAAGAAAGAAGAGTTAATATATCAAAACAATTAATGCATCAATTAGCTAGTCAGCACAGGCTTAATTAATATATATACCTCGCCGGACTTTGCAACAGCTCCCTCCTCCGTTCGGTCACCGGAGCCGTCATCATGGTCTCCTTCTTCCTCCGGCATTCGGTCACCGGAGCCATCATGATCATGTCCTTCCTCCTCCATTGTTCGATCACCGGAGCCGTCATCCTCTCCTTCCAGACCATCAGTGTCGTTGAGAAACGGCAAGACATCACGTCCGTCGCGGATTATATCCCCCAACAACTGTTCTTGTTCCAAGTCTCTTTGATCCATAGTTTCTGCAAATATTACAACATGGCAAAAAATTGGATCAACTTGTGCACATCCATAATGGGGGCATTCTTGATAAATCTATGTTACCGGAGTTTTCTTCATTTAACTTGGTAAATTTGGGTGGCCTCGACAACGCTTCTAGGGTTTGGGGTGGCCTCGACAACACTTCTAGGGTTTGGGGTGGCCTCGACAACGCTTTTTCAGTCCCGGTTTGGCGAGAGGGGGTTGATCGATCGACGTCCCCCCTCATGTTGGAGAGTTACCAGAGTTTTCTTCTAGGGGGTTGGGTGGCCTCGAGAGTTTGTCGGGTAGGGGCGGGAGGGGGTAGGAGATCGACAACGCTTTTTTTCTAGGGTTTGGGTGGCCTCGAGAGTTGGTCGCCCGATATGTCCGACGTCCCCCCTCATGTCAAAGTTATCGGGGAGTGGGTAGATCGACAACGACGTCGCTCTTTCTTCTATGAATAAAAAAAACATCATCTCTAGAGCACAAGAGCTCCGATCGAGACTATTCCGGATCCGTTGGAAAGCTCTCGGGGAGCCGATGCCAACGTGATGATAGGGGGGGTGCTCCCATGGCCTTGTTGGCATCTCTAGAAACATACATCTATGATCCCTCATACATACAAAACATACATCTATAATCCCTCATACATACATACATACAAACAAAAAATACATCTAAAAAAATACATATATGATCCCTCATACATACATACATCTAATAAAAATACTCCCTCATACATACATACATCTAATCTATGAACAAATTATGAACAAAAAAACAGCATATAAGAAAAAAAAACAGAGGGGGCAGGGCGGCGAGCTCACTGGGGGCGGCGAGGCGACGGCGACGTCGGGCGGGCAGGGGCGCGGCGACGGCGACGAGGCAGGCTCGGGGGCACGCGCGGCGACGGGGAGAAGGGAGAGGCGACGGCGACGGCGATGTCGGTGGCGGCGAGGCGACGGCGACGTCGGGGGCGGCGAGGCGACGGTGACGTCGGGCGGGCAGGGGCGCGGCGACGGCGACGAGGCAGGCTCGGGGGCACGCGCGGCGACGGGGAGAAGGGAGAGGCGACGGCGACGGCGACGTTGGGGGCGGCGAGGCGACGGCGACGAGGCAGGCTCGGGGGCACGCGCGGAGACGGGGAGAAGGGAGAGGCGACGGCGACGGGGCAGTGCGGCAGCCTGGCGGCGACGGGGGAGAGGAGAGATCAAAGGAAGTGAATCGAAAAATTGCAAAGTGTTGTTTATATACCCAGGGAATTGGTCCCGGTTGGTGGCACCAACCGGGACTAAAGGCCCCCCTTTGGTCCCGGTTCGAACCACCAACCGGGACCAAAGGTGTTTTTTGCCAGCTCAAAGGGCGGGAAGCTCAACCCTTTGGTCTCGGTTGGTGGCACGAACCGGGACCAAAGGGTGGTATTGGTCCCGGTTGGTGCCACCAACCGGGACGAAAGGGTGACATTCGTCCCGGTTGGTGGCACCAACCGGGACCAAAGGGCTGCGGCTGGCACCGGTGAATGTTTAGTCCCACCTCGCTAGCTGAAGGGCGCCGAAACCGGTTTATAAGCGCTGGTGTGCCTCCCCTATCGAGCTCCTCTCTTATGCAGGCTTTCGGGCCTAAACCACGCACTACCTATGGGCCTACTGTGCCCTGTGGCAGGCCCGGTAGGCGGCAATTTTTTATTTTTTTCCAGTATTTTTGTTTTGTTTTTTCCTTTATTTATTTTTTTAAATTTTTTTCCAGTATTTTTCTTCTGTTATTTTAGTTCATTCTTTTTAACAAATAAATAATTTGATCATTTTAGTTAATATTTTAGTTGATTCTTTTTAGTTCATTCTTTTTAACAAATAAATAATTTGATAATTTTAGTTAATATTTTAGTTGATTCTTTTTAGTTCATTCTTTTTAACAAATAAATAATTTGATAATTTTAGTTAATATTTTAGTTGATTCTTTTTAGTTCATTCTTTTTAACAAATAAATAATTTGATAATTTTAGTTAATATTTTAGTTGATTCTTTTTAGTTCATTCTTTTTAACAAATAAATAATTTGATAATTTTAGTTGCATAATTTCCATTATTTTTGTTTTATTTTTCGCTTTATTTATTTCCAGTGTGTTTTATCATTATATTCTTTTTGCTATTAATGTTTTGAACAAAAAATACTTTGATAATTTTAGTTGCATAATTTTTATATAATTATAGTTTCAAAAATACTAGAGGTTTATAAAAGCTTTTTAGTTGATTCTTTTTTGAACTCCACTCCCACGATGTTTTGAAAGAAATTAAAAAGCACTTCAAATGAACTCTGAAAAGGTTGAAAATTGGCATGGTATCATCAATTCACCCACATAGCATGTGCTAAAAAGTTGAGAGGGTTACGGCGAAAACTGGATGCACTTCGTGTACAAAATGGACAATCTCTTTCGAAGTATCAGGGTTTCGGACGAAAACTCATCTGTTACAAAGGGATTTCATTTTTTTGAACTTATTTGAACTCCAGACTTTTTGTGTGTTCAAAATGCACCATTCAAAGCCACATCATCAATTTTCAACCCTTTCTGAATTCATTTGGTATTTTTCATGCACTTACTGATTTTTTTGAGCTAAATGACCCTGAAATTGAAAAGCACTACAAATGAACTCTGAAAAGGTTGAAAGTTGGCATGGTATCATCATTTCACCCACATAGCATGTTATAAAAAGTTGAGAGGGTTACGGCAAAAACTGGATGCACTTCGTGTACAAAATGGACAATCTCTTTCGAAGTATCAGGGTTTCGGACGAAAACTCATCTGTTACAAAGGGATTTCATTTTTTTGAACTCCAGACTTTTTGTGTGTTCAAAATGCACCATTCAAAGCCACATCATCAATTTTCAACCCTTTCTGACTTCATTTGGTATTTTTCATGCATTTACTGATTTTTTTGAGCTAAATGACCCTGAAATTGAAAAGCACTACAAATGAACTCTGAAAAGGTTGAAAGTTGGCATGGCATCATCATTTCACCCACATAGCATGTTATAAAAAGTTGAGAGGGTTACGGCAAAAACTGGATGCACTTCGTGTACAAAACGGACAATTGAGCATCATCCTTTCTATTTGTCTTTTGTTTCTTTCTAAGTGTCTTTGTAAAAATGGAGTTGGAAAAATGAAATATACCGTCGGAAAATGAAAGGATTTCTAGATAGATCAACAAAACACACGGTTTCCCCTGCATACAGCCCGACGGTGGCTCGTGAGTGCCCGCATATGAAATGCATCGTCGGACCGTATGTAGGGAATCCGAATGATTTGTATTCGGTCGATGAACTAAAGGATTTCTAGATAGAACAACAAAACACACGGTTTCCCCTGCATACAGCCCGACGGTGGCTCGAGAGTGCCCGCATATGAAATGCACCGTCGGACCGTATGCAGGGAATCCGAATGATTTGTATTCGGTCGATGAACTAAAGGATTTCTAGATAGATCAACAAAACACACGGTTTCCCCTGCATACAGCCCAACGGTGGAAATATGAAATGCACCGTTGGACCGTATGCAGGGAATCCGAATGATTTGAATCCGAATGAGTACACACACTAAGTGTCGAACATGTCCGAGAGGTGGGTTATATATAGGGTCGTGTGCCTCTTTAGTCCCGGTTGCTAGCACGAACCGGGACTATTCGTTATAGTGCTGATCCAACAGCTCACAAGCGCTTGAAAGAAACACACGATCCGTGTGCTTCTTCCTGATTGGTACGACCTTCACCGCCCAAGGTTATAAAGAGTTGAGAGGGTTACGGCAAAAACTGGATGCACTTCGTGTACAAAACGGACAATCTCTTTCGAAGTATTAGGGTTTCATACGAAAACTCATCTGTTACAAAAGGCATTTCATTTCTTCACATGTAACTGCAATGATATAGTTGTGGAGAGAAAGTCTTCACTTTTTCTTCGCTTGTGTCCTTTGCTTATTGCGCCGTAACCATGGATAATCTTCATCGTTTAAGAGGGTGCTTGGGTCAGCCTTGACTTTGAAGGGAGGAATTTCATGAAACTTTTCATAATCTTCAGACATGTCTGTCTTGCCCTCCAATCCCACAATGTCTCTTTTTCCTGAAAGAACTATGTGGCGCTTTGGCTCATCGTATGATGTATTCGCTTCCTTATCTATTCTTTTTCTCGGTTTGGTAGACATGTCCTTCACATAGAAAACTTGCGCCACATCATTGGCTAGGACGAATGGTTCGTCTGTGTACCCAAGATTGTTCAGATCCACTGTTGTCATTTCGTACTGTGGGTCTTCCTGTACCCCGCCTCCTGACAGATTGACCCATTTGCACTGAAACAAAGGGACCTTGAAATCATGTCCATAGTCAAGTTCCCATATGTCCACTATGTAACCATAATATGTGTCCTTTCCCCTATTGGTTGCTACATCAAAGCGGACACTGCTATTTTGGTTGGTGCTCTTTTGATCTTGGGCGATCGTGTAAAATGTATTCCCATTTATCTCGTACCCTTTGTAAGTCAATACAGTCGAATATGGTCCCCTGGACAACGAGTACAACTCATCAGAAACAGTGTTGTCACCCATGAGACGTGTTTGCAACCAACTGCCGAAAGTCCTGATGTGTTCATATGTAATCCAGTCGTCACACTGCTCCGGGTGTTTGGAGCACAGAATATTCTTGTGTTCATCGACATACGGGGTCACCAAGGTAGAATTCTGTAGAACTGTGTAGTGTGCTTGAGACCAAGAATGCCCGTCCCTACATATTATTGAGTCCGCTCCTAGCGTGCCTTTTCCAGTCAGTCTCCCCTCATACCGTGATTGAGGGAGACCAATCTTCTTAAGGTCAGGAATGAAGTCAACACAAAACCCAATGACATCCTCTGTTTGATGGCCCATGGAGATGCTTGCTTCTGGCCTAGCGCGGTTACGAACATATTTCTTTAAGACTCCCATGAACCTCTCAAAGGGGAACATATTGTGTAGAAATACATGGCCCAGAACGACAATCTCGTCGACTAGATGAACTAGGACGTGCGTCATGATATTGAAGAAGGACGGTGGGAACACCAGCTCGAAACTAACAAGACATTGCACCAAATCACTCCTTAACCTTGGCAGGATTTCTGGATCGATCACCTTCTGAGAGATTGCATTGAGGAATGCACATAGCTTCACAATGGCTAATCGAACGTTTTCCGGTAGAAGCCCCCTCAATGCAACCGGAAGCAGTTGCGTCATAATCACGTGGCAGTCATGAGACTTTAGGTTCTGGAACTTTTTCTCTGCCATATTTATTATTCCCTTTATATTCGACGAGAAGCCAGACGGGACCTTCATACTGAGCAAGCATTCAAAGAAGATTTCCTTCTCTTCTTTGGTAAGAGCGTAGCTGGCAGGACCTTCATACTGCTTTGGATGCATGCCGTCTTTTTCATGCACACGTTGTTGTTCCTCCCGTGCCTCCGGTGTATCTTTTGTCTTCCCATACACTCCCAAGAAGCCTAGCAGGTTCACGCAAAGATTCTTCGTCACGTGCATCACGTCGATTGCAGAGCGGACCTCTAGGTCTTTCCAATAGGGTAGGTCCCAAAATATAGATTTCTTCTTCCACATGGGTGCGCGTCCCGCATCGTCAGTCGGAACAGATAGTCCGCCAGGACCCTTTCCAAATATTACTTGTAAATCATTGACCATATCAAGTATGTGATCACCAGTACGGAGGGCGGGCTTCTTCCGGTGATCTGCCTCACCTTTGAAATGCTTTCCTTTCTTTCGACATTGATGGTTGGTCGGAAGAAATCGACGATGCCCCAGGTACACATTCTTCCTGCATTTGTCCAAATATATACTGTCGGTGTCATCTAAACAATGTGTGCATGCGTGGTATCCCTTGTTTGTCTGTCCTGAAAGGTTACTGAGAGCAGGCCAATCGTTGATGGTTACAAACAGCAACGCATGTAGGTCAAATTCCTCCTGTTCGTTCTCATCCCACACACGTACACCTCTTCCATTCCATAGCTGTAAAAGTTCATCAACTAATGGCCTTAGGTACACATCAATGTCATTGCCGGGTTTCTTAGGGCCTTGGATGAGCACTGGCATCATAATGAACTTCCGCTTCATGCACAACCAAGGAGGAAGGTTATACATACATAGAGTCACATGCCATGTGCTATGCTTGCTGCTCTGCTCCCCAAAAGGATTAATGCCATCTGCACTTAAACCAAACCATATGTTCCTCGGGTCACCTGTAAAGCCGCTCCACTTTCTCTCGATCTTTCTCCACTGTGACCCGTCAGCGGGTGCTCTCAACTTCCCGTCTTTCTTACAGTCTTTTTTGTGCCATTGCATCAACTCGGCATGCTTTTTGTTTCTGAACAGACGTTTCAACCGTGGTATTATAGGAGCATACCACATCACCTTGGCAGGAACCCTCTTCCCGGTGCGCTGACCCTCAACATCACCAGGCTCATCTCTTCTGATCTTATACCGCAATGCACCGCATACCGAGCATGCGTTCAAATCCTCGTACGCACCGCGGTAGAGGATGCAGTCATTAGGGCATGCATGTATCTTCTGCACCTCCAATCCTAGAGGGCATAGAACCTTCTTTGCTTCGTACGTACTGCAGGACAATTCGTTATCCTTTGGAAGCTTCTTCTTCATTATTTTCAGTAGCGAACTAAATCCCTTGTCAGATACACCATTGTCTGCCTTCCATTGCAGCAATTCCAGTGTGGTACCGAGCTTTCTGTTGTCATCTTCGCAATTTGGGTACAACCCTTTTTTGTGATCCTCTAACATGCGATCGAACTTCAACTTCTCCCTTTCACTTTCGCATTCTCTCTGTGCATCAACAATGACCCGGCGAAGATCATCATCGGGCACATCGTCTGGTTCCTCTTGATGTTCAGCTTCCCCCATTGCAGCATCACCGTATTCAGGGGGCGGGTAGTTGTCGTCATCCTCTTCTTCTTCGTTGTCTTCCATCATAACCCCTCTTTCTCCGTGCTTGGTCCAAACATTATAGTGTGGCATAAAACCCTTCTGAAGCAGGTGGAAGTGAAGGGTTTTATAGTTGGAGAAAGCCTTCGTATTCTCACAGACAGTACATGGACAATGCATAAAACCATTCTGCTTGTTTGCCTCAGCCGCTTCGAGAAAATTATGCAGGCCCTTAATATACTCGGAGGTGCGTCGGTCACCGTACATCCATTGCCGGTTCATCTGCGTGCATATCATGAATAGAGAAGTGACCAAATTAATAGAAATTCATCATCACATTAAAGCCAAAGTACAGTAGTGACCAAAATAAATACATAACGTTCATACATAGTTCTCATTATTGAACAACATATAGCTCTCTAGAGCATCTAATTAAAACATACATTGAAACTAGAAAATTTAAATGCAACAACAAATGCGATCATAACCGCAACTAAGGTACCAATTGATCCAACGGCATAATGATACCAAGCCTCACTATGAATGGCATATTTTCTAATCTTTCTAATCTTCAAGCGCATTGCATCCATCTTGATCTTGTGATCGTCGACGACATCGGCAACATGCAACTCCGACTTCATCTTCTCCTCTTCAACTCTTTGTAATTTTTCTTTCAAGTAATTGTTTTCTTTTTCAACCAAATTTAACTTCTCGACAAGAATTTCTATGTCGGTTGGAATTTCCGGTTCACATACCTCCTAGATTAAAAAATCTATGTCACGTTGGTCGGCATAATTGTCATAAACACTAAATAAAACAAATAGTTATAAAAGATAATATATACCACATCCGAATCATAGACCGGACGAGGGCCGACGTGGCCGGATACCATGACCATGGCACTATATAATAACAAACAATAATAAAAGTAAGAAAATTACACAAGTATCTATCTAAATGATACAAGTAAGAATTTTTTCTTTTAGAAAGAAGATAAGAAGAAGAGGCTAACCACGGTGGTGCCGGCGCCGAGATGGGCGCGGGCGATCGACGGCGGTGAGGACGGGGACGGGACATGACGGACCGCCAAACCTAAACAAATCTTGAGGAAAATGGAGCTTGGACAAGGAGCTTCGAGAGGAGAAAGCTTAAATGTGGTTCGGGCATTTCATCGAACACCTCATGTGCATAGGAGGTGAGCTAGAGCACCACAAAGCTCTCCCACGGCCGGCCAAAAAAAAGTGAGCAGTGGACTGCTCTGCTCGCGGGCAGGGGGTATATATAGGCCGACCATTGGTCCCGGTTTGTGGCTGGAACCGGGACTAAAGGCCTTTAGTCCCGGTTCCATTGGTCCCGGTTCGTGTCTGGAACCGAGACCAAAGGGGTCAGACGAACCGGGACCAATGGCCCACGAGGCCCGGCCGGCGCCCTGGCCTCACGAACCGGGACCAATGCCCCATGGGTCCCGGTTCGTGAGTGAACCGGGATTAATGGGCTTCTCAGGGCTGGACCAAAGCCCTGTTATGTACTAGTGGGGGGTGTGCTAGTCAGTTTGAGCAGAGATATATTAGGCCGTACGTGCGGCTAGGCGTTCGGTGCGTCGGAAAAAATATGTTGTCTCCTACTCTTTCTTCTACCTCCGTCCGGCGTTCGTCGTCGGAGGGCTACTCGGCGTTCGTCGCCGGCGGGTTTGTCCCAACACTCTATCACTCTCTATGAACGGATAATGTCTCCGTCAGGTCAGCATTGGAGATACCCTTAGTCCACGCCGTGACGAACTAGTAGCATATAACAGCATAACTCTGACAGTCTTATGTCCCGGACACATTAGAACAACTGTGTGCGACGATGTGATCACAGGTTCCTATACGGCTGAATAGTTCAATTAATGCCATCGATCTCTGTACCTACGTTGGATACATAGCTAGGCAATGCCATGGTCGGCGTCTCCTGCACACCGTAGCTCCTGCTCGGCGTTGACCGCCTTGGCGGCCGCGAGCTCCTTGCTTTTGCCCAACAGAAACGCATAGAGGCCGACGACGACGAGCGCCGCTCCCAGCACGCCGCCGAGGTAGACGTCGGTGCCGAGCACGACGGCGTCGACGGCGGTGGTGGCGACGAGCGACAAGGAGTTGAACATGGGAGGGTACACCGGGCCGGAAATTACTAGTACGATGCCCGGAAAGCAGCCCCATCGTTGATTGTGTCCTGAATGCATGCAGTCCATCTGACTTACTACTAACAATGATATGGCTAATACTTTTGAGAGCACTTCCCTGATGTTTTTATATGGAAAATAAATTTCAAAGTTGTATAGTGCCTCTGTCTCACAATATAAGACGTCTTTGCAAGCTATGTTAGCTTGCGAAAACGTGTCATATCATGGGACAAAGTGGGTATTTTCGAAGAGAGTTAAGTAATGCTACACCCAGAAATTTAAAAGATTTGGTATGTGCACTTTATGATTCCCCCCTTCCATTTTGGTATATGGGACCTGGAAGGATGATCAATCCATTCGAAGAAATTAGCACACATATTGCAACTTTGTCCCTGACAAAATAGGACCAATTCTCTTCAACATATTCACACATACACTGCAACTTGGGGAAAGGAAGTTGCATCCTCAGAATGCGGTCAAAAGAAGATGCATCCTCAGAATTGTGTCGTAGTAAAACCGAAGGAATTCAGGAACTGCTTCGTGCTATCTGGGCCTGGCCACCTCAGGTTTGTATACACTTCCCCACAAATGGAGCTGAAAAGCACCTACAATCCTATCAAGGCTGCTGCCGAGCGCGGGACCCAGGGGTCGCAGTGAAGCTTCCAGTGTCAGACATGTAATAGTGGTTATAGTTGATTCTCGTGACCAAATCTGCGAGATGGGGAAAGTGGCCCACGTTGAGCTTGAAAGATAGGATCTGCAAAGGGATTTCAGCAGTAAATCCACTGACACATAAATTTCGGACAACATAAGGGATCATTAAATTTTGCCGAAGTAGGTAGAAGCATACCCTCAAGAGGAACACGACGCACTCGTCGAATTGCTTCTCGATCCGATCCAACTCCATCTCGCATCTTGCCCTCACAGATGCGGCGGTCCCTCCGGTGCCGAGAGTTTGCTCCACATTGTGGAAGTCTAGCGCCAATCCCAGTATAGTCTTGACTCGACTGGCGATCAGAGCCCACTGGGAACACAGGGGAAATGAACACTCTTAGCAATAGTTCAGAACTTCGAGACTGACTTTGGTTTTTGTAAGAATAGCATGTCCTCACCAACTTATCCGAGGCCACAAAGCATTGTCTCTGAATAGAAGAAAGATATGCCTCATGAACTTCCATGACTTCGTCCAATGTAGTAGCAGATGCCATGCCATCACAAAGCTCAGTCCATGCACTATGATACACCTGCTCAAAAAGAAACGAGCTCAAATTGAGACAGCCATAGCTTCTTACAATGAAATGAATCGAACCGTCTTAACTCACTCGGTCCATGACATATTGATGAAATGCATCGACAAAATGGAGGAGCTTCTGCCCTACTATCAAGTGTTGTTTAAAATTAGGTGCTGTGCTGCCTCTGCCCTGCCAAAGGAAAATGGTTGATACATCAGAATGGAGCTCACACATCGGCAAGATAGAGCGGATCCAATTATCCAACACCAAACAGTAAACACTATAGTAACTGCACAAAAGAAGTAGCATGAGATGATCTGATGGCAGAGTACCTTCCACATCCACTTTCGGGTTTCATCCAAAACAAACTTTGCACGCTTGACTTTCAGTAAGAATCCCATGACCTGGTCCAGCAAAATGACCAAAGCCATCATTTACATGCTGCACTGTTAAATACTTGCTGTAAAGACAATTACCTTATTATACTTCTTCAGAGCCTCTGTATTGGCAATTAGATCAAGAGGCCAAGACACCTGTCACAAAAAAATGCATGAAAACTGTCACACACAGAAAATGACACAGATAATCCTTGTAGTTATCGGGAAATACCTTATATGTGAAGTTAAGTACATCAAGTGCATCGATGCCAAAACCCTGTGCACGACCTTTTCTGGAAGTTGGTGCAATTTCCTCATCATATCGTGTGTCATGCTTTGCTAATGAAACAACCAACGAATCTGGAGCAGTTAGGAGCATTTTATCAGCTGAATATCTTATGGATTCCTGCAAGTCAAGGACTAATGTAAGAGTAATGATGGACATAGATATCAATCAGAACGTAGATTTGCAAAGTATCACCTGCAACAAAGTATTCAGCTCAAAATCGTCGTCCCAGGAATTTCCTTTATCGAGCTTATCAAAAATTGTTATCAGAAACTGCTGCAGCATGTCACCTGAAAACTCACGTTGGATTATTTGAAACATATTTAAATCATTACTCATTGTCAAAAGAATATTTATTTCTCAAGTGAAGGCTACTCTTCTGTCCAATGGAAAGTTTGTGTCGGGGAAAACACAGCAAAAGGTTAAATCCACTGGATGGCACACCTGATCCTAGCAAATAGATAGCTCGTAATACAAGCAGTTCATCCATTAATCTCCATTCACCCATTAGCTTGCAAAGGATTTGCTTGCCAATGTGATCCACCTAATGAAGAGGAAGAAAGCACAAAACAATTATACAGATGGACTAACAAGAAATGTCATGTGAATATAACTATTGATCAGACCTGTTTCTTTATACATTTAGAAAGGCATTCTTGGATAATACCCACTGGATGAAGAGGGTCTTTCAAACTCATGCTCTGAATAAACTTCAGAACTCTTGATGCAAGTGTACTATCTTTCTGCAAAGGTAAAATCTCCGACAATGGGGCATTTTCCTGAAGGGCAATGGGGTCATAGGCTTATAGCTAACGAGAAAACATGAAGAACAAAAAGAATACTTCAGAAGCAACTCTTACATTTGCACAAGGAAGAAGAGTCGGAAATGCATAAAGTTCCTCGAGGGTCCTTCTATCATCCTCTTGGCGAACATATTCCAAATCATCAAACCGAAAACCAAATTTAAAATCAGTTCCATCTAGTCTGGGAAAAGATGGTGTAGGTTGTGTATCGCCACAGGTGCTAGTTCCAGCAGATTGGCGATCGCCAAATATAGCTCTCCGCATGGTATCATCATTCAATGGAGGAAGGTCAAAACTTGTAGAGATATTCAACTCGCTCCAAGAATTTGGATTCCTCCGCAGTACATCTCCGCAAGCAGTGATGGCTGGATTTTCATAGCAACATGGACTGAAAGGCGTTTCTACTGCATTGGAAGATACATCTTGCAGGCATCCATGAACAAACATTGGATCCCTCGTAACAGCATCTTTGGACAAGGTTTTCTCCATACCATCATATTTTCTTCCTGAGATAACATCTCTTAGGAGCTTTAACCAAGTCTTCTCGGAGCAATTTTCTGCACATGCCTCCTCCATTCCTTGTGCGTCACTCTTACATTCCAAAAAAGCTTGGACATCTGGAGCACTACCAGCACGCAGCCTTCTTAAGTATTCATAAACATGGTCACCATTCTCTAACAAACCAGATAGGCATATCAAGAAAATCTCAGACAAAGATAAGAGGCCCATTTCGCGAGCATCATGTCCAAACTGACCTGCAGATTTTGTAAGAGCATCTTCACATCTTAAATGCCCGTTTTGGATATCAGATCTTAATACGTCTGGCCAATTCTGTCGACTACTGTGATTGAAACGTTGATCAACGTCAAAACCATTTGTGCTATCATGAGTTCGAATGTGGTGTGTGCTTTGAGCATGCTGAACAAGCTGAAATGATTTTCCAGCAGATACAATGGCCCTTGCGATATCCTTCAAGAACACCGGGCATAGTATATCCACGTAACCTTGATTAGTGGTTTTCAAGCAAGCTCCTGCATTACTTGGTTCCTGTTTGCTTGATTCCTTTGTCCTGATAGACTCACCATCAGTTAGAGTTGATGAATTGTCAGATCGTGGTCCTCTTACTCTGAGCATATAGCTCATTTCCCAGAAGGCTGGTTGATCTATAGTAACTGCATTATTTGCATAAAAGAACATCTACATCACAAATGAAAACAGAAAACGATTAAAGTTCAACCAGCAATGCAAAAATGGAAAATCCTTATCGAATTCCTACAGGATTATAACAAACTGGTGCAATCAAATGTAATGTTTACTGTGTGATATCACAAAGTAAGTAAGTAACCTTCCAGCAGTCATTTTAAAAAGGGTTATATGACTTACAAAACTAAAGCATTAGCCCAAGAAAAAGTAACATTTCAGACAACAAAGAACAATAACCTCATACCACAAAGGGCTACGCAATACAGATAAGTTGCTCCTTTAACATGGTATCAGATCCCAGGTTTAGAGTTTTTTTCTCGACACCGCAACTCGTCTCTTCCTGATCTAATTCGTCTTGGTCTCGATTTCCTCTCTCTCGATCGAGTCTCAGTCTCTTCTCCACACAACCAACATAGATCGATCGATTCCCTTGATCCTCAAACAAGAATGTGCATAAGTATGCATGTTCAAAAATGGTTTGAGTTCAAGCCGTGAAAACTGTACTAGCTTGGTTTACAATCAAAGAAGGAAAGTGAACTAGGCTAATTGTTTCTAGATTTCACCTGAAACTTTTTTTGAACATGCCTATGCATAAGCATATATAAAGGTAATATTTATATGGGATCAGGAACCTAGACAGTCGACCAAAACATATGAGGAATCAAATAATTATATACGTCTTCGCAGAAGTCTACAACATTTACAGAATATAACAAATTTAGAACGATACTCTCCTGTTAAAGTTCTAGATTGAGGAATGCAAGTACCTTATGGTAGTGTTTCAGTGTTTGACAAACAGATATATTTGAGTTTTTTTTTATGCTATAAATCAGTTACAAGAGATGTTACTTCAATACCTCTTCATAAGGGTCATCAAGAATACCATCATAAAGCCAGGAATCAAGGCACTGAAGATAAGGTAACAAGGTTCCAGCAAATATCACTAGCAGCATATGATATGGTTCACCCTACAATTTAGATTTAAAATCAAGGTTAGTGAACATTGTGAAAAGAAGCATAAACATATAGAGTTTGGACAAATAGGCCCTGCTGCAACCTCGCCATCTTCCACAAGACAGACTTCATTTAACTTTTTAAAAATATGGTTCACAACATGGACTGCCACTTCACTAGATGCGATGTTTGCTCCAGAACCCCAAAAGCTGTCTGGCACAGCTCCATGCACAACTTGATACAGATGTTCTGCTCCCGAACATAAACTGCAAGGAATTTTACAGCATTGGTGAGTAATGGCTACACATTTAGTTTAGAATGTAAAATGCTAAATTAACATGAAAACACCAGCACTGCTACTCAAAATATGAATTGTCATTTCTATCCCTTTTTGCCCTTGAAGAACTAACCAAAAAGGAAACAGAGAAAAGGTAGGAAGCTCCTTGCCATCACATTTTAGACACGGTCGCTAATTTCCCTAAAATATACTACCTCTGTAACTAAATATAAGATGTTGCAGTTCAATTTGAACTGCAAAAACATCTTATATTTAGTTACAGAGGTAGTATTAACCTTCACTACCAAAGGTGAACATATACATTAGTAGAACACAAACATCGAGGTCCTTGACAAGACATAATAATCACTCTGTGCGTTTGGTTTATTCGGTTTACATGGTTCGGTTTATACGGTTTTTCGGTTTGTACGGTATTAATACTTTGGTAAATACGGTATGAAATTTAGATACGGTTCGGTTTCGGTATATACCAAATTATTTCGGTATGGTTTCGGTATATACCGTAAAAACCAAAGTTGACGCGAATTTGAAAATGACATATGATAATTTACAAATTTAGGACTCAAAACATATATCTTTTTATACAAAGAGTATATAATTATATGTAAGTGTGTATGCATGCATGGATTCGATGGTTATGGACGTGTTTAGCATTCTTTTGAAGAGAAATATGACTTCGTTACAAGAAAAAATGGATGCAATTAATAGGAAATCTGGCTTCTGCACACAAAAATGACTACATGTATAGTTGTTCGCCCCAAGATATATAAATATTTTTTTGACTTTGGTTTATTCGGTTAACCATTCGGTTTTTGGGTATATACCATAAAAACCAAAATTCAAAACGGTATGAAAAGTTCATACCATACCGAAACCATAAAAACCATAAAATTGGTTCGGTTCGGTTTATCTCGGTATGGTTTTTCGGTTCGGTTTTAAAATGCACAGGGTGACATAATAAGCACAAGCCTGCACCGCACATATACAAATGAACTGCAAATTGGAGGAAGAAAACATCAAGGTATCATACTGAAGTATACCTTGACATAGAATCAGTTAAAGCCAGAAGAGTCACAATCCGGTCAACAGAAACAAACGACTTCTCTTCCTCCTTCAGAGCTGCTTCCCGGAGCCTCTGGCGTCAAAATGAAGACCGACATTAGAATATGTGACTCGGGGAAAAGTCATCTGGCCACACTAGATGAGAAACACACACAAAGGCCTGAACTGCGATCTCACCATAAGCCATGAATCGACCGCACTAGCAAACGCACTCAATGTCGGAGTCCTGTGACCGCAAGACCTAACCTTCCCAATAAAGAGCTCCACTCGCTTCAAGCATGTCGCGGCGAACAGAAAGGGCTTGAGCACGGAGCCGAGGCTCGCCCGCGACAGATGCGACACATACGTCCCCGGTTTCTCGCAGTACGCCGGCACATTCTTGTCCCAGTAGAGCAAGGGCGTGTCGAAACCCTGGAGCACTTGGAAGACACTTTTGACCTGCAAATGATAGACGGCAGTACAGTCCTCAAACTCCAGTACGGTACACAGGAATGAATCTGAAGAAGTAGTGAACCAACCCGCGGAAGGAAACCCTTACCAGCTCATGCTCGTCCGTCCTCGAGGCCGGAGCCGGCACCGCGTGCGGCAGGCCCTTAGAGACGCTGAGCTGAAGCTTGTGTATGAAGCTTTCGGTGACGGGGGTCTCCAGGTACCCTGCGGGTTGCTGAGGAAGAACCATGGATGCAGGGGCCATGAGGGATTCAGTTCAACTGAACCCCCAATTCTTTTGGAGAATGAACCGCCTTGGGTATAACTACTCCACGGAGCAGCGCGGTAGATAAATCCGGCAGGAAATGGGTGGAATTGGAGAGCAAGGAGGAAGGGCGAATTGGGTGGGAGGGGGGAATCTGCCACAAACCGGCGGGCGCGGCGTCGGTGCCGGATGCCCGTGGGCGTATGAGGCGGCTCCGGCGGAAGGTCGGTGAGGCCGTCGGGGCAACGCGAGGGCCGGAGTGGATCTGCTCCGGGGCGGCGACGTTTTGGCCGTGGCTGGCGGGTGCTGAGACCCTCAGGACCTTTGGCGCGGGGTTGCTCGACGGAGAGAGTGAAGAGAATGATTCAGGGCGTGTTTGTTTGGGCTGCAGCTGGAGACGTGGGACGGCGGCCAGAAGCTCTCCGGGCGGCAGCGGCAGCCCGGCACCGGGAGGGGAGGTCCGGCGGTGGCCGGAGATCGAGCGGGTGGCGGCGCTGGAAAACAGACTGACTGACTATCGGGGGCACCAGTTTCCTCTGTTCGTTTGGGCTCCAGCTTCTACAGCCCAAAAGCCGTCGGAGCAGCTCTTTGGAGCCCAAGAAACCTTTTTGAACGAAAAAAGTTCTCAAAAAAAAAAAAACATACCCTTACTATGCTTAGAAACAGCACAGCGAATCTCATGGAAGAAATCCTTGGAAACTCTTGCATCCCAAAGAATCACCAGATGCAAGATCCAGCATCCAGAAGAAATCTCTAAGAATAACACACAAGGGGCATCAGCTTTCGACAAAATTTCTACATACATGGTGCATATTTTTACATTCTGCTGGCTACAGCATGCGAATCCCTTGCGAGAAAACAATCTGCTCATCATTTACAATGCTACAGCAATGGTCAGTGCAGGGTCATCGAAGCAACTTCCGTTCATATGCTCGGTGCCAGCTGAGGTTCAGCTACCTGTGTCTTCTGGGAGTCCAAACCGGGGAACTGCCCGATGTCATGACCTTCTACTTGGTTTAGGCTGTCATCCAGACCCATCGCGAACTCCTCAGGCCGTTCCCCACCGCTCGCAAAGTAGTCAGCGACCTGCGTTAACAAATTTGGAACCAAGGACCTGGCATCAAATCGACTGGAGCCGTATAGCTAGAGCTAGTTTGTTAAATGTGAAACGTGAGATATGCTGCGGAGTGTAGACAGAGCGAAGAATGGCAGAACTTACATGATCTCCAAGAGACATTCCGCTCAATACAGCCGCTTCTATACTTGAACCCGTGAGCCAGTCACCACAAATGCCTGCTCGGCCCTGGGGATCAAATATGCACGGTACTCCTGGAGTGTTCATCGGTAAAGCTGCGCCCCTGTGTTTGCCGGTATAAATTCATCATTGTGCATCAATGAAATAGTAACAGGTATGAAATGTCCAATGTGTGCATTGTTATACCACAACTGTACTCTTGTGTAAAACGGTCGCTGAAGAGATCCTTTTGAGAGCCCCAAAGCAAGTTCAACTCCCCCAAGCATGTCTCGTTTCACTTTTTCTGCAGTGGCATTCGGGATATTTTCCTATAATTCAATGGTTAAATAAATTAGAGAATTCCACTAAAAGTGATGAAAAATATCAGAAATTCCACCTTGGCTTAATTCATCCTAACAGGGAGTAGTGCAACCAAATGATATACAACCAAAAAGTATCAAACTTCATTAAGAAAAAGCCACCTGTGGAACTTTGTTTTTCTTTCCATAAGAAGCAGCGCTGAAAAATGTCCAGCATTCGGGTCTGTTTGTCTCCAAAGGGAAAAGTTTCTGAGTATTGTTGGCCATCCAAGACAGAGAATCAATATCTCTCACAAATGCTCCTTCAAATGTGCCATAAGAGTTATCTTGCGGGATTGGTAGAGGATCATCAAATGCCGCAAGTAGTGCCCAGACAGAACTCAACTCTAGTCTCTGAATATAGAGGGCATAAAATTCAGTAAGGATTTGGAAGAGAGGATAGATCTCATCGGCTCACGACTTCAAATTTTGTTCAATTTAAACCTTCATTTGCCTTGTCAGTTGGGGTAGACCTGAGGTAGAAAGCAGGCGGTTCGCACATTTCCCTGATCAATGAGTTAAAAAGGATCAACCAGGGCAAACAGATAAATATGGTTGTCTTGAGAAAAGTCAGAACATGATGTGCTTCTTGCACAAGAAAACTAAATGAGATCCATGAACTGTAAGGAGGGTATTGCATAAAAGAATCCGTCTATTGTCTATGGTTCATGGTCAAAACTGGTCTAGGGTTGATTTTTGTCCGGTTTTGGAAGTTCAAGGTTGTAAAGTGAACGGTTTTGGAGTTCAGGGTTGTATCTTAGACTTTGATGGTAGTCCGGGGTTGTAATATGAACTTCTCTGTCCACAAATTATGTGATCCATTCAATGCTCTTGGTCAATTTATCTTATCACATGTTTATATTTCTTCTCTGGTTCATACACAATGGAACACCAAAATGTGCCAAAACCATCCAGGCTCAATGCCAGAAGAAAATCTGTACATTAATCTCTCAACGGAATTCTGAATTGCCATTTCTAATATATAAAATGGTACCTGAACCATATCGGTATGATATCTAGGCAGTATTTTTTGGACTTTTGTGTAACCTTACTTCATAATGTGGGCCATTTGGGAAATTAGGGTGCATAGAGGTACATGTGCCCTTGGTTGAGTTTTCTCGTTTTTCAGGTATTGAAAATTCCGAAATAATCTGTGAATGTGAATTATCCGATGACTTGTGAACAAGAAAAATTTAAAACGATAATATTTTTATTTGTGTGCTCCATGAAAAAAAATTGGTACATTTACGCAGTCTGTTTTAGACACTCTTCCCTTCTTTTGTTCTTATAGTACACAAACATATACTCCCTCCGTCCGGAAATACTTGTCGGAGAAATGAATGTATCTAGCTGTACTTTAGTTCTAGATACATTAATTTTTATTCATTTATGCGACAACTAATTTCGGACGGAGGGAGTATATTTTTGCCTCAAATTTTGCATGCTAACATTGCATCCAAGTATCCAACAATATGTATCCACGATTTTTTTTTCAGAAATTTTAAAAAATTACGCATGTGTGGTTTGATTATTCCAAGAAACAGGGTGCATGTGTAACCAGGTGGACAAAATCCTCTCTTGGGACACATGGGTTTAACATTTTTTTTAGAGCTAGCAGCCTGTCACATATGGAGCAGATTGGAAAACACTGAAGTCTAAACTCCTAAAGTTATAAACTTACAGAAACTAGCAAACTTAATTTCACAAGCATCTTTTGCCCCTGAAAGAGCTTAAAGAGAAACAGTATCGAAAAGAAATTTGCACTGACCATTGTGTGCTATTACAACGGCATCATATTGACCCTGGGGCTTCTCATTCTCAAACAAGCGCCACAGGCCGTTGAACGGCTCAAGCTTGCTTATCCAGGACGGCCTTACAACTTTAATCAGGTCATTCTGCACGGATTGATGTGCAACTCAGCAATGAAATGAACAGCAATGAAAGTGATCAGAAGTTCAGTAAGTGACTGATGGACTAAACTCCAACAACCAATATCACAGTAAAATTCAGTCGCTACACTCTAGAGTAGGTCATGATAATGTGATGCTGTAGTGAAGGAAGATATAGCTAGCTTGGTACTACGCGGAGAATGCATCCACAAGATGTCAACCTGATATACCTCTGGCAGCATTGCATCGGCGAGCGGGCGCATTCCTCTCACGCCGATGTACCTCGGCGTCGAGGAAGGTATAGCTGTGAAATGACCAGCCTCGAGCTCACCGATCGAACCCCTCCACTCGCGAGCCAACCCTTTCTCGACCCACTCATCGACCAGCTTCTGGAACCTCTGGTCGCTTGCGGTGAAGAACTGCGCCGCGTGGTCGAACACCAGCCGCCGCCCGTCGTCGACCATCCTGGTCGCCATCCTGCCACCTAAGCCGTGCTTACCCTGCACCAGCGGCGGAGAAAAGGGGAGTGAGCCTCGCGCGCTGGTATACGGGCGCGGAGCGAGGGAGGGGGTGAGGGTGAAGGGACGAACCGTGTCGAAGACGACGGAGCGGACGCCGCGGGCGGCGAGGGCGGACGCGCAGGCGAGGCCGGAGGCTCCACCGCCTATGACGGCGACGGTGGGGTCGGCGGGCACGGGGGTGGAGAAGACCACCTGCTCCTGCTGGAAGCTCTTCTTGATGGCCGACTGCCGCGAGAACCGGGGCTTACCGCGCGGGGGCCGCGGGGTCGCCTTCGGAGGACGCGCTCCTCCGCCGCCGCTGGCGGCGACCACCGTCCCGGAAAAGCGGGACGCGGCGCGCGCGGCGGTGGGGCGAGCGCATGGGGCGGGGTGGAGAAGCGGCATCGCGGCCTTGCAGGTGCTCGACAAAATGCGGGAGCGGGGAAGCTGACCGTTATCTGTTTACCAGTATTTATCTCTACTTTGGAGGGAGAGAGAGAGAACTGACGTTCTCACGGTTGCTCTTTTATCTACGATACGAGGAGTTGCTCGTCGAAAATGTAAATAGAGAACGGTTTTAAATTTTCAAAATATATGTTTTGGAGTTTTTTAAATTATGGGCATTTTTGTATTGCTTTTTAGGGGAAATAGATTGTTGTGTGTTAGGTACGAACTTAGTTGTGGGTGTATATCTGTATTTATCCTTTCAGTGAATTAGCACTATCTTATTATCCAATACACCGATGCTACATTGGTTATCTTAGACCATGTCCAATGCGGGATGCTAGGCTAAGGCGATGGGATCGATTTCCCTGCGGACGGGTGGTTGGAGCAACAAATCTTTTGGAGGCTCGCTTTCAACTCGCTTGTAACTTGGGCCAATAAATTCTCTCGTCACCTCGAGCTTACTGATGTGTGTCCCTTTTGTGGTGTGGAACTAGAGGACGGATTCCACGCGGTGTGCATGTGCCCCCTCGCAATGGAGTCGTGGAGAGCTATGGCGATGGACTGGCCCATTCCAAAGGTGGAGAGCATAGTGAACACAGGTCCGGAATGGTTGTTCTCGTTGTTGGAACCTCTCCAGGATATCGCACGCATGGTTGTGCTCATGATCATGTGGCGTGCGTGGTATGTGCGTAATGAAGTAACCCATGAAAAATCCCTCCACCAACCGAAGCCTCTCGAAGATTCTTCCATGGTTGTCGGATTTCGGGCTCCGCAAAACCCTCGAGGTTCGAACACAGGGGCGTGTGCGAAGATCCCCTGCAGCCTCGCCCTACCTAGCTCACTACACGATGGTTAGGATGATGAACTCGCACGATGACGAGGAAGAAGATGCACACGGTGATTTACCCATGTTCGGGCCGCTGCGAAGCGTAATACCCTACTCCTGCTTTGGTGGATTGCCTCACGAGGAGGTATGGTGGATGAACTAGTACAGTGGTGAGGAGCCTCGTGAGGGCGCTCGAGTGGTGTTCTTGGCTCTTTGCCTTGTCTGTTGTCCTTCTTCTGCCATCCCCCTCTACGGTGCAGCCTATCCTCTACTTATAGCAGCGGCCCGGGTCCTCTTCCCTTATCGCAATGGCGGGAAGGGATCCCACAACGGCCAAATTCGAAGGGAGACAGGAGTACATCCCCGCCCTGTCCAAAGGTGGTCTTCGCCTGCAAAGTAGCTGTCGATGATGCAGAGGTGGGCTCGGCGATGACATCCGTCCTGCTGGGCTCGTGGTCGTGGTCTTGTTGCACCGGAATGGAAACCTTTGGGGGGCGCTTTGGGAACCCGCGTACGTCCTTGCTCCCTTTGCACCAAAGGGGAAACTGCTCCGCCTGGCACGCTGGCGCCCGCCTGTCCCTCCTTGCGTCATCCTTGACTCCTGAGGTCAGGTTCTGCATAGAGATCTCCGCCGCTCCGGAGGGGGCCTGAGGAGGCCCGTCCTTGCTGGTCTTGGTGCTGCTTCCCTCGCGAGCTCGGGTCCTCGCGAGGGCCTTGCCTTGAGTGGGGCCACGCCAGGCCATGCCTGGCTGACAAAGTGGGCCAAGCCTTGGGCCGCAGGCTGGCAGGTCTGGGTACCCCCGTTCCCAGAATGCCGACAGTAGCCCCCGGGCCCAAGGCGTGCCTGAGTTGGCTTCTAGGCGAAGCTGTTGAAGGCGGCCCGAAGCGCCGCGGGCCCCGATTGCCTGGGGGCCAGGCTTGACACGCGGCAATCTCCGAGAGGCCGTCGCCTCCTCTTCTTCACGCCAGCTCGGCAATTGTCAGGTTTGTCAAATTGCTTAGCGCACGCCAACAAGCCGTCTTTGTTCCCCATCGATCTCGCCGTCTGTTTTCCCCTCTTCCGCAGCTCTCGCCCTTTCCGCCAAATCCCTGCGCGCGCGTCGCCCCGCCCCCTCGCCATGGCCCCCAAGAAGGGAGAGGGCGAGGGCTTGAGGGCGCCGATGACCACGCCGGCGCCTGAACCTGCGCTGGGCCGGTTATTGGTGGTGAATCTGGAGGGGTTGGAGAAGGTTCAGCTGGTGGTCGCCGCCAGCTCCAACGAATGGGGGGCAACCAAGATCTGGCTCGGCTCGCGGCCTCGGAGCGAGTTCGAGGCCCCCGCCATCCCCCTTCATCTCCATGCCCTCCTCTCGGGCTTGCTGCCGCCGTTCTCGGGCTTCCTCTCCGCCGTGCTTTCGCATTATCAGATCCACGTGCTCCACCTTGACCCCGGCTCCCTTGTCCTCCTCTCGGCCTTCACGTTTCTGTGCGAGGCCTTCGTTGGTGTCTTCCCCTCCGTGGCCTTGTTGCGCCACTTCTTCTCCCTCGAGCTGGTCTCGGGGGAACAATGTTCTGGGTGCGTGTCCCTGAGAGCAGCAGACGCGTCGCCCGAGGGGTCCCTCGATGCCGGACTCTCTTCGGAGGCAGAAGGGTTCCGGCGGCAGTGGGTGTACGTCAATGCCGCTGAGGCCGGCTCCCTGTTTCAACCTCCGCTGGCCCCCGCAGTGCCGAATCACGGGTGGAGGCATGAGGAGCTTGCCGACCCGCGGCTTGCGCGGGTCATAGCCAGGCTGGCGAGGCTAAAGAGGGCGGGCGTGACGATGGCGATGGTGGTGCGGGAGTTCACATGCCGACGAATTGCTCCCCTTCAGCGCCATTCCCGCCCGATGTGGGCCTTCACAGGTCCACACGATCCCATGAGGATCCAGGTCCCGTCTCTTTCTCCCGGCGTGCTGCGCGAGCTGCTCCGCCACCTGACCGGCGGTGAACCTGACGAGCTCCCCCGGGGCGGCCTCCCCTTGTACAATTACAAGGACCGGGAAGCCCTCGTCCTGAAGATGCCGCACTTCGATGAGTGGGGATTCCTTCCTCCGGAGGGAGCGCGTCCCCAGGGTGCCCCCTTCGCGGGGGCCCTGACCCCCGGGAACCCTGAAGCCACGGCCCCTCCCGTGGCTGAGGTGGGGCGTCCTTCGCCGCCCGCTCCCCCGGCTCCCGCTTCGGGTCGGCCCAGGGTTGAGGGTGACACCCCGTCGATGATGGAGGCCGCCGTCTGTGCCGCTGGGTGCCAGGTGCCGGTCATCGGTTCATCGTCCCCCGGCCTCCGCGCCGGCCGGAAGAGGAAGGCGCCCAGGGGCGGTCGCCCCTCGGCGCCGTGGGCGCCGATGAAGAGGAAGTGGATCGCCGTGGATGAGTAAGTGCATGTGTCCCCTCATCCTTCCCTTTTGCGCTCTCCTTATGAGTTTCTGTTCCGCAGGCTCCCCACCGGTGAAGGAGGAGCCGAGTCGACGCCGCCCACTTCTGTGGCCGCCGAGCTCCTTGCGGCCTCGTCTTCCATCGGCTGCGGGGTTCTGGCTGCCAGGGCGCCCGTACCCGAGCCTGCTTGGCCTTCAGGGGCCCTCGAGCGCGAGCCTCCTGCGATCTTCTTCGCCCGTGGCTTCCAGCTCCCTAGGATGGGGCCGCGCCCCCCGCTGGCGGCCTTCCCTGGGGGCGTGCCGCGCTGTGTCCTTGGGCCCCCTTCGCTCGATGATGTGGGGCCTCAGGGGGCGCGTCCTTCTTCTGGGGCGGTCAGGCGGGAGTCCCCAGCCCCTGGGCACGTGTCCGGGCCGGGCGGCCCCTCGCATGCCTCCCCCGTCCCTCCTGGGGAAGGCGAAGACCCTGGCTGGGCCCTTGAGCTCGCGAGTGACCGGGGCGCCGTGCGGTGGGGTTTGCTCCGAACCGCGGCGGAAGCGCTAGGGCGCCTGGGGGTGGAGCTCGCCAACGACGATGCCCGCTTGGAGGTGGAACGCCAGTGCCTCGCGTAGGAATGGCATCGTCTTGAAGTCGCCGTGAATTTCGGCCGCCTGCAGCGCGAGCGCGCCCGTGCAGAGGCCGAGGAGTCCCTTGCCGTGGCGGTGGAGGCTCGCGAGCGTGCCTTTGCTGAGGCTTAGGAAGCCGATTGCCGGCGCAGGGCCTCCGAGGAACGCTTCGAGGAGCTTCAAGCCTTCAACGCCGGCCTTGAAAGGTAGATCCAGGCACGGAGGGCTACACTTGATGGCCCGGCAACCGAGTTCCTCGCCGCTGGTGCGAGCCCCCGCGCGCCCGTAGACGCGTTGGCGATGGAGGCGCCGGAGCAGAGCCTTGAGCAGGAGAGGCTGGAGGCGAGGGAGAGCCAGGTGTCCCTCGCCGAGGACTCCCTCGCCTCCCGCGAGGCGAAATTTCAGGAGGAGGTCGACAACAAGGTAGCGGAGGCTTGGCGCTCCCTCCTTCAGGACTACCGCGCGAAGTTGAGGCTCCAGGAGTCCCATTACTGCAAGCGTCGCGACCACCTGAAAGGCGAGGTCGAGGTCCTCAAGAGAAGGTTAGATCAAGAGGAGCGACGCCGGCAAGCCGCTATGGATGCCCAGGCTGCTGCCGAGGCCGAGCTATCTTTTCTCTATAAGCAGGTAAAGGGCGTTGCTTCCCTCGCGGAGAAGGCTTCGGACGAGGTGGATCGCGCCCGCGGCCTTCAGCACACGCGCTCCCAGATGTTCCAGTCTCTCGAGAGGAGGGCCAACCGGGCCTTGAGCGACATCTGCGGTGCGAGCGTCTCGAGCCCCCTGGTACCTGACGACGCTGGGTACCTGGGCTTCTTCTCCAGGGTCGTGGAGTGCCTTGAGGGAGGTGCGGAGAAGATCCGCGAGCTCGTGGAGGAGAAGCGCCGCGACCTCCTTGCTCGGGCGGCCTCGCACGTCTTCAGCCACCTCCTTTGCCTCGACCCACACTTCGACTTCGGGGCGCTGCTTGCCCCGGTGCCTGGAGTGATCCGAGGCGTCCTTGCCGAGTGGGTGGTGGACCATGTGGAGGACTTGATTGCGGGATTTTCTTCTGACGAGCCGGAGGACCATGGCGGAGCCGGGGGCCGCGAGCCCGGCTGTGGTGGTGACGATGTGGATGATGACGACGGCGTGTACCCATGAGTAGCCTTCTTGTTTACCTGGCAGGGTTATGCATGTGGCCTAGTGGCAACTCTAATGTATTTTGAAAAATACCCTTGAATGTGCTCCCGAATGACGAGGTGTGTTGTGCCGCGCTTCCTCTTGCCCGGGGCTCCTGCCAATCCGATTGACTCGCTCGCGGTAGCCTTCTGCGTCAGGGAGGTTTAGCAGCGGTGCTTGGGGGGTCCGGATGTCCTGAGGGTTTCTTCTTCTTATGAGTGAGGCAGGTTGGGAGCCCTTTCGGCACTCTGTGTCTGCAGGCCCCAGTCCCACACATTTCTCGACCACCGTAATGTACGTCCGGATCACCAGGACGCAACTACGAGGTGAGGCCTCGACACCCTTGATGCCGACCGGATCACCAGGACGACGTCAAGGGGCGAGGGGCTATATAACCGGTAAGGCTCCTGAGGCGCGCTGCTCAGGAGCCCCCTTTGACGCTCAAGCAGCTCTACGTCGGCAGGTCCCAGTCCCGCACATTCCTCGACCACCGTAATGTACGTCCGGATCACCAGGACGCAACTACGAGGTGAGGCCTCGACATCCTCGATGCCGACCGGATCACCAGGACGACATTAAGGGGCGAGTGGCTATATGAGCGGTAAGGCTCCTGAGGCGCATTGCTCAGGAGCCCCCTTGACGCTCAAGCGGCTCCCAAAATTTTTGTTGCCTGCCCCGGGAGGCGCGGGCCTCCCGAGGCTCCGAGATGGCGCGTCGGGCCGTGGGTGGAGCCCCCGAGCGAGCGAAAAAACGGCACGCGCCTGCTGACCCTCCCGGGAGCGCCGCGCGAAGACCCGGGCGCCAAGGCCTGGGCGAGGTGCGGGCACCGTCCCCCAGCCCCCGCTCGCGGGGTGCAAAGGGGGAGGGGAGCAGGCGGGCGCTTGCCCCGAAGAAAGCGAGGCGCAAAACGAGGATTGTTATCAAAGAGAGCGACATCCCTTCCCTCTAGAAGAAAAGTGCAAAAACATCAAATTCTATTCCAAAAGGCGGCAAGTTCGAGTACAAAAAGGATTCTCAAAGGCGGCAACTTCGAATACAAAAAGGAGCAAGAAACGGCCGCGTCCGGCTCTTAGGGTAGTCTTCGTCTTCGTCTTCCCCCAGCGCGGAGCGTAGGGCATCCACGTTGCGTGGGCATAGCCATTGGAGGGCAGTGTTGTCCGCCAGCGTGGAGCATGGGGCTTCCACTTGGACGTGGGAAGGAACCCCTCCGCGTCCTCGGGGGGCTCCGGGCGTATACAACCCACTCATTATTACGTGAGAGTGTCACGGGGTGGTCCTGGGGGTGTATAGGGAGCTCCATGCCCCGCGGACATGAAGCCCACTCCCAGCCCCCAGGCTTGGCGTGGCGAAGCAGGGTCGGCCCCGGACGGGCCCTCGAGCGTAGGGGGAGCCCCTTGCGCTCTCCGATGGGAAGGCCCGCCCCGGGAGAGGGCCTTGGGCACCCCAGAGCCCATGGCCGGGTGCCGTCGTCGTGGTGATGGCGCAACCCCCTGCGCCGCGGGTCGGGCCCGGTGGGGCCCTTCCATTGCGCGCGGGGCCGGCACCCTGTTCAATGCCCCAGCGCGCCTCGCTGGGGCGGCCGGGGTCCCCACACAAGTACTCGAGACCCAGCCCCCAGGCTGGGCGAGCTGGGCCTGGGGACATGGGCGAGTATGTGATCGCCTGCTGGTGATCGAACGAAACCCGACCCGGAGACATGGGTGTATGTTCCACCCTCCGTCTCCAAGCGGGCGTCGCGCGCCCCGGAGACATGGGCGTGTGTTCCACCCTCCGTCTCCAGGTTGGGATCATCTGGCTTGAAGACATGGGCGTGTGTTCCACCCTCCGTCTCCAAGCTGGGGCCATCCGATCCGGGGACATGGGCGTGTGTTCCACCCTCCGTTCCCAGGCAAGTGACCCCCGGTCCCCAGACCCAGATGCCTGCTCAAGGCAGCTCCCTACCAGCGAGTGCGCCTCGCGAAGGTGCCTACGCCAGGCATCCTCGCGAGGCCAACCCCGCAAGCCGCCCTCGCGAGGTTGTGCGTACCAGCCCGGACGAGAGCCACTCGCGAGGTCGCGTATGCGCCTCCTGTCGCCGTGGTAGCCGGTGTTGCTTCCTTCGTGGCCTGGGCGCTCGTCAACATGGTCGTTGTAGAGTTGCCCGAGCCCCCGGGCGCCGGCGCAGTCGAGCCTCTGGTCCTCCTCCCTGGTTCCGGTGAGCGTACTGAGGGGCGCGGGGTGACGCCCCTCTCGCGCGGCCAGCAACTCCCACCGGTCTCTGCCGGCACCCGCGGCCAGCTCCTGTGTCCCTGGCGATGAGGGCCAGGCCCCCGAGCGCGGGTCGCAGCGGACATCCCGAGCGCGCCCGTGTGACCCAGGCGCTGTGCCAGTCGGTTGAGCGGGCTCACGGGCACGAGCCCCGCTGAGATACACCTGGGTCCCGCCGGCGGTGGTGACGTGCCCGGGGGCACGCCTGTCCCAGTCGTTGCGGCGATCCGCGCGCAGTGCGGTGGCGCTGTAACTCATGCGCCACGAGGAGCGCGACATGTCTGTGCGTCGGGTCGTGGCAGACCCGGAAACGCGGCGGCACGGCCCGGATGTGAGGAAGGGCCGAGGCGGCAAGGGCGTGCCGTGTGGTTGGTGAAGGCGGCAGCCCCCGGCGCCTGTTGAGGGCCCGGCCGGTGATGGTACCCGCCGACGGGGAGGCAGGACTACACGGGGTGTCGAGGCCCGCCGGCGCTGCCCGCGCTACGCGGGCAGCCCGCCGCTCAGCGCGGGCTCGACGTCCATTTGCCATGAGTGCGGCGAGCGGAGGCGAGGCGAGGCTTGCGCGTGGGTTCCGACACGCCCCTACCTGGCGCGCCAAATGTCGGATTTCGGGCTCCGCAAAACCCTCGAGGTTCGAACACAGGGGCGTGTGCGAAGATCCCCTGCAGCCTCGCCCTACCTAGCTCACTACACGATGGTTAGGATGATGAACTCGCACGATGACGAGGAAGAAGATGCACACGGTGATTTACCCAGGTTCGGGCCGCTGCGAAGCGTAATACCCTACTCCTGCTTTGGTGGATTGCCTCACGAGGAGGTATGGTGGATGAACTAGTACAGTGGTGAGGAGCCTCGTGAGGGCGCTCGAGTGGTGTTCTTGGCTCTCTGCCTTGTCTGTTGTCCTCCTTCTGCCATCCCCCCTCTACGGTGCAGCCTATCCTCTACTTATAGCAGCGGCCCGGGTCCTCTTCCCTTATCGCAATGGCGGGAAGGGATCCCACAATGGCCAAATTCGAAGGGGGACAGGAGTACATCCCCGCCCTGTCCAAAGGTGGTCTTCGCCTGCAAAGTAGTTGTCGATGATGCAGAGGTGGGCTCGGCGATGACATCCGTCCTGCTGGGCTCGTGGTCGTGGTCTTGTTGCACCGGAATGGAAACCTTTGGGGGCGCTTTGGGAACCCGTGTACGTCCTTGCTCCCTTTGCACCAAAGGGGAAACTGCTCCGCCTGGCACGCTGGCGCCCGCTTGTCCCTCCTTGCGTCATCCTTGACTCCTGAGGTCAGGTTCTGCATAGAGATCTCCGCCGCTCCGGAGGGGGCCTGAGGAGGCTCGTCCTTGCTGGTCTTGGTGCTGCTTCCCTCGCGAGCTCGGGTCCTCGCGAGGGCCTTGCCTTGAGTGGGGCCGCGCCAGGCCATGCCTGGCTGACAAAGTGGGCCAAGCCCTGGGCCGCAGGCTGGCAGGTCTGGGTACCCCCGTTCCCAGAACGCCGACAATGGTTATATCAATTTCCTCTTGTGTATCCATCAGTGCCCTCAAGGAGATATGAAGAAGGGTAGGATGGTCGTCCAAATGGGACCGTAGCTAGGCCTAAAGATGTGAAGCAAAAGGAAGGTTGCGTCGGGCGCTACCACGTCCTAGATGGGCTAAGCTTAATGTGGATGGGAGCTATGTGCCAGCAACAGGATACGCAGGGGGCAGCATGGTGCTACGCTCGGATAGGGGTGAAGTTATTTTCACCGTTTGTCGAGAGATTCGTACATATGACAACAGCCTAGTTGTTGAGCTCGCGGCGTGCATGGAAGGACTTGAGCTCGCCCTACACCCCACAAACCGCCCCATTGTTGTCGAGATGGATAGTACCGAAGCGGTCACGATGTTGAACGCTAGGTCGGCGGACCGGTCGTCATCTCGTGTACTCGTCAAGGACATTCAGAGGATGATCATGGATGACCCTAGGAAGATTTCGATTACTGCTATTAGTCGATCACAGAATAAAGTTAGTCATGCTTTAGCTGCATACATCCGTAGTATATCATGTACTGATGTTTGGTTGGGCTCAGATATGAACGATATTGTAAAATTGGTTGTGGTTGATTTGCCACCTTAAGTAATGGAAATCTCCCTTTACCCCGCAAAAAAAGGATGGCATCGACGCAAAAAAAGGCAATGAGTGCTTAGCCTTTTCTTGAGTTGAAATCTCGAGTGTTGAGCGACTGGTTTAGCGCGTGTAGTTAGCGCTCCGCGTTGGAATAACAGGCACTTCGATTATTATTTTTGTATTTATTTTTTGTCTACAAGCGTCCCTATAAGCGCCCAACAATGAGATGTCCTTACGGGCTACAGATTGTTAGCTCCAGAGCTTAAGTAAATGTCAGGGGTTATTCCTGGTCATTCTATTTTGCCTTTGTCTTCTTGGTAAATCACATCTTCTATTATTCATGTTTAATGTTGATGTTGATGAAGCGGTCTGGTTAACTGGATTTTTTGTCAAATGTCAACTGTGGAAATTGTTGTTACTTACCTTGGTTTGCCCCCAACGAGGCCTAGTTCATGATCTCGTGCCTTTGGTGTCTCGAGAGGAGAGAATGCTAACCATAAGCTCTTCTTTGACTTAAGGAGGTCGTTAGCGGACGTTCAATTATGTATGTTATCATCAATGTTGATCTATTTCTCATGCGGTGTTCAGATCCCTCCTGGCATCTTCAACCAAAAAGAAAAAAAATGAGAAATACTGATTCTCTAGTGGTAATTTAGATATCCCAAAATAGTCTTGGGCAACATGCAACAGGATGCGCAAACCTAATTAACGAGGTGGGATAGGCATAGTGAACTTGCGCATTCAAAATGAGGCGCTCATGTCAAAACACATGCACACTTTTCATAATAAAAGGGATATTCCATGGGTGAACTTGATCTGAAATTCTCATTATCACCGCATGATCCCCCAAGCAACTATCTTGTGTGGTTCATTTTGGTGGAAAGATATGATCAAGCCCAATGGATAGATATAGTGCGCATGCTAAGGTTGAAGTTAGAACTGGCGACTCGGTCTTATTTTGGTAAGATGGATGAAGTTTGGGGGATTCTTCTGAGGCTATCCAATTTCGCTACCACTCTCGGCCCAAACGCACCAGGCGTTTGTTGCACTTGAGAATATGTTGAAAAATTTCAGTCGGGGTCCCTTGGGTTTTGATGCCTGACAAAGACGCAATAAGTCTAGGGATTATGGGGTTGTTTGGTTCGTGTCCTGGAAGAAATTTGCCTCACCTGACACTTCCATGAGATCGGCATGTACTTTGTTTGGTTCGTGTCTAAGTAACGTGAAACTAGCTTGGCTTGAGAATTAAAAGACATCATTAGCCTGTCTTGGGAATATACTAGCGCCATTAGCCTGGCTCAGGTGACCGAGAAGGGATGCCTGGGTACTTCCTGGGACTACTAATCATGCATGGTAGAAGCAAAAGTAAATTAAGAGGGTGATGTGACCTGTGTAACCCACCACCCGGCGTGGACGTGAAGCAAACAAAGCCTGTCTGGCTAGGCACAAAACTGTAGTTCCCCAGGCTAGAGTCAGGTGCTTGAATTTATCAGGCACATTGGTGAGGATGGCAACCAAATAACCCCCTATAGTTCCACCAGCTTCTACTCCATTATGCATCGTTACATCATGGCGAGTCTTTGGTTATAACTATATTTGGAGAAGGAGGTGTACGATGAAAATTGTAGTCTTTACTTGGCTCCTTATAGGTGATCACCTAAACACCAAGTGATATCATGCTTTGTCACCATTGGAATGTTGGTGAGGTGGTCATCATTATGTCTTTTGTTCAACTCCGGCATATGAAGATATAACTCACCTTTTCTTCTTACTTAATTAAACCAAATGATATGAGCTTATTTGCAAGTTCATTAGACCATGAAAATTATTTATTTCGGAAAGACAAATAATTGAGGGGTGAAATAATTGGTCTTGACTAAGGCTGCAAATAAAGCACATAAAAGTAAAGAACAAAAAATAAATGTTGGTTTGCCTGCAATGGAGAAGTTAGGCGCATAGAGGTTCAATTCATGGTGAATAATGAATGTGCCAGTGCAACGGTAACTGATACTTGTGATCTGCGTTGGGTTTTTTGTGAACAGGAACGGATAATTGCAGCACAATACGGGTAAGTATTTCCCTCAGTTAAGAAACCAAGGTTTATCGAACCAATAGGAATATCAATCCACAACCGTCTTCAGCGGCTGCACACAAAAGAGCAAACAACTTGCACCCAACGTGGGCAAGAGGGTTGTCAATCCCCTTGATCTCGTTATTTGCAAGCAAATGAAGTGTGTAGATAATAATAGATAATTATAAATTGCAAAATAAAGTAAAAACAAATAAATGGCAGCAAGGTAAAGATAGGATTTGTAAAGATATAAGTGAATAGGCCCGGGGGCCATAGTTTTCCCTAGCGGCATCTCTCATGTAGGCAACATACGGTGGGTAAACAAATTACTGTTGGACAATTGATAGAAAAGCGTATAGTTATGTGATATTCACGGCAATGATCATGTTTATATAGGCATCATGTCCATAAGCAAATAGGCCGACTCCTGCCTGCACCTATTACTATTACTCCACCCATCGACCACTATCCAGCATGCATCTATAGTATTAAGTAAAACAGAGTAATGCTTGAAGAACATTGACATGATGTAGACAAAGAGAATTCAATTAATATGAACTAACCCCATCATTTTATCCTTAGTGGAAACAATACAAAGACTTGTCTTGTCCCCTTCTGTCACTGGGATATAGAGCACCGCTAGATTGAACCTACTACAACGCACCCTCTCACTAAAAAAATATCAATCTAGTTGGCCAAACTATCTCAATAGATCGGAGAGATTTATGAAGCTATAATGATCATGCAAATAAGAAACTTAATATTCAGAGGTGACTCAAATACTTTTCATGAATAATCTGAAACATAAACCCACAATTCATCGGATCGCAACAAACACACCGTACAAAAGAATTACATCGAATAGAGCAAAGCAAAGCTGCGATGATCATTGTATTGAAGATCAAAAGAGAGAGAGAGAGAGATAGCCATCTAGGTACTAACTATGGACGCATAGGTCTGTGGTGAACTACTCACACATCATCATGAGGGCAGCAAGGTTGATGAAGAGGCCCTCCGTGATCGATCCCCCCTCCGACAGGGTGCCGGAACGGAGCTCCAGATGAGATCACGGCAGAACAGAGTCTTGCGGCGGCGGAAAAAGTGTTTGGTGATGCCCTCTAGGGTTTTTGGAATATATGTGAATTTATAGGCCAGAGAACGGGGCCAGGAGACCTGCCAGGGAGGGACAAGACATCATGGCGTGGCCACCCCCCTGGGTGCGCCCTGTTGGCTTGTGCCTCCCTCGTGCGGCCTCCGGTCTTCTCCCGAAGCTTCCAGGTCTTCTTTTGGTCCAGAAAAAAATCATAAAAAAGTTTCAGGGCAATTGGACTTCTTTTGGTACTGTAAACCTGAAAAGTAAAAAACACGCAGAAAACAGCAACTGGCACTGGGCACTGGGTCAATAGGTTAGTGCTCAAAAATAATATAAATTGGTAAATTATTACTCAAAAAGTATCCTAGAATGATAATATAATAGCATGGAACAATCAAAAATTATAGATACGTTGGAGACGTATCAGCATCCCCAAGCTTAATTCCTGCTCGTCCTCGAGTAGGTAAATGATAAAAACAGAATTTTTGATGTGACATGCTACCCAATATGTAATATTTTGCATGTATGCTTATTGAGAAACGATGAATTAACAAACATCAACATAGTAATATTTATAGGCACAAGCAACAAAATCATCAATCTTTCAAAGTATAGGATCCTAAAAGAATGTTTACCCCCATTCATTTTATTATATTAGCAAGGCATGGCTCCGTCTTCACCACATTAATACAAATATCAAGCACCACAGTGTCCAAGTCAGGCAATTGGATCGTACTTTTTCAATGTGCATTAACTTTTTATTCTTCACGCAATACATGAGCGTGAACCATGGACATAGCCTAAGGGTGGAATAGAATATGGTGGTAGATATCAACGGGGTAAAAAGTGGAGAAGAAAATCTTGCATCAACTAGGCGTATCAAAGGGCTATGGAGATGCCCATCAATAGATGTCAATGCAAGGAGTAGGGATTGCCATGCAAATGATGCAGAAGAGCTATAAGTGTATGAAAGCTCAACTGAATCTAAGTGGGGTGTGCATCCAACTTGCTTGCTCATGAAGACCTCGGGCATTTGAGGAAGCCCGTCATCAGAATATTGATACGTCTCCGTCGTATCTACTTTTCCTAACGCTTTTGCTCTTGTTTTGGACTCTAATTTGCATGATTTGAATGAAACTAACCCGGACTGACGTTGTTTTCAGCACAACTACCATGGTGTTGTTTTTGTGCAGAAATAAAAGTTCTCGGAATTGGACGAAACTTTTTGGAGAATTATTTTACCATAAATAAAAAATACTGGATCCAAGAACCACCAGAGGGGGTGCCCTGGCTGGGCACGATACACCAGGGCGCGCCACCCCCTCCAGGCGCGCCCTGGTGGGTTGTGGTCACCTCGTGGCCCCCCTGACCCTAATTCTAGCACTATAAATTCCTATTTTTGGAGAAAAAATAGGAGAGGAAGTTTTATCACGTTTCACGAGATGGAGCCGCCACCACCTCCTGTTCTTCATCGGGAGGCCAGATCTGGAGCCCGTTTGGGGCTCCGAAGAGGGGAATCTTCGGTCTTTGTCATCACCGACCCTCCTTCATCGCCAATTCCATGATGCTCCCCACCGGGAGTGAGTAATTCCTTCATAGGCTCGCTGGTCGGTGAGGAGTTGGATGAGATTCATCATGTAATCGAGTTAGTTTTGTTAGGGCTTGATCCCTACTATCCACCATGTTCTGAGATTGATGTTGCTATGACTTTGCCATGCTTAATGCTTGTCACTAGGGCCCGAGTGCCATGATTTCAGATCTGAACCGTTTATGTTATCACCATTATATCTACGTTCTTGATCCGATCTTGCTAGTCATATGCACATGTTATGTGTTATGATCCGTAAACCCCGGAGTGAAACTTTCCGGTGATGACCGTAGTTTGAGGAGTTCACGTATTCACTATGTGTTAATGCTTTGTTCCGGTTCTCTATTAAAATTAGGCATTAATATCCCTTAGTTTCCTTATGGACCCCGCTGCCATGGGAGGGTAGGACAAAAGATGTCATGCAAGTTCTTTTCCATAAGCACGTATGACTATTTACGGAATACATGCCTACATTACATTTATGAACTGGAGCTAGTTCCGTGTCGCCCTAGGTTATGACTGTTATATGATGAATATCATCCAACGAATTCATCGATCCAATGCCTACGCGTTTTCCACATATTGTTCTTGCTAAGTTACTATTGCTACTGCTACTGTTACACTTGCTACAAAACCATTGCTATCACTGTTACCGTTACTGTTACTGTTACAACTGCTATCAAAACTATCATATTACTGTGCTATTGATCACTCTGCTACAGATATTTAATCTCCAGGTGTGGTTGAATTGACAACTCAACTGCTAATACTCGCAAATATTCTTTTGCTCCCCTTGTGCCGAATCTATAAATTTGGGTTGAATACTCTACCCTCGAAAATTGTTGCGATCCCCTATACTTGTGGGTTATCAAATATACAAACCAATTTTATAATAATGAAAAAGTGATTCCCAGTAGCATTTGAAAATGACATAACATGAGACTCTCTATATGAAGAACAATGTGCCACATTGAGGCACAAGTGTGGTAAAGGATAGTAGCAAAGTCCCTTCTCTCTTTTTCTCTCATATTTTTTTATTTTATTATGGTGGTCTCATTTGGCCTCCCCCATTTTTATTTCCTCACTGGGACAATGCTCTAATAATGATGATCATCATACTGTTATTTACTTACAACTCAACATTAAAACTTGATATGAAGAACTTGTTGGAAATATGCCATAGAGGCAATAATAAAATGGTTATTATCATATTTCCTTGTTCATGATAATCATTTATTATCCATGCTATAATTGTATTGATTGGAAACTCAGATACTTGTGTGGATACATAGACAACACCGTGTCCCTAGTGAGCCTCTACTAGACTAGCTCGTTGATCAAAGATGTTCCTGACCATGGACATGAGTTGTCATTTGATAACGGGATCACATCATTAGGAGAATGATGTGATGGACAAGACCCAACTGTAAGCATAGCATTTGATCGTACTAGTTTATTGCTAATGCTTTGTCCATGTCAAGTATCTGTTCCTACGACCATGAGATCATGCAACACCCGGACACCGGAGGAATGCCTTGTGTGTATCAAACGTCACAACGTAACTGGGTGACTATAAAGGTGCTCTACAGGTATCTCCAAGGGTGTCTGTTGGGTTGGCGTGGATCGAGACTGGGATTTGTCACTCCGTATGACGGAGAGGTATCTCTGGGCCCACTCGGTAATACAACATCACAAGAAGCTTGCAAGCAATGTGACTAAAGAGTTAGTCACGGGATCTCGTATTACGGAATGAGTAAAGAGACATGCCGGTAACGAGATTGAACTAGGTATGGAGATACCGACGATCGAATCTCGGGCAAGTGACATACCGATGGACAAAGGGAATTGTATACGGGATTGATTGAATCCTTGACATCGTGGTTCAACCGATAAAGATCTTCATGGAATATGTAGGAGCCAATATGGGCATCCAGGTCCCGCTATTGGTTATTGGCCAGAGAGTGTCTCGGTCATGACTGCATCATTCTCGAACCCACAGGGTCCGCACACTTAACGTTCGGTGACGATATAGTATAGTTGAGTTGCATATGTTGGTAACCGAAGGTTGTTCGGAGTCCCGGATGAGATCCCAGACATGACAAGGAGCTTCGGAATGGTCCGGAGATAAAGATTGATATATAGTAAGTTGGTATTTGAGTTCCGGAAAGGTTCCGAGACCTACCAGTTTTGTGACGGAGATGCCGGAAGTGTTCCGGGGGTCCACCGGGAGGGTCCGCCTGCCCTGGAGGGCCCCATGGGCTATGAGAGGGGGCGCACCAGCCCCTGGTGGGCTGGCCGCCCCTCCTACCTAGGCCCATGCAGCTGGATGGTGGAGGGCCAAGCCCTAGGGGTGGCGCCACCCTTGCCTTGGGTGGCAACGCACCACCCCTTGGCCGCCACCCCCTAGGGGAAACCCTAGGCCGGCCCTCCTCCACCCCTCCTCATATATATACTAGAGGAGAGGGAGGCAGCCAATACACCAAGCCTTGGCGGCGCCCTCCCTCTCTCTCTCTAGTAGTTCTTCTCCTCCATCGTGTTGCGGCAGCGCTTGGCGAAGCCCTATCGAGATCGCACCACCACCACCGTCACCACGCCGTCGTGCTGCCGGAGGACTCAAGCTACTACTTCACCTTCGCTCGCTGGATCGAGGTGGTGAAGGCATCATTGAGCTGTACGTGTGCTGAATGCGGAGGTGCCATCCGTTCGGCGCTAGATCGGGACGGATCGTGATTGGATCGCGGGACGGATCGTGATTGGATTGTGAAGACGTTCGACTACATCAACCGCGTTTCTTAACGCTTCCCGCTTAGCGATCAACAAGGGTATGTATAAGCACTCCCCCTCTCGTAGTTATTGATCTCCATAGATAGATCTTGGGTGTTCGTAGGAAATTTTTTGTTTCCCATGCAACGTTCCCCAACAATGGCATCATGAGCTAGGTCTATGCATAGATAACATGCACGAGTAGAACACAAAAGAGTTTGTGGGCATTGATGTTCAGATTGTTTACTTCCTTAGTCTTATCTTGATTCGGCAGTATTTTGGGGTGAAGCGGCCCGAACCAACCTTACTCGTCCACGTACGAGAGACTGGTTCCATCGATTGACATGCAACTTGTTGCATAAAGATGGCTGGCGGGTGTCTGTCTCTCCCACTTTAGTTGAATCGGATTCGACAGAGGCGGTCCTTGTAGAAGGTTAAATAGCAACTTGAATATCACCGTTGTGGCTTTGCGTAGGTAAGAACGGTTCTTACTAGTTGCTCATGGAAGCCACGTAAAAATTGCAACAACAAAGTAGAGGACGTCTAACTTGTTTTTGCAGAGCATGTTGTGATGTGATATGGCCAAAGACATGATGTGATATATGTGATGCCTGAGATGATCATGTTTTGTATAGATTATCACGACTTGCATGTCGATGAGTACGGCAACCGGCAAGAGCCATAGGGTTGTCTTTAATTTATTTTCACCATTCTTGCTTTACTTTACGCTATGAGTTAGCAATAGTTGTAGAAGCAATAGTTGGCGCGACAACCACATGACGACACGATGATGGAGATCATGATGATGGAGATCATGGTGTCATGCCGATGATGATGGAGATCATGCCAGTACTTTGGAGATGGAGATCAAAAGCACATGATGATGATGGCCATATCATGTCACTTATATGATTTGCATGTGATGTTTATCCTATTTATGCATCTTATTTTGCTTAGAACGACAGTAGCATTATAAGATGATCCCTCACTAAAATTTCAAGATAAATTGTGTTCCCCCTGAGTATGCACCGTTGCGAAGGATCGCCGTTTCGAAGCATCTCGTGATGATCGGGTGTGATAGACTCTACGGTCGCATACAACGGGTGTAAGCCAGATTTACACACGCGGAATACTTGGGTTAAACTTGATGAGCCTAGTGATACGTCTCCAACGTATCTATAATTTATGAAGTATTCATGCCATATTTACAACAATTTTGTATGGTTTTGGTATGATTTGCATGGAACTAACCCGGACTGACGTTGTTTTCAGCAGAACTATCGTGGTGCAGAAATAAAAGATCTCCAAATGCAACGAAACTTTTTGACGATTTTTTTGGAACAAAAGAGCCACTAGAAGCTTCGTGGGAGGGCCAGAAGAGCCACGAGGTGGCCACAACCCACCAGGGCGCGCCAGCCCCTCTGGCGCGCCTTGGTGTTTTGTGGGCCCCTCGTGGCCAATCTTCGGGTGAAACCGACACCTAAAAATCCTATATATTCAGAAACCCCCAGAAATAACCCTAGATCAGAAGTTCTGCCGCCGCAAGCCTCTGTAGCCACGAAAAACCAATCTAGACCCTGTTCTGGCATCCTGCCGGAGGGGGAAATCGTCATCGGAGACCATCTTCATCATCCATATAGTCTCCATGATGAGGAGGGAGTAGTCCACCCTCGGGGCTGAGGGTTTGTACCAGTAGCTATGTGTTTAATCTCTCTCTCTCTCGTGTTCTTGATTTGGCACGATCTTGATGTATCGCGGGTTTTGTTAATATAGTTGGATCAGATGGTGTTTTCCCCTCTCTATCTTGTCGAGATGAATTGAGTTTTCCCTTTGAGATTTCGTTATTACCGGATTGAATACTTTTATGGATTTGAGAACACTTGATCTATGTCTTGGCACTCAACTCGCGGATTCCCGAGGTGACATTGGGGTAATATATGCATAGGGGTTGATGCACATTTTTGTCCTACTTTCTCCGGTGGAAATCTTGGGGCACTCTTTGAGGTTCTTTGTGTTGGATTGAGTATTATGAATCTGAAATTGTTTGATGCGTATCGTATAATTAACTCATGGATACTTGTGGTGACATTGGAGTATCTAGGTGACATTAGAGTTGGTTGATGCGTATCATATGTTGCTATTTTAGTACGAACTCTTAGATAGATCGACCGGAAAGGATAACTTGGTGTTATTTTAGTACGAACTCTTGTATAGATCGATCGGAAAGGATAACTTTAAGGTGGTTTCATACCCTACAAACAATTTCTTCTTATGTTCTTCCCTAGATAAGAATTTTGGAGTGATTCTTCGTTGCACGTTGAGGGATGGTCATGTGATCCAATTATATTAGCATTGTTGAGAGATTGCACTAGCGAAAGTATGGACCCTAGGCCTTGTTTTCAAGCATTGCAATACCGTTTGTGCTCACTTTTGTTACTTGCTACCTTGCTGTTTTTTATTGTTGCTATTACAAAAATCAATACCTACTATCATTACTACACTTGTATCACCATCTCTTCGCCGAACTAGTGCACCTATACAATTTACCATTGTATTTGGTGTGTTGGGGGACACAAGAGACTTTTTATTATTTGGTTGCACGGTTGTTTGAGATAGTCTATCTTTATCCTATGCCTCCCACGGATTGATAAACCTTAGGTCACCCAGTTGAGGGAAATTTGCTACTGTCCTACAAAACTCTGCGCTTGGAGGCCCAACACGAGTCTACAAGAACAAGTAGTGTAGTAGACATCAAGCTCTTTTCTGGCGTCGTTGCCGGGGAGGTGAGTGCTTGAAGGTATATCATTAGATCTTGTAATTAAATCTTTTAGTTTCTTGTTTATCACTAGTTTGGTTTTATAAAATAAAACTACAAAAAAATGGAGTTTAGGTTGCCTCAATTGTTTTGTCTTTTTAATGTGTTTCGTGAAAATAAGGATTCGGAAAATTGTGCTCAATTGGTAGAGGAAGAGTTTATGAAAATACTTAATGAGAATTACTTGAATGATGAGCATGATTGAAATGTTGCTAGTATGAATTCTCTGAGTATCCATGATGCTAATGATATGCAAAGCCACAAGCTTGGGGATGTTATGTTTGATGAAGATGATATTTTTAGTCCCCCAAGTTTTGATGAGCAAATTTATGATGATGATGGCATGCCTCCTATATATGATGATTATTGTGATGACATGTATGCTATAAATAATAATGATCATCATGAAACTTGTCATCATGATTTTAGTTTTCAATTGTATTATGCCACTCAAATATCTCATGATAGTTATTTTGTTGAGTTTGCTCCCACTACTTTGAATGAGAAGAATTTCGCTTATGTGGAGAGTAATGAAAATTCTATGCTTGTGCATCATGAAAAGAATGATTTATGTGATAGTCATATTGTTGAATTACTTCATGATGCTACTGAAATTTATTATGAGGGAGGAACATATGCTTGTAGGAATTGCAATAATATCAAGTTTCCTCCCTATGTGTTCAAAGTTTTGAAGTTATGCTTGTTTTGCCTTCCTATGCTAGTTGATTCTTGTTCCCATAAATTGTTTGCTCACAAAATCGCTATGCATAGGAAGTGGGTTAGACTTAAATGTGCTTGTCATGAGATTCATGATGCTCTCTTGCATGTTTCAATTACTATTCCTATGTGAGCATCATTGAAATCATCATGCCTAGCTAAAAGGCTTTAAAGAAAAGCGCTTGTTGGGAGACAACCCAACACTTTTTCTTTCTGTTTTTGTGTGTTCACATGATTAAGCTACTGTAGTAATCATGTTTTGTGCCTTTTATTTCAATAATGTGCCAAGTAAAGCCTTTGGGATAGTATGGATACTTGTTGATTTGATTATGTGCAAAAACATAAACTTTTGCCTCAAGTAAAGAATTTCTCTGATTTTACTGGAGCGTCAAACAATTCTTAAATTTTTACACAGTATTTATATGCAAATTCTATAAGTTGTCCTAATTTTTCAGAATTTGTAGAGACAGGGAAGTATGGCTATACCTATACTACAGATCTTCACAGACTGTTCTGTTTTTGACAGATTCTGTTTTCAATGCATAGTTTGCTTGTTTCCTAGTTTCTATGGCTTATATTGCTCAATATAAATTGTGGAAATGATAAGGTACAGTAGGAATTGTGTGAGAACAATTATTAATCTTGTCTTTGACAGTACCAAAGTGATTGATTTGTTTTATCATACTAACCTATCTCACGAAGTTCCGTTAAGTTTTGTGTGATTGAAGTTTTCAAGTTTTGGGTGAGATATCGATATGAGGAGAAGAAGGAGTGAAAAGAACCTAAGCTTGGGGATGCCCAAGATATCCTGTAACAGTCCAGATGCTTCCATTGCCATTTGTAATATATTCTCATGTGGAACCTTCTAAGTTTGCCCTCATGTGGTTGAATAGAAATAATTTGTGCTTCATGACTTTCATCGTTCATCATGGCATCATCACATAAATTATGTTGCATCATATGCTTGTGCTTGTTGTGAGTGGGTGTTTTGTGGTGTGGAGTGGAGAGAGCTTCATGTGATGTCTTGGTAGAAAACCCCTCCTCAATTTCTATAGAAACTTTGCCCAACTCCCTCTTTCCAAATATTGCAATATGTAGAATTTTTTGCATGCTAAATAAATTCTGTAAAATGTTGCACTCTTCATATATATTCTGTTATGCTCATAAAAATTTGTTCTCAACCAGGTTGAAGTTTTTTGCTCTACATCTTGGCAAAAACAGAATGTTTTAATAATTAGATATGAATTAAATTGTTTGTCCTAAAAATGCCAATTTAATTTTTGTAAACTAGTGCATATTTCTTTGAGTCTGAACATATTTTTATTTTTGCTCCAAACATTCCTGTCTTTTCTCTGTGATTTTTGCTATGTGTGGTTTTTATATAAAAAAACCCTTCTTCTATGTGTGAGAGAGAGAGGTCAGCCATCCTGGGCCTCGTCCCCTCTCCTGTCCCAGCAAGCAGGCGCCTCCCGTAGCCCAACTCGCAGCAGACGGCTACCTGCTCCGTCGTCCCTCTCCGTCTCTGTCAGAGACAGTGAGAGAGAGCGAGTGCCGGCGCCGTGAGCTCACGGATGTCGAGGAGCGCCCCTTTTCCCTCCTATTTAGCCGGCCCGCACCCCTAGGGTGCCCCTTCTTCCCTCTCGCGCCGCCACCTCTCTTCTTTCCCCCTCGCCTCCTTCCCCTTCATCGATCCTCCTGGTAAGTATGTGAGAGCAGAGGGAGATTCAGAGAGAGCAGGAGGTTCAGAGAGCAGCTCGGTCTTCGCCGCCGACGTCCTCGTCTCTGGTGGCCTTCTCCGCTCCTTCAAGGATGCCCTGGAGATCCCCGACGACGCCCTCAATCCGTTCCCGGAGTTAGGAGGAGCAGAGCTCGTCCTCATCGCCGGCCTCTTCAACGTCTTCTTCGCGCACCGGGAGCCCTGCTGATTCGCGCCGCCTTCCGCCGTCTCCGGTCACCGTGGGCGTGCACCGGCTCTAGCAGCACCCCCTCGGTGAGCTGGCGCTCCTCCCCTTCCCCATCTCTTGTTGTTCCCGTCGCGTAGCTGTCGCCGTTGCCGCCATGCCCGAGCCGAGCATGAGCTCGTGCTCGAGCTCCTCGCTGCTGCACGCGTAGCCGTTAGATGACCATGGGAGCGGGTTCCCCTCGTGGTCCGCGTTCCCCGCCGGTGGATCTCCTCGCCGGAATCTGCCACCGTTGGCGCGAGTGGCCGCGCCGTCGCCGTCGTTGCCTCTCTGTTGCAAAGCAGAGGAAGGCAGGTCCTTGAGAGGTCAAGAGGGGCGATCCCCCTCTTCTGTCCACATCAGGCGTGTAGCACAGTGGTTGCGCGGTTCTGTTACAACCCGTAGGTGGTCGGTTCGACCCCCCCCCCCCCCCACGACTGATTAATCCCCCTTTTTCCCTGTTGAGTGAGGCCCTGACAAGTGGGCCCTGGCCCCACTTGTCATCCTCAGGGGAGCCCTGGTGTCACTGCCAGTGGGACCCCCTTGTTTTTTTAATATATTCTGTTGTTTTGTTTCTTTCTATTTTAGGGAAAAAATCCAGTTCTGGACATGGCCATATTTGGCAGTAGCCAAATAGGGCAAGATTTCACTTATAAGTCATGGTTGGTTTTGTGTTGTTTTTCTTTTTAGTGTTGTGGGAGTTTTCCCTACAGGAACATATGAGTGTGATATATGATTTTGGGGTAGAAAAATCCTAGGAATCCAATGGTGGCATGGTTTCTGTCATTTGAGCAACTTTGTAAAATGTTAATTTGTGATGAGGTGGCATTTTGTTATTTTTGTATGATTTAATTCTTGCATGATTTGGGAGACCTGCCAACAAGGAAGTGGTAGTGTTTTGTGGGCACTAGGCCTGGTATTTTTCCTTGCCATGATAAACTTGTGGTTTAGTGGGTTTCTTGTTGTAAACATGCTAAGAAATATTACTGTTTTCATTGCTCAAATATTTCTAAGTGTTAGAACTGCTATTTTCTTCCCATGTTGTGTTGATGATTCCCATGGATATAGTGTTCCTTTGGGGTTGGTCCAATGCCATGAATTGTTGTGCTTGTCACCCTCTGTCATTTGGTGTCTTCACCTTGCCAAAGAGATTTTTGCATTCTAGAGTTAATTGCTGTCAAAGTTGCTATGGGCTATAAACTGCTGCTATTCTCTTAGTGAAATTTGACTAAGTCTGAGAATCTGTAGTTATTTTCATGCCATGTTTAGGGGATGCTACCAAGTGATCTGTGATGGTTTAGCTCATGCTCAGTGCTAGTGTTTTGTAGTAGTTGATGCCCTCTATCACCCTGTTAATTTTCATGCCATGAAATGCCCTCTAGCATATATAAAAGTTGCTGTCAAGTTGCTGTCATGTTAACTCAGATTCTATAAAACTGGAATTTTCACTAAGTCCCTAAAAACTGATTCAACATGCCATCTTGTGAGCATATTTGCCATTGATCCATGCTTCCTTTCATGTTGCTGTAGAAAGATGATTTGTTAAGCTTGCTGTGTACTTCATGCCCATGCCTTGTTTGTGATTTAAAACCTTCTGTAGCTCTGGATATGTGTGTTGCAAGATGACATGTTGCTGTTTGTGGACAGATTGTGTGTAGAATTGTTTTGTGACTTGTGAGAGCTATACTCCATTGTTTTGCATGATCTTTAGCTCTATTCTTGCTAGATTTTTCATTTCCTATCCAGTGGCATCCTTGGAATACCAAGGAATAACCCATGGCCTCCCTCATCTTGTGTTTCGTCTCCGTTAACGTCCGTACCTTGCCGGGAGTGTACCGTGAGCTACGCTACTCCGTTTGCAACGTTCTACATATGCATTTGCATCGATTTTGCATGAAGCATTCATATTTGACATGATCATGCATGTTCAAATAACTAAACCTCGGGTTCTGTCCAGAATACTAAAGAACTTAATAATTGCATAAAAAACATGACTAGCATAGGGTTGCCATGTTAAATACTTCAACTTGGTCATGCATCATCTTGTTTGTGCATTGCACCTTGTTTGTATGTTTATTTTGTGTTGTTTCTCTTTGGGTAGACGCGAGTGTTGAACCTGGGTACGAGGATCCAGGAGAGTACAACTACGAGGACCCAGCTCTTTGTCCCTCTGAAGAACCAACATGCAAGATGATCATACCCGGATCCCGACACTATTTTTGCCTTGCTAGATGTCTCGCTTTTACCGTTATGTTATGTTACCTACCACTTAAACTGTCAGCCCTCCTAAATTGCCATGAAAGCCTCTAACCCCTCCACTACCTAGCAAAACATTGATTGGCTATGTTACCGCTGCTCAGCCCTTATCTTATAGCGTTGCTAGTTGCAGGTGCAAGCTTTCCATGTGTCAACATGGTTATTTGGTTATATCACTCTATTTACTGTTATTTAAATTAATGCACATATATATTTGGCAACGGTGGAAGGCTTGGCCTTTTGCTCAGTGTTTTGTTCTGCTTTTGCCGCACTAGTTCCGAGTACCGGTGTTTTATTCCATATTTTGCGCTCCTAACTTGCTCGGGGTTGTTATGGGGACCCCCTTGACCATTCGTTTTAGATTAAAACTTGTCTGTCAAGACCCAACTTTGGTACTACATTTGCTAAACAACTTAATAAAATTGCATAGGGCATAACTACCCCGTGGATAATTAATCAACCCCCGGGCCAGTGCTCCTCATGAGTGTTGGTCCAACCTGTCAACCGCCGGTGGCCGCCAGGGGCAACTCTGTGATTGGCCTACCGGAAGTTTGGACAATCCGTTGTGTCCTGAGAATGAGATACGCGGCTCCTATCGGGTTCGTCGACACGTCGGGCGGTCTTGCTAGACTTGTTTTACCTTTCTCAAATGTCTTGCGTGAGGAATTCCGGTTTACTTCAGGCTATCTCGAGGTTGCGGTTTTCCAGTGGAACTGCCTAGGAAGATCACGAGATTCGTGGTCGAGGTTATTCCCGCGGCGTGTGCTTAGTTTGTGATGGATGAGTTGGAGCACCCCTGCAGGGTTAACTCTTTCGGAAAGCCATGCCCGCGGTTACGTGGCAACTTGGAAATTTGTTTAACACCCGGTAACAGTAAACTTGAAGAAAACTCAATAAAATACACCAACTGTGTGCGTAATCGTGACTGTCTCTGCTCGTGAACATGAACCGAGAGAGAACACGGTGGGGTTATGATTGATGTAAGTAGGTGTTCAGGATCACTTAGTGATCATGCTAGTTCACGACCGTCTTTCGTAGGCCATCGTATTTACATACATGTTCTCGTAAGTTAGCCACCAAATACATGCTTAGCGCTTGCTGCAGCCTCACCACTTAACCAATTCCTCACCCAAAGGCTTACATAGTTTCGGTACCCGGGTTATGAGATTGCTGAGTCCCTGTGGTTCACAGATTACAACAATACAGGTGCAGGTGTTGACGAGTACATGCCAGGCGATGTGACTCAGCTCCAGTGGGAGTACGATGAAGAAAGTAGGCGTATGTATGTTACGTATCCTGATGAGTAGGGAGCTCCGTGGTGGCGATCCTGGGATAGCAAGACAGTTTATCATTGCTTCTTTTATCGTTTGATTTCGTCCGTAGCCGGACCCTGTCTTCTGAATGATGTATGAATAATTTGTGTGAACTTGTAAGATAGCTTGTGGCGAGTGTAAGCCAACTCATATACTCATCTCTTCCTACATGTATGCAATGTTTATTGTACTTGCGAAACGACTAGATGCGCTTCTATCCCCGTCGAGGCCCTCGTGCCTTAATAGGGATATGACCGCATCTTGGGCGTGACACACCCCAAGGTAATATTCAAGGAAGATCCAAGCAACTAAGCTTGAGGATGCCCCGGAAGGCATCCCCTCTTTCGTCTCCAACATTATTGGTAACCTTACTTTGGGCTATATTTTTATTCGTCACATAATATGTGCTTTGCTTGGATCATCATTATATTTTGTTATTTTCTGTTAGGTGTTATTTATAATCTAGTTTTTCAATAAAAAGTTCCAAGAATTGCCTTAGGATGCTTGCATTGCATGTTTGATGTGTGTTGTGTAAAAACAGAAACTTTCTCTGTAGTGTTTGAATTTTCATATTTTACTGGAACGTGGAAAGTTTCTGAAATTTTGACATAGTGTTGTCATATAAATTATTATGACGTCCTAAATTTTCATAATTTTTGAGTTAAATAAGTATACTATTTTCATAAATTTCTACAGACTGTTCTGTTTAGACAGATTACTGTCATAGTTTTGTTATCTACTTATCCTATAGTTTCCATGGCCTATATTTGTAGATATAAATTGTGGAAATGATAGTAAACAGTAGATGATGTTTGGAAATTATTGTGCAACTTGTCTTGGCAGTACAAGAAGTGTGGACTTATTCTTATGTGTACTAAACTATCTCACGAGTTCTTTTCGAGTTTTTGTGGATGAAGTTTTTAGGATTTAGGGAAACCGTGATATAAAAGGAATTAAGGAGACACAAAAGCACAAGCTTGGGGATGCCCAAGGCATCCCAAGATAATATTTCAAGAAGTCTCAAGCATCTAAGCTTGGGGATGCCCCAGTAGGCATCCCACCTTTCTTCATCAACAATTATCGGTTAGTAGCGGTTGAGCCGAAGTTTTTTGCTTCTTCACATGATGTGTGCTATTCTTGGAATGTCATTTTATTTTGTTTTGCTTGCTATTTTAATAAAATACTTAGATCTGAAAGTTTTTAGATGAGAGAGAGTTCTCAAATGGCTACCCATTTACTTAACTACTCGCTTGATCTTCACTTATATCTTTTTGGGGTAGCTTGTCATTAACTCTTGTGCTTCACTTATATCCTATGAGTAAATTGTTGAATGAATTGAATACCCTGAAGTTGAAATTATATGTTCATATCATGCCTAGTAGTAGCTTCACATTGGGTTTAGAAAGTGAAATCTTTTGAAGCTTGACAATCACAATATTGGTCATACAAGCAATTCGTGAATGATTAGTATAAGGAAGAGAACTTTCACATACAAATATATTATCTTGGACATCTTCTATGATTGTGAATACCCATTAATTATTTTCAAACTTGAGCAAATTAGTTGAAGTTGGACAAGGAACACAACGTAATGAGTTATGGTTGTGTATATTTGCATAGAAGTTATATTGTTATGGATCCTCCAACATGTGGTGTTTGCTTAGGATCTTTTGCTAGCCAAAAATTCGTACTAAGTAGAGATACTACTTGTGCATCCAAAAACCCTTAAACCCAGTTTCTTGCCATGAGTGTCCACCATACCTACCTATGGATTGAATACGACCCGTCAAGTAAGTTGTCATCAGTGCAAAAAGGCAATAAAAATTGCTTCTAAATGTGTTTGATCATTTAGTGTAAGAGAAAATTGAGCGTTGTACAAACTTGTGATGGCAAAGTAATAAAAGTGACGGACTGCATAATAAAGGTTGCTATCATAAGGGGCAATATAACGTGACATTCTTTTGCATTAAGGGATTGTGCATACAAAACCAAAAAGCGCATGACAACCTCTGCTTCCCTCTGCGAAGGGCCTATCTTTTACCTTTCAGTATTTACTTTTATGCAAGAGTCAATAGTATGCATTCTCATTTCAACCTCAATTATTCTCTAGTTGGCAAGCATCATGTGGTGGGGAAAGATCTAGGCACATGTGGCCAGTCAAATATATTTGATCATGACTTATTATTGTTGACAATTATCTCTATGATAAATGAGTTGGGAGGCGAAACATTAAGCCCCTATCATTCTCTGTGTTCGATGGATGCCATTTGTTCTAAAAATATGCTTTGAGTACTAGCAATCATAGAAGACTATATGATGATTGAGTATGTGGAGCTCTTACTTAGACTTTGTTGAGAATAAGTTGAATTGCAATTGTTTGGTGACTAAGAACATAGGTTGTTAAGTTTCAAGAGAATTCATTGTTTGAACTATAACATCTGAATTGGTTGCTACTTTATCATGATGAGTTTTATGAGAAAGAGTTGCTGTTATGATGCTAGGAAAAGTGGTTGAAATTATCACTGATCAAACTTATGCACTATGCTAGCATTCACACTTCATAAATTATTTTCTTTTATCATTTACCTACTCGAGGACGAGTAGGAATTAAGCTTGGGGATGCTGATATGTCTCCAACGTATCTATAATTTATGAATTATTCATGCCATATTTACAATAATTTTATATGGTTTTGGTATGATTTGCATGGAACTAACCCGGACTGCCGCTGTTTTCAGCAGAACTACCGTGGTGTTGTTTTTTGTGCAGAAATAAAAGTTCTCTAAATGCAACAAAACTTTTTTACGATTTTTTTTGGAACAAAAGAGGCACTAGAAGCTTAGTGGGAGGGACAGAAGAGCCACGAGGTGGGCACAACCCACCAGGGCGTGCCAGCCCCCTCTGGCGCGCCCTGGTGTCTTGTGGGCCCCTCGTGGCCCATCTTCACGTGAAACCGACGCCCAAAAATCCTATATATTCAGAAACCCCTAGAAATAATCCTAGATCAGAAGTTCCGCCGCCACAAGCCTCTGTAGCCACGAAAAACCAATCTAGACCCCGTTCCGGCACCCTCACGGAGGGGGAAATCATCACCGAAGGCCATCTTCATCATCCCTATGGTCTCCATGATGAGGAGGGAGTAGTCCACCTCGGGGCTGAGGGTTTGTACCAGTAGCTATGTGTTTAATCTCTCTCTCTCTCTCTCTCTCGTGTTCTTGATTTGGCACGATCTTGATGTATCGCGGGCTTTGTTAATATAGTTGGATCATATGGTGTTTTCCCCTCTCTATCTTGTTGCCATGAATTGAGTTTTCCCTTTGAGATTTCGTTATTACCGGATTGAATACTTTTATGGATTTGAGAGCACTTGATCTATGTCTTGGCACTCAACTCACGGATTCCCGAGGTGACATTGGGGCAATCTATGCATAGGGGTTGATGCACGTTTTCGTCCTACTTTCTCCGGTAGAAATCTTGGGGCACTCTTTGAGGTTCTTTGTGTTGGATTGAGTATTATGAATCTCAAATTGTTTGATGCGTATCGTATAATTAACTCATGGATACTTGTGGTGACATTGGAGTATCTAGGTGACATTAGAGTTGATTGATGCGTATCGTATGGTGTTATTTTAGTACGAACTCTTAGATAGATCGATCGGAAAGGATAACTTGGTGTTATTTTACTGTGAACTCTTGGATAGATCGATCGGAAAGGATAACTTTAAGGTGGTTTCGTACCCTACAAACAATTTCTTCTTATGTTCTCCCCTAGATAAGAACTTTGGAGTGATTCTTCGTTGCACGTTGAGGGATGGTTATGTGATCCAATTATATTAGCATTGTTGAGAGATTGCACTAGCGAAAGTACGGACCCTAGGCCTTGTTTTCAAGCATTGCAATACCGTTTGTGCTCACTTTTGTTACTTGCTACCTTGCTGTTTTTTATTGTTGCTATTACAAAAATCAATACCTACTATCATTACTACACTTGTATCACCATCTCTTCACCGAACTAGTGCACCTATACAATTTACCATTGTATTTGGTGTGTTGGGGACACAAGAGACTTTTTATTATTTGGTTGCCGGGTTGTTTGAGAGAGACTATCTTCATCTTACGCCTCCCACGGATTGATAAACCTTAGGTCATCCACTTGAGGGAAATTTGCTACTGCCTACAAAACTCTGCGCTTGGAGGCCCAACACGAGTCTACAAGAACAAGTAGTGTAGTAGACATCACCTAGCATGTACAGACATGGCCTCGGAACACAGGAGACCGAAAGGTCGAACATGAGTCATATAGTAGATATGATCAACATGGAGATGTTCACCATTGAAGCCACCCCATCTCACGTGATGATCGGACTTGGCTTGGTGGATTTGGATCATGTCACACTTAGACAATCTGAGGGATGTTGATTTGAGTGGGAGTTCTTTATTAATATGATTAATTGAACTCATTATCATGAACATAGTCTAAAGTTGTCGTTGCAAAATTATGTTGTAGATCAATGGCTCGCGCAGTAGCTCCCCTGAATTTTAATGCGTTCCTAGAGAAATCTAAGTTGAAAGATGATGGAAGTAACTATGCGGACTGGTTCCGTAATCTGAGGATTATCCTCACGGCTTCGCAAAAGGCTTATGTCCTTGATGCACCGCTCGGTGACCCACCCCCTCCAGTTTTGTCTGCAAAAGTTGTGAACGTCTGGCAGGCGTGTTTTGATGACTACTCGATAGTTCAGTGCGCCATGTTGTACGGCTTAGAATCGGGACTTCAAAAGCGTTTTGAATGCCATGGAGCATATGAGATGTTCCAGGAGTTGAAGTTAGTATTTCCAGCAAATGCCCGAATCGAGAGGTATGAGACCTCCGATAAGTTCTTCGCCTGCAAGATGGAAGAGAATAGTTCTGTTAGTGAGCACCTACTCAGAATGTCTGGTAGTACAACCGTTTGAATGATTTGGGAGTTGAGCTTCCTCCTGAAACGGTCACTGACAGAATTCTCCAGTCACTGCCATCTAGCTACAAAGGCTTCGTGATGAACTATAATATGCAAGGGATGGACAAGTCTGTCTCCGAGTTATTCGCGATGCTGATAGTCACGGAAGTAGAAATCAAAAAGGAGCATCAAGTGTTGATGGTGAATAAAACCACTAGTTTCAAGAAAGGTAAGGGAAAGAAGGGAAACTTCAAGAAGGGTGGCAAGCAAGTTGCCGCTCCTATGAAGAAACCCAAGGCTGGACCCAAGCCTGAGACTGAGTGCTTCTATTGCAAGGGGACTGGCCATTGGAAGCGGAATTGCCCCAAGTACCTGGCTGATAAGAAGGCTGGCAACGTCAACAAAGGTATATTTGATATACATGTTATTGATGTATACCTCACTAGCTCTCGCAGTAGTGCCTGGGTATTTGATACTGGTTCGGTTGCTCATATTTGTAACTCGAAACATGAACTATGGAATAAACGGAGGCTAGCGAAGGATGAAGTGACGATGCGCGTCGGAAATGGTTCCAAGGTTGATGTGATCGCCGTCGACACACTCGCTCTTCAATTACCATCGGGATTAGTAGTAAACCTAAATAATTGTTATTTGGTGCCAGCGTTGAGCATGAACATTATATCTGGATCTTGTTTATTGCGAGACAATTTTTCATTTAAATCAGAGAATAATGGTTGTTCTATTTATATGAGTAACATCTTTTATGGTCATTGATATGTCTCCAATGTATCTATATTTTTTGCTTGTTCCATGCTGTTATATTATCATTCTTGGATGTTTTACAATCACTTTATAGAAACTTTATATCATTTTTTGGGACTAACCTATTGACATAGTGCCAAAGTACCAGTTGCTATTTTTGTTTGTTTTTTACTTCGCAGAATATCAGTAACGGGGTCCAATCATGACGAAACGTTTTGGAGATTTTTTTTGGACCAGAAGACACCCAGTGGGCCAAAGAAGTGCGAGAGAGGTGGGCTGTGGAGGCCACAATCCACCAGGGCGCGCTAGGGGGCCCCCGGCGCGCCCTCATGGGTTGTGCCCTCCACGGGGTCCCCCTCCACCGCCTCTGATGCCTATGAATACCCAAATATTCAGAAAACCCTAGGGGAGTCGACGAAAAACACATCCAGCCGCCGCAAGTTCCAGAGCCTCAAGATCCAATCTAACACCATCACAGAGGGGTTCATCTTCTTCATAGGTGCCTCTCCGATGATGCGTGAGTAGTCCAACATAGACCTACGGGTCCGTAGGCAGTAGCTAGATGGCTTCCTCTCTCTATTTTGATTCTCAATACAAGGGTCTCTTGGAGATCTATTTGATGTAAACTTTTGCGGTGTGTTTGTTGGGATCCGATGAATTTTGATTTCATGATCAGTTTCTATCCATGAATATTATTCGAGTCTTCTACGATCTCTTATATGCATGATTGCTTATAGCCTCGTATTTCTTCTTCGAATCTTTGGTTTAGTTAGGCCAACTAGATCGATTTTTCTTGCCATGGGAAGAGGTGCTTTGTGATGGGTTCGATCTTGCGGTGTCCTTTCCCAGTGACAGAAGGGGCAGCAAGGCACACATGTATCATTGAAATTAAGGATAACAAGATGGGGTCTATTCCTACATGAACAGATCTTGTCTACATCATGTCATCGTTCTTATTGCATTACTCCGTTTTATCATGAACTTAATACACTAGATGCATGCTGGATAGCGGTCGATGTGTGGAGTAATAGTGGTAGATGCAGACAGGAGTCGGTCTACTTATCTTGGATGTGATGCCTATATAATGATCATCGCCTTGGATATCGTCATGATTATTTGATCTTCTATCAATTGCCCAACAGTAATTTGTTCACCCACCGTGTGCTATACTCATGAGAGAAGCCACTAGTGAATCCTACGGCCCCCGGGTCTACTTTTCCAACATATTGCTTTCCGATCTATCTTTTTGCCTCTTTTGTTTTCAGATCTACTAAACCAAAAACCCAAAAATATATTGCTGCACTTTTTATTTGCCCTTTTTATTTTGTGTTCTTGAGAGATCTATCTCTCCGATCTATCATTACCTAATCTATCTTTTTACCGTAGAGAGATTGACAACCTCTCTTACGCGTCGGGTTGCAAGTATTTGTTATTTGTGTGCAGGTGCTGCTTATTAGGTGGTGGTGATCCTCCTACTGGTTCGATACCTTGGTTTCATAACTGAGGGAAATACTTACCGTCGCTTTGCTGCATCATCCCTTCCTCTTTGGGGAAATACCGACGCAGTCTCAAGCCACGTCAAAAGGAATTTCTGGCGCCGTTGCCGGGGAGGAAGCGGTCTCTTCTACGTGCCAAGCTCTGGCGCCGAGGAGACACCATCATCATCTACCAGGTTCCTAATCACAAATCTCATCTCCTTGCAATTACATTATTTGCCATTTGCCACTCGTTTTCCTCTCCCCCACTTCACGAATTTGCCGTTTTATTCGCCCTCTTTTTCGTTTGCCTTTTTCTCGTCAGATCTCTTGCCTTGTCATTATGGCTAGTTCTTCCTTTATTGCGTGTACTCCCGATAATGAGGTTCCTAATTTTAAGCAAAGGGGAGGGGAGAACCTAAAAGATGCTTGGTATAGGATTTGCAATGCTCATAATAGATCAATCCGTAAGCAATCTACCGTTGTTCTTCTTCACAGTTTTTATGTGGGCATCACTACTTGGTATAGATTCGTCCTTGATACGATTACCGGTGGGAATTTCTTGATGAGTCCATCTTTGGATGCTTTCAATGCTATGGGAAGTTTAGTGGGATCACCACCTCTTATGATCAATGAAACAACTTTAACTCTTGAACATGTTATGAAGAGATTAGAAGCTATTGAAAAAAAGGTGATTACCAAAGAACATCTTGAAGATTTCGATAATAAAATGCATAATCTTGCTAATAAAATTGGGGCTAAGGCGGGAGATGCCTTTAAATTGTTAAAGGCAAAAGAAACCATAGTTAAAGAAAGGGTAGAAGAGAGTCCTTACCGGATTGATAAGTTGGAATAGATTTTTAGTAACTTGGGTTTGGCTTTTTCTTCTGTCAAAACTATTGAAAAAACTCCCATAAAAATTTGCAAAACTTCGCAAATCACTAAGAACAAAGTTGCTACACCTAGTGGCCACAAGGGAGATCTTAAAATGATTAGTATTCATCCCGACTTTGTTGAAATTGTAAGAGACCCTATTTATAAGAATGAATTCTTTGGTCTTTTTCCTAGAAGTGTTGTCATTGAGAGCCTGCATGCTAAATCCCTGAAAAATTCTAGTTGTGTGATTGAGGAGTTGAAAACCAAAGATGACAATACTTGAAACTATGCGTTATGCCTAGCCAGGGGCGTAAAACGATAGCGCTTGTTGGGAGGCAACCCAATGAATAAATTTATTTTTTCTTTTTTTCTTTCTGTTTTTGAGTGTTGAAACAATTATGTCTCTGTTATGATTGTGTTTTTATGGTTTATTTAGTGTTTGTGCCAAGTAGAGCCTTTAGGATGATTCATAAGATGAGTAGAAGCGATGCTGAATCTGAAACAGAAACTTTGCATCCAGTGTTTGAATTTTCATTTTTTACTGGACCGTGATCTTGAGCTGAAATTTTAACACAGTGTTGCTATACAAATTCTTTACGTTGTCCTAATTGTTCAGAATTTTTAGAGTTACAGAAGTATGTTTAGAGTACAGATTACTACAGACTGTTCTGTTTAAGACAGATTCTGTTTTCGTTGCATTGTGTGCTTGTTTTGATGAATCTATGGGTTATATTGATGGGTATGAGCCATGGTAAAGTTAAAATAAAGTAGGTATAATGCAATAATAAAATATGAATGGGTTTGTAACAGCACCTAAAGTAGTGATTTGCTTTATTATACTAACGGATCTCACGAAGATTTTGTTGAGTTTTGTGTGATTGAAGTTTTCAAGTTTTGGGTGAGATCACGATGGATGAAGGAATAAGGAGTGAAAAGAGCCTATGCTTGGGGATGCTACAGAACCCCCAAGATATATACAAAGAGAAACAAGCAACTAAGCTTGGGGATGCCCCCGAGTGGCATCCCCTCTTTCTTCTAACGACCATCTGTATTTTACTTGGAGCTATATTTTTATTCGTCACATATCATGAGTTTTGCTTGGAGCATCTTGTATCATTTGTGTCTTTGCTTGCTTTGCTTGTTAGTTTGTCACTTGTATCCTTTCTGCACACACCTATTTGGTAGAGCCAAAATTATGCTATGATTTGTTAGAATTGCTCTCTATGCTTCACTTAAACTTTTTGAGCTATAGAATTGCTCTAGTGCTTCACTTATATCTTTTTGAGCATGGTGTGCTTGGAAATTTTTGTAGAAATACTCTCAGGCTTCACTTAGATTAATTTGAGAGTTAGAAAATTTTGTAGAAATTCTCTCATGCTTCACTTATACTATTTTGAGAGATGAAAACTCTATGCTCATGTGCTTCACTTAAATTTGTTTGAGCTAGTCAAAAAGCAATGGCAATATATGAAACTAGTCCCAAAGTGATAGATATCCAAGGAGGATATAATAAAAACTTTCATGAAGATCATTGGACAAATTAAACTTGATTCCTTGTAATAGTTTTGAAACATGATGATAGTAATATGTGAGTCATGTTAGTGAGTAATTATGCTTTAGTAGGAATATTGGTGTTAACGTTTGTGATTCCCTATGCAAGTACGAAAGTCAATAGTTATGCAATGAAATTAGATCCTACTTGTGGTGCATTATTCGGTGTTAGTTATGCTCAATGCTCGCTTATGTGAATTTTTGTTTCTTGGTTTGGTTGCTTCTCAATCTATTTGCTAGCCTCCATTTGTACTAAGTAGAAATACTACTTGTGCATCCAAAATCCTTAAACCAAGTTTTGCCTTATGAGTCCATCATACCTACCTATATGCGATATTTCCATGCCGTTCCAAGCAAATTTGTATGTGCCATCTCTAATTTTCAAAATAAACTTCTCTTTTCTGTGCTCGTACTGCTCATGAAACGGTGGGGAGTGTCCAATATTTTTCCATGCTAGATGTGTTATTCTAAAGATGAGTGTTTATTCACTTGTCATTGCACGAGAGTGCGGCGGTAATAGGGATGCCCATTACCGAAATGAAAAAGAAAAAAAATATTTACTTTATGTTGTCAAATAATAAATTCCTTGTAAAGTGTTGGTATGGAAGGCAACCGTGGATACGGCTCGCCATGGAATGTGAAAGAATGGTGGAAAAAGGAATAAACTTTATTTTCTGTTTGGGAACCGCCTATGATATATCTAGCATGGAAAGTATTGTGAGCTACTTTGTCATTTTCGTTGACAGGAAAGGCATGCCACCCAAACTAGTTTTCTCTCTCAATTTAAAACTTTGAGCTCTGGCACCTCTACAAATCCCTACTTCCCTCTGCGAAGGGCCTATCTATTTACTTTATGCAATTTTTATTTTTTTACTTTGAGTCTCCATCTTCTCTTATAAAGCACCAACTAGGGGGCACTATGATCGTACTTGAGCATTGGGTATAGCTAATATTTGAGTGTGTTTCATGAATGGATCAATGATTGAGCATGATGGGCTAGGGATAACTTTCTTTAGTGTTGATATTTTGAAAGACATGGTTGCTTGTTGGCATGCTTGAGTATTGAAGTCATAATGTTCAAACTAGACTATTGCTTGGAATCATCTAAAAGTCCAAATATCCATGCTACAAAAGAAAAGAATATGAGATGAACATGTTAGGCAGCATTCCACATCAAAAATTCTGTTTTTATCATTTACCTACTCGAGGACGAGTAGGAATTAAGCTTGGGGATGCTTGTATGTCTCCAACGTATCTATAAATTTTGCTTGTTCCATACTGTTATATTATCATTCTTGGATGTTTTACAATCACTTTATAGCAACTTTATATCATTTTTTGGGACTAACCTATTGACACAGTGCCAAAGTGCCAGTTGTTGTTTTTGCTTGTTTTTTACTTCGCAGAATATCAGTACCAAACGGAGTCCAATCGCGATGAAACTATTTGGAGATTTTTTTGGACCAGAAGACACCCAGTGGGCCAAAGAAGTGCTAGAGAGGTGGGCTATGGAGGCCACAACCCACCAGGGCGCGCCAGGGGGCCCCCAGCGTGCCCTGATGGGTTGTGCCCTCCACGAGGGCCCCCTCCACCGCCTCTGATGCCTATAAATACCCAAATATTCAGAAAACCCTAGGGGAGTCGACAAAAAACACATCCAGCCGCCGCAAGTTCCAGAGCCTCAAGATCCAATCTAACACCATCACGGAGTGGTTCATCTTCTTCATAGGTGCCTCTCCGATGATGCGTGAGTAGTCCACCATAGACCTACGGGTCCGTAGGCAGTAGCTAGATGGCTTCCTCTCCTCTTTTGATTCTCAATACAATGGTCTCTTGGAGATCTATTTGATGTAAACTTTTGCGGTGTGTTTATTGGGATCCGATGAATTTTGAGTTCATGATCAGTTTCTATCCATGAATATTATTTGAGTCTTCTTTGATCTCTTATATGCATGATTGCTTATAGCCTTGTATTTCTTCTTCGAATCTTTGGTTTATTTAGGCCAACTAGATCGATTTTTCTTGCCATGGGAAGAGGTGCTTTGTGATGGGTTCGATCTTGCGGTGTCCTTTCCCAGTGACAGAAGGGGCAGCAAGGCACGCATGTATCGTTGCCATTAAGGATAACAAGATGGGGTCTATTCCTACATGAGGGAAATACTTACCGTTGCTGTGCTGCATCATCCCTTCTTCTTTGGGGAAATACCGACGCAGTCTCAAGCCACGTCAGTCATGCACCCAATGTGAATGGTTTATTCTTGTTGAATCTCGATAGTAGTGATACACACATTCATAACATTGATGCCAAAAGATGCAAAGTTAATAATGATAGTACCACTTTCTTGTGGCACTGCCACTAGGTCATATTGGTGTAAAACACATGAAGAACCTCCATGCTGATGGACTTTTAGAATCACTCGATTTTGAATCGCTTGATACATGCGAACCATGCCTCATGGGCAAGATGACGAAAACCCCGTTCTCCGGTACAATTGAGCGGGAAAGTGACTTGTTGGAAATCATACATGCTGATGTGTGTGCTCCGATGAGTGTTGAGGCGCGCGGTGGATATCATTATTTTCTTACCTTCACTGATGATTTGAGTAGATATGGGTATATTTAAATGAAACACAAGTCTGAAACATTTGAAAAGTTCAAACAATTTCATAGTGAAGTAGAAAATCATCGTAACAAGAAGATAAAGTTTCTACGATCTGATCGTGGTGGAGAATATCTGAGTTATGAGTTTGGCATACATTTAAGACAGTGTGGAATTGTTTCACAACTTATGCCACCTGGAACACCACAACGTAATGGTGTGTCCGAGCGTTGTAATCGTACTCTATTAGATATGGTGCGATCTATGATGTCTCTCACTGATCTGCCACTATCGTTTTGGGGTTATGCATTAGAGACAGCCGCATTCACTTTAAATAGGGCACCATCTAAGTCCGTTGAGACGACACCGTATGAATTATGGTTTGGCAAGAAACCTAAGCTATCGTTTCTTAAAGTTTGGGGCTGTGAGGCTTATGTGAAAAGGCTTTAGCCTGATAAGCTCGAACCCAAAGCGGACAAATGCCTCTTCGTAGGATACACTAAGGAAACTGTTGGGTACACCTTCTATCTCAGATCTGAAGGCAAAGTCTTTGTTGCCAAGAATGGATCCTTTCTGGAGAAGGAGTTTCTCTCGAAAGAATTGAGTGGGAGGTAGGTAGAACTTGATGAGGTTGTTGAACCGTCACTTCAGTTGGAGAGTAGCATGACGCAGAAAGATGTTTCTGTGGCGCCTACACCAAAGGAAGAGGAAGCTAATGATTATGATCCTAAAACTTCAGCTCAAGCTACTACTAAGCCTCGTTGGTCGACAAGGACTCATACCGCCCCTGAGTGGTACGACAATCCTGTCTTGGAGATCATGTTGTTAGACAACGGTGAACCTACGAGCTATGAAGAAGCAATGGCGGGCCTGGATTCCAACAAATGGCTAGAGGCCATGAAATCCGAGATAGGATCCAGGTATGAGAACAAAGTGTGTACTTTGGAGGACTTACCATATGATCGTAAGGCCATACAAAATAAATGGATCTTTAAGAAAAAGACGGAAGCGGACGGTAATGTCACCGTCTATAAAGCTTGACTTGTTGCAAAAGGGTTTTCACAAGTTCAAGGAGTTGACTACGATGAGACTTTCTCTCTCGTAGCGATGCTTAAGTCCGTTAGGATTATGTTAGCAATAGCTGCATTTTTCGATTACGAGATCTGGCAGATGGATTTCAAAACAGCGTTCCTTAATGGTTTCCTTAAGGAAGAGTTGTATATTATGCAACCAGAAGGTTTTGTTGATCCTAAAAATGATGACAAAGTATGCAAGCTCCAGCGATCCATTTATGGACTGGTGCAGGCATCTTAGAGTTGGAATCTTCGCTTTGATGAGGTGATCAAAGCGTTTGGGTTCATACAAGTTTATGGAGAAGCTTGTATTTACAAGAAAGTGAGTGGGAGCTCTATAGCGTTTCTAATATTATATGTGGATGACATATTGCTGATTGGAAACAATATAGAACTTTTGAAAAGCATGAAGATATATTTGAACAAGAGTTTTTCAATGAAAGACCCGGGAGAAGCTGCTTACATATTAGGCATCAAGATCTATAGAGATAGATCAAGACGCTTAATAGGACTTTCAGAAAGCACATACCTTGATAAGGTTTTGAAGAAGTTCAAAATGGATCAGTCCAAGAAAGGGTTCTTGCCTATCTTACAAGGTGTGAAGTTGAGTAAGACTCAATGCCCAGCGACTACAGAGGATAGAGAAAAGATGAGTGTCATCCCCTATGCCTCAGCCATAGGCTCTATCATGTATGCAATGCTGTGCACAAGACCAGATGTCAGCCTCGCCATAAGTATGGCCGGGAGGTTTCAAAGTGATCCAGGAGTGGAACACTGGACAACGGTCAAAAATATCCTTAAATACCAAAAGAGGACTAAGGAGATGTTTCTCGTTTATGGAGGTGATCAAGATCTCGTTGTAAAGGGTTACGTCGATGCTAGCTGACGTGGCTTGAGACTGCGTCGGTATTTGCCCAAAGAGGAAGGGATGATGCAACACAGCGACGGTAAGTATTTCCCTCAGTTATGAAACCAAGGTATCGAACCAGTAGGAGGATCACCAACACTACATAAACAACACCTGCACACAAAGAACAAATACTTGCAACCCGACGCGAAAGAGAGGTTGTCAATCTCTCTACGGTAAAAAGATAGATTAGGATATGATAGATCTCTCAACAACACAAAATAAAAAAGGCAAATAAAAAGTGCAGCAAGGTAATTTTGGGTTTTTGGAATAATAGATCTGAAAACAAAAGCGGCAAAAAGATAGACCGGAAAGCAATATGTTGGAAAAGTAGACCCGGGGGCCGTAGGTTTCACTAGTGGCTTCTCTCATGAGTATAGCACACAGTGGGTGAACAAATTACTGTTGGGCAATTGATAGAAGATCAAATAATCTTGACGATATCCAAGGCGATGATCATTATACATGCATCACGTCCAAGATTAGTAGACCGAAATGATTCTGCATCTACTACTATTACTCCACACATCGACCGCTATCCAGCATGCATCTAGTGTATTAAGTTCATGGAAAAACGGAGTAATGCAATAAGAATGGTGACATGATGTAGACAAGATCTATTCATGTCGGAATAGACCCCATCTTGTTATCTTTAATAGCAATGATACATGCGTGCCTCGCTGCCCCTTCTGTCACTGGGAAAGGACACCGCAAGATCGAACCCATCACAAAGCACCTCTTCCCATGGCAAGAAAAATCGATCTAGTTGGCCTAACTAAACCAAAGATTCGAAGAAGAAATACGAGGCTATAAGTAATCATGCATATAAGATATCAAAGAAGACTCAAATAATATTCATGGATAGAAACTGATCATGAACTCAGAATTCATCGGATCCCAACAAACACACCGCAAAAGTTTACATCAAATAGATCTCCAAGAGACCATTGTATTGAGAATCAAAAGAGAGAGAGAAAGCCATCTAGCTACTGCCTACGGACCCGTAGGTCTATGGTGGACTACTCACGCATCATCGGAGAGGCACCAATGAGGATGATGAACCCCTCCGTGATGGTGTTAGATTAGATCTCGCGGTTCTGGAACTTGCGGTGGTTGGATGTGTTTTTCATCAACTCCCTTAGGGTTTCTGAATATTTGGGAATTTATAGGCATCAGAGGCGGTGGAGAGGCGTCCCGAGGAGGGCACAACCCATCAGGGCGCGCCCTGGTGGGTTGTGGTCTCCTCGACCTTCCTCTCTGGTACTTCTTTGGCTCACTGGATGTCTTCTGGCCCAAAAAAAACTACAAAAAGTTTGTCGCGATTGGACTCCGTTTGGTACTGATATTCTGCGAAGTAAAAAACAAGCAAAAATAGCAACTGGCACTTTGGCACTATGTCAATAGGTTAGTCCCAAAAAATGATATAAAGTTGCTATAATATGATTGTAAAACATCCAAGAATGATAATATAACAGCATGGAACAAGCAAAAATTATAGATACGTTGGAGACGTATCAGCATCCCTAAGCTTAATTCCTACTCGTCCTCGAGTAGGTAAATGATAAAAACAGAATTTTTTATGTGGAATGCTGCCTAACATGTTCATCACATATTCTTTTCTTTTGTAGCATGGACATTTGGACTTTTAGATGGTTCAAAGCAATAGTCTAGTTTTAACATAATATCTTTAATACTCAAGCATGCCAACAAGCAACCATGTATTTCAAAATATCAACACTAAAGAAAGTTATCCTTAGCCCATCATGCTCAATCATTGATCCATTCATGAAACACACTCAAATATTAACTACACCCAATGCTCCAGTATGATCATAGTGCCCCCTAGTTGGTGCTTTATAAGAGAAGATGGAGACTCAAATAAAAATAAAAAATGCATAAAGTAAATAGATAGGCCCTTCATAGAGGGAAGTAGGGATTTGTAGAGGTGCCAGAGCTCAAAGTTTAAATTGAGAGAGAAAAAATATTTTGAGTGGCATGCCTTTCCTGTCAACGAAAACGACAAAGTAGTTCACAATACTTTCCATGCTAGATATATCATAGGCGGTTCCCAAACATAAAGTAAAGTTTATTCCTTTTTCCACCATTCTTTCACAATCCATAGCTGGCCGTATCCGCGGTTGCCTTCCATACCAACACTTTCCAAGGAATTTATTATTTGACAACATAAAGTATTTTTTTTCATTTCGGGACTGGGCATCCCTATTACCGTCATACTCTCGTGCAATGACAAGTGAATAAACACTCATCTTGAGAATAACACATCTAGCATGGAAAAATATTGGACACCCCCTACCGTTTCATGAGCGGTACGAGCAAACAAAAAGAAAATTTATTTTGAAAATTAGAGATGGCACATACAAATTTGCTTAGAACGGCATGGAAATACCGCATATAGGTTGGTATGGTGGACTCATAAGGCAAAACCGGGTTTAAGGATTTTGGATGCACACGTAATATTTCTACATAGTACAAGTGGAGGCTAGCAAATAGATTGAGAAGCAACCAACCAAGGAAAAAAAATACATAAGCGAGCATTGAGCATAACTAACACCGAATAATGCACCATAAGTAGGATGTAATTTCATTGCAGAACTATTGACTTTCGTGCATGCATAGGGAATCACAAACCTTAACACCAATATTCCTACTAAAGCATAATTACTCACTAACATGACTCACATATCACTATCATCATGTCTCAAAACTATTACAAGGAGTTTAATTTGTCCAATGATCTTCATGAAAGTTTTTATTATATCCTCCTTGGATATCTATCACTTTGGGACTAGTTTCATATATTGCCATTGCTTTTGACAAGCTCAAACAAATTTAAGTGAAGAGCATGAGCATAGAGATTTCATCTCTCAAAATAGTATAAGTGAAGCATGAGAGGATTTATTCAAAATTTACTAACTCTCAAATTTATCTAAGTGAAGCATGAGAGTATTTCTACAAAAATTTCCAAGCACACCGTGCTCAAAAAGATATAAGTGAAGCACTAGAGCAATTCCATAGCTCAAAAAGTTTAAGGGAAGCATATAGAGCAATTCTAACAAATCATAGCATAATTTTGGCTCTCTCAAATAGGTGTGTCCAGCAAGGATACTAGTGACAAACTAAAAAGCAAAAGCAAGTAAAGACTCAAATGATACAAGACGCTCCAAGCAAAACTCATGATATGTGACGAATAAAAATATAGCTCCAAGTAAAATACCGATGGTTGTTAAAAGAAAGAGGGGATGCCACTCGGGGCATCCCCAAGCTTAGTTGCTTGTTTCTCTTTGGATATATCTTGGGGGTGCTGTAGCATCCCCAAGCTTAGGCTCTTTTCACTCCTTATTCCTTCATCCATCGTGATCTCACCCAAAACTTGAAAACTTCAATCACACAAAACTCAACAAAACCTTCGTGAGATCCGTTTGTATAATAAAGCAGATCACCACTTTAAGTACTGTTGCAAACCCATTCAAATTTTACTATTGCATTATACCTACTGTATTTTAACTTTACCATGGCTCATACCCTTCAATACAACCCATAGATTCATCAAAACAAGCACACAATGTGTCGTCGTTTTGTCACGACAGATGCCATGGGTAGGCTTATCGAGTGTGGTTGTAGCCGAAGGACGCCGACGGGCTCCGGGAGCGGGGTCAGGCACGAGCGGTGGCGGACACACGATGTACCCAGGTTCGGGGCCCTCCGGAGGAGGTAACACCCCTAGTCCTGCTTGGTCTAGTTTAGACAATGGTGAGGTTACAATGAGGCTCCTGGAGCTGTATGGCTAGGGGAGGAAGAAGGAGCTGGGCTGCCTTCGCTTCCTCTCTAGGTGGGTGTGATGTGTGTCGAACTGATCGCCCCTCGCATGGGGGAGTTCCGGGGGGTTTTATAGGCCAACCCCCCGGATTACAATACGAATAAAAGGCTATAGGAGGGCCCCAGCCGGCAGCCTCTCTGGCCGGCTGCGGGGCCCCCGGCTGAGGGGTCCTGTCGCTGGCGGGGCCCGCCGGCTGCAGGGTCCCGTCGGGAGACGGCGGGGCCCGCGAGGTAGGTCCCAAGGCCGGTCGCGTCGCGGCACGGACCGTCCTTCGGGGCGTCGTCTTGTGGCAACCGGCCGAGGTCAGCGGTACGGCCGGCCGCACTGTAGCCACACCGGGGCAGGTAATGGAGTGGTTGGAGGCGTGTCGGCACTGTGGGGAGTCCTGTCGCAATCGGCCAGGGTCGGAGGCACTGTCACCTCTACTGTGGCCACACGGGCACTGACCCCCGATGGGATGGGGTCCGCTATAGCCGCGCATCCCTGATAGTGGCATCCAATGCGTGGACGGCTAGGGGGCCAGGCATCTCCGTCCCTAGCCGGCCGGCAGGGCGTAGCCGGCAGGGCGTAGCCGGACCGTAGGGGGAGACGGCTAGCCCTCCAGTCGCTTCAGAAAGTTATAGTGGGTCGTTTGAGGCTACCCCGGGGTTATCCCCCCGACAGTAGTCCCCGAAGCCGGGGAGGCCCGCCGGTGAACGGAGGCGGGCCTCGCCGGCTTGAGTCTTGTTCTGTTTTACGCATGATCCAGGCACCAGCGGAGGTGGGAGCGCGGTGGCTGGCTCCGTAGCCGGCCGTCGCTTCGTGGGGCACCGCGAGCGCCTCGTCGAGCAGAGAAGGTGCGCCATGTGGGGGCGCCGCGGGCCGTGACCTGACAGGCCACGCGGTGGACAAGACCGGGCCATGGGGTGGGGCCCACCTCAGCCGCGGCCTCGGCCCGCGCGCGTGGATCCTCTGCGGCCTGGACCGTCGGTTGGAGTTCCCGGGGCGCGTTAATGCCTCCCGCGCGCGGGGGGCGCAGTGGGGATCGCGCGCGACGGATCGGCTTCCCACTACCCCCGCGCGGGGGTTTAAATGGACGGGGGAGAGGGGCGGAACGGTGCATTCGTTCCCTCTCCCTCAGCACCTTGCTGTCGTCGCCCCTCACCTCCCTGCTCAGAGAGAGAGAGAGAAACCGCGCAAAGTGTTGCGCCGCCGCTCGCCGCCGCCGGAACCCGCACCGGGGCCGGACTCTCGCGCTCCACCGCCGCGGCTACGAGACCTCCGAGGGCGATGGCGAGCAAGGGGGCGTGGGATGGCATCGACGTCGACGAGCACTTCATCGAGCACCTCCGCCACCGCCGCAAGCTGCCGTCGGAGGAGCATCTGGAGGCACGCATCGCCGGGGCGGATAATGCGCCGACCCCGAGGGAGGGCGAGGTGGTGGTCTTCGCCGAGCACTTCCTCCGTGGACTTGGCCTGCCGGCGAGCACGTTCTTCCGGCGATTTCTTACGTACTTCGGGCTGCAGCCGCACCACCTGGCCGCCAACGCTGTCCTACAGCTGGCGGCGTTCGTCTCCCTCTGCGACGGGTTCCTGGGGGTGGAGCCGCGCCTGGATCTCTGGTGCCGGCTCTTCTACCTCAAGCGCCAGACGGTCAAGGACCCGGCGACCGGCCAGAAGGTCATGACCGCCTGCGGAGCCGCCCTGATCCACTTCCGAGCCGGAGCCGGGTTCCCGCAACTCCCCTTGCAGGACTCGGTGAAAAACTGGCAGAAAGGGTTCTTCTACGTGAAGAACATGAAGCCGGAGGCGGACTACATCAACCTCCCCGCCTTCGTCAACCGGCCGCCAGTGGCAATGCTGAACTGGAGGACGCCTCCGACAGTCGTGCCCGAGACGGCGGACCGGCTCTGCGAGCGGCTGGTGGTGATGAGCCGGACGGAGGGGCTGGTGGCAGTGGACCTCCTGGCCACGATGGTGGCGCGCCGGGTGGAGCCCCTGCAGCGCCGACTGCACCTCATCTGTCAGATGGGAGGGCGGCGCGATCCTTGCCGGCTCTCCACCAAGGAGCTGAAGGCGGTGCAGGTGGCGAGGAGGGTGAACGCCATCACAGCCGCCAAGATGAACGAGGGCGGATGGCAATGGGGGAAGGCCCCGTACAGCCGGGACCGTCCGGCTCCGCGGGTACGCGGCGAGTCGTACTACACCCCCCTTCTTTGCTGAAAACGGCCTCCCCCCGCGGCATGACGATGGGTTGCTTCTCGTGCGCACAGGTTTTCCCGTTGTTGCAGAACTACGCCCCGCCGACTGCCGACGTGGAGGAGTCGGACGAGAAGGAGGTCGAGGACGCCGACGACGTGGAGCCGGCAGTATCGGAGCCGGCCGGCGCAGCCGGCGGTGATGGGACGGAGGCGGAGGCGGCCGGCCCGGCTGGTGAGTTCCCTCCCCACACGCCTTTGCGGGATTGGAGCGACGACGATGCTGAGCCAGAAGGGGTGCACGATGCAGCAGCGTCGGAGGATCCCGAGGCTTCGGGGCACGACACCACGGCTCCGAGGAAGCGCGTCCGTCGTGTCGACCGCGCGCCCCGCCAGGACGACGCGGTCGTTGGAGGCAGGGGAAAACAGCCGGCCAGCCAAAAGCCGGCTCCCAAACGGGCGGCCGCCGGGCAGCCGGGAGGTGGCCGCGGAGGCGGTGGGAAGAAACCGCGGGTGGCCCGGTCGGGCCCCGCCAGGCAGGCGGTCCCGGTCACGATCGGGTAAGCATGCTTCGAACACCTTCTTATTTCTGGCGGCCTCCCTTCCCTAACTCGCCCATCCAGGGAGCCGCGCACCCTTGGGAGGACCGCGGCAGCCGAGACGGCGGAAACGGCGCTGCCACTCACTGCCGAGGAAAGGGAGCACACGGCATGGCGGGACCTCGAGGCAGCCGAGTAGGAGTTGCGCGAAGATGAACGTCGCCCGTGGGAGGCGGTGGTGGAAGCGCAGGCGTCGGGTCAAGCTAGTGTGGAGCCGGCCGGCCCATCATGGGAGTCCTTCCCCCCCGCCGGGAGAGGAGATCCAAGGACAGGCACGACCCCGGGCGGCGGGTGGAGGCGGACGCGGCCGTGAGTGCGGCAGATGCCGCCGAAAGGGCGGGGCCGGGTGCCAACGCGACCCCGACAGGGGCGGAGGGCGCACCGCCGGAGGCGGAGGGCCCCCCCAGAAGTTGTCATCCTGGACGCGGAGGTTCCGGCCTTGGAGGCCCCGGTTCCGGAGGTGAGCCGGTCCGGCGCCGCCACGGGCGGAGCGCCGGTCAGCGAGACGTCGGCCCTTGGAGGGGCGGACGCCCCGGGCTCGTCAGCAGGGGCGCCCGGAACCGTGGCGCCGAAAAGGGGAAGCCGCCTGGCGATCATGGCGAAGGGCGCGTCCGGGCCCGCTGACGGGGGTCGGCCGCAGGAAACCTGGGCCACGGCCAGAGGCGGGGCCATCAACGATGCGCCGAGCGCCCTTGGGGCTGCGGTGGTGGCCGTCGTCGAGGAGTTTGCCGCCTACCGAGCCCAGGTGGCGCAGGACGCCCGGGCCGCCAGCGACCGGGTGGTCCACCTCGAGCAGTCCGTTGCGGTGAGGACCCGAAGCCTCTTACTCTGTTTTGGTTTTTTCCAGTGGGGGCGCGCCAGCGCACCCACTGGGTGTAGCCCCCGAGACTCGGGCCGGCTCGGAATGTAGGCGGGTCGAGTCTAATGGCGTCTTTGCCTGTGTTCCTTGTAGGCCGCGCACGACCGTCGGGTGGCCGCGTACAACACGCTGCTGGGCTTGTACCGTGGGGCCGAGAATCGGCTAGCCGTCATGTCTGTGGATCTGCAAGGTATGTGTTCTCGCGAATATCCAGTGGGGGCGCGCGAGCGCACCCACTGGGTGTAGCCCCCGGGATTCAGGCCGGTTGCCCTGGAAGCGGGCTGAATCCCTTCCTTCGTTTGCTTTCTGACAGCGGCGACCTCGTCTCGTGAAGCCACGCACGCCGAGACGGTCAGCCTCCGACGCCAGGTGGTGCGGCTTGGCGAGGAGAGGGACCTCCTGACGACGGAGCGTGACCGGCTCCGCCAGGAGGCCGATCAGGCGAAGGCGGAGAAAGATGGGCGCGAGGCGGCTCATTGCCGGGAGTTGGAGGAGCGGGAGGCGGCCTACCAACGGCGGTTGGAGGAGCAGGACGCGGCCCGTCGGAAGGAGCCAGAGGCGAAGGACGCCTCGCTGGCGAAGGCGGCCCGGGAGGAGGAGGCGGCCCGCCTTGAGTACGAACGCCGGCTTCTGGAGTGGTCGGCCAGGGCCGCCAGGGAGCAGGAGGAGGCGCTGGACGGGGACCGGCTGCTAGCCGGTACGCTTTTCTTTTGTCCTTGCGCGTTGGTTTGGGGCGTTGTCTTCTTCATCTTACATCGTGCGCTCCTCTCTCCCCCAGCGGCCTTCCCGGGCACACAGGCGGCAGCGGAGGCGGCCGTGGAGGCCCATCGCGAGGCGCAACGGGCGCTTGGAGTTCAAGTATGGGAGCTTGCGCCCTGGACCGTGGAAGAGGTGGGGATCGGCGGCAGGGCGCGTCTTGACGAGGTGGTCCGGGCCTTGAAGCGGCTCCAGGCTGCCGGCTTGGGGCTGGTCCGCACGCTCTGGCCGGACGCGGTGGAGCCGGCATCCATGAGCCGGCTATCTAGGTGGCTGGAGGCCGGGTCCGCGAGGGTGAATGCCTGGAGGGCTTCCGCAGCGCGTGCCGGGGCGGCCATGACGCTTCGGGTTGCGAGGTCATGGTACCCCGAGCTGGATTTTGGGCTTCTCGCCGCCCAGCGTGCCGGCACGGATGCTGCGCTGGAGGCCGTCGCCGACGTGCTGGCCGCGCGAGCCAGCGATCTCGCGTCCTTTGCCCCTTGGGACGAACATGTCCCGTAGCGGACGGCAGCTGGCGAGGTGGTCCCGGAGGACCGGTTTGGGCTCGCCATCGACGACCCGGAGGGCAGCGCCGGGGAGACGGACGACAAAGCCACCGAGTCCAGTACCGATGACTACGCCGACTCCGAGCCGGCACGCGGCCTAGACCCGGCGGGTGGTGTGGAGCCCGCCGTGACCAAGGACGGAGGCGAAGACGGCGCAGCCGGAAAGGATGCCGGGGCGGAGGACGGCGCCGCTGCTATTTAGAATTTTTCTCTTCTGCATTTGTTTAGACTGCAATTCCACCCACTGGGGGTGTAGATGTAATGAACTCGTGGACTTGGGCCTTTAAGTTTTTATAAAGCTTTTGGTTGCTGAAATGTTGTTTTATGCGTGCCGGCTCGGCCTTACCCCTTTTTTGCTCTTTTGGTTCCGTTCGCTCAAAGCCTTGTCCCCCTTGGTTTCGGTCCCGCCAATCGGACAGCCAGGAGCCGGTCTGTAGCTGGGACGGGGCGTCCGCCTCGAGGGAGCCGGTCGTGAGTTTGGAAACCGCGAGAGGTTTTGGGTAAGGTGAGCGACAAAGGCTAAAAGAAACTATTCCGACTAGCCCTAGCCGGCAATCCCCTTTGCGATCGATTTTCGTGTGCTAAGCTTTGCCGTCTCGAGGTCCCATCAGCCGGACAGCCGGGAGCCGGTCTGTGGCTGGGAGGGGTGGGAGGGCTCTTTTTAGCTCACATTACTTGATCGGCTTCAGGGGAGACGGGCAGGACTAGCCGGCGAGCCCCCGGGACCGGGAGCCGGACCCAGGAGCCGGCGAGCGAAAGTCTGAGAAGAACGAGAAGGGGCGTGTCCCAAGAGCCGGCTTGGGGCACCCGTTGCATTCATAAGCCCAAAAGGGAAGGATACATACATACACTGGTTCCTAGCAGTAGAACGGGCGGAGGAGCGCCGCGTTCCATGGGCGCTCTGTTTCCTCGCCGGAGGCGTCTCTCTTGCGCTTCTACGGCTTCTGGGCGTCTATTAGATAGTACGCATTGTTGTGCAGCGTCTTGCTGACGATGAACGGGCCCTCCCATGGGGAGGACAGCTTGTGCTGGCCGGCAGTTCGCTGGATCCGCCTGAGCACCAAGTCTCCTTCGCGGAAGGAGAGTGGCCGGATCCGCTTACTGTGGTAGTGCCAGAGCTTCTGCTGGTAGATGGCCGTCCGGCTCAGGGCCAGCTCGCGGGCCTCCTCGAGGAGGTCGACGCCGTCTTCTCTTGCTTCCTTCGCGTCCGTCTCCGTGTACAGGGTAACCCGAGGCGAATCAAACTCGATGTTAGTGGGGATGATTGCCTCGGACCCATACACGAGAAAGAACGGGGTGTAGCCGGTCGACCGGTTGGGCGTGGTCCTAAGGCTCCAAAGGATAGCCAGCAGCTCTTCGATCCAGCAGCCGGCTGATCGGATCAGTGGTGCCACGAGCCGTGGCTTGATGCCGGCCAGGATCAGGCCATTCGCCCTCTCAACCTGGCCGTTTGACTGTGGGTGGGCGCCGGACGCCAAATCTAGCCGGATGCCCTGCTTGGAGCAGAAACGCGCTAGCGCGCCCTTGGCGAAGTTGGTGCCGTTGTCGGTGATGATGCTATGGGGGACGCCGTAGCGGACCGTAATGTCTTCGACGAACCGGACGGCCGTGGGGCCGTCCAGCTTCTTGATTGGCCTGGCCTCGATCCACTTGGTGAATTTATCGACGGCTACCAGCAGATGTGTCATGCCGCCTCGTGCGGTCTTGAAAGGCCCCACCATGTCCAGCCCCCAGACGGCAAAAGGCCACGAGAGGGGGATGGTTTGGAGGGCTATAGCCGGTAGGTGGCTCTGCGTGCTGAAGCGCTGGCAACCTTCACACTTGTCGACTAGCTGCTTGGCCGCCTCCAAAGCAGTCGGCCAGTAGAAACCATGACGGAATGCCTTGGCCACCAGGGTCCTGGAGGCGGCGTGGTGCCCGCACTCGCCCTGGTGGATGTCGAGGAGGATCTCTTGCCCTTTCTCCGGCTCGACACAGCGTTGGAAAACGTCGGTGGTGCTGTGATGAACCAGCTCGTGGTTGATGATGCTGTAGGCCAGGGCTCGGCGCTGGATTTGTCTTGCTGTGGCCTCATCAGAGGGGAGCTCACCGCGTAGGAGGAACGCCAGGATGGACTGGGCCCATGAGGGGGCCGAGACGGGAGCCGGCTCGGGCTCAAGGAAGGCGTTGGAAGCAGCAGGAGCCCCCGGGTCCGGTCCTCCAGCCCCCAGGGCCGGCTCGCCAGCCCCCGGGACTGAAGCAGTGGAAGGGGCGTTGATTTCCATCGTGACGGCCATGGTTTCGGAGCCAGCCGCTGCGGGTGCGGCCGGCTCATTTGCCGGAACTGGCACTGCCGACTGGGCAGCCGGAGTTGGTGGAGCCGGCGGAAAGGTCGACGCCGATGGTGCCGGCTGGGCAGCCGGATTCGACGACGGGCCGGCTGCGTTAGCCGGCACGAAGATGGACTCCGATTCGGGGGAGGGCTTGATCGAAGGCTTGAGCAGCCGCTCGAGGGAGACGCCGGCTGGGATGGCCTGCCGGGTGGAGCCGATCTTCGCCAGCGTATCGGCCGCCTCGTTGTCCGCACGGGGGACGTGAAGGAACTCACAGCCCTCGAAGGAGCCGGTGAGCTGCTGGACGAGGAAGCGATAGCTGGCCATGTTGGCGTCCCTGGCATCCCACTCGCCAGAGACTTGCTGCACCACGAGGTCGGAGTTGCCGAAGCATATGATGCGCTGGATGCCGATCTCCTTGGCGAGCCGGAGGCCGTGGACGAGGGCCTCGTACTCGGCCACGTTGTTGGAGGTGGCGAAGTGGATCTGGAGTGCGTACTTGAGCTGGTCTCCCCTCGGGGACTGAGGGAGTCCTGGACTAAGGGGTCCTCGGGAGGCCGGCCTATGTCTTATGGGCCGGACTGTATGGGCCACTTGACGAATACTGGAAGAATTGAAGATCTCATCTCCAAGAAGGAAGCTGCGAGAATCATGGCTTGTCCTCCAGGTTTGGAGTAGTGAATAGGCATGTTTATCCCTTCGACGTGTAACCGACCATGTGTAAAACCTAGGGACCCTCGGCGTCTATATAAGCCGGCGGGTTTTAGGATGTAGAACGACAGAACTCATCTAGGGTTTAGTTACTTGATCTCGTGGTAGATCAACTCTGTAATCCCCATACATTCAATATAATCAAGCAGGACGTAGGGTATTACCTCCATAGGAGGGCCCGAACCTGGGTAAAACCTTGTCCCCTTTGTCTCCTGTTACCATCGATCCAAGTATCACAGTTCGGGACCCCCTACCCGAGATCCGCCGGTTTTGACACCGACATTGGTGCTTTCATTGAGAGTTCCGCTATGATCGCCAGAAGGAATCAATGGCTCGCCTAGTCATCAACGAAGAGGTCCGCAATACGGGCGCTTTCATTCCCGGACAGATCTTCGCTTTCGGCAGCATAGTGCTGCACGCCGATCTAACCGGCTGTCTGGGCCGCGTCGGAAGCTTCGCCCCTGATCAAGAGGTCAGATTCGGGAACTTAGAGTTCTTCGTAGACTCTCGAGGCGATCTATCACTATCTGGGCTCGCGGTCTCGCCCGCCATGCCCGAAGAGTCTGAGGCTTTAACCCTAGACCCATTATTCGGCCCCTCCCCTGGGATCTACCTTGGCGAGGGCCCAACGTTCAGTCCGGATCAGGTCATAGCACCCGATGCCCGGACACCAGTTCTTGCCAAACACTCCCCCGGCACGGGCGCTTCGGAGGTTCACTCCGGAAGCCCTATGTAGGCCGACCCGACCGAGCTCTCGATACTCAATGAGGCTCTGGATCGGATCTCGTCGATGAAGATCACCGACGATCCAACTCCGATCTGTTCTCAGACCGGATTTCAGACGGGTCAGGGCAAATTTTTCGGCCCGCCCACCACCCACTTCATAGCCACTGTCGAGGATTTAACCGACGTGCTTGACTATGCTTCCGAGGAAGCAGAGTATATGGAGGAGGAGGATAACACCCTCACCCCCGCTAAGACCGGGCAGTGGACTGCCACCTCTACATACGACGTCTACATGGTGGACACTCCGAAGAACAACGGTGATAAGTCGGACGAGGCGCCATCAAGACGCCGAAAGCCGCATAAACGATCAAAAGGAAAAAAGGGGCGAAAGTCTACAGACGGCACCGGGGACGGAGATACCCCGGAAGACATCGGCGGCCCCAACATCCCCGAACACCCGCTAGAGGGTCCGGAGAGACCCAAAGACCGTCACAACCCCGATGATCCGGATGATCCCACGGACGACGACTACCTCCGCTCTATCGAGGGGGAGGATACTGCAGATGCCGACGACTTCGCCATTCCCGACAATCCTGTAGATCAGGAATTGTTCAGGCAACAGCTCATATCCACAGCTCGCAGCCTGAAAGCAAAAGAGCGGCAACTCAGAGCCGAACAAGACGACCTCAACAACCGTTGGACGAGATTCCTCTCGGCTGAGGAAGGATACGGCACCGGTCTATCGGACCAACCTAAGAGCTACCCACGCAGAAGGCTGCTGCCGCAGTTCGATGACGAGCTCACTGATACGCCGTCTCCCAAGCATACCCCATATGACAAGCCAGACCGCCCCCTCGAGGACGAGACCGAACGGCTGATGATACTGGCTACAGGCCGACGATACCCCATCGACGGGGAAAGGAGCCACTAGAGCCCGATGACAGGTTCGCCCTGCGACACGACCTGGACTATAGAGCAGGCCGCACGCGGTCCATTTACGGATCCAGAGGATACTCACCTGATAGACGGGATGGGTACCGGCCTCAGTTCGACTGCGACAATGAAGATCGGGAACAGCACCGAGCTAGGGCAGACGCCGGTCATCGGCGCAACATAGCTCGGGTTAGAGGGGCTGCACACCCACTGTGCTTCACAGATGAGGTAATGCGGCATCAGTTCCCGGAAGGGTTTAAGCCTGTAAACATAGAACAATACGATGGGACAACTGACCCAACAATATGGATAGAGGATTTCCTCCTCCACATCCACATGGCACGAGGAGATGACCTCCACGCCATCAAGTACTTACCCCTGAAGCTCAAGGGGCCAGCTCGGCACTGGTTGAATAGCCTCCCCGAAAACTCCATCGGGTGTTGGGAAGACCTAGAAGAGGCGTTCCGATCTAACTTCCAGGGCACTTATGTTCGGCCGCCGGACTCATCCGATTTAAGCAACGTCGTCCAGAAGCCAGGAGAGTCCGCGCGGCTATTCTGGAATCGTTTCCTGATGAAGAAGAACCAGATTGTAGACTGCCCGGACGCCGAAGCTATAGCCTCCTTCAGGCACAATATTCGGGACGAATAGCTGGCTCGACAGCTCGGCCAAGACAAACCAAGGACAATGTCCGCCCTCACATCACTCATGACCCGATTTTGCGCGGGTGAGGATAACTGGCTAGCTAGACGTAGCCATAACCCCAACGACCCCGGAACCTCTGAAGTTCGGGATGGAAATGGGAAACCGAAGCACAACAAGAACAAGCGTCGGCACAATAATAGTGATGCCGATGACACGGCTGTCAATGCCGGCTTCCGCAATTCCCGCCCTAGACAGCGGAAGAAGCCTCCTAAAGGCAAACACGACGGACCTACCCTGCTGGACAAGATTCTGGAGAGACCTTGCCAGATACATGGCACTCAGGACAAGCCCGCCAATCACACCAACCGTAACTGTTGGGTCTTCAAGCAGGCCGGCAAACTCGCAACTGAGGACCAAGGAAAGAGCCCACGCAGCGAGGATGAGGATGAGCCTCGTGGTCCGATCGGTGGCGGTCAAAAGAAATTCCCTCCAGAGGTAAAAACAGTAAACATGATCTACGCCACTCATATACCCAAAAAGGAGAGGAAACGCGCCCTTCGAGACGTCTACGCCATAGAGCCTGTAGCCCCGAAGTATAACCCATTGTCGGCATATCCGATCACTTTCGATCGGCGCAACCATCCGACCAGTATCCATCACGGAGGTTCGGCCGCACTCGTCCTAGACCCGATCATAGATGGGTACCACCTTACTAAAGTCCTCATGGACGGTGGAAGTAGCCTTAACCTGATTTACTCAGATACGGTGAAAAAGATGGGCATAGATCCTTCGAGGATCAAGCCCAACAACACTACCTTTAAAGGAGTGATCCCAGGCGTTGAAGCCCGGTGCACAGGCTCTGTAAGCCTGGAGGTTGTGTTCGGCTCGCCCGATAACTTCCGAAGCGAGGACTTGATCTTTGACATCGTACCTTTCCGCAGCGGCTATCACGCCCTGCTCGGCCGTACAGCGTTCGCTCGCTTTAACGCCGTCCCGCACTACGCATACCTCAAGCTCAAGATGCCTGGCCCTAGGGGGGTCATTACTATAAATGGCAACACAGAGCGCTCCCTCCGAACTGAGGAACATGCGTTGGCCCTGGCGGCCGAATTCCATTACACCGATGATTGGCAATCGCCGACATCTGCCGTCAAGGCACCCAAGGCTGGGAAAAGAGCTCGGTCTCAACCCGAGGTACCAGAACCTTCCACTCCCTGTAAATAGGGACTCGCCCCCCACCGCACGGCCCTATCACCGGCAAAGTATGTGCCGAAGAGGCACAACTTCGCGCTCAAAATTCCATGGGCAGCGGTGGGGGCAAACTATTAGAGGGTAGGTGTTCGGTTGGACCGAACTATTACCGTCAACACGTCTTCGGACACACTACAGGTACCATAAAGTGCCTGCTGAAAGGCGTCAAGCTCATCCATACCTCGACGACTTCTCAAGACCCCTTCTTCAAGGTCCGTCCGACGAACTAACAAAACCCATAAAGGCATACACCTCTCTAGGAGCTGCAGGAGCAGATAAGCGACAGGGCACACCGAGGACGTCAGGTCATCTATCGAAGGCTCTTGGTATAAACCTCTCCTGTAAAATTTATATTTCATTCATCCTATACCTGTAAACAGTTGCATCAGCAATTTGAATAATAAGAGTTGTTGAGTAAAATACTGATATATCATTTTCTCTTTGATGTCCCTATTCAAAACACTTTCTGTTTTCTGCCTCTTCTTGCGAACCTGTTCGGTATATTGTATGATGCAACCGGCTAATAGACCGGGGGCTCGACTTTAAAAATCGCCCTAATCACAATTTTTTTAAGTGTTCGGCGTCTTGGAATTCCGCTTTATATGCATTGGTTCCGAACTATGTCTTGGGTCAATAGTTGGGTTGCCCGGCTCCTATGCTTGCCCCTTTATGTTCCGCTCGTTCGGCTAAAAGGGCAAAGGGAGCACCGCTGCGATTGTGCTTCCGGCTAGCCTGGTCAAGCACCTCAGTGGAGAAAGCCGAAAGCTGACTGTCATGGTATGCGCGAACCGGTCTGCGAATCCGAGCTTAACTAAATCTCGTCAGAGGTTATTCCGTGTCATACGATGGGTTTGGTGTTAGCACAAACCAGTGATATAGGCTTTGGCCACGGTTCATCCGAACATCACAAACACCTGGGGGCTCGTTGTCAGCTCCCGCACTCCTTTCTCGCGCCCCTATGGCTAAGTGAAAGCAATAAAGCATTATGGTCCGATTGCCTTGTCCGCCCCACACTACCGCCTTCGGGTGCCGATAGTTCGGCTAAGGGTTATAGTGCGGTTGGAAGAGACACCTCGTGCAGTATCTACACGGGGGCTGAAGCCGACGACTCGCAGCTTTTAGGGTTAACGGCCACAAAGGAGTTATAAAGGATGCAAAACATACAAGACATGACAAAAAACCATGCATTTTAAATTTATACACGTTGACAAGTCTTCGGACATATTACAGCATTCTACTCATACTCATTCTCTCTCGTACACTGTGATTCTATGGCCCGAGCACCCTCCATAACTCCGGAGAAGTATAGCTCGGGGTGCCTATGACCCTTTCCAGGAGGCGGAGGAGCTGTGGCTACCTTCAGTGGATCCAGCCCTGGCCAGTGCACCTTGGCCCTCGCAAAGGTCATCCTTGCTCCTTCGATGCAGGAAGACCGCCTCAATGCGTCGATCCGAGGAGTGGCGTCGCTCAGCTTCTGCACCAAGCCGAAGTAACTGCCCGGCAATGGCTCGTTGGGCCACAGCCGGATCCAGAGATCCTTCAGGGCCGGTTCTGCCATCCGATGTAGCTCCATCAGCTGCTTTAGTTGCTCCACAAGGAGAGGAGAACGCTCGGGGGCTTCGAATTGCGCCCAGAATAGCCGAGCTTCATCTTCTTCTCCCCGCGAAGCATAGAACTGCTTCGCGTCCACTAAGCCCTTCTGGAGGTCCGAGCAGGCGCCTGAGGAACGCCATACCTGGTTAAGCAACTCGAACTTGCTGTCCCCGAAGTTACACTGCAATGAATACGGCTTACCATCCATGATAGCTTTGGCTTGGCGGAGCTCCTCTTCAAAAGACCGCCTATCCACCCGCTCCCTTTGGAGATCGGTTTTCAGGGTGGATAGTTCGGCGGCTTGCTCTTTCCCTTTCAGCTCAAGGACCTTGCACTTTTTGCTAGCATCCTTGAGCTCCTGTTGAATCTCTTCTACCCGAGCCTCATGCTTGTCGCTGGTGGCTCTCAGGGCGGATAGAGCGGTGGCCGCTTCTTTGGCCGCCGCCTTCTCAACTAAAGCTTCTTGCTTCGCTTTCTCAAGCTCGGTTTTGAGCTTCTCTATCTCTTTTGCCGAGGCTGCGTAAGCATCGACTTATATTCAGAAACCGTGTTGATAGAGCGGTAAAAAAGAGTTTCGATACTTTAATACGGCTTACCTTGCACCTCGTCGAATCTCTTGTTTAGAGCATCAAGCTCATCTTCTGGGCTCTTGAGCTTTCGATTCAGCTCCTTCGGCATTAGTAGCCGCTGCTGTCGACGAAGCCTGTATCACAGAGTTATATAACCATTAAAGAGGTTTACAAACTCCGAACTGTCACTAAAACTGACCCCGTGACCGGTCCACTAAATGGGTTGTTAGACCTATCCGAACACATATTGTCCGACGCTCAGCTCAGATATAAGGCTATGTTGGACCCCCAGGTAAGTTTTATAAATTTACCCAGGGCTCGGGGGCTGCTACGTGTATAACAATTACTTAAATAAATCAATATTTCACAAAGTAGGGCATTACTCGGCTTACCTGAAAGCCCGTCAGGAGACCGTTGAAGGCCTCCTTCAGTCCGGAATCCACGGACTGAATGCTCCGCAATACCACACCCATAAGGATGCGGTGCTCACTAGATAGGGCGGCGCTGGACAGAGCCTCCCCCATGGCCGGCCACCCAGTGGTCGGCGGAGCCGGTGGGGATCGGGTAGCCCGATCTCCAGCTGGGGATTGAATTGGTGCCTCCGGAGGCATTGTGTGCTCCGGAGATGGCCTTGGAGGAGACTGGGCACTTCCATGTCCGGCCTCCTCGGTGTCCGGGTGAGTCTTCTCCCCCGGGTCTTCGGTGGCCGAGGTATTAGCCTCGACCATGACGTCGTCGCGTTCACCTCCAGTATTCGGCTCCAGGGAAGCCTGCTGGGATGACACCTCCGTGGCATCCTTCGTAGTGCCCGGAGGAGAAGGGCGCGACGCAGACCCGCTCTCCGCAAGTTCGGCGGGCGGGGTCTCCCCGTCCGAAACTTGATCGGTGGGGAGAACGCATGGTGGGCTGCAAATTGATGGGCGCTCATATGTTAATAAACATTCTAAATTAAGCACCGATGGCTCAGTAGGTCTTCGGATCCTTACCTTCGAGGTGGGGGCTTGACCCTGAGGTTCCTCCGTGGAACCCTCTCGAAGTCCTCGGTGTTCGAGTCCGAACTGTCGTCGGACGAGATCACCTGTGTCCGGCGCGGTTTCTTCTGGGCGGGAGGAGCTACCTCCTCCGAGGCGTCCGATGACGCCGCCCTCTTTCCTGTGAGGGGGGAATCGCCTCCCCCCTCAGCCTCGTGCTCCTCCTCTTGATTTGAGGAGGCATGGGTCTCTTCGAACGCAGCCCCTGGTTGGTCCCTGTTGCGCAGGCCAGTTCGGCCTGGCTTCTTCTTCTTCTCTTTCTTCTCTGGCGCCACGACGAGCATCTCCAACAGCAGCGGAGACTTGGGGTCTTCAGGCTGTGGAGCCAGACACTTGATGCCCGTGGCTTTGCTCAACCATTCCTACGAAAGGTAATCGGAAAATACTTAGACTATCTCTGAGAAGATAGAACCGGTGAAATAACACTACACTATACCTCGGGTGCGGGCTTGATGGCGCTCAAGCCCTTGTCCTCCTTCTTGCCTGGCCAGTTCTCTTGCGCCTTGAACAGCGCCTTCCATAGTTTCTCCCGCGTAGTGCGGAAGAGTTGACGAACTGTAGGGTCGTCGTTAGTCCGGTAATCCCACATAGGAGAGCTCCGGCGCTGGCAGGGGAGGATGTGCCGCCGAAGCATGACCTGGACTACGTTGGTCAGGCTGACTCCCTCCCTGATTAGGGAGGCGATGCCACTTTGCAGGTCGTCCACCTTTGTTTCCGACCCCCAGTCGAGACCCTACCTGACCCATGAGGTCAATCTGGTTGGGGGGCCGGACCTGAATTCGGCAGGAACAGTTCCACATTCGGCAGGAACAGTTCCGCTTTCCTCCTCCTTTGGCTCGGTGATGTAGAACCACTCCCTCTGCCAGGTTTTGATGGTGTCGATGAAGGTGCCGGATGGCCACACTGCGCGCGGAAGCTTGCCGATGACTGCCCCGCCGTAGTCCGCATGTGCACCGGCGACACACTTCGGCTTGATGTTGAAGATCTTGAGCCACAGTCCGAAGTGTGGCTCGAGCCGCAGGAATGCCTCGCAGATAATGATAAAGGCAGATATATGCATGAAAGAGTTCGGCGGGAGGTCGTGGAAGTCGAGCCCATAGAAGAACATAAGACCCCTCACAAAGGGGTGAAGTGGGAAGCCTAATCCCCGGATGAAGTGAGGGACGAAGACCACCCTCTCGCCTGATTTGGGGGTGGGGATCACCTGGCCGTCCTCTGCAGCTCGGTGGAAGACGTTGGCGGGGAGATAGCCGGCATCCTTGAGATCTCGGATGTCCTGGTCTTTGACCATGGAAGCTTCCCATTTGCCGCTGGCCATGGCTGAGCTCGGAGGGGGAAGAATGGAAGACTTAGATCTGGGCTCAGGGAGCTCGGAAATATGGGGAAGCAGGAGGTGAATGGGAGATGCGGATAAGCCTTGGGGTTTCATTCCCCTTTTATTAAAGATTATTGCCGGTTAGCCTCCCTTCGCGGCGCCGTGAATCCCTCCGCTTCCCGAGACATGCGTGCCGTTGTGCGCGATTAAACATATCCCGTGTAAAACGGGGCACGATCTGTGCATTGATAGATCGTGCTGGTGGAAACGGCCTCGAACCGCGAATCGAGTCTTCACGACTGGTTTAGAGGTCGTGGTGGGCCGTGGCCTTTTGTCTGAAAAGTTGTCAGAAGACACTATTGGTTCTCTGACGTTTGGCCTTCAAAGTCGAACTACTCATGGTGTGCGGACGGTCTATGATCGGAAACATTACACGTCGATAGAGGTCGAACTATAGCTCGGGCCGATCACTGTTTGGAGAAAGGAACTCGCCTCGCAAGCCGAGGACTCTGATCATTCGAAGCAGCTGGAGCCTGGACCCTTGGCGTTGGAGGCTAGTTCGGGGGCTACTGAGGGAGTCCTGGACTAAGGGGTCCTCGGGAGGCCGGCCTATGTCTTATGGGCCGGACTGTATGGGCCACTTGATGAATACTGGAAGAATTGAAGATCTCATCTCCAAGAAGGAAGCTTCGAGAATCGTGGCTTGTCCTCCACGTTTGGAGTAGTGAATAGGCATGTTTATCCCTTCGACGTGTAACCGACCATGTGTAAAACCTAGGGACCCTCGGCGTCTATATAAGCCGGCAGGTTTTAGGATGTAGAACGACAGAACTCATCTAGGGTTTAGTTACTTGATCTCGTGGTAGATCAACTCTGTAATCCCCATACATTCAATATAATCAAGCAGGACGTAGGGTATTACGTCCATAGGTGTGATAGCCTGGCATATTAGGGATGATAGACTACTCATATCAAGAAGGAATTCCTTCTTTTCCGGGAGCCCATTCGAACAGAACTCCCAAGTTAAGCGTGCTTGGCTTGGAGTAGTTCTAGGATGGGTGACCGACCGGGAAGTTGGTCCCGGGTGCGCACGAGTGAGGACAAAGTGCGCAGAAAAGACTAGTATTGATATGTGAGGCCAGTCTAGATCCCGCCAGGAGTAACGACCACCGGCGGGTGTGTCCGGGGCGTGACAATAGGAGGGCCCGAACCTGGGTAAAACCTTGTCCCCTTTGTCTCCTGTTACCATCGATCCAAGTATCACAGTTCGGGACCCCCTACCCGAGATCCGCCGGTTTTAACACCGACAGGGACGACAAGACGATGCCGGCTCCCAGGCCGGCTCGCATCTTCGAGCCGTCGAAGTGCATACGCCAATGTGTGGAGTCGGGTGGAGGCGGCAAGAACTGGGTTTCGGCCCAGTCGACGAGGAAGTCGGTCATCGCTTGTGACTTGATGGCGGTGCGTGGCTCGTACCGTATCTCGTAGTCGGCGAGGGCGATGGCCCACTTTTGGCTATCCGGCCGGTGGCATCCCGGCCACTCATGATTTCGCCCAGCGGCGCTGTGCTCACCACGGTGATGACATGCTCCTGGAAGTACTGCTTGATCTTCTGGGCGGCGAAGTATATGCCATAGCACATCTTCTGGAAATGGGGGTAGTTCTGCTTGGTGGCGGAGAGGACCTCACTGAGGTAGTAGACGGGGCGCTGGATCGGCAGCGCCTTGCCTTCCTCCGGCCGCTCCACCACCAAGACGACGCTAATGACGCACGTGATTGCCGCGATGTAGGCGAGCAAAGGCTCCTTCTCAGCCGGCGCGACCAGGATGGGCGCGCTGGTGAGAGCCCGCTTGAGGTCGCGGAACGCCGCGTCCGCCTCGTCGGGCCAGTCGAACACGGCCGGCTTCTTCGAGGAGTCGCGGCCTGGTTCGACCAGAGCCGTCTTCCGCAGGAGCCCGTAGAGGGGCAAGGCCTTCTCGCCCAGCCGGCTGACGAACCGGCTGAGGGAGGCGAGGCAGCCGGTGAACTTCTGGACGTCGCGGAGCCGGACCGGCCTGGGCATGCGCTCGATCGCCCTGATCTTCTCGGGGTTGGCTTCGATGCCGCGAGCGTACACGAAGAAACCCAGGAGTTGGCCGGCTGGGACGCCGAAGACACACTTCTCCGGGTTGAGCTTGATCTTGTATTCGCGCAGGTTGGCGAATGTCTCCCGGAGATCGTCAAGGAGGCTGAAATGCTTGTTGGTCTTGACGACGATGTCGTCAACGTAGACGTGGACGTTCCTGCCTATCTGGGGCAGGAGACACTTCTGCATGCAGCGCTGGAAGGTAGCGCCCATGTTCTTCAGGCCGAAGGACATAGTGATGTAGCAGTAGGCCCCGAAAGGGGTGATGAAGGAGGTCTTCAGCCGGTCGGCCGGGTCCAGCTTCATCTGGTGGTAGCCGGAGTAGGCGTCCAGGAAAGACAGCAGGTCGCAGCCGGCCGAGGAGTCGATGACTTGATCGATCCGCGGCAGGGCGAACGGGTCCTTGGGACATGCCTTGTTCAGGCTCGTGTAGTCGATACACATGCGCCAAGTTTTGTTCTTTTTCAGCACCAGGACTGGGTTGGCCAGCCAGTCCGGGTGGAATACCTACATGATGAAGCCGGCTGCGAGCAGCCGGGCGATCTCTTCCCCTATATTACGCCGCTTCTCCTCGGAGAAACGGTGCAGGGGTTGCTTGACCGGCTTCGCGTCCGGTCGTACGTGATGCTTGTGCTCGGCGAACTTCCTCGGAACACCTGGCATGTCCTTTGGAGACCATGCAAAGATATCCCGATTCTCACGGAGGAAGTCGACGAGCTCACCTACCTATTTGCTGTCGAGGTGGGAGCCGATGGTGACGCACTGGCCGGGGTTGGCCGGGTCGAGTGGCACTTGCCTGGTGTCCTTGGACGGCTGGAACGAGGCTTCGCCGATCGACTGGGATGGAGGAGCCAGCATGGCCGGCTGGCCAGAGGCATGGGCCACGAGCCGGTCGAGCTGCCGCTTCTCCTCCGCTATCTCCAGGGCTTCGGCCAGCCGGCTGCCGTCTCGCGCGCACGCGATCGATATCTTGTAGTTGCCGGCGATGGTGATGATGCCCTTGGGACCCGACATCTTGAGCTTGAGGTAGGCGTAGTGGGGGATCGCCATGAATTTGGCGAGAGCCGGCCGGCCCAGCAGTGCGTGGTAGGGACTGTCGAGGTCCACCACCTCAAACCACACTGGTTCGTGGCGGAAGTGGCTGTGGCCGCCGAAGAGGACGTCGAGCTTGATCTTGCCGACGGGGGTGCATGACTTTCCCGGAACGATGCCGTGGAAAGCTGTCCGGCTCGCTTGCAGGTCCTCCACCTTGAGTCCCAGCTTGTGCATCGTATCGAGGTAAAGGATATTGATGCTACTGCCTCCATCGGTCAGCACCCACGAGAAGCGGCACGTGCGCCTCTCGGAGGCGATGGTGGGATCGAGGACGAAGGCGTAGCTGCCAGGGCTCGGCATCACGGCCGGGTGGTCAGCCCGGCTCCAGGTGACCGGCTTCTCGAACAAGTGCATGAACTGGGGAGTCGCGGGCATGGTGGCATTCACCTCGCGGTGGAGCCGGCGCTGAGCGTGCTTGTCCGTCTCTTCACTGGTGAAGACGACGTAGGAACCGTCTTGGTTGGGGAATTGGTCGAGAAGCCGGCCGTCGTTCTGGGCCGGAGCCGGGGCCTGAGCCGGAGTGGGAGCCGGAGGTGCCGCCGGCGCGCAAGGAGGCGGCGGGGGATGAGTCGGAAGACCCTCGCCTCGGGCCAGCCGCTGCGAGAAGCTGCACTGCCGGAGCGTGTGCGTCGCCGGCTTGGCCCCGGAATGGTGTTTGCAGGGGAGGTCGAGCATCTGCTCAAACATGAGCTTGGGCTGCCAGGCAGCCTTGCCGGTGCGCTGGCGCTGGCTGGAAGCCTGGCCAGCCGGCTGCTCTTCCTCGATGGTGGCAACCTGCCGGCTCCCATAGCGGGGATCCGGCTGGTCGGCTTTCCGCTTGTTGTTCTGCTGCTGCCGGTTGTCGGCGGCCGCCCGCGGCGCAGCGGGCGGCGGAGCCGGCTTGGCTGGCGTGGCAAACTTCATCCGCATAGCGGAGTCGGCCATGGCGTATTTATCCGCCTTGGCCATCAGGTCCGCCAGGGTAGCCGGCTCGGAGCACAGGAGCTTGTGCTTGAGGTGGGTGCCGTCTCGGCAACCCTCGATGAAGTATTGGATGGCTTGCACCTCGTGCACTCCTTCGCAGGAGTTGCGGAGCTCGGTCCAGCGCCTGAGGTAGTCGCGGAGGGGCTCCTCCGGCCCCTGGACGCACATGGCCAGCTCGCGAGGCCGGCCGGGCCGCTTGTAGGTGCCGGTGAAGTTGCGGACGAACGCTTCTTCGAAGTCCGTCCAGGTGTTGATGCTGTCGGCCGACAGGCTGTTCAGCCAGGTGCGGGCCGAGCCGATCAGCATAAGGGGGGTGTAGCGGACGGCTACGCGCTTGTTTCCCCTGGCGATGCTGACTGCGGTGGTGTAGTCGATCAGCCAGTCCTCTGGCTTGGCTGCCCCGTTGTACTTCGGGGTGTCGCGGGGAAGCGTGAAGCCGGGCAGGAACGGTTCGTTGCGGATCCGGGGGCCGAAGCACGCCGGGCCAATCAAACCCTCCTCCTCGAGGAGAGCCGACTGCGCCAGCCGGTCGAGGCGGAGTTGCGCGTCGTTCTCGCTGTGGGGGACCCGCGGCCCGAGCCGGGCCACGAGTTCGGGGCGGACGACTGGCGGGACGGACCGTGCCGGGTCCTGTCATGGAGGCAGAGTGTGCCCGCGGCTACGCCGGCTACCACCAGCCGGCGCCTCGTCGCGGCGGTTGCCGTCAACCGGGTTGTTGCTGCGCCGGCTATTCACAGACGGCTGCTCGTTCCCGCGCAGCTGGGAACGTCAAGCGTTGCTTCCCTCGGCCCGCCGGCCGGAGGGGCGAGGGGAACTGGAGTGCTGAGCCGGCTGACGGTCAGCAGCCCCAGTGCCCGCGCCCTCGGGACGGGGAACATCGGAGACAGCCCCACTGGGGGTGAGACCGACTTGTTGTGCGTTGGCGGTGTCGATGAGGTCCTTGATGTGCCGCTCGCGCGCGGTGCGCTCCTCGCCCACCAAGGCAGCTAGATCCACGTAGGCTACCTTGGCAGCTCGCAGGTTGGCCGCGGGGGTGTCGTAGACGGGAAGGCGGCCGCCGAGGATTTCCGCGACCACGCGGCCGCGGTCACGCATAGCCCCACGCCGGCTGGGCTCGGGGCCAGCCGGGGTGAGACCGTACGCGGAGATGTACTCCCGCTGCGCGGCTTCCATCCGGTGCCGCTCGGTTGTGAGGGTGCTAGCGTCTTCGAACAGCTGACGGCGGGCCACCTCCGGCTCGGCGGCGGCGGTGGCCGGGTTCGCCGTCGGAGCGATGGGGGTGCTCAGACCCCGGAGGGTAGCGGCGAGCGGGTCGGAGGGACCGGTGCGGGCAGCGGTCGCGTCGGCGTCGGCCCGCACACGGCCCGAAGTGGTGGAGGAAGCGGTGACCATCACCCCTACGCAGGCGCGGGAGGCGGAGGCGCGGCCCGTGGTGAGCGCACCCACGGACGCGGGGGGATCGGTGCAGTCGAGCACCTGGCTCGGGTACTCGTCGGCCGCCGGCTCGTCGACGAGACTCAGCTTGCCGAAACACCCGGCGAGCGCGGCGACGTCGAGCGCGAGGTCGCGGCCGGGGCACTCGTCGGAGAGGTCGGCCGCGTCGCCCGCAGAACCTGCCGGAGCAAGCCCCACGAGCAAGCAGTTCCGCCCGGACGCGGGGCGGACGAGGGAGGCGGTGAAGGGCCCCACCCGGAGCGTGACTCCGGCCGGCGCCGCGGACGGCCCCACGGTGGGCGCCAACTGTCGTCGTTTTGTCACGACAGATGCCATGGGTAGGCTTATCGAGTGTGGTGGAGCCGAAGGACGCCGACGGGCTCCGGGAGCGGGGTTAGGCACGAGCGGTGGCGGACACACGATGTACCCAGGTTCGGGGCCCTCCGGAGGAGGTAACACCCCTAGTCCTGCTTGGTCTAGTTTAGACAATGGTGAGGTTACAATGAGGCTCCTGGAGCTGTATGGCTAGGGGAGGAAGAAGGAGCTGGGCTGCCTTCGCTTCCTCTCTACGTGGGTGTGATGTGTGTCGAACTGATCGCCCCTCGCATAGGGGATTTCCGGGGGGTTTTATAGGCCAACCCCCCGGATTACAATACGAATAAAAGGCTACAGGAGGGCCCCAGCCGTAGCCTCTCTGGCCGGCTGCGGGGCCCCCAGCAGAGGGGTCCTGTCGCTGGCGGGGCCCGCCGGCTGCAGGGTCCCGTCAGGAGCCGGCGGGGCCCGCGAGGTAGGTCCCAAGGCCGGTCGCGTCGCGGCACGGACCGTCCTTCGGGGCGTCGTCTTGTGGCAACCGGCCGAGGTCAGCGGTACTGCCGGCCGCACTGTAGCCACGCCCGGGGCAGGTAATGGAGTGGTTGGAGGCGTGCCGGCACTGTGGGGAGTCATGTCGCAATCGGCCAGGGTCGGATGCACTGTCACCTCTACTGTGGCCACACGGGCGCTGACCCCCGATGGGATGGGGTCCGCTGTAGCCGCGCGTCCCTGACCGTGGCATCCAATGCGTGGCTGGCTAGGGGGGCAGGCATCTCCGTCCCTAGCCGGCCAACAGGGCGTAGCCGGCAGGGCGTAGCCGGACCGTAGGGAGAGACGGCTAGCCCTCCAGTCGCTTTAGAAAGTTATAGTGGGTCGTTTGAGGCTACCCCGGGGTTATGCCCCCGACACAATGCAACGAAACAGAATATGTCTTAAACAGAACAGTCTGTAGTAATCTGTACTCTAACCATACTTCTGTAACTCTAAAAATTCTGAAAAATTAGGACAACGTAAAGAATTTGTATAGAAATACTGTGTTAAAATTTCAGCACAATATCACACTCTAGTAAAAAAATGAAAATTCGCACGCTGGAGGCAAAGTTTCTGTTTCAGATTCAGCATTGTTTCTACTCATCTTATGAATCATCCTAAAGGATTTACTTGGCACAAACACTAAATAAAACATAAAACACACAATCATAACGGAGGCATAATTGTGTCAACATTGAAAAACAGAAAGAAAAAGATGAAAATAAATTTATTCATCGGGTTGCCTCCCAACAAGCGCTATCGTTTTACGCCCCTAGCTAGGCATAACGCATAGATTCAAGTATTGTCATCTTTGGTTTTCAACTCCTCAATCACACAACTATATTTCTTCAAGAATTTAGCATGCATACTCTCAATTACAACACTTCTAGGAATAAGACCAAAAAATTCATCCTTGTAAATAGGGCCTTTTACTATTTCAACAAAATTGGGATGAATACTAATCATTTTAAGATCTCCCTTGTGGCTACTAGGTGTAATAACTTTGTTCTTAGTGACTTGCGTGGTCTTGTAATTTTTTACGGGAGTTTTTTCAATAGTTTTAACAGAAGAAAAAGCCGAACCCAAGTTACTAATTTTTTTTCCAACTTATCAATCCGGTAAGGACTCTCTTCTATCCTTTCTTTAACTACGGTCTCCTTTTCCTTTAACAATTTAAAGGCGTCTCCCGCTTTCGACCCAATTTTATTAGCAAGATTATGCATTTTCTTATCCAAATTTTCAAGATGTTCTTTGGTAATCATCTTCTTTTCAATAGCATCTAGCCTCTCCATAACATGTTCGAGGGTTAAAGTTGTTCCATTGATCGTAAGAGATGGCGATCCCACAAAACTTCCCATAGCATTAAAAGCGTCCAAAGATGGACACATCAAGAAATTCCCACCGGTAATCGTATCAAGGACGAATCTATACCAGGTGGTAATGCCCACATAAAAACTGCGAAGGAGAACAACGGTAGATTGCTTATGAATAGATCTATTGTGAGCATTGCAAATCCTATACCAAGCATCTTTTAGGTTCTCCCCTCCCCTTTGCTTAAAATTAAGAACTTCATTCTCGGGAGTACACGCAATAGAGGAAGAACTAGCCATAACGACAAGGTAGGCGAACAAGAGATCTGACGAGAAAAAGGCAAACGAAAAAGAGGGCGAATAAAATGGCCAATTTGGTGAAGTGGGGGAGAGGAAAACGAGAGGCAAATGGCAAATAATGTAATTGCAAGGAGATGAGATTTGTGATTAGGAACCTGGTAGATGATGATGGTCTCTCCTCGGCGCAAGAGATTGGCACATAGAAGAGACCGCTTCCTCCCCGGCAACGGCGGAAGAAATTCCTTTGACTTGGCTTGAGACTACGTCGGTATATCCCCAAAGAGGAAGGGATGATGCAGCACAGCGACGGTAAGTATTTCCCCCAGTTATGAAATCAAGGTATCAAACGAGTAGGAGGATCACCAACACTACGTAAACAACACCTACACACAAAGAACAAATACTTGCAACCCGACGCGAAAGAGAGGTTGTCAATCTCTCTACGGTAAAAAGATAGATTAGGATATGATAGATTGGATAGATAGATCTCTCAAGAACATAAAATAAAAAATGCAGCAAGGAATTTTTGGGTTTTTGGAATAATAGATCTGAAAACAAAAGCGGCAAAAAGATAGATCGGAAAGCAATATGTAGGAAAAGTAGACCCGGGGGCCGTAGGTTTCACTAGTGGCTTCTCTCATGAGTATAGCACACGGTGGGTGAAAAAATTACTTTTGGGCAATTGAAAGAAGATCAAATAATCATGACGATATCCAAGGCGATGATCATTATACAGGCATCACGTCCAAGATTAGTAGACCAAAACGATTCTGTATCTACTACTATTACTCCACACATCGACCGCTATCCAGCATGCATCTAGTGTATTAAGTTCATGGAAAAATGGAGTAATGCAATAATTAAGAATGGGACATGATGTATACAAGATCTATTCATGTAGGAATAGACCCCATCTTGTTATCCTTAATAGCAACGATACATGCGTGCCTTGGTGCCCCTTCTGTCACTGGGAGAGGACACCGCAAGATCGAACCCATCACAAAGCACCTCTTCCCATGGCAAGAAAAATCGATCTAGTTGGCCTAACTAAACCAAAGATTTGAAGAAGAAATACGAGGCTATAAGTAATCATGCATATAAGAGATCAAAGAAGACTCAAATAATATTCATGGATAGAAACTGATCATGAACTCAGGATTCATCGGATCCCAACAAACACACCTCAAAAGTTTACATCAAATAAATCTCTAAGAGACCATTGTATTGAGAACCAAAAGAGAGAGAGAGAGGAAGCCATCTAGTTGCTGCCTACGGACCCATAGGTCTATGGTGGACTACTCACGCATCATCGAAGAGGCACCAATGAGGATGATGAACCCCTCCGTGATGGTGTTAGATTGGATCTCGCGGTTCTGGAACTTACGGCGGCTGGATGTGTTTTTCGTAGACTCCCTTAGGGTTTCTAGAATATTTGGGAATTTATAGGCATCAGAGGCGGTAGAGAGGCATCCCGAGGAGGGCACAACCCATCAGGGCGCGCCCGGGGCCTCTAGGCACCCTGGTGGGTTGTGGTCTCCTCGGCCCTCCTCTCTGGTACATCTTTGGCCCACTGGATGTCTTCTGGCCCAAAACAAATCTCCAAAAAGTTTTGTCGCTATTGGACTTTGTTTGGTACTGATATTCTGCGAAGTAAAAAACAAGCAAAAACAGCAACTGGCACTTTGGCACTATGTCAATAGGTTAGTCCCAAAAAATGATATAAAGTTGCTATAAAATGATTATAAAACATCCAAGAATGATAATATAACAACAAGGAACAATCAAAAATTATAGATACATTGGAGACGTATCACTAGCTTTGACACAGATCTGGATGACTCTAAGTCTCAAACCGGATACATATATATTCTGAATGGTGGAGCGGTAAGCTGGTGCAGTTCCAAGCAAAGTGTGGTAGCTGATTCTACATGTGAAGCGGAGTACATCGCTGCTTCGGAAGCGGCGAAGGAAGGAGTCTGGATGAAGCAGTTAATGACAGATCTCGGAGTTGTGCCAGTGCACTGGATCCGATGACTCTCTTGTGTGACAACACTGGAGCCATTGCTCTAGCCAAAAGCCTAGGTTTCACAAGAGGACCAGACATATAAAGCGTTGCTTCAATTCCATCTGCGATTACATCAAGGAGGTGGACATAAATATTTGCAAAGTACATACTGATCTGAATGTTGCAGACCAGTTGACTAAGCCTCTTCCACGGGTAAAACATGATCAGCACAAGAACTCTATGGGTGTTAGATTCATTACAATGTAAATCACATAGCGATGTGAACTAGTTTATTGACTCTAGTGCAAGTGGGAGACTGTTGGAAATATGCCCTAGAGGCAATAATAAAATGTTATTATCATATTTCCTTGTTAATGATAATTGTTTATTATCCATGCTATAATTGTATTGATTGGAAACTCACATACATGTGTGGATACATAGACAACACTGTGTCCCTAGTGAGCCTCTACTAGACTAGCTTGTTGATCAAAGATGGTTAAGGTTTCCTGACCATGGACATGAGTTGTCATTTGATAACGGGATCACATCATTAGGAGAATGATGTTATGGACAAGACCCAACTGTAAGCATAGCATTTGATCGTACTAGTTTATTGCCAATGCTTTATCCATGTCAAGTATCTGTTCCTACGACCATGAGATCATGCAACTCCCGGACACCGGAGGAATGCCTTGTGTGTATCAAACATCACAACGTAACTGGGTGACTATAAAGGTGCTCTACAGGTATCTCCGAGGGTGTCTGTTGGGTTGGCGTGTATCGAGACTGGGATTTGTCACTCCGTATAACGAAGAGGGATATCTGGGCCCACTCGGTAATACAACATCACAAGAAGCTTGCAAGCAATGTGACTAAGGAGTTAGTCACGGGATCTTGTATTACGGAACGAGTAAAGAGACTTGCCGGTAACGAGATTGAACTAGGTATGTAGATACCGACGATCGATCTCGGGCAAGTGACACACCGATGGACAAAGGGAACTGTATACGGGATTGATTGAATCCTTGACATCGTGGTTCGACCGATAAAGATCTTCGTGGAATATGTAGGAGCCAATATGGGCATCCAGGTCCCGCTATTGGTTATTGGCCACAGAGTGTCTCGGTCATGACTGCATCATTCTCGAACCCGCAGGGTCCGCACACTTAACGTTCGGTGACGATATAGTATAGTTAAGTTGCATATGTTGGTAGATGAAGGTTGTTCGGAGTCCCGGATGAGATCTCGGACATGACGACGAGCATTGAAATGGTCTGGAGATAAAGATTGATATATAGGAACTTGGTATTTGAGTTCCGGAAAGGTTCCGGGACCTACCGGTTTTGTGACGGAGATGCCGGAAGTGCTCCGGGGGTCCACCGGGAGGGTCCACCTGCCCCGGAGGGCCCCATGGGCTGTGAGAGGGGGCGCACCAGCCCCTGGTGGGCTGGCCGCCCCTCCCACCTAGGCCCATGTGGCTGGATGGTGGAGGGCCAAGCCCTCGGGGTGGCGCCACCCTTGCCTTGGGTGGCAAGGGACCACCCCTTGGCCGCCGCCCCCCTAGGGGAAACCCTAGGCCGGCCCTCCTCCACCCCTCCTCCTATATATACTAGAGGAGAGGGAGGCAGCCAATACACCAAGCCTTGGCGGTGCCCTCCCTCTCTCTCTCTAGTAGTCCTTCTCCTCCATCGCGTCGCGGCAGTGCTTGGCGAAGCCCTGTCGAGATCGCACCACCACCACCGTCACCATGCCATCGTGCTACCGGAGGACTCAAGCTACCTTCACTCGCTGGATCGAGGTGGTGAAGGCATCATCGAGCTGTACGTGTGCTGAACGCGGAGGTGCCGTCCGTTCGGCGCTAGGTCGGGACGAATCGTGATTAGATCGCGGGACGGATCGTGATTGGATCGCGAATACGTTCGACTACATCAACCGCGTTTCTTAACGCTTCCTGCTTAGCGATATACAAGGGTATGTAGATGCACTCCCCCTCTTGTAGTTGTTGATCTCCATAGATAGATCTTGGGTGTTCGTAGGAAAAAATGTGTTTCCCATGCAACGTTCCCCAACAGAACTATGAAACAATATGACTCAATATGAATGCCTCTGGCAGTGTACCAGGATGTGCAATGATCTAGCGTGACATGTATCAAAAATATGTTGAATAGTGGACTTGCCACAAATACTATGTTAGCTCTATATGATCATGGAAAGCAATATGATAATGAACAAACTAGTCATATGATGTAACGGTTGAATTTGCATGGCAATATATGTCAGAATGGCTATGGACTTGCCATAATAGGTAGGTATGGTGGCTGTTTTGAGGAAGATATAAGAAGGCTTATGTGTGACAAAGCGTATCATGTCACGGGGTTTGGATGCACCGACGAAGTTTGCATCGATCCTCGAGGTGAGAATGGGCAATGCACGGTACGGAAGAGGCTAGCAAAATATGAGGTGGTGAGATTGCGTATGTCCACGGGTTCACATTAGTCATAAAGAACTCATATACTTATTGCAAATTTTTATTAGTTTTATCACAAATCAAAGTACTACTCGCATGCCCCGAGGGAGGAGGTTGGGAGGAGTTAACCATCGCGCGCCTCCGACCCGAAACAACACTAGGATTTCAACAAGGAATAGAAGTGCTCACATATTCCCACCATCCCTTTTTAATATTTAAACAAACGGGAAATTAACACCTCTTAATATCGATACTTCTACAAATCAACAATGATGCACTCACACCTTTTTCATATTACCACATCAATATCATTAACCCAAGATTTCTCTTTTATGTGCTACATGATGGTTTTGATTATCACTCATTGAATACCTATTATTTTTGGACTAGTCTTATGACCCATGCAAATTATCGTCACTATTTATTAACTCTCAAACAAATATAAGTGAATAACGAGAGTGCAATTATTTCTACAAAATCTATACGCCACCGTGCTCAAAAAGATATAAGTGAAGTACTAGAGCAACTACTAAGCTCAAAAGATATAAGTGAAGCACATAGATTATTCTAACAAATTATGATGAAGGTGTGTCTCTATTAAATAGGTGTGTCCAGCAAGTGATGATTGTGGAAAACTAAAAGCAAAAATAAGAAAAGCAAACGATGCTCCAAGCAAAACTCATATCATGTGACGAATAAAAATATAGCTCCAAGTGACATACCGATGGATTGAGACGAAAGAGGGGATGCCTTCCGGGGCATCCCCAACCTTAGACGCTTGAGTCTTCCTAGAATATTACATTGGGGTTCCTTGTGCATCCCCAAGCTTAGTCTCTTGCCACTCCTTATTCCTTCGTCCATCATGATAACACCCAAAACTTGAAAACTTCAATCACACAAAACTCAACAAAACTTCGTGAGATCCGTTAGTATAAGCAACATATCAAATACTTTAGGTTCTGTTATAAATTTATTAATATTTCATTATTGCATAATAGGTATTTTATTCTAACTTCTCCATGGCTTATACCCCCCGATGCAATCCATAGCATCATCAAAACAAGCAAACTATGCAAGCAAAAAACAGAATCTGTCTAAAACAGAACAATCTGTAAAGATCTGTAGAGACCCTATACTTTTGTAACTCTATTTTTTTTTAAAATTAGGACAACCTGAAGAATTTTTATAGCAATACTGTGTAAAAACTTCAGATCAAAAGGACGTTCCAGTAAAATCAGAGAAATTCTGCACTGAACGCTAAAGTTTCTGTTTTTGCATCGGATCAATACTACTCATCTTGTGAGTCATCCCAAAGGCTTTACTTGGCACAAACACTAATTAAAACATAAAAACACAATAATTACAGAGGAAATAATCATGTTATCTCACATAAACAGAAATTTAAAAAGCAAAAATAAAGATAACTATTGGCTTGCCTCCCAACAAGCGCTATTGTTTTATGCCCCTAGCTAGGCATAATGCATAGTTTCAAGTATTGCCATCTTTGACACTCCACCCATAAGTATCTCTCATGATTTATTCATAAGGTTGTTTAATTCTCTTCCTAGGGAAGTGTTCCATCCCTTTCTTTAATGGGAATTGGAATCTTATGTTGTCGGATTCCGGGCTCCGCAAAACCCAAAGAGGTTCGAACTCACGGGCGTGTGCGAAGATCTCCAGCCGCTTTAACCTCTAGCACACAGCTCCTCGGCCCAATCAGATCGAACTCACTCAACCGTGGGGAAGAAGATGAACACATGGATTTACCCATGTTCGGGCCGCTGCGAAGCGTAAAACCCTACTCCTGCTTTTGGTGGATTGCCTCACGAGGAGGTTTTTGGATGAACTGGTACAGTGGTGAGCAACCTCACGAGGGCACCCGGGTGGTTTTGGATCCGCCCTCTATGGCACAGCTTTGCCTCTATTTATAGTGGCCCGGGTCCTCTTCCCTTATCGCAATGGCGGGAAGGGATCCCACAACGGCCAAATTCGAAGGGGGACAAGGAGTACACCTTATCCTGACGAAAGGTGGTCTTTGCCTGCAAAGTAGCAGGTAGTGATGCAGAGGTGGGCTCGGCGATGACGTCCGTCCTATGGGGCTCGTGGTCTTGGTCTCATTGCGCCGGAATGGAAACCTTTGGGGGATGCCTTGGGAACCTGCGTACGTCCTTGCCTCCTTTGCACCAAAGAGGGAACTGCACCTGCTGTGCCCACTGGCGCCCGCCTGGCCAGGCTTGCGTCACCCCAGCCTCACGAGGCCGAGTGCTACACAGAGATCTCCGCCCCTCGGGAGGGAGCCTGGAGTGGCCTCCTCCTTTCAGGGGTCTTGACGTTGTCCTCCTCGCGAGGGCGGGGCTCTCGCGAGGGCCTTGTTCTCGAGCGATCCTGCGCCGGGCCATACTCGGCTGTCGAAGTGGGCCACGCCCTCGCCCGCAGGCATGTAGGTCTGGGTACCCCCATTCCCAGAGTGCCGACAGTAGCCCCCGGGCCCAAGGCACGCTGGGGTTGGCTTCGGGGCGAAGCCGGAGGAGCTGGCCCGAGCTACGCGGGCCCCAATTGCCTGCGGGCCCAGCCTTATGCGTGGCTCGTAACGAGACGCGGATGCCTCCACTTCCCGAAGACCTCAGGAACCGCCTTGAGTCGAGCTGACACGAAGCCCGCGCGCAGCGGCGGCCATCATTACCCTTCCTTGAATGCAGCCGAGTCTCTGCGTCTTCTCTCCCCTCGACCCGCGCGGACGTGACCCGACGGGGGCAGACGAGGTGACGTGAAGCAGGGTCATCATTACCTAGAACGTGGAGGGGCGTCGGTTGGCCTCCACCCGGCTATAAATGGGCAGAGGGGGCGGAGCCCCCAGCCCATGTCGATTTCTTGTTTCCCTGCTCAAGGCCCTGCCCTCTCAATCATGACACCGGTGAGGAGGTTTTCCGCCGCCGAGAAGGGGAAGGCCCGCCAGGAGGGGCCGGTCCAATAGCCACCCAAGAGGGGCTGGGGCCGTCCCTGCAAGTACATCGTGGTGTCGACGGCGGCGCCCCGGGGGCGCGGGTGCACCCCCGCCAGGGCAGGCCCCCCCTCCGGCGCAGGTGGAGGCGGCGGGCGTGGCGTCCGTGGCCAAGGAGGGAGGCCCTCAGCGGGCGTCCGACCACCGCGCCCGTGGTCCCACAGTGCCGATGTAGCCCAGGAGTTCGTGGTGTGGGTGGAGAGACCGGCGATCACCTGGCTGCAGCTTCCGCGCTTCTTCGCGGAGACGTTGCGGGTCAGCGAGCCCGTGGGCTTGTGGCTGCAAGCAGATGGTTGTTGTAGCGGCACGTTGTGGGTGGAGATCGAGGCTACCCCCGCAGGTTACGCCTTCTTGAGCCGCGGGTGGCAGACCTTCGCCCGTGCCCGCGGCCTGGAGGGGAGGCTCACGCTCCACTTCAAGTACGACGGCGTTGCGACGCTCTTCGTCGGGATCTTCGGGGAGGATGTCAGACGCTTGGGGTGCTGCCCGAAGGGTGATGGCGATGGTCATGGTCGCCTTCCCGCAAGTGGCAGCCCTTGCTGCGGCGGCGCTGTTGGAGGTGAGCTTACCCTTGGCGACGACCATCATGCTTCCAGTGGCAGCGACACCTCCTCCGAGGAGAGTCCGAGCGATGACTCCTACAACGCGCCACCGAGTCGGCGCGCTCGAACCTCAGGGGGAAGCAGGCCACGACGGCGCCGTACTCCCGCCCAAGAAGCAGCCACGCCGGCAGGCCACCATGGGCCCATCAAGGAGGAAGAGGACTCCGACTGAGTGCGGCCGCGCCGAGCCTGGGCCTCAGGAGCGGCAACCCTTGAGGGGGTCACCTTTCGCCTTCTTCTTCTTTTCTTTCCCTGCAATTAAGAATCATGGAGGGCCCTGCGGGGCATGTAATGAATTATGGCGTTTGCGCCTTTAGCACTTTTGTCGCACATCTGGATCCTTGCATTACTGTTAATTGAGACTTCCTGTTGGTCGTGATTAGGGTACTTAGCTTGATGCGTCCGCGGCGGGCCTCTGTGCTGCGAGGTCTGGTAGTGGCACCTGGGGAGCTTGGGGGTCTTGCCAGGGGGTTCTTTTTTCTTGTGGGCGAGGTGGTTTGGGAGCCCTCTTGGTGCTCTATGTCGGCAGGGCCCAATCCCGTGCGTACCTCAACCGCCGTTGGGGCGTCCGGATCACCAGGACGATACCAAGGGGCGAGGGGCTACGTGACCAGTGAGGCTCCTGAGTCGCGTTGCTCAGGAGTCCCCCTTGACGCTCGAGCAGCTCCCATACCGTTCCTTGCCCCTCCCGGGGCTCCATGATGACGCGCCAAGCCGTGGCAGGAACCCCCGAGCGAGGGTGAGGCAACACGCGCCTGCTGGCTCACTCAAGAGCGCCACGCGAGGACCAGGATGCCAAGGCCTTGGCAAGGTGTGCGCACCGTGCCCGCAGCCCCCTCTCGCGGGGCGCGAGAGGGAGAGGCTGGCAGGTGTTGACTCAGAAAAAGAAACTTCAAGACAAAGAACTGCAAGGAGAAAAACATTCCCACCCCTTTTTTCAAATAAGGTTGAAAAGCCTCGAGTTTCATTCCAGAAAATGGCAAATTCGAATACAGAAAAAGGCAAAGAACAGCCGCGTCTGGCACCTAGGCTAGTCTTCATCTTCCCCCAGCGCGGAGCATAGGGCATCCACTAGGCGTGGGCATAGTCATTGGAGGACAGTGTTGTCCGCTAGCGCGGAGCATGGGGCTTCCACTTGGACGTGGGTGGGAACCCCTCCGCGTCCTCGGGGGGCTCTGGGCGTATACAACCCACTCATTATTACGTGAGAGTGTCATGGGTAGAACTTGCGGAGATGCTGGATGTTCCAGGCATTCTCGATGGGGACCCCGTCCTGAGTCTCTAGGCGCACGGCGCCAGGCCTGGAGACGCGGGCGACCCTGAACGGGCCCTCCCACACGGGCGAGAGCTTGTGCAAGCCCTCCCTGGAAAGGACCCGCCTCAAGACGAGGTCACCGACTTCGAGGGTCCTAGAGCGGACGCTACGGAAATGGTAACGCCGCAGCGCATGCTGGTACCTCGCAGCTTGGAGCGAGGCTTGGCCACGGGCCTCCTCCCCAAGCACGAGGTCTATCACCCGCGAGGCATCCTGACGCTCCTCGTCAAATGCCAAGACCCGCGGGGATCGATGCTTGACCTCGGGTGGGAGGACGGCTTCAGCTCCGTAGACGAGGAAGAACGGGGTCTCGCCGGTGGGCTTAGTCGCAGTGGTACGGATGGACCACAACACGGACTGAAGCTCATCGAGCCAACCCCTGCCGCAGGCCTCAAGCTTCTTCTTGAAGCTTCTTGCCTTGAGGCCTCGCAGGACCTCCGCGTTGGCGTGCTCGGCCTGACCGTTGCTTCGTGGGTGCGCCACCGAAGCGTAGCATATATGCGTTCCAAGGTTAGTACAGTATGTCCTGAAAAGGTTGCTTGTGAACTGCGAACCGTTGTCGGTGATGATGCGGTTGGGGACGCCGAAGCGGCTCACGAGGCCCTTAATGAACTTGATGGCCAAGCCGGCGGGGATGGTGCGGACGGGCTCCACCTCCGCCCACTTGGTGAACTTGTCGATGGCGACATAGAGGTAGCGGTATCCACCGGCCGCTCGCGGGAAGGGCCCTAGTATATCCAGCCCTCACACCGCGAAGGGTCAGGAGAGCGGGATGGTCTGGAGGCCCTACGCGGACTCATGAATCTGCTTGGCGTGGAACTGGCAAGCCTCACAGGACCGAACCAGCTCGGTGGCATTGTTGAGCGTTGTACGCCAGTAGAAGCCACTACGGAACACCTTCCCTACAAGGGTGCGGGATGAGGAGTGGTGTCCGCAATCTCCTCCGTGGATGTCGGCCAGCAGCTCGCGCCCCTGTTCTTCTGATACGCACCGCAGCGCGACGCCGTTCGGACGCCGGCGGTATAGGTCGCCGTTCTACAAACAATAAGCTGTGGCCTGGCGAACCACACGCTTTGTGTCTTCCTCCTTTCTTGGTAGGGTGCCATGGAGCAGGTACGCCTTGAACTCATGTGTCCAGTCGTCGGCCTAAGGCTCCAGCGCCAGGAGCAGTCGGGCCCCTGAGGCCGGGCCAGAGGTTGGAGCTCCCAAGGGCGGCGCTGGGGGTAGCTCTTCACGCGGCCGCGCCTGGTCCGCGGCTGGAGGTGCCGCGGACGGCTTGAAGAGCCTTTCCTCGAAGACGCCTGGCTCCTGAGGCTTGCGACACGACGCCCTCTTTGCGATGTCATTGGCCTCCTTGTTCGCGCCGCGCAGGATGTGCTGCAATTCCAAGCCTTGGAAACGCTTTTCAATCTTACGTACCTCTTCCAAGTATGCCTCCATGTGCTCGTCCTTCAGCGTATACTCCTTGTTGGTGAAGTTGACGAGGAGATGGGAGTCGCCCTTGATGGTGAGGCGCTTAACCCCCAAGGCTGCTGCGGCCTTGAGGCCAGCGATCAAGCCCTCATATTCCGCGATGATGTTGGAGACCTTCTCGCCATGCTGGAAGCAAAGCTGTATGGCGTAGTAGAGCTTGTCCCCAGTCGGGGAGATGAGCACAACTCCGCCCCCCGCACCCCGGAGCGCGAAGGCCCCATCGAAGTGCATGACCCAACCATCGGGCGCCTCGTCACCGGGGGTGAGGGACTGCCCCTCGTCCAACCCTCGATCGGGAGCGTCTGTCCACTCGGCCACGAAGTCCGCCAGGGCTGCTCCCTTGATGACCCTGGTTGTACTGAATTCCAATTCGAAGGCCTGCAGCTGGATGTTCCACTCTGCGACCTTCCCCGCGGCGTTGGGGTTGCGTAGCACCTTCTCCAAGGGATACGCAGAGACGACCTTGATGGGGTGGCACTGAAAGTAATGGCGCAGTTTCCTTGAAGCGACGAGAAGCACGAGATGGAGCTTCTTCTGCATAGGGTAACGCGAGCGCGCGTCCCGCAGTACGGTACTGACGTAGTACACCGGGTGCTCGACGAGGGACAAGCCATCCGTGCCACCCTGCTCCGTAGCGGGCACACGAGATCCTGGTGCTTCATGGGTCGCTGGGGCGGCTGAGGCCTCAGGAGTGCCATCTTGAGGAGGTGAGGGCTTCGGGGCATCCCGCGAGTCACCTTGCTTCGTGCCCGGGGACCCGCCTGCGTCTGAGGGTGCTGCACGCACGCCGACACGTTCCTCCCTGACCGCCACGAGCGCAGCACTGGGGGAGTGCAGGGTGGTAGCCAAGTATAGCACCAGGGGCTCACGAAGGCAGGGCGCCACCATCACCGGTGTGCTCGTGAGGTACCGCTTGAGGTCTTCGAATGCCGCATCCGCCTCCGGAGTCCATTCGAAGGGGCCCTTCCTCTTCATGAGCTTTAAGAACGGGAGGGCGCGCTCGCCAAGCTTGGAGATGAAACGCCCCAAGGAGGTCACGCAGCCCGCCAGCTTCTGCATTTCCTTGAGGGTCTGAGGCGGACTCATCTTGCTTATAGCCTTCATCTTCTCCGAGTTTGCCTCGATCCCCCGGTGCGACACCAGGAAACCGAGTAGTTTACCCGAAGGGACCCCGAAGACGCACTTCTCGGGGTTTAGCCTCAGGTTCACCCGCCGCAGGCTGGCGAATGTCTCCTCCAGGTCCTCGACCAGGGTCTTGGCCTCTCGCGACTTGACCACGATATCATTGACGTAGGCCTCCGCGTTCCTTCTGAGCTGCTGCCCCAGGGTGATGTGCATCAACCGTTGGAAGGTTGCGCCAGCGTTCCGTAGCCCGAAGGGCATGCAAGTGTAGCAGAACACACCACATGTGGTGAGGAAGGCCGTCTTCTCGACGTCCTCCACCACCATCTTGATCTGATGGTAGCCAGAGAAGGCGTCCAGGAAGCACAGGAGGTCACACTCGGCGGTGGAGTCCATGATCTGGTCGATGCGCGACAACGGGAATGGGTCTTGGGGGCAAGCCTTGTTGAGGTTTGTGAAGTCGACGCACATGCGCTACTTCCCGCACTTCTACGGGAGGACCACTGGGTTGGCCAACCACTCCGGGTATCGCACCTCTCGGATAACCCCGGCTTCCTTCAGCTTGCCGACCTCTTGGGCGATGAACGCTTGCTTATCATGGGCCTGTCTCCTCGCCTTTTGCTTTACCGGACGTGCGTTGGGCCACACCATGAGGTGGTGCTCAATCACATCCCTCGGGACCCCCACCAGGTCGGATGCGTTCCATGCAAACGCATCCTTGTTTGCGCGGAGAAAGGCCACCAACGCCTCCTCCTACTCCGGAGGAAGGCCGGCGCCGATGGTGAAGGTGGGGCCAGAGTCCCCGTCGCCTACGGGTACCTGCTTCGTCTCAGCCCGGTTTTGAGAGAACAACTGCTTCTTCTTCACTGGCGCGGCGTCCCCAGCGTCCTACGGAGCCTGCGCAGCGTCCCCAGCGTCGGGGCGCGTTGCAGCCGCGGCCTTGTAGGCAAGCTTGAGTGCTTGGACCGCGTCCCTGGCGTCCCCGGCGATGGAGATGATGCCGTTGCTCCCAGGCATCTTGACGACGTTGTAGCCTGGGTGCGTTGCCGCCATGAACTTGGCGAGGGCGGGGTAGCCGAGGATCGCGTTGTAAGGGAGGTGGATGTGGGCAACGTCGAAGTCGATCTGCTCGGTGTGGTAGTTGTAGCAGGTGCCGAAGGTGACGGGGAGGCGCACCCGCCCCAGCGAGGCGACGGAGCCCCTGGCCACCCCAGAGAAGGGCCTTGAGGGTGCGAGCTGGTCATAGGGCACTTGAAGCGTGTTGAAGGTCTCCACGGAGAGGATGTTGAGGCCGGCGCCGCTGTCGATGAGGGTCTTGGTGACGACCACGTTGCTTATGGTCGGTGTGCACAGCATGGGGAGCGTACCGGTGGCGATCGTCGTTCTGGGGTGGTCGTCAGGGCCGAAGATGATGTCGACCTCCGGCCATGCCCGGGGCCGCGGGGCCTAGAGCCATGGCTGAACCGCGCCTGCCTTGCGGAGGAACTGCTTGACATGGCGGCTGGAAGCAGGCGCGTGCGATCCGCCGAGGATGCATGCGACCGTAGGATTGGCCAGGCAAGCCGCGGCGCCCCCGCACGCCATGGGCTGCCTGACCTCAGAGGCGACGCCGACCATGGAGCTGACGAGTCGAGGCCTGACTGCAGCCGCGGATGGAGAAGCTTCGACACGCCCCCTACCTGGTGTCGGTGTCAAAATCGGCAGATCTCGGGTAGGGGGTCCCGAACTGTGAGACTTGGATCGATGGTAACAAGAGACGAAGGGGACAAGGTTTTACCCAGGTTCGGGCCCTCCTATGGAGGTAATACCCTACGTCCTGCTTGATTATATTGATTGTATGGAGATTACAGAGTTGATCTACCTCGAGATCAAGTAACTAAACCCTAGATGAGTTCTGTTGGCCTACAACCTAAAACCCTTCGGCTTATATAGACGCCGAGGGTACGTAGGGTTTACACATGGTCGGTTACACGTCGAAGGGATAAACATGCCTATTCACTACTTTAAACTTGGAAGACACGCCACGATCCTTGAGGCTTCCATCCTGGAGACAAGACCCTCGATCCATCCAGTGTCCGGCGAACGGCCCATACAGTCCGGCCCATAGGAAATAGGTCGGCCTCCCGAGGACCCCTTAATCCAGGACTCCCGAGGACCCCTTAATCCAGGACTCCCTCGGTAGCCCCCGAACTAGCCTCCAATGCCAAGAGTCCTAGCTTCAGCTGCTTCATGTGATCAAAAGTCTTCGGCTTGTGAGGCGAGTTCCTTCCTCCAAATAGTGATCGGCCGAGACAGTTCGGCCCCCGACGATGTGTAATTTCTCCGATCATAGATCGTCCGAACACCATAAGTAACCGGCCCTAAAGGCCAAACGTTAGGGAGTGAATAGTGACTTCTGACATCCTTTCAGACGAAAAGTCATGGCCCTCCACGACCACTGAACCAGTCGAAAAGACCTGCTTCGTGGTTCGAGTCCGTTTCCACTAGCACGATCCATCAATGCACAGATCATGCCCCATTTTTCACGGGATATGTTTGATCACGCGCGTATAATGGCACGCATGCCTTGGGAAGCGGAGAGATTCACGGCGCCGTGAAGGGAGGTTAACCGGCAGCAAGCTTTAATAAAAGGGGAAGAAAACCCCAAGGCTTATCCGCATCTCGCATTCGCATCCCCGCTTCCCCCTTCGCCCGAGCTTCGAGAGCCCAGATCTAGGTTTCCCAATCCACTCCTCCTCCGAGCACAGCCATGGCCGGCTCAGGTTCTAGCGGCAAGTGGGAGGCTTCCTCAGTCACCGACCAGGACATCCGAGACATCAAGGAGGCTGGATACCTCCCCGCCAACGTCTTCCACCGTGCCGCAGAGGAGGGTCAGGTGATCCCCACCCCCAAACCAGGTGAGAGGGTGGTCTTCATCCCTTACTTCATCAGAGGGTTAAGCTTCCCGCTTTACCCCTTCGTGAGGGGCCTCATGTTCTTCTACGGCCTCGACTTCCACGACCTCCCGCCGAACTCTTTTATGCATATATCGGCCTTCATCATCGTCTATAGGCGTTCCTGCGAGTCGAGCCACACTTCAGACTGTGGCTCAAGATCTTTAACATCAAGCCGAAGTGTGTCGCCGGCGCACAAGCGGATTGCGGCGGGGCAGTCATCGGCAAGCTTCCGCGCGCAGTGTGGCCATCCAACACCTTCATCGACACCATCAAGACCTGGCAAAAAGAGTGGTTTTACATCACCGAGCCAAGGGAGGAGGGCGGAACTGTTCCTGCCGAATTCAGATCAGGCCCTCCGACCAGATTGACCTCATGGGTCCGAAAGGGCCTTGATTGGGGGTCGGACACAGAGGTGGAGGACTTGCAGAGGGGCATCGCCTCCCTAATCAGGGAGGGAGTCAGCCTGACCAATGTGGTCCAGGTTATGCTTCGGCGGCGCATCCTCCCCTGCCAGCGCCGGAGTTCTCCTATGTGGGATTACCGGACTGACGACGATTCTATAGTTCGTCAACTCTTCCGCACCACGCGGGAAAAGCAATGGAAGGCGTTGTTCAAGGCGCAGGAGAACTGGCCGGGCAAGAAGGGTGACAAGGGCTTGAGCGCCATCAAGTCCCTACCCGAGGTATAGCATAGTTTTATCTGATCGGCTCTGTCTTCCTAAAGATAGTCTAAGCATTTTCTGATCACCTTTCACAGGAATGGTTGAGCAAAGCCACGGGCATCAAGTGTCCGGCTCCACAGCCCGAAGACCCCAAGTCTCCGCTGCTGTTGGAGATGCTCGTCGTGGCGCCTTACAAGGCGCCAGAAAAGAAGGAGAAGAAGAAGCCAGGCCGAACAGGCATGCGCACCAGGGACCAGCCGGAGGCTGCGTCCGAAGAAACCCACGCCTCCTCGAATCAAGAGGAGGAGCATGAGGGTGAGGGGGGAGGCGATTCCCCCCTCGCAGGAAAGAGGGCGGCGTCATTGGACGCCCCGGAGGACTTAGATCCTCCTGCCCCAAAGAAGGCGCGCCGGACACAGGTAGACCTGTCCGGTGACAGCTCGGACTCGGATACTGAGTCCGAGGACTTCGAGAGGGTTCCGCGAAGGAACCTCAGGGTCAAGCCCCCACCTCGAAGGTAAAGATCTGAAGACCTCCCGAGCTATCAGCGCTAAATTTATTAGTGTTACTAACGAGTGAGTGCCTTCTTAACTTGCAGCCCACCATGTGTTCTCCCCACCGATCAAGTTTCGGACGGGGAGACCCCGCCCGCCGAGCTAGCGGAGAGCGGCACCGCGTCGCACCCCACTCCTCCGGGCACCACGAAGGACGCCGCGGAGGTGTCATCCCAGCAGGCTCCTTTGGAGCCGGACACTGGGGGCGGGGGCGACGACGTCATGGTCAAGGCTAACACTTCGGCCGCCGAAGACCCGGGAGAGAAGCCCCTCCCGGATACTGAGGACACCAGACAAGGAGATGTCCAGTCACCTCCAAGGTTGTCTCCGGAGCGCACCACGCCTCCGGAGGCACAGGTTCAATCCCCGGTCGAAGATCGGGTCAACCGACCACCACCGGCACCGCCGACCACTGGGTGGCCGGCTATGGGGGAGGCTCTGTCAAGTGCCCCCATCTCCGAAGAGCACCGCACCCTTATGGGTATGGTACTGCAGAGCATTCAGTCCGTGGATACCGGACTGAAGGAGGGTTTCAACGGTCTCCCGACGGGCTTTCAGGTGAGTCATGTAATGCTCTACTTTGTGAAATATTGATTTCTATAAGTTATGATTATATGCATGGCAGCCCCCGAGACCTAGGTGAGTTTGGAAAAACTTACCTGGGGGTCAAATCATAGATCCTTATCCAAACTATGTATAGGACAATATATGTTCGGATCGTTCTGTCAGCCCTTAAGAGGACCGTACACAGGATCATTTTAGTGACAGTTCGGAGGTTGCAAACTCCTGTAATGTTATATAATGTTGTTTGTTACGGGCTTCGTCGACGGCAGCGGCCAATAACATTGCCGAGCTAGAAGAGCTAAATCGGAAGCTCAAGAGCTCCGAAGACGAGCTTGACGCTTTAAACAAGAGATTCGACGAGGCGCAAGGTAAGTCGAATTAGAGTAAAAACTCTTCGTTACCGTACTGTCAAAGCAGTGTTGTTTGATATGCTTAATGCTTGCGCAGCCTCTGCGAAGGAGATTGAGAAGCTCAAGGCCGAGCTTGAGAAGGCCAAGCAGGAGGCTACGGTGAGGAAGGCGGCTGCCAAAGAAGCAGCTACCGCGCTATCCGCCCTAAGAGCCACCAGCGACAAGCACGAGGCTTGGGTGGAGGAAATCCAGTAGGAGCTCAAAGACGCTAGGCGGAAGTGCGAGGACCTGGAGCGGAAGGGCAAGGAGCAGGCCACCGAACTATACACCCTGAAAACCAATCTCCAGAAGGAGCGGGTGGATAGGCGGTCATTTGAAGAGGAGCTCAGCCATGCCAAAGCTATCATGGATGGTAAGCCGTATTCATTGCAGTGTATCTTCGGGGACAGCAAGTTCGGGTTGCTTACCCAAGTATGGCGTTCCTCAGGCGCCTGCTTGGACCTCCAGAAGAGCTCAGCGGACGCGAAGCAGTTCTATGCTTCGCGGGGAGAAGGAGATGAAGCTCGGCTATTCTGGGCGCAATTCGAAGCCCCCGAGCGCTCTCCTCTCCTTGTGGAGCAGCTGAAGCAGCTGATGGAGCTACACCGGATGGCGGAACCGGCCATAAAGGATCTCTGTATCCAGCTATGGCCCAACGAGCCATTGCTGGGCAGCTACTTCGGCCTGGTGCGGAAGCTGAGCGACGCCTCATCCCGGATCGACGCACTAAGGCGATCTTCCTACATCGAGGGAGCTCGGATGACCTTTGCAAAGGCCAAGGTGCACTGGCCTGGGCTGGATCCAATGAAGATAGCCACCGCTCCTCCGCCTACCAGAAAAGAGCATAGGCGCCCCGAGCTATACTTCTCCGGCGTAATGGAGGGTGCTCGGACAATAGAGGCGCAATGTTCGAGAGAAGATGTGTATGAGTAAAGGCGTTGTAATGTGTCTGAAGACTCTTTAACGCGTTTATATTTAAGACGCATGGTTTATCATGTCTTATATGCTTTGCATCCTTTATAACTCCTGTGTGGCCGTTAAAACTGAAAGCGGCGAGTCGTCGGCTTCAGCCCCCATGTAGATACTACGTGGGGTGTCTCTACCAACGCACTGTGACCCTTAGCCGAACTATCGGTACCCGAAGGCGGTAGTGTGGGGCGGACAAGGCAATCGGACCATAATGCTTTATTGCTTTCACTTAGCCATAGGGGCGTGAGAAAGGAGTGCGGGGGCTGATGACTAGCCCCCAGGTGTTTGTGATGTTCGGATAAACCGTGGCCAAAGCCTATATCACCTGGTTTGTACTAACACCAAACCCATCGTATGACACGGAATAACCTCTGACGAGATTTAGTTAAGCTCGGATTCGTAGACCGGTTCTCGCATACCATGACAGTCAGTTTTCGGCTTTCTCCGCTGAGGCGCTTAACCAAACGAGCCGAAAGCGCAATCGCAGCGGTGCTCCCTTTGCCCTTTTAGCCGAACTAGCGGAACATAAAGGGGCAAGCATAGGAGCCGGGTAACCCAACTATTGACCCAAGACATAGTTCGGAACCAATGCATATAAAGTGGAATTCCAAGACGCCGAACACTTAAAGAAATTGTGATTAGAGCGATTTTTAAGGTCGAGCCCCCGGTCTATTAGTCGGTTGCATCGTACAGTATACCAAACAGGTTCGCAAGGAGAGGGAGAAAACAGAAAGTGTTCCGAAAAGGGACAGCAAAGAGAAAATGATATATCTGTATTTTACTCAACAACTCTTATTATTCAAATTGCCAATGCAACTTTTTACAGGTATTTGATAAATGAAATATAAATTTTACAGGAGAGGTTATACCAAGGGACTTCGATAGATGACCTGACGTCCTTGATGTGCCCTGTCGCTTATCTGCTCCTGCATCTCCTAAGGAGGTGTATGCCTTTATGGGCTTCGTTAGTTCGGCGAACGGACCTTGAAGAAAGGGTCTTGAGAAGTCACCGAGGTATGGATGAGCTTGACGCCTTTAGCAGGCACTTTATGGTACATGTAGTAAGTCTGACGACATGTTGACGGTAATAGTTCGGTCCAGCCGAACACCTACTCTCTAATAGTTTTTCCCCACCGCTGCCCATGGAATTTTGAGCGTGAAGTTGTGCCTCTTAGGCACGTACTTTGCCGGTAATAGGGTCATGCGATGGGGGGCGAATCCCTATTTATGGGGAGAAGAAGATTCTGGTACTTCAGGTTGAGACCGAGCTCGCTTCCCAGCCTTGGATGCGTTTGCGGCAGATGTCGGCGCTTGCCAATCATCGGTGTAATGGAATTCGGCCGCCAGGGCCAACGCATGTTCCTCAGTTCGGAGGGAGCGCTCTGTGTTGCCATTAACGGTGATGACCCCCTTAGGGCCAGGCATCTTGAGCTTGAGGTATGCGTAGTGCGGAATGGCGTTAAAGCGAGCGAACGCTGTACGGCCGAGCAGGGCGTGATAGCCACTGCGGAAGGGTACGATGTCGAAGATCAAGTCTTCAATTCGGAAGTTATCGGGCGAGCCGAACACAACCTCCAGGTTTACAGAGCCTGTGCACCGGGCTTTAACGCCCGGGATCACTCCTTTGAAGGTAGTGTTACTGGGCTTGATCCTTGACGGATCTATGCCCATCTTTTTCACCGTATCTGAGTAGATCAGATTGAGGCTACTTCCACCATCCATGAGGACTTTAGTGAGGTGGTACCCATCTATAATCGGGTCTAGGACGAGAGCGACCGAACCCCCATGACGGATACTGGTCGGATGGTCGCGTCGATCGAAAGTGATCGGATATGCCGACCATGGGTTATACTTCGGGGCTACAGGCTCTATGGCGTAGACATCTCGAAGGGCGCGGTTCCTCTCCTTTTTGGGTATATGAGTGGCGTAGATCATGTTTACTGTCTTCACCTCTGGAGGGAATTTCTTTTGTCCGCCACCGATCATACCACGAGGTTCGATCTTATCCTTGCTACGTGGGCTCTTGCCCTGGTCCTCAGATGCGAGCTTGCCGGCCTGTTTGAAGACCCAACAGTTACGGTTGGTGTGATTGGCGGGCTTCTCCTGAGTGCCGTGGATCTGGCAAGGTCTCTCCAGGATTTTGTCCAGCGGGGTTGGTCCATCGTGTTTGCCTTTAGGAGGCTTCTTCCGCTGCCCAGGCCAGGAATTGCGGAAGCCGGCATTAACAGCCGTGTCATCACTATTATTGTGGCGGCGCTTGTTCTTGTTGCGCTTCGGTTTCCCGTTGCCATCCCGAACTTCAGAGGTTCCGGGGTCTTCGGGGTTAAGGCTACGTCTAGCTAGCCAGTTATCCTCGCCCGCGCAAAATCGGGTCATGAGTGATGTGAGGGCGGATATTGTCCTTGGTTTGTCCTGGCCGAGCTGTTGAGCCAACCATTCATCCCGAATATTATGCCTGAAGGAGGCTATAGCTTCGGCGTCCGGGCAGTCTACGATCTGGTTCTTCTTGGTCAGGAAACGATTCCAGAATAGCCGCGCGGACTCTCCTGGCTTCTGTACGACGTTGCTTAGATCGGAGGAGTCCTGTGGCCGAACATAAGTGCCCTGGAAGTTAGATCGGAATGCCTCTTCTAGGTCCTCCCAACACCCAATAGAGTTTTCAGGGAGGCTATTTAACCAGTGCCGAGCTGAAACCTTGAGCTTCAGGGGTAAGTATTTGATGGCGTGGAGATCATCTCCTCGTGCCATGTGGATGTGGAGGAGGAAATCCTCAATCCATACGGTTGGATCAGTTGTCCCATCGTATTGCTCTATGTTTACGGGTTTAAACCCTTTCGGGAACTGATGCCGCATTACCTCGTCTGTGAAGCACAGTGGGTGTGCAGCGCCCCTAACCCGAGCTATGTTGCGCCGGTGATCGGCGTCTAGCCGAGCTCGGTGTTGTTCCCGACCTTCATTGTCGTGGTCGAATCGAGGACGGTACCCTTCCCGTCGATCGGGTGAGTATCCCCTGGATCCATAGATGGATTGCGTACGACCTGCTCTGTAATCCAGGTCGTGTCGCAGGTCGAACCTGTCATCGGGCTCTAGTGGCTCCTTTCCCCGTCTACGGGGTATCTTCGGCCTATAGCCGGCATCGTCAGCAGTCCTGACTCGTCCTCGTGGAGGGCGGTCTGGGCTGTCATATACGGTATGCTTGGGAGACGGCGTATCGGTGAGCTCGTCGTCGAATTGTGGCAGCAGCCTTCTGCGTGGGTAGCTCTTAGGTCGGTCCGATAGACCAGTGCCGTATCCTTCCTCAGCGGAGAGGACTCTCGTCCATCGGTCGTTGAGGTCGTCTTGTTCGGCTTTGAGCTGCCGTTCTTTTGCTCTCAGGCTGCGAGCCGTAGATAACAGCTGTTGCCTGAATAGTTCCTGATCTGCAGGATTGTCGGGAATGGCGAAGTCATCGGCTTCAGCATTGTCCTCCCCCTCAATAGAGCGGAGGTAGTCGTCGTCATCAGGATCATCTGGATCATCGGGGTTGCGACGGTGTTCGGGCCTCTCCTGACCCTCTAACGGGTGTTCGGGGATTTCGGGGCCGCCGATGTCTTCCGGGGTATCTCCGTCCCCGGTGCCATCGGTAGACTTTCACCCCTTTTTCCCTTTTGACCGTTTATGCGGCTTTCGGCGTCTTGACGGTGCTTCGTCCGATTTATCGCCGTTGTTTTTCGGAGTGTCCACCATGTAGACGTCGTATGTAGAGGTGGCAATCCATTGCCCGGTCTTAGCGGGGGTGAGGGAGTGATCTTCCTCATCCATGTACTCTGCTTCCTCGGAAGCATAGTCTAGCATGTCGGTTAAATCCTCGACAGTTGCTATCAAATGGGTGGTGGGTGGGACGAAAAATCCGTCCTGACCCGCCTGACGCCCGATCTGAGAATAGATCGGGGTTGGGTCATCGTTGATCTTCATCGTCGAGATCCGATCTAGAGCCTCGTCGAGTATTGAGAGTTCGATCAGACCGGTCTGCGCAGAGCTTCCGGAGTGAACCTCCGATGCATCCGTGCAGGGAGAGTGTTCGGCGAGAACTGATGTCCGGACATCGGGCACTATGACATGATCCGGACTAACAGTCGGGCCCTCGCCGGTGTAGATCCCGTGGGCAGAGCCGAAAGATGGATCTGGGGTTAAAGCCTCAGAGTCTTCGGGAATGGCAGGCAAGACTGCAAGCCCGGTTAGTGACAGATCACCTCGGGAGTCTACGGAGAACTCTAAGTTCCCGAATCTGACCTCTTGATCAGGGGCAAAACTTCCGACGCGGCCTAGATGGCCGGTCGGGTCGGCGTGCAGCACAACGCTGCCGAAAGCGAAGATCTGTCCGGGGACAAAATTGCCCGGATTGCGGACCTCTTCGTTGATGACTAGGCGAGCCATCGATTCCTTCTGGCGATCACAGCGGAACTCTCAATGAAAGCACCAATGTCGGTCTCAAAACCGGCAGATCTCGGGTAGGGGGTCCCGAACTGTGAGACTTGGATCGATGGTAACAAGAGACGAAGGGGACAAGGTTTTACCCAGGTTCGGGCCCTCCTATGGAGGTAATACCCTACGTCCTGGTTGATTATATTGATTGTATGGAGATTACAGAGTTGATCAACCTCGAGATCAAGTAACTAAACCCTAGATGAGTTCTGTTGTCCTACAACCTAAAACCCTTCGGCTTATATAGACGCCGAGGGTACGTAGGGTTTACACATGGTCGGTTACACGTCGAAGGGATAAACATGCCTATTCACTACTTTAAACTTGGAAGACACGCCACGATCCTTGAGGCTTCCATCCTGGAGACAAGACCCTCGATCCATCCAGTGTCCGGCGAACGGCCCATACAGTCCGGCCCATAGGAAATAGGTCAGCCTCCCGAGGACCCCTTAATCCAGGACTCCCTCACCTGGCGCACCAAATGTCGGATTCCGGGCTCCGCAAAACCCAAAGAGGATCGAACTCAGGGGCGGGTGCGAAGATCTCCACCCACTTCGACCTCTAGCTCACAGCTCCTCGGCCCAATCAGATCGAACTCACTCAACCGCGGGGAAGAAGATGAACACACGGATTTACCCAGGTTCGGGCCGCTGCGAAGCGTAAAACCCTACTCCTGCTTTTGGTGGATTTCCTCACGAGGAGGTTTTTGGATGAACTGGTACAGTGGTGAGCAACCTCACGAGGGCACCTAGGTGGTTTTGGATCCGCCCTCTACGGCGCAGCTTTGCCTCTATTTATAGTGGCCCCCGGGTCCTCTTCCCTTATCGCAATGGCGGGAAGGGATCCCACAACGGCCAAATTCGAAGGGGGACAAGGAGTACACCTTATCCTGACGAAAGGTGGTCTTCGCCTACAAAGTAGCTGGTAGTGATGCAGAGGTGGGCTCGGCGATGACGTCCGTCCTGCGGGGCTCGTGGTCTTGGTCTCGTTGTGCCAGAATGGAAACCTTTGGGGGGATGCCTTGGGAACCTGCGTACGTCCTTGCCTCCTTTGCACCGAAGAGGGAACTGCCCCTGCTGCGCCCGCTGGCGCCCGCCTAGCCAGGCTTGCGTCACCCCAGCCTCACGAGGCCGAGTGCTGCACAGAGATCTCCGCCCCTCGGGAGGGATCCTGGAGTGGCCTCCTCCTTCCGGGGGTCTTGACGTTGTCCTCCTCGCGAGGGCGGGGCTCTCGCGAGGGCCTTGTTCTCGAGCGATCCTGCGCCAAGCCGTACTGGGCTGTCGAAGTGGGCCGCGCCCTCACCCGCAGGTAGGCAGGTCTGGGTACCCCCGTTCCCAAAGCGTCGACATATGTTTCCCTCTTTCATATCAATAATTGCACTTATAGTTCGTAAGAAAGGTCTTCCAAGTATTATTGGACAAGTAGGATTGCAATAAATATCATGCACAATAAAATCTAAAGGCACATAATTCTTATTTGCAACAATGAGAATATCATTTATTCTACCTAAAGGTTTTTTAATGGTAGAATCTGCAAGATGCAAATTTAGGGAACAATCTTGAATATTGGTGAGACCAAGAACATCACAAAGAGTTTTAGGTATAGTTGAAACACTAGCACCAAGGTCACACAAAGCATTGCATTCATATTTATTTATCCTTATTTTAATAGTAGGGTCCCATTCATCATGCAATTTTCTAGGAGTAGAAACTTCAAGCTCAAGTTTCTCATCATAAGCTTTTATCATCGCTTCTACTATATGATCAGTGAAATCCTTATTTTGTTCATAAGCATTGGGTGAGCTAATAATAGTTTGAAACAAGGAAATACATTCTACTAAAGAGAAACTTTCATAATTAAAGTCCTTGTAATCCAAAATAGTGGGCACATCACTAGTTAAAGTTTTAACCTCTCCAAACCCACTTTTTTCAGTTTCAACATTAAAATCATCACCCTCGAAGCAAATGGGATGCTCTCTAACTAGAGTTGATCCATATCCAGTCCCTTTATCATTTATATTTAGAGAAGTAAACAAAGATTCAATAGGAGAAGTACCAATCATTTTAAGATCTTCATCATGATTCCGGTAAAAACCGGGTGGGAGAGCTTTTTCTAAGAATTCCCGCTTAGCTTTCAACTTAGCGGTCCTCTCCTTACTTTCATTAATATATATTTGGATATATTTAATAGTCCCAATAAAATCATGCTTGGGTGGCAAAGTTTTACTTTTGAGAGTTTCTACATCAAGAGCAATTCTATCCATGTTTTTAGCCAAAGTATCAATCGTATGCAACTTTTCTTCTACCATACTATTAAAAATATTTTGAGAACTAATAAATTCTTTAATTGTGTTCTCAATTTCAGAGCGTATCCTATTAGAATTTGTAGAAGAATTTCCATAAGAATTACCATAAGAATTTCCATAGTTGTTAGAGGAGTTACCGGGATACGGCCTAGCATTGAAATTTCCTCTATAAGCATTGTTGTTGAAATTGTTTCGCGAGATAAAGTTCACGTCAATAGCATAATTATTTTTCTCAATCAAAGTCGACAAAGGCATATCATTTGGATCAACATGAGTATTTTTTCTAGCAACCATATTCATAAGAGCATCCACTTTTTCACTCAAAGTAGTGATTTCTTCGACATAATTTACCTTCTTACCAGTTGGAGCTCTTTCGGTATGCCATTGAGAATAATTTGTCATGATGTTGTCCAGAAGTTTTGTGGCCTCTCCTAAGGTCACATTCATGAAGGTACCACCTGCAGCAGAGTCTAGAAGATTCCTAGACACAAAGTTTAGTCCAGCATAGAAGTTTTGGATAATCATCCAGAAGTTTAAACCATGAGTAGGACAATTTCTAATCATCAATTTCATCCTCTCCCAAGCTTGTGCAAAATGTTCTTGATCATGTTGTTTAAAATTCATGATTTGATTTCTAAGGTAGATGATCTTAGAGGGAGGAACGTACTTGGAAATAAAAGCATCTTTACACTCATCCCATGTTCCAATACTATTACGTGGTGAAGATAAAAACCAAGCCTTAGCTTTATCTCCTAGTGAAAAAGGAAATAATTTTAATTTCACCACATCACTATCCATATCCTTTTTCTTTTGCATATCACATAGTTCAACAAAAGTATTAAGATGAGCAGCGGTATCCTCATTAGGACTTCCTGAAAATTGATCTTTCATCACAAGATTCAGCAATGCAGCATTAGTATCAAAAGCCTCCGCACTAGTGGCGGGTGGTATAGGAGTACTAATAAAATCATTGTTATTATTATTTGAGAAGTCACACAACTTAGTGGTATCTTGAGACATGGTTGATAACCCACAAGTATAGGGGATCGCAACAGAATTCGCGGGTAGTATTTCACCCTAATTTATTGATTCGACACAAGGGGGGCCAAAGAATATTTATCGGCCTTGACAGTTGAGTTGTCAATTCAACCGCACCTGGGATATCTCTCTGCAGCAAAGATTTAGTAGCACGGCAAAATAGTAGTAGCAAAAGTAACAGCAGTAGTGACGGCAGTAATTTTGTAGCAGTAGTGATAGTAGCAGCACCAATAGTAACTTAGCAAGATTCAGTATATGTAAAGCGTAGGCACGTGGATCGATGATGGATAATGATTTAGATGACATCAATCATGTAACAGTTACACACTAGGACGACACAGAACTAGCTCCAATTCATCAATGTAATATAGGCATGTATTTCGTATATAGTCATACGTGCTTGTGATAAGAACTTGTATGACATCTTTTGTCCTACCCTCCCGTGGCAGCGGGGTCCTATTGGAAACTAAGGGATATTAAGGCCTCCTTTTAATAGAGAACCGGGACAAAGCATTAACTCATCGTGAATACATGAACTCCTCAAACTACGGAAATCGCCGGAAAGAATCCCAATTATTGTCACCTTGGGGTATGCGGATCAAGACACGTAATAGGTGCATACAGCTTGCAAGATAGGATCCAAATCACTCTTATATTCATGAAAACATAATAGGTTCATATTTGAAATCATGGCACTCAAGCCTTAGTGACAAGCATTAAGCATAGCAAAGTCATAGCAACATCAATCTCAGAACATAGTGGACACTAGGGATCAAGCCCTATCAAACTTAACTCGATTACATGATCAATCTCATCCATTCCCATCACCGTCCAGCAAGCCTACAAAGGAATTACTCACTCCCGGTGGTGAGCATCATGGAGGTGTTGATGAAGAAGGGTTGGTGACGACGACGGCGATGATTCCCCCTCTCCGGAGCCCCAAACGGACTCCAGATCAGCCCTCCGGAGGAAGAATACGGGGTGGCAGCGGCTCCGTCTCGTGAAATGCGGTGAAATCTTTTCTTTGATTTTTTCTTCGAAGATGTGAATTTATAGGAGTGGAATTAGGGTCGGGGGAGCCACGTGGGCCCCACAAGCCATCTGGGCGCGCCTAGGGGGTGGGTGCTCCCCGTTGGCTTGTGGCCCACAGGAAGCCCCCTCCGGTGGATCTTTGCTACACAATTCATTATTTATTCCAAAAATAATTCACAAAAAGTTTCCTCCAATTCCAAGAACTTTTATTTCTGCACAAAAATAACACCAAAGTAGTTCTGCTGAAAATAGTGTCAGTCCGGGTTAGTTCCATTCAAATCATGCAAATTAGAGTCCAAAACCAGAGCAAAAGTGTTTGAAAAAATAGATACGTTGGAGACGTATCAACTCCCCAAGCTTAACTCCTTGCTTGTACTCAAGCAATTCAGTTGATAAACTGAAAGTGATGAAGAAAACTTTTACAAACTCTTTTGTTCTCGTCATTATACACATGCTTAGCTAGTGTTCAAGTTTTCAGCATAAATCATAAATAACTGATACATCTCCAATGTATCGATAATTTATGAAGTATTCATGCCATATTTACCTATGTTTACAATACTTTTATATGGTTTTGATGCACTTTATATGATTTATTTAGAACTAACCCAGACTGGCGTTGTTTTCAGCAGAATTACCATGGTTTTGTTTTTTGTGCAGAAAATGAAAGTTCTCGGAATCGACCAAAACTTGTTTATATTTTTTCTGGAGGAAATAAGAAATACTGGAGCGAAGAACCACCAGAGGGGAGCCACCTGTGGGCCTGGAGGCAACAGGGCGCGACCACCCCCTGGCCGCGCCCAGATACCTCCTGGGACCCACACGGCTCCGTTTGACGTGATTCCTACGCTGAAGAATCCTATAAATATATATAGAAACTGCCGAAAGTAAACCTAGAACTTCCGCTCCGCCCACACAACTCTCTGTATTAACGAAAAACCCATCTGGAGCCTTTCCAGTACCCTGCTGGAGAGGGGAAATCATCTCCGGTGGCCATCTTCATCATCCCGGCGGAGGCCATGACAAGGAGGGAGTAGTTCACCCTCGGGGCTGAGGGTATGTACAAGTAGCTATGTGTTTAATATCTCTCTCTCTCTCGTGTTCTTGAATTGTTGGGAACTTATGTTCTTCGCTAGATATGAACTTTGGAGTGATTCTTTGTTGCCCGTTGAGGGATGATCATATGATTCAACTATGTTAGCATTGTTGGGAGATTGCACTAGTGAAAGTATGAACCCTATGCCTTGTTTCCAAGCATTACTGTACCATTTTTCTTGTTGTTTACAAATTGTTACCTTGTTGTTTTTATATTTTCATATTACAAAAACCTATTTCTATCATCCATATTGCACTTGTATCACCATCTCTTTGCCGAACTAGTGCACCTATACAATTTGCCATTGTATTGGGTGTGTTGGGGACACAAGAGATTGCTTGTATTTGATTGCAGGGTTGTTTGAGAGAGACCATCTTCATCCTACACCTCCCATGGATTGATAAACCTTAGGTCATCCACTTGAGGGAAAATTGCATCTGTCCTACAAAACTCTACGCTTTGAGGCCCAACAAGAACTAGTTGCGTAGTAGACATCAAGCTCTTTTCTGGCGCCGTTGCCGGGGAGGTGAGTGCTTGAAGGTATATCTTTAGATCTTGTAATTAAATCTTTTAGTTTCTTGTTTATCACTAGTTTGGTTCATAAAAGAAAACTACAAAAAAATTAATTTAGGTTGCCTCAATTGTTTCGTATTTATAAGGTTTTTCGTGAAAATAAGGATTCAGAAAATTGTGCTCAATTGTTAGAGGAAGAAATTATAAAAATGCTTAATGAGAATTCCTTGAATGATGAGCATGATGCAATGTTGTTAGTATGAGTTCTCTGAATATCCATGATGCTAATGATCATTGCATTAGTCAGGATAAAAAGGTTCCCTATAAGCATGTCGATTTTTGTGGAGTGAATAAAAATTGCAAAGACATGCCATATAGGGACGATAGATTTTGTAAGAAGCATAAAAATGATCAAAGTAATTGGTGGCTTAAAGTGATAGATGAACGTGCCACAAGATTATGCTCTCTTCATCCCATTACTTGTGACATTTGCAATAGGGTTGGTCATCTTAATTTCCAATGCATGCTTTTTCATGACCGAACCGTTTACAAATATTGTGATAATTTGATCTCCCGTGAACTTTATAATGAACTTTGCCTATTTTTGGGGTGTGAACAATTATCACATAAAAATGATTGGTTTGATATATTCATTGTCACAAATGGTAATGAAACTAATCTACAAGAAATTTATATGTTTTGCGTAGTAAATTGCAATGAGAATGCTTATATCGCCAACTATAGAAAGAATGAGAAACCGATAGAATATAAAAGGAATACTAATGAAAGGGTAAAGGTCTTCCATTACCCTCCTATTGTTTCTCATAATGAATCAGGATGCAAGGAGGAGTTTCCCATTGAACCAATCTCTTCAATAAGAAGCTTGGAAAAAATACATAAACCCACACAAAATGTGGGAAATGAGAAGAAGAAGAGAAGAAAAGTTAAAGGTAAAAAGGTATCCCTCTCAAACAATGTTGCTCCTATCATAGTGGAGAATGAATACGAAAGTAGTGTGGATGATGATACACTTGATGATTATTTTGTTATGCCTACTACTTGTTGTGATGAGGATGATTGGGAAGATAATGATAATCCTTATAATAATGAAAACCTTTTTGGCACCAACTTGGAAAATTATGATGATAATGATTGTTACGCTATTGGTGCTATTCATGCTATTGATGATTATGCTAATGATATGCAAACCCACAAGCTTGGGGATGCTATGATTGGTGAAAATGACATGTTTGAGAATTTATTTGCTAAAAATAATGTCCATCCCAAGCTTGGGGATGCTATGCTTAATGAAGATGATCTTTTTAGTCCCCCTACTTCCAAGGATCAAATTTGTTATAATGGTTACATGCCTCCTATTTATGATGATTATTGTGATGATACTTATGTTATGAAAGGTAGTGATGATTATTATTATAAAACTTGTCACAATTACGAATACCCTTTCTCTGAACATTACTCTTTTAATGTGGAAACAATTTATAGCAATCGAGTCTCCTATGATACTCCCACTATTATGTACGAGAAGTTTGCTTATGTGGAGAATAATAAATTTTCTATGCTTGGATCATGAAGATAATGCATTGTGTGATAGTTATATTATTGAATTCCTTCATTATGCTACTGAAAATTATTTGGAGAGAGGAACACATGCTTGTAGGTATTGCAATAATATCAAGTTTCCTCCATATGTGTTTGAAGTTTTGAAGTTACGGTTGTTTTACCTTCCTGTGCTAGTTGATTCTTGCTCACATAAATTGTTTGCTCACAAAATCCCTATGCATAGGAAGTGGGTTATACTTAAATGTGTTTGTCATATGTTTCATGATGCTCCCTTGCATGTTTCAAACACTATTCTTACGTGAGCATCATTGAAATCACCATGCCTAGCTAAAAGGCATTAAAGAGAAGCGCTTGTTGGGAGACAACCCAACACTTTTAATTTATGTTTTTGAGTGTTAACATGATTAATCTACTATAGTAATCATGTTTTGTGTCTTTTATTTCAATAATGTGCCAAGTAAAGCCTTTGGGATAGTGTGGATACTTGTTGATTTGATTCTGTGCAAAAACAGAAACATTTGCCTCAAGTAAAGAATTTCTCTGATTTTACTGGTGCGTCAAAAAAATCTGAAATTTTTACACGGTATTTATATGCAAATTCTCCGCGTTGTCCTAATTTTTCACAATTTTTAGAGTCAGGGAAGTATGGTGTTCATTCAGATCTTCACAAATTGTTCTGTTTTTGACAGATTCTGTTTTGCATCCATATTTTGCTTGTTTTATTGTTTCCATAGCTTATATTGAGTGATATAAATTATGACAATGGTATAATACGGTAGGTATTATGTGAGAACAATTATGAATATTTTCTTGACAATACCTAAGTGAATGATCTATCTTTATTATACTAACCCATCTCATGAAGTTCTGTTAAGTTTTGTGTGATTGAAGTTTTCAAGTTTTGAGTGAGATATCGAGATGAGGAGAATAAGGAGTGGCAATAACCTAAGCTTGGGGATGCCCAAGGCACCCCCAAAGCAATATCCAAGGAAGACTCAAGCATCTAAGCTTGGGGATGCCCCGGAAGGCATCCCCTCTTTCGTCTTCAACACTATCGGTATATCTTATTTGGAGCTATATTTTTATTCGTCACATAATACGTGTTTTGCTTGGAGTGTCATTTTTTTTGTTCTCCGTTAGATGTTATTTATAATCTTGTTTTTCAATAAAAAGTTCCAAGAATTGCCTTTTAGATGCTTGAATTGCATGTTTGATGTGTGTTGTGTAAAAACAGAAACTTTTGCTGTAGTGTTTGAATTTTCATATTTTACTGGAACGTGGAAAGTTTTTGAAATTTTTACAAAGTATTTTCATATAAAATTTATTATTTCCTAAATTTTCAGAATTTTTCGAGATACATAAGTGTACTATTTTGATAGATTGCTAAAGACTGTTCTGTTTGGACAGATTGCTGTCATAGTTTTGTTATCTACTTATCCTAGAGTTTTCATGACTTATATTGATAGATATAAACTGTGGAAATGATAGTATACATCACCAAATGTTTGGAAATTATTATGCAACTTGTCTTGGCGGTACATGAAGTGTTGATTTATTCTCATGTGTATTAACCTATCTCACGAGTTCTTTCCAAGTTTTGTGTGTTTGAAGTTTTTGAGACCTAGGTGAAACCGGGATATGAGATGATTGAAAGAGATACAAAAGCTCAATCTTGGGGATGCCCAAGGCACCCCAAGTAAATATTTCAAGAAGTCTCAAACATCTAAGCTTGGGGATGCTACACATCCCGCCTCTCTTCATCCACAACTATCGGTTAGCCTATGTTGAGCCTAAATTTTTATTCGTTCACATGATATGTGCTATTCTTGGTGTGCCATTATTATTTTGTTTGTTGTTTGAATAAAATACTTAGATCTGAAAATATTTATTGAGAGAGAGAGAGTCCTCACATACCCACTTGATTGTTTGACTTCTCATTGATCTTCACTTATATCTTTTGAGAGTTGTTTGAGGTTTACTCATGTGCTTCACTTATATCCTAAGAGTAAATCGTGAATGAATGAAATATCATAAATCTGAAATTATCAATGTGCTATACTCTTAGTAGCAGGTTCACATTTGGTTTAGAAAGTAAAATCTATTGAACTTTGACGATCATAATATTGCTCATACAAGCAATTCATGAATGATTAGTATAAGAAAGAGAACTTTCACATACAAATACATTATCTTGGACATCTTTTATGATTGTGAATAGCTATTGTTATTTTCAACCTTGATCAAATAGTTGAAGTTGGACAAGGAAGACAATGTAATGGTTATGTTTGGATATATTTGCATAGAAGCTATATTGTTATGGATCCTCCAACATGTGGTGCTTGTTTAGAACCTTTTGCTAGCCAAAACTTCGTACTAAGTAGAGATACTACTTGTGCATCCAAATCCTTGAGCCAAGTTTCTTCCATAAGAGTCCACGATACCTACCTATATATGGTATTTCACTGCCATTCCAAGTAAATTTGCATGTGCCACATATAAAACCTTCAAATAAACATCCATTTTGTGTGCTCGTACTGCTCATGGAGCGATGGGGCGGTCATTATCTGCCATGCTAAGCGGGTTATTCTTAAGATGAGTGTTTATTCACTTGTCATTGCACGAGAGAGGCTGGTAAAAAGGATGCCCATTCCTGCATAATACAAAAATAAATAAACAAAAAAAAACCTGGAAAGTTGATTGTTTGGAGGGCAACCGTGGATTCGGCCAGCCATGGAATGTGTTTGAATGGTGGAGGGGGAGTAAAATTTCAATTCTGTTTGGGAACCGCCAATAATGTGTTTAGCATGGAAGATATTGAAAACTCTGTTGTGACGTTGACAGGAAAAGTATACCACTCAAAATTACATATTCATCTCTGTTTTAAAACAATGAGCTCTCGCACCTCTGAAAACCCCTGCGTCCCTCTGCGAAGGGACAATCTATTTACTTTCATGTTATTTACTATTCATGTTGAGTCAACTCCTTATTCCAACCTCAATCTATTAGTTTGCAAGCATCATGTGGTGGGGAAAGATCCAAACATGTATATCCAGTCAAATATATTTGATCTTGATTCATTATTGTTGACAATTATCTTCATGATAAGTACGTTGGGAGGCAAAACATTAAGCCCCTATCTTTCTCTGTGTTCGATGGATGCTATTTGTTCTAAAAAATATGCCTTGAGTATTAGCAATCATAAAAGACTATATGATAGTTGAGTATGTGGAGCTCTTACTTAGACTTGATGATGCATTGGAATTGTTCGCTGACTAAAACATATGTTGTTAAGTTTCAAGAGATTGCATTGTTTGAACCATGTCATGTGAATTGGTTGCTACTTTATCATAATGAGTTTCATGAGAAAAAGTTGCTGGTTATGATGCTAGAAAAGTGAGTGAAATTATCCTTGATCAATATTATACACTATACTAGCATTCACACTTCATAAATTATTTTTTTATCATTTACCTACTCGAGGACGAGTAGGAATTAAGCTTGGGGATGCTGATACGTCTCCAACGTATCGATAATTTATGAAGTATTCATGCCATATTTACCTATGTTTACAATACTTTTATATGGTTTTGATGCACTTTATATGATTTATTTAGAACTAACCCGGACTGAAGCTGTTTTCAGCAGAATTACCGTGGTGTTGTTTTTTGTGCAGAAAATGAAAGTTCTCGGAATCGCCCAAAAAAAATTTATAATTTTTTCTGGAGGAAATAAGAAATACTGGAGCGAAGAACCACCAGAGTGGAGCCACCTGTGGGCCAGGAGACAATAGGGCGCGGCCACGCCCAGATACCTCCCGGGGCCCACGTGGCTCCGTTTAACGCGATTCCTACGCTGAAAAATCCTATAAATATAGAAACTCCCAAAAGTAAACCTAGAACTTTGGCTCCGCCGTCGCAACTCTCTGTATTGACGAAAAACCCATCTAGAGCCTTTCCTGTACCCTGCCGAACAAGGGAAATCATCTCTGGTGGCCATCTTCATCATCCCGGCGGAGGCCATGACGAGGAGGGAGTAGTTCACCCTTGGGGCTGAGGGTATGTACCAGTAGCTACGTGTTTAATCTCTCTCTCTCTCTCTCATGTTCTTGAGATGGCATGGCTTCATGTATCACGGGCTTTGTTAATATAGTTGGATCATATGGTGTTCTTCCCTTGCCATCTTGTTGTGTTGAATTGAATCTTTCCCTTTGAGATCTCGTTATGTTCGATTGAATATTTGGTTTGAGAACACTTGATGTATGTCTTGCATGCGGATACCCGTGGTGACAATGGGGTATTCTATTGATTCACTTGATATATGTTATGGCATCAACTTGCGGATTCCGATGACCTTGGGGATCTATGCATAGGGGTTGATTGCACGTTTTCATACTACTTTCTCCGATAGAAATCTTGGGGTACTCTTTGAAGTTGTTTGTGTTGGATTGAATATGATAGATCTTGGGTTGTTTGATGCATGTCGTATAATTTACCCACGGATACTTGAGGTGACATTGGAGTATCTAGGTGATATTAGGGTTGATTGATATGTATCATTTGTGTTATTTTACTACGAACTCTAGGGCTGTTTGTGACACTTATAGGAATAGCTCAAACGATTGATCGGAAAGAATAACTTTGAGGTGGTTCTACTACCTACACCAATTTCATCTTATGTTCTCCACTAGATAGGAGCTTTGGAGTGATTCTTTCTTGCACGTTGAGGGATGATCATATGACTCAACTATGTTAGCATTGTTGGGAGATTGCACTAGTGAAAGTATGAACCCTAGGCCTTGTTTCCAAGCATTAATATACTATTTTGCTCATTGTTTACTAATTGTTACCTTGTTGTTTTTATATTTTCAGATTACAAAAATCTATTTATATTATCCATATTGCACTTGTATCACCATCTCTTCGCCGAACTAGTGCACCTATACAATTTTCCATTGTATTGGGTGTGTTGGGGACACAAGAGATTGCTTGTATTTGATTGCAGGGTTGTTTGAGAGAGACCATCTTCATCCTGCACCTCCCACGGATTGATAAACCTTAGGTCATCCACTTGAGGGAAAATTGCTACTGTCCTACAAAACTCCGTGCTTGGAGGCCCAACAAAGTCTACAAGAACTAGTTGCATAGTAGACATCAATAACCATATCTGTTGGGGATATATCCCCGTGGTGAGACCCGCCCAGGATGGGCCGGGTTAGGAAGTTGGCGGCTTAAACAGCGAGGCCTTAAACGGGCAAGAAGAATAAAACAAGGCCTGGAAGTAAGTTACCAGGCGGGCCTGGCGGAGGCCCAGAGCCGAAAGGCAGTATGAGACCCAGAGGTGTAAAGCCGCCGGGAGATGGCTTGATAGAAAAGGCAAAGGGATTTAGAGATGAGGTCGGTTACTAGATGTAACCCGGCCCGGACTCTTGTAAGCCCAGGGCCTCGACCTGTGTATATAAAGGCGACTTCCCTGGGCGGCTTAAGGTACGAAACCTTTGATCAAGTGCTAGGTCAAGCGAATTCCGCTCCCTTGTAATCGATACCCAATCAATACAACTCAAAGCAGGACGTAGGCTATTACCTCCTTCGAGAGGGGCCGAACCTGGGTAAACATGTGTCTTTCGTCCCGATCAACCCCTTCGACTTAACCGCCGTAGCGATGGCTTCACCCCTAAATCCTTGCACTAGGACATCTGCCGTGATAAAACCACGACAGTTGGCGCCCACCGTGGGGCAGATGCGCGGTGGTTTGGAGTACTCGAAGGGCTCTCTCCCAGGGATCGAGGGATACGCCGTTGGCAGGATGACCAAGAGTCGCCGTAGCAAGCTCTACATCGACGACGCTGGCTGGGGCCCCAAGACCGACTCAATCGAGTACGGGTATCAGGTCCCCTTCGGCGGAATTCACGTTTTCATCGACAAGATCAGCGGATCTAAGCCCGGGACGGACATCTGCACCAACCTCGTCGAGTTGGCCCGGTGCGCGCAACCTACCCGGATCCAGCCGGGTCGGAAGCACATCTTCGTAGGTTTCACGCAAGGCGCGGAGCTCGCGGAGGGATCTGTGTCACGAGAAGAAACTCTCGTCTGTTCGGAGGACAGATCTTCGAGCGGAGAGGCGGAGTCAATCTACCAGCTTCATAACGACGGGCTTGGGGGCTATTTCGAGGGCGACAGTGTTCCGGGGACCTATGAGCCGTCGAGCCAAGCCGCCATCTTCATGGCAGGCACGATGCCAGTTTCCAGCAGCACAGCGACTGGGGCAACGGCTGCAGGCGCAGCAGGACCCGGGTCAGCCAGGCCGCCGGCTCAAGTTTTTCTGGATCTGATAAACGAGCTGACAACTCTGATGGGAACCGAGGTCACAATGGAAAACCAAGCAAACTGTAACGCAGAGATCGCAAGGCTGAAGGATCAGATGACCAGGGCCCAGGAGGAGATCAACGCGTTGCAGGCTTAGATGGATGCTGAGTCAGAGCGTCTCAGGGCTGAAGCTTTTCGCCTTAATCTGGATCAACAAGCCTCAGAGGCAGTTTTTCGGATGAGGCATCAGACCCGCCTGCCTGATCAGTACGAGCCTAGAAATCTTTTTAACACGCCGGGGGCAGGACCGAACACGCCTCTGACCGTGACCCGAATGGCGGAAGTGCCTGGGAATAGGGCGGCGACTCAGCATCGACAGTCAGACCCGCCCCGCAGGAATCAGACCCCGCCGCAGTGTTTTCTGACACCACCTGGTCATTATTCTAACCCGGTGGAGAACATGATAGCAGCGGCTGCCAAGCTCAATGCGCTCCCCCTTGCTGAGGGGACACCTTTCGCCGAAGAGGCAAGGAATGCCATTGGGTACTTACAGACGGCAATGGCTCAACAGGAGAAGTATACTTACAGCCGGAGTCATGTGCACTCAACACCCATCCCAAGCCGCAGTTATAGCCAGCGCTTGGAGTCACCGGCGGTCTCTAGTAGTGAGCGGCGTCGAAACCCGCCCCGTGATGACCCACCCGTTGTCAACGCTCAGACAATTGTGGATCATGCCAGAGCTCAGCGCGAGGCGGCGGCTGCGGCGGCTTACCAATACCCGCCCCCAGTAACACCTTCAACTTCGGTGGGAGCCGGAGTCACCTCCAGAGCTGTGGGAGTGCCGTGTTTAGCACCGGCTCTGAAGAACGAGCGCCTGCCGAAGGATTTTAAGGGTCCGCGCAAAGTGCCTAATTATACAGCTGATCTGCCTCCAGAAGCCTGGATCGAGAGTTATGAGCTAGCAATGGAGATGTTAGATGTCAGTGATGCAGTCTGTGCTAAGTACTTCATCATGATGTTGGAAGGACCGGCTCGTACATGGTTAAAGGGTTTGCCACCCAATACCATTAATTCCTGGGCCGAGTTGAAAGCAAGGTTCATCAAGAATTTTCAAGGGACGTGCAAGCAGCCTATGACGATCGTTGATTTGGATCATTGTGTGTAGCGTGAGGATGAGTCGGCCCATCATTGGGTCCGACGGGTCTCAACCATTATCCACTCGTCTGACAATATCACGGCGACTCAGGCGGTTCTAATTCTGGAAAAGAATTGTCATTTTTTGCCCCTTAAGCAGAAGCTTGGATGGCTCAAGCGTTCTTGCCAGGACATGGGTGAGCTCATGGCCGCTCTCACTAAATATGCAGATTCGGACAACACGAAGGATCCTGGGTCTGATGATGAGAAATCGGCTAAGGGTAAGAAGAATGGCAACATCAAGGGTCAGCAGCAGAATGGGGCAGGAAATAACAATCCAGGCAATGGCGGTAAATGAAAGCATCCAGACGGCGGGTCATATCTGGTGGCCAATACCAACTCTGGGAACAACCGTGGCAAGGGCAATGGTAAACCACCTTTCGGCAAGGGCAAGCCTTTCAACATGGAAGCAATGCATAACAATCCCTGCCCGAAGCATAGTCTTCCCAACAAACCATCCACTCATGCTTGGAAGGATTGTTATATCATGCGGGAATTCCGGAATTACAGCCTTAACCAGCATCACGGTAATGGCAACGGGCCTCCTGGCGGCTCAGGATCCGGTTCTCACGGTTCCGGTTTCGGTGCGGGCTGTTCAGGATCAGGTTATCAGGGTCAAGGTAACCATGGAGGTCATAATCAGCAGTCTGGCAATGGTGGTCAGCAGCAAAATAATCAATCAGGATATCAGAGTAACCCAAAGCAGCTTAATGGAGGCCAGTATCACGTCTTCACAACAAGCCTTGATAAGCGTGATCAGAAGGTGCGCAAGCGGGCGGTTAATGCAGCCATGCCGGCTCTTCCGCAATACTTAAAGTGGTCGGAGCACACGATATCATGGAGCAGGGAGGATCACCCGCCGCGAGTTGATAACCCGGGGCATTTGGCCCTTGTGGTAGCCCCTCAAGTGGGAGGCTACATGTTCACCAAGGTGCTGATGGATGGTGGCAGCAGCATCAACATCCTTTACTATGACACTTTCCATCGGATGAACCTGGTTGACAAGGATCTCAAGCCGTCATCCACAGTTTTTCACGGTGTGGTACCCGGCAAATCAGCTTATCCAGTTGGAAAAATTGCCCTTGAGGTAGCTTTTGGTGATGAGTTCAATTACAGGGTGGAGACCTTATGGTTTGAGGTGGTTAAAATCAAGAGCCCATATCATGCTCTGTTTGGACGGCCGGCTTATGCCAAATTCATGGCCCGGCCTTGTTACATTTACTTGCAGCTCAAGATGCCAGGTCTGAAGGGGACAATTACGGTACATGGTGATCGGAAGATCGCTCTTGAGTGCGAGGAAGGCGATGCTGCATATGTAGAGTCAAGTTGTGCTGAGGCGGAGCTTAAGTTTTACAAAGACAATGTTGACCCGGCGGATATGACCCCGTTGAAGAAGCCCAGTACAGAATCTGACCCGCCCCTGAAATTTGTGGCAGAGGATACCAAGTTGGTGGACTTTGTTCCTGGTGATTCATCGCAGCAGTTCACTATCGGGGCCAATATGGATCCCAAATAGGAAAGCACGCTCATCAAATTCATCCGTGAGAATCGGGACATCTTTGCATGGAAGCCTTCTGACATGCCGGGTGTACCGAGAGAATTCGCTGAGCACCACCTTAATGTGGATCTTAAGTTCAAGCCAGTCAAGCAATTCCTCCGTCGTTTCAATGAAGATCGGTGTAAAGCTATTGGGGAAGAGGTAGCCCGGCTCTTAGCAGCAGGGTTTATGGTGGAGGTTTTTCACCCGGAGTGGTTGGCTAACCCCGTGCTCGTACTTAAGAAGAATGACACATGGCGCATGTGTGTAGATTACACAGATCTCAACAAGGCGTGTCCGGTTGATCCGTTTGCTCTCCCCCGTATCGACCAGATCATTGATGCAACGGCGGGGTGCGAGAGTTTATGTTTCCTGGACACTTATTCGGGTTATCATCAGATCAAGATGGCAGTCAAAGACCAAGCGAAGACGTCTTTCATCACGCCTTTTGGAGCTTTCTGCAACGTGTCCATGCCTTTTGGACTCAAAAGTGCGCAGGCAACTTATCAACGTTGTGTGCAGAACTGTCTTCACAGTCAAATTGGACGTAATGTTCATGCTTATGTGGACGATATTGTGGTCAAGTCAAGGAAGAAGGAGACTCTGCTTAACGACTTGAAAGAAACTTTTGATAACCTACGGGTTTACAAGATGATGCTTAACCCGTCTAAGTGCGTTTTTGGTGTGCCTGCAGGCAAGCTCCTGGGTTTTTTGGTCTCAGAGCGGGGCATTGAGGCTAACCCGGATAAAATAAAGGCCATCACCTCATTGTCTAAGCCGGCGTGCATTAATGATGTCCAGCGCTTGGCGGGTCGAATTGCTGCTTTAAGCCGGTTCATAAGCCGCCTGGGCGAGAAGGCTATCCCTTTATATCAGATGATGAAGAAGACAGATGATTTTGTCTGGAGTGATGCTGCCAATGATGCGTTTGAAGCGCTCAAAAAGCAGTTGGTTGAGCCGCCTGTCTTGGCTGCTCCCGTGGAAAAAGAACCTTTGCTCCTATACATGGCAGCTAATAATAAAGCTGTGAGTGCTGCAGTCATTGTGGAGCACAAGGAGGCAGGCAAAGAGTATCCAGTCCAGCGGCCGGTTTATTATGTCAGTGAGGTTTTGACAGAGTCCAAGCAAAGGTATCCGCATTGGCAAAAGTTGGTGTTTGGAGTGTTCATGGCAAATCGCAAATTGAAGCATTATTTCCTTGGACATCCAATCACGGTGGTCAGCTCTGCTCCTTTGGGAGATATTATTCAGAATAGAGAAGCCACCGGCAGGATTACTAAGTGGGCAATTGAGCTTGGACCTCTTAATTTGAGGTATGTACCTCGAACAGCTGTCAAGTCTCAAGCCCTAGTGGATTTTATCAATGATTGGACGGAGTGTCAAGCACCTGAGGAGAAGCCGGACAACACATATGGGACAATTCATTTTGATGGATCCAGACAATTGGAAGGCTCGGGGGCTGGAGTTGTTTTAACTTCCCATAGAGGTGATAAATTTTGTTACATATTAAGGCTAATGTTTCCTTGTACTAAAAATGCAGCTGAGTATGAAGCCTTCCTTCATGGGCTCCGTGTGGCCAAGGAGATGAATTTGATCCGGGTCAGATGTCTCGGCAACTCAGACCTTGCGGCCCAGCAAGTCTCGGGCACGTGGGATTCTAAGGACCCTTGTATGGCAGCTTATCGCCAGGCGGTTGACGTCATTGCTGGTCACTTTAAGGGCTATCAGGTGGATCATATTGATCGTCAGAAGAATGAAGCGGCTGATGCATTATCACGTTTGGGGTCTCAACGTAAGCCGGTGCCGCCTAATGTGTTTCTGGATGTCCTGCGTCACCCATCCGTTAAATTGCCTTCTGAGGAGGATCTTGCTATACCTGACCCGGAAGGACACTTGGTGGCAGCTCTTCGTGCTATTCCTGATTGGACGCTGCCTTATCTGGCATATCTGACTCGTGGCGAGTTACCCGAGGACGAGACTTTGGCACGGAAAATCATAAGGCGATCTAAGTCCATGACTATTGTCAATGGCGAGTTGCACAGATGCAGCGTGACTGGTGTTTTTCAACGATCCGTTTCTCCTGAGGAGGGCCGTGAAATCTTGCAAAAGATACATGCCGGCGATTGTGGTCATCACGCCGGGTCAAAATCCTTGGTGGCCAAAGCCTTTCGGCACGGGTTTTTTCTGGTTGACCGCTCATGAAGATGCAGAGTATTTGGTCAGTAGATGTGATGGGTGTCAGAAATTTGTACGACGTGCCCATGTGCCGGCTCAAGAATTGCAAATGATTCCAATCACCTGGCCGTTCACGGTCTGGGGGCTTGATATGGTTGGACCGTTTAAGAGGTCTAAATATAAGAAGACCCACCTCTTGGTGGCGGTTGATAAATTTACTAAGTGGGTTGAGGCAGAGCCGGTCAGTAAGTGCGATGCAGCAACAGCAGTTCAGTTCGTCAAAAAGCTGATTTTTCGGTTTGGTTACCCTCAAGTATCATTACTGACAATGGTACAAATCTGTCCAAGGGGACTATGAAAGAGTTCTGTGACAACGAACACATCCGCCTTGATGTCTCCTCCGTGGCTCATCCACGTCTAATGGTCAAGCAGAGCGAGCTAACCAGGAAATTCTAAGAGGGATAAAACCCCGGCTTATGGCTCCTTTGGAACGAACGCCAGGTTGTTAGGTGGAGGAATTACCTTCTGTTCTTTGGATCATCAGAACCACCCCCAACAGATCAACAGGCTACACGCCTTTCTTCATGGTTTATGGCGCAGAAGCCGTTCTCCCCAGTGATATCCGCCATGACTCGCCCAGGGTGGTGGCTTACGTGGAAACTGATAATGAGACGGCGCGTCAGGATGCATTGGATGCCTTGGATGAAGAACGAGATCTTGCAGCAGCACGGTCGGCGATTTTCCAGCAAGATCTGCGCCGCTATCATAGCCGCAGAGTCAAGACCCGGACGTTCCAGGAAGGCGACTTAGTGCTTTGTCTGATTCAAGACCAGACAGATATGCATAAGTTATCACCCCCCTAGGAAGGACCTTTTGTGATTAGCAGAAATCTCAACAATGGTTCCTATTATCTCATTGATCTACGGGAGAGCGACAAGTCACGCACTTCTGGGGAGGAGACTGCCAGGCCATGGAACATTTGCTCATCTTCGGCCTTACTACACTTGAGCCATCGGTTCTCATCAATGTACATACTTATGTCATTGTATATACCACTGTTTATAATATAATAAAGCCGGCATCCCCATAATTCAGGGCCTCTACCATTTTCATGCAATAGTTGATGGTGCAAAGAGTTGATTATTCATAAGGTCACTTGGGGGCTTCCAACCCACTGGGTTTAGCTTTCATACCCTCTTGACCGGCTTAAAAGCCATATTTGAGTTAAACCTGCCTGTTTGCAACTTGCTACTCCACCAGGTGACCCGCCGAACATTTGACAGTCAATCTTTTTCAAGACCCTGAACTTGTCAAAGTTAAAACGGTGGTTTATGTCACAAGAGAGCCGGCTTACAGAGAGCTAGGATAAACTCACCTATCTGCTGTAGTCTCTCCGCTATGTGGCCCGTTCGTATTCTTAACAGTCAATCTTTTTTAAGACCCTGAACTGGTTAAGGTTAAAACGACGGATTTATGTCACATGAGAGCCGGCTTATGGGATTTTGGGCATTCATGCCTAGCTTCTTTGAAGCAAAAAACTTGACTTTTTCTCAAAAGTATAAACTAGAGTTGATCTCTTTGGGCTGTGCCTTCAAAGCCGCCTAAACCATCATGCGGAATATACGTATGTTTTCTGCTTGTTATTTTGAAGGAATTTTGTCATGATAAGATTCTAAGTCCTTGGATGATATTTTATCCGGGCTTAGTATTGCTCATTGATCAAAGGCTTTGGCCGTTATGACCCGCCAATGGGCATCAGGAAAGATGATTGCATCAAAACATGAAGATGATGGATAAAATTTATAACACCAAAGCTGCCAGAATATGAGTTGCTAAGCTCAAAACGTGCACGAAGGCACGGCACATGCAATCAGTTTTAAGTACGGCTATTACAAGGCCATATAGAGGCCAAAAATTTGTGGACTCAAGATTTTCACAAAAGTTATAACCCAGTAGGTCAGCATGCCCGGGTTACCTTCATCTGGGGACAGCTCCTCGCCTAACTCGTTGACGGGTCATCCTGCGCCGGGTCTTCAGTCTCCTGGATCTGAAGGTTGTCCACATCCCAGTTGCAATTGATTAAGGCTTCAAATTCGGCTTCGTCATGCAAGATTGGAGACGGGTCAACATCAGGGGCAAAGATGTGCTTACGGCGTTAGGGAGTCAGGTTTTTCGGCTCAAAAGTGGGTGCTCGGACTCGCACATTGTTGTCATCATAAGCCGCCTGATATGCTGAAAGATCAGCTTCGGCGGCCAGCTGGCTAGCTAATGCTCGCGATGCCTTGATGCAACGGGCATAGTCTTCTTGAGTGAATGTTGACCCGTCGTCCTTCAGCTGTGGAAAGCCGCCACTTATCTCTCCTGGATTAAGCTCGGGTGCATAAGCCAACGCCCGGCTCAAAGCAGCTACTGCGTCTTTCCGGGCGGCTGATTTCTTAAGTTCTTCAAATTGCTGGGGGATGGTGGAGAGGCACTTCAGCACATCTTTGATAAGTTTGGGCGTGCCCTTCTCGCCCATGAAGGCCCTGATGGTGAAAAGGCTTCCAGCGTACAGTTGCTCAGTGGAGGCATATAAAGCCTTCAGCTTCAGCAGGCTGTCATCCGGAAGCTGGCGAGTTCGTTGGCCTACAAGCAGATCAATTTTGTAAGTCGCCGGGTGAGTGTTTATAAGACTATTTAAAAAGAATGCCCATAACATAATCCACGGCACTTACCAAAGACAGCCTCAGTCATCCGAGCTACATGGCGTTTTAGGTCGGACAGCTCTTCGGAAACGGGCTTAAGTCGGCCCTCGGCGTCTTCTGCGCGTTTGACCAAGACAGCTTGTTCAGCCTCAACAGATTGTTTATAGGCTTCAAAATCCGCCTTGGTCGTTTGCAGCTCTGTTGAGGAGAGCCGCCACTTTGAGTCAGCTTCAGCTCGGGCATCTTGTTGTAAGGCCAGATTTTTCCTAAGGTCGGTCAAGCTAGACTCGGCCACATTTAAAGCATCCTGCACAATACCATAGTCAGGCACACGTTTTTCAATTATAAGCCGCCAGCAAGGTCTATAATGACATTGGGAAGTGTTGAGGAAGGTTATTACAAGTTTCAAGCAGATTGCAAGCAATACACTTAACACTTGGGGGCTAATGTGTATCAGTTCTTTCAAAGTCTACACTACAAATAAGACCCGGATCATCTTCAAGAAGATGACCCGGCCCTTGGGGGCTACACTTGGCATTTTTTCTATCATACAGTAAGTGCCGGCTCATTATTTGCATAATGACCCAACCCTTGGGGGCTACATGTTGGTCTATTGAAATCTACATATTGCTGAAGACCCAGCTTATCTTCGAGAAAATAAGCCGGCTCTTGGGGGCTACGTAAGGATATACGGAGAGCAGGGAAGGTTGAGTACCTCATATTTTCTCTTCATCATGCCAACTAAGTTGGCTTCCATATCTCGGCTTGCGGAGAGGCGGCTCAGATATCCAGAGTGCAGCTCATCAGCAGTAAGCTTCTCAAGATTGGGAAGATCAAGTTTAGCCTTTTCCTTCTCAGGTGAAGGCGCCTCATCCTTGCTAATATGTTTGGTTAGCACATTGGAAGGGGTTGGAGCCGTATAAGCTGTTCCGGTGATGGTAACCTCTTCCTCGTGAGCAGACACATTTTCAGCTGTTCACAAAGGGTTGGGCGGCTTAGGATCATTTTCCGGATTAGCATCAGGAATCACAATATCAACATCAGCCGGCTCAGTAGGCTGGGGAGTCTCATCGTGGGCGCCTTGATCAGCTTCAGAGGGTTCGACCTGAATTTCAGGAGTGCCAAGCTTCGGGTTCTCCGGCTCTGAGACATCCGGATGGGCAGATGACCCGCTTAACTTCCTCTTCTTAGCTTGGGCCCTGTGAACAAAGATTTCATTATAAGTCATATGCAAGGGTAAAATATTAGTAAGCAATATGGGATGCAAAAGAAGCTTACCCTGGGTTGATAACAAGGGGAGGCAATTTTGAGGCGGTTGAGTCGCCCGAAGAAGGAGGTGTTTCCTGAAAAGTTGGAATTGGGAAATATGAGCAAGTGACAGCACGAGATTAATGTGCAGAAGAAATAAAAACATATGTGTGAAATACCTCATTACGACGTTTCCGAGGAACTGGGGCGTCGGGTAAGCCGGCCACTAGGTCTTCAGAGCCACCGCTCCGAGTCTGACGCCTGGAGTCGTGTCGCTATTTCTTCAAAAGAAAGTTGGGGTCCAAGTGAGCAAGGGGGTGTGAAAACTTTACTTTCCGGATGACCCACCGTATTTTCTCTCTTGGCAAAGTTTTCGAGTCGGAGGAGATGGTAGTTACCTCTGCTGCGCCGGCTTGACTCGCCTGCGCTTCACCCTGAGAGGAGTCAGCGTCAATAAGTTGCATGAAAAGAAGGCCAAGAGAGTCAAGTTCTACCTCCGAGTCATCCAATTCAAGCAGCTCCTGAGCTGATGGCTTCTTCTTACGAGATGGAGCCCGGGTCTTGGTTGCTTTTGTCTTCTTCTTAGAAGTAGAGGCAGTGGTTATTCTCTTCTTCCAGAAGGGAGAGTCGGCCTATATATATATATAAATGTGTTTGTAGAAAGGTTAAGTAAGGTATGAGAAGTGCAAAATCTCAAGGAAAAAGAATGAAGTTTAGAGGGAAGTCTTACTGCGGGAGCCGGGTTATGAGCGTAGAAGGGGTTTAACCCCGACTTGTTGCAGACCTCCTGAGGTTCTCCCAGCAGAGATTTAACGATCAGGTTGAGGTCCTTGTCGGTCAGTGGTGTCTGGTTGAAGCGCTGAGGGTCATTCACCTCACCAGTGTATTCACACATTAAGCCGCTGCGCCGGCTTAATGGTAAGATTCTCCAGGAAACCCATCAGCGGGTTAGATCAACGCCAGTCAGCCCGTTAGCCAATAAGGCTCTAATCTTTGAAAATGTTGGAGCGTATTGGGTGCGCTCTATGGCAGACAGCCGGTCTGGGAGCTCGGTGGTGGTGTAGAGCCGATAGGGACGATAACCCGGTAGTGGATTCTCTCCGGCCGAAGAAGTGTCTTTGCAATAAAACCAGGTATGATTCCAGTCCTTGGGGTGGCTAGGCAGAGTCGCCGAGGGAAAGGAAACGTCTCTCCGTCTCTGAATGGAAACACCAACAAGTTCAAGGCTTGGCCCATCAGCAATCTCTGTCTGGCGGTTGATGTAGAAGAAATCTTTGAAGAGGTCGACGGACGGCTCTTCCTGCAGATATGCTTCACAGAAAATTTGGAACTGGCACAAATTGGTAACAGAGTTGGGGCCAATGTCTTGAGGATGCAGCTTGTAGAAATGCAGGGCGTCCCGGAAAAACTTTGATCCGGGCGGTGAGAAGCCGCGGAGAAGATGGTCTGTGAAGACGATAACTTCCCCATCCTTGGGTTCAGGACTGATTTCAGCACCTGGAACCCGCCAATGAATGACGTCTTGAGCCGGCAAAACCCCCATGACCACAAAATCATTGAGAATCTCCTCAGTAACCCCGGATCCTACCCAGTCGCAAGAGGCGGGGGCTTTAGCCATGACGGCGGGTTGAACACTATGAAAGGACATGGATACGCGGCGGGTTAAGAACGCTGCATGACCAAAACAGCTATGACTCTAAGACGACGACGCTACATGGCGGGTCATTATTGAGCTATGAGCCGCCGCCAACTACAGGTATGAAGCAGATTATATCTTGCCAGGGAGAGCCAGCAGTATGGTGGCGGGACAAATTGACAGTGAATATCAAAAATATTGCTAAGTGTGGACAAACAAATTCCACCGACTACGGCTGTAGTTACAAGATCTACGGACGAAGATAAAAGGAAAGTATTTCCTAAACCTAAAAACGGCAGCGAAGAACACGCAAGTTCGTATAGGGATTCCGGTGAAGAAACAATCTACACTGAGTGCGGAATAGGTACTAAGTGGCTGCGTGTTTTTGCTATTGTCTCGGAACCGAAGAAGAGTGTTTCCTTTACGATCTATAGCAAGTGCTCCGATGAACGGCGGCGGGTTCGAAGAACTTCGATGAACTAATGCGAATCTATGAGAGAAGGAATGGAACCTAGAAGAAGCAGGGGATACGGGCGTGCGCCGGCGAGCTCTGGACACAATAAGGGTGATGCAGCGGCCTTGTTGAGGACGACGGCGTGGTCCGGACGGCGCGGTGGAGCTTCGGCTGCGTGAGCGTCTGGAGGAAGAAGAAGAGAGAGGCGGCGACGGGGGAAAGTGAAAAACGATGGGACCCCCCCCCCCCACGCCTATTTATAAGGGGAGATGGAACAGTCCAGCACGGGAATCGAGGAGACAAAATGATGATTGACCAAGAAAACGCCTCGATTCTCGGGTTGACTAGTTAATGCAAAGATCCATTGTGATGTCATTAAGATCTTTTTTGATTTATCAGAGATGACGTCATCCATTTTTACATGGCGGGTCATGAAGGTTTATTTCAGGTCAGGAGGTTATGAGGAACATAAGACTCGCCAACTAGAAGACTTGAAGATTGACATGAACAAGTTCAAATCAATCTGGGGCCTAATGTTGGGGATATAACCCCGTGGTGAGACCCGCCCAGGAGGGGCCGGGTTAGGAAGTTGGCGGCTTAAATAGTGAGGCCTTAAACGAGCAAGAAGAATAAAACAAGGCCTGGAAGTAAGTTACCAGGCGGGCCTGGCGGAGGCCTAGAGTCGGAAGGCAGTATGAGACCCGAAGGTGTAAAGCCGCCGGGAGATGGCTTGATAGATAAGGCAAAGGGATTTAGAGATGAGATCGGTTACTAGATGTAACCCGCCCCGGACTCTTGTAAGCCCATGGCCTCGACCTATGTATATAAAGGCGGGTTCTCTGGGCGGCTTAAGGTACGAAACCTTTGATCAAGTGCTAGGTCAAGCGAATTCTGCTCCCTTGTAATCGATACCCAATCAATACAACACAAAGCAAGATGTAGGCTATTACCTCCTTCGAGAGGGGCCGAACCTGGGTAAACCTGTGTCTTTCGTCCCGATCAACCCCTTCGAGTTAACCGCCGTAGCGATGGCTTCACCCCTAAGTCCTTGCACTAGGACATCTGTCGTGATAAAACCACAACAATATCCATGATTGATGTCTGTGATCTGCGTTGGGTTTTCCGTGAAGAGGAACGGGTAATTGAAGCACAAACGGATAAGTATTTCCCCTAGTTAAGAACCAAGGTTTATCGAACCAATAGGAGTAACATGCAACCACCGTCTTCAGCGACTGCACACAAAAGAGCAAACACTTGCACCCAACACGGGCAAGAGGGTCGTCAATCCCCTTGGACTCGTTATTTGCAAGCAAGTGAAACAAGTAGATAGTAATGGATAATTGCAAAATAAAATAAAAGAGAAATAAAGGCAGCGAGGTATTGAAAGCTTTTTGTAATTTATAAGTGAGAAGACCCGGGGGCGTAGTGTTCTCTAGTGGCATCTCTCATGTAGGAAACATATGGTGGGTAGACAAATTACTGTTGGGCAATTGATAGAAAAGCGAATAATCATGTTCGTATTCACGGCAATGATCATGTGTATATAGGCATCACATCCATAAACAAATAGGCCGACTCCTGCCTGCACCTATTACTATTACTCCACTCATCGACCGCTATCCAACATGCATCTAGATTATTAAGTAAAACAGAGTAATGCTTGGAGAAAGATGACATGATGTAGACAAAGTAAACTCAATCAATATGAATGAACGCCATCGTTTTATCCTTAGTAGCAACAACACAAAGACGTATCTTGTCCCCTTCTGTCACTGGGATATAGAAACCCGTCAGGTTGAACCCACTACAACGCACCACTCTCACTGAAGAAAGATCAATCTAGTTGGCCAAAGAAAATCAATATATCGGAGAGATTTACAAAGCTATAATGATCATGCAATAAGAATCAATAAAAGAATTTAGAGAAGACTCCCATTTTTATCATGAATAATCTGAACATAAACCCACAATTCATCAGATCCCAACAAACACACCGCACAAAAGCATTATATCGGATAGATCAAAGCGAAGATGCGATGATCATTGTATTGAAGATCAAGAGAGAGAGAGATAGCCATCTAGATACTAACTACGGACCCGTAGGTCTATCGTGAACTACTCACACATCACCATGGAGGCAGCGAGGATGATGGTGAAGGCCTCCATGGTGGATTCCCCTTCCGGCAGAGTACCGGAAAAGGCCTCCAGATGGGATCATAGCAGAACAGAGACTTGCGGCGGCAGAAAAAGGGTTTCGGGAGCTCTCCTGGGATTTTTGGAATATATGTGAATTTATAGGCCAGAGAGGGGCGTCGGGAGGTGACCGAGGGGGCCAGGAGCTATCAGGGCGCGCCCTATCCCCCTGACCGCGCCCTGATGGGTCCTGGGCCCCTCGTGCGGCCTCCGGTCTTCTCCCAAAGCTTTCAGGTCTTTATTTGGTCCAGAAAAAATCATAAAAAAGTTTCGGTTCGATTGGACCTCGTTTGGTACAGTAAACCTGAAAAGCCAAAAACATGCAGAAAACAAGAACTGGCACTTGGCACTGGGTCAATAGGTTAGTGCTCAAAAATAATATAAATTGGTAAATAAATACCCAAAAAGTATCCTAGAATGATAATATTATAGCATGGAACAATCAAAAATTATAGATACGTTGGAGACGTATCAATGATAACAATTAAACATCATATTCACTCATGGCAATACATAACCAACTAGCAAGCAATAATAAGATATCTCACATGCCAACAATTTGTCAAAACAATCATGATATAATATGGTGACATGGTATTTCGCTAGCCCTTTCTAAGACCGCAAAATATAAATGTAGAGCACCTCTGAGGTTCAAGCAGCGACTAAACATTATAATTCATGGTAGAAAAGATCCAGGCATGCTCATATCCAACATTAACTAGACTCAATGCATAAGAATGACAATAGTGCTCTCCGGTCTGGTGCTTTTAGTAAGAGGGTGACGACTCAACATAAAAGTAAATAGATAGGCCCTTCGTAGAGGGAAGCATTGATTTGCAGGGGTGACATAGCTCAAGGTTTAAAACGGGATTGAAATTGTAGTTTTTAGGTGGTGCACTTTTCCTGTCAACGTTACGACAAAGGATTTCAATATCTTCCATGCTAAACACATTATTGGCGGTTCCCAAGCGGAATTGTAAAGTTTACTCCCATCCACCAAACGTACACAAGCCATGGCTGATCGAATCCACGGATACCCTCCAACATTTCAACTGTCCCGGGGCTTTTGTTTAATTAATTTTTGATTTTGCAGGACTGGGCGTCCTTTTTACCAGCCTCTCTTGTGCAATGGCAGGCGAATAAACGCCCACCTTGAGAATAACCTACTTAGCATGGAAGATACTGACAGCACCGTCGCTCCATGAGCGGTACGAGTGCACAAAACAGATATTTATTTGAATATTAGAGGTGGCACATGCAAATTTACTTGGAACGGATGGGTAATACCGTATATAGGTAGGTATGCTGGACTCGTGCACTACTGGAATCAGAGAATTTGCCATCCGCCCGATCTTTGCTGTCTGCTGGCAGATGGCAAAGAAACTCTTTGCCGTCAGCTACCAAAAAACAGACGGCAAAGAACGCACTGATGGAAAAGATACTGTTTGCCATCAGTGCACTCTTTGCCGTTCACTGGCAGACGGCAAAGATGCGCCAGGCAGACGGCAAAGAGACCAGGCGGGCCCCACTGCACCGTGGACGGCATGGTTGCCGTCAGCTGCCTCTTTGCCATCTGCCGCAACCTCTTTGCCATCTACCTCTTATTTGCATGATCATTATAGCTTCATAATGCTCCCCGATATATCGATGTGCTTTGGCCAAGTAGATTGATCTATCTTTAGTGAGAGAAGTGTGTTGTGGTAGGTTCAACCTGATGAGTTTCTATATCCAAGTGACGGAAGGGGGCAAGTTGCGTCTTTGTGTTGTTGCTACTAAGGATAAAACGATGGGGTTTATTCATATTGCTTGAGTTTACTTTGTCTACATCATGTCATCGTTCTCCATGCATTACTCTGTTTTACTTAATACTCTAGATGCATGCTGGATAGCAGTCGATGAGTGGAGCAATAGTAATAGGTGCAGGCAGGAGTCGACCTATTTGTTTATGGACATGATGCCTATATACACATGATCATTGCTGTGAAAATCGCATAACTATCCGCTTTTCTATCAATTGCCCAACAGTAATTTGTTACCCACCGTATGCTGCCTACATGAGAGATGCCGCTAGGGAAAGCTATGGCCCTCGGGTCTATTCACTTATAAATTTACAAACGCTATTATTACCTTGTTGCCTTTATTTACCTTTTATTTTATTTTGCAATTTACAATTATCTACAATTATCTACACAACTCATTTGCTTGCAAATAACGAGATCAAGGGGATTGACAACCCTCTTGTCCGCATTGGGTGCAAGTTGTTTGCTCTGTTGTGTGCAGCCACTGAAGAGGGTTGAGGATTGATATTCCTATTGGTTCGATAAACCTTGGTTTCATAACTGAGGGAAATACTTACCCACTTTGTGCTGCAATTACCCGTTCCTCTTCACGGAAAACCCAACGTAGATCACAAGTATCAGGAAGAATTTCTGGCACCGTTGTCGGGGAATATCATCACCAACTATCAAGTAAATTAACACAAATTATCATTCACTTGTTTATCTTTTTATTTGCTATTATATTTAGTTTTTTCATAAAAATCAAAAATACAAAAATATTTATCTTTGCTTGTTACTAGTTTACTTCTTTGCTTGCTAGTTTACTTGTCCTGCTTATTACTTTGCTTGTTCAGTCACCATGTCTCAAGATACTACTAAGTTGTGTGACTTCTCAAATACTAATAACAATGATTTTATTAGTACTCCTATACCACCCGCCACTAGTGCGGAGGCTTTTGATATTAATGCTGCATTGCTAAATCTTGTCATGAAGGATCAATTCTCGAGAAGTCCTAATGAGGATCCCGCTTCACATCTTAATACCTTTGTTGAATTATGTGATATGCAAAAGAAAAAGGATATGGATAATGATGTTGTGAAATTAAAATTATTTCCTTTTTCACTAAGAGATAAAGCTAAAGCTTGGTTTTCATCTTTACCTCGTAATAGTATTGGAACATGGGATTAGTGTAAGGATGCTTTTATTGCCAAGTATTTTTCTCCTGCTAAAATTACCTCCCTTAGAAATCAAATAATAAATTTTAAACAGCAAGATCAAGAGAATGTTGCACAAGCTTGGGAGAGAATGAAATTGATGATAAGAAATTGTCCTACTCATGGCTTAAATTTGTGGATGATTATCCAAAACTTCTATGCTGGACTAAACTTTGTGTCTACAAATCTTCTAGATTCTGCTGCAGGTGGTACCTTTATGGATGTGACCTTAGGAGAGGCCACAAAACTTCTGGACAACATTATGACAAATTATTCTCAATGGCATACCAAAGAGGTCCAACCGGTAAGAAGGTAAATTATGTTGAAGAAATCGCTACTTTGAGTGAAAAAGTGGATGCTCTTATGAATATGGTTGCTAGTAAAAATTCTCATGTTGATCCCAATGATATGCCCTTGTCCACTTTTATTGAGCAAAATAATGATGCTATTGATGTGAACTTTATCTCGACAAATAATTTTAATAACAATGCTTATAGAGGAAATTTCAATTCTAGACCATATCCTGGTAATTCCTCTAACAACTATGGAAATTATTCTACAAATTCTAATAGGATACCCTATGATCTTGAGAACACAATTAAATAATTCATTAATCCTCAAAAGGTTTTCAACACTATGGTAGAAGAAAAATTGCATGTAGTTGATGCTTTGGCTAAAAACGTGGATAGAATTGCTCTTGATGTAGAAACTCTTAAAAGTAAAGCTTTGACACCCAAGCATGATTTTAATGAGACAATTAAATCTATCCAAATATCTATTAATGAAAGTAAGGAGAGGACCGCTAAGTTGAAAGCTAAGCGGGAATTCTTAGAAAAAGCTCTTCCACCCGGTTTTTACCGGAATCATGATGAAGATCTTAAAATGATTGGTACTTCTCCTATTGAATCTTTGTTTACTTATCCGAATATAAATAATAAAGGGACTGGATATGAGTCAACTCTAGTTGAGAAGCGTCTCGTTTGCTTGGAGGGTGATGATTTTGATGCTAAAACTGAAAAACGTGGGTTTGGAGAGGTCAAAACTTTAACTAGTGATGTGCCCACTATTTTGGATTACAAGGACTTTAATTATGATAATTTATCTTTAGTAGAATGTATTTCCTTGTTGGAAACCATTATTAGCTCACCCAATGCTTATGAACAAAACAAAGCTTTTACCGAACATATAGTAGAAGCTATGATAAAAGCTTATGATGAGAAACTTGAGCTTGAAGTTTCTATTCCTAGAAAATTGCATGATGAGTGGGAAATAACTATCGAAATAAATATAAATAAATATGAATGCAATGCCTTGTGTGACCTTGGTGCTAGTGTTTCAACTATTCCTAAATCTCTTTGTGATGTGCTTGGTCTCACTAATATTGAAGATTGTTCCCTTAACTTGCATCTTGCGGATTCTACCATTAAGAAACCTCTAGGTAGGATTACTGATGTGCTTATTATTGCAAATAAAAATTATGTGCCTATAGATTTCATTGTTCTTGATATTGATTGCAATCCTACTTGTCCCACAATACTTGGAAGACCCTTCCTACGAACTATAGGTGCAATTATTGACATGAAAGAGGGAAACATAAGGTTCAAATTCCCATTAAAGAAAGGGATGGAACACTTCCCTAGAAATAGAATTAAACCACCCTATGAATCAATCATGAGAGCTACCTATGGGTAGAGTGTCAAAGATGACAATACTTGAAACTATGCATTATGCCTAGCTAGGGGCATAAAACAATAGCACTTGTTGGGAGGCAACTCAATAGTTATCTTTATTTTTGCTTTTTAATTTATGTTTGTTTTTGATAGCATGATTATTGCCTCTGTAATGATTTTGTTTTTATGTTTTAATTAGTGTTAGTGCAAAGTAAAGCCTTTGGGATGACTCACAAGATGAGTAGAATCGATGCTGAAACAAAACAGAAATTTTCATTTTTTACTGGAGCGTGATAATGATCTGAATTTTTTACACAGTATTTCTATACAAATTTTCTAGGTTTTACTAATTTTTCAGAATTTTTAGAGTTACATAAGTATAGGTTCTCTACAGGTTGCTATAGACTGTTCTGCTTTAGACAGATTCTGTTTTTGCTTGCATAGTTTGCTTGTTTTGATTATGCTATGAATTGTATCGGGGGGGGGGGGGGGGTATAAGCCATGGAGAAGTTAGAATACAATACCTATTATGCAATTATGAAATAAGAATCAATTTATAACAGTACCTAAAGTATTCAATATGTTTCTTATACTAACGGATCTCACGAAGTTTTGTTGGGTTTTGTGTGATTGAAGTTTTCAAGTTTTGGGTGTTATCACGATGGACAAAGGAATAAGGAGCGGCAAGATACTAAGCTTGGGGATGTCCAAGGCACCCCAAGGTAATATTCTAAGGAAAACTCAAGCGTCTAAGCTTGGGGATGCCCCGGAAGGCACCCCCTCTTTCGTCTCAATCCATCGGTATGTCACTTGGAGCTATATTTTTATTCATCACATGATATGAGTTTTGCTTGGAGCGTCGTTTTTTTTGTTTGCTTTTACTTTAAGTTTGCCACAATCATCGTTTGCTAGACACACCTATTTGAGAGAGACACACCTTCCTCATAATTTGTTAGAATAATCTATGTGCTTCACTTATATCTTTTGAGCTTAGCAGTTGCTCTAGTACTTCACCTGTATCTTTTTGAGCACAGTGGCATGTAGATTTTATAGAAATAATTCCACTCTCGCTCTTCACTTATATTTGTTTGCGAGTTAATAAATAGTGATGGTAATTTGCATGGGTCATAAGACTAGTCCAAAAATAATAGGTATTCAATGAGTGATAATCAAAACCATCATGTAGCACATATAGAGAAATTGTGGGTTAATGATATTGATGTGGTAATATGAAAAAGGTGTGAGTTCATAATTGTTGATTCGTAGAAGTGTCGATATTAAGAGAGGTTAACTTCTTGTTTGTCTAAAAATTAAAGAGGCCTGGTGATGATTCTTCTGCGAGGAAGTTGGTAAGCCTGGCATTTGCGACTAATTGCATGAACTCTTCATAGAAACCCGCTTCGTTCATGAAGGGTTTATGTGGCCATTCACATGGCCTGACCTCCGTGTTGCGAATAAGGTTGATGTCTCGGTCCTGAGTTCTCCTAACAAATCCCTTGGGGCTCCGGCTTGAAGAACCTTTCCTCAAGAAATTCATTTTTCCTAAGCACAAATTTCTGAAATTTTTGAGCCACAAATTCATGTCAATAAAACTTTGTAAGATTGATAGCAACTACTCATATGGATGCCTAGAGGACATATCAAGCATTCATACTACTTAGAACTCAAAGAATTAAACATGCAAGCTCATTTTCTGTAGCACCAAGTGCAACACATTATGCAAAATATAAACCGCTAAAACAAAAACTAATTGGAGGAATGGAGGAGTCACATACCAAGGAACAATTCCTCAAAACAGTTTCGGAAACGGAGTTCTGAGCAAAGAGATCGAAATTTCAATTTCTGGGTGAAGAACACGGGCGAGAGATGGCTGGGAATTTTTTGCTGGAGGTAAGAGAGAGTGTGGGACGAAGGGATAAGGCAGGGGGGCCTATGGGCCCCACAAGCCATCAGGGCGTGGCCTAGGGGGGGCGCCCTGATGTGTGGTGCCACACACGTGCAGTCCCCTGTTGTTATTTTTATGCCAAATTTTTTATTTATTCTAGAAAAATTCATGTTAAAATTTTGTGGCAATCTGATACTTTTTTATTTTCGGGCATTTTTTTCTACGCACGGGAAAACCAGGAAAACGGAAAATCATGCTAATTTATTTTATATAAACTAAAAATAACAGAGGATAAACTTTTGATACAGGGAATTGTGAGTACTAAATTCATCAATCACATGCCTTCCGAAAAGGATCCATTAATAAGGTTGATCAAGTCTTATTAACAACCGTTTCCGGTTAACATGCCACCGAAGAATTTTCATATATTACTAGGTTACCTCAATGGGGATTTGCGTCTCCCCAACAATAAGATTATAATATTTCTTCTTGACAGTAGGTAGAGGAATTGCAAAACTTCCAATGATAACCGTGGGAGTAGGCTCAGTGACATTAATATTATTAACCAAAGTTTGCTTCTTCGGAAAATGCACGATATGTTGCTTGCCATTGAAGCAAAAGGTGACCTTGCTTTTATTGCAATCAATAACAGCCCCTGCAGTATTTAAGAATGGTCTACCAAGGATGATCGACATATTGTCGTCCTCGGGCATATCAAGAATAACAAACTCTGTTAAGATAGTAACATTTGCAACCACAACAGGAACATCCTCGCAAATTCCAATAGGTCAGTGGATTTATCATCCATCTACAAAGATATCTTAGTAGGTGTAAGCTTACTCAAATCAAGTCTTTTATAAAGGGAGAAAGGCATCACACTAACACCGGCTCCTAAATCACATAGAGCAGTTTTAACATACTTTCTTTTAATAGAGCAAGGTATTGTGGGTATGCCAGGATCTCCTAGCTTCTTAGGTATTCCTCCATCAAAAGAATAGTTGGCTACCATAGTAGCACTTTCAGTTTTAGGTATTTTTCTTTTGTTGGTAATAATATCTTTCATATACTCAGCATACGGAGGCATTTTCAATATATTAGTCAAACGATTACACAAAAAGACGGGTCTAATCATTTCAGCAAAGCGTTCAAAATCTTCATCATCCTTATTCCTAGAAGGTCTACGAGGGAATGGCATGGGTTTTTGGACACATGGCTCTCTTTCCTTACCATGTTTTCTAGCAACAAAGTCTCTCTTATCATAACGTTTATTTTTAGGAGGTGGGTTATCAAGATCCTCAACAGGTTCTATTTCTACATCATTATCGTGTTATTTATTACTATCTCGTGGAGCATCTACTTGCACATTATCGTCATCATCATCCTTTTCATTATCACTTGGTGAATGTTCACTACCAGACTGGGTTTCAACATCAGAAATAGAAACATCATTACGGTTCTCAGTAGGTGTTTTTGTAACAGGTTCACTAGGATCATGCAAGTTCCTACCATTTTTTTTTCTTTTTATTTTTCTTATTAGAGGAACTAGGTGCATCAATATTAATTCTCGGGAATCCTGTTATAATCTATTAGGATGACCTTCTGGGTAGAGAGGTTCTTGGGTCATGCGACCTCCCCTAGTCATTACTCTAACAGCATGATCATTCATATTATTATTCATTTCAGCAAGCAAATCATTTTGTGACTTAGCAACTTGGTCTAATTGGGTGTGAACCATAGAAGCATGTTTACCTAGACCTTTTACATCATTAGCAATTCTAAACATCAAGTCACTTAAATGATCTATCATCATAGCATTACGTCTCAATTGATCTTTAACATAGCTATTCAAAGTGTTCTTGCTTAACAACGTAATTATTATATTCATCCATGCATTGTTCAGGAGTCTTATTGTAAGGTGTATCATTTTCACTAAAGGAACGGAGAGAGTTTACCTCTACTACCTATGTCCGGTATCAAGTTCATGTATTTCTTCAATAGGTGGTAGTTTCTTGACATCCTCAATTTTAATACCTTTCTCCTTCATAGATCTTTTTGCTTCTTGCATATCTTAAGGGGTGAGGAATAGAATACCACTCTTCTTTTGAATAGGTTCTGGAGGTGGTTCAGGAAGTCTCCAATCATCAGCATTTTGCAATATGTTATTCAATAATTCTTCAGGTTGACCGACAGTTCTTTCCCTGAAAACACAATCAGCACAACTATCTAGGAAGTCCCTAGAAGCATCGGTTAGTCCATTATAAAAGATATCGAGAATTTCATTTTTCTTAAGAGGACAATCAAGCAAAGCTCTAAGCAACCGGAGAAGCCTCCCCCAAGCTTGAGGGAGATTCTCTTCTTCAATTTGCGCAAAGTTAAATATTTCATGTAAGGCAACTTGTTTCTTATGAGCAGGAAATTATTTTTCAGAAAAGTAATTAAGCATATCTTGGGGACTAAGCATACAACCAGGAGCAAGAGAGAGGAACCATTCCTTGGCCTCGCCTTTTAGCGAGAAGGGAAAAAGCTTAAGGATATAATAGTAGCGTATCTTTTCATCATTGGTAAACAGAGCAGCAATATCATTCAGTTTCATAAGATGTTCGACAACAGTTTCATTTTCATAACCGTGGAAAGGATCAGATTCAACTATAGGAATTAACTCAAGATCCCTAGAGAACTCATAATCCATATCAGTAACAAATATAGGAGAAGTAGCAAATTTAGGATCATATTCCATTTTCTCCATCATAGATTTTTCTTTCAGTTTGCATAGCAGTTTTTTCAAGTCATCTCTATTTTCACAAGCAAAGAAATCACTAGATGTTTCCTTATCCATGACATAACCTTCAGGTACATGAGGCAATGCATATCTATTAGGAGAGCGAGGTGTAACAGGTCATTCAAAGTCCTCATCAATTTCAGCATTTTCAAGTTCTCTAGCTTTAGCAATATGAGCATCAAGTAATTCATTCAGTGGCACATTTTCAGTTTCAGCATTTGTTGCAATAGTATCATCATTAATTTCAGAAGTAGCATCATCAAGTTCATGTGACATATTAGGACGATCAACAGGTGGTGGTGTAACAAGCTGATTCAAAACAGAAGGTGAATCAAAAGCAGAGCTAGACGACAGTTCCTTACCTCCTCTCGTGCGAGAGGGGACGATCTTAGTTCAAGTATCTTTTAGATTCTTCATAGTAGCAATTGGATATCCTCAAGTTAACACATTAAATAGAGCTATGCTCCCCGACAACGGCGCCAGAAAAAGGTCTTGATAACCCACAAGTATAGGGGATCGCGACAGTCTTCACGGGTAGTATTTCACCCTAAATTATTGATTCGACACAAGGGGAGCCAAAGAATATTTATTGGCCTTGACAGTTGAGTTGTAAATTCAACTGCACCTGGGATATCTCTCTGCAGCAAAGGTTTAGTAGCATGGCAAATAGTAGTAGCAAAAGTAACAGTAGTAGTGACAGCAGCAATTTTGTAGCAGTTGTGACAGTAGCAGTAGCAATAGTAACTTAGCAAGACTCTGTATAAGTAAAGCATAGGCACGTGGATCAGTGATGGATAATGATTTAGATGACATTGATCATATAACAGTACACACTAGGGCGACACAGAACTAGCTCCAATTCATCAATGTAATGTAGGCATGTATTCCGTATATAGTCATACGTGCTTGCAATAAGAACTTGCATGGCATCTTTTGTCCTACCATCCCGTGGCAGCAGGGTCCTATTGGAAACTAAGGGATAATAAGGCCTCCTTTTAATAGAGAACCAGAACAAAGCATTAACACATGGTGAATACATGAACTCCTCAAACTACGGCAATCACTGGAAAGAATCCCAATTATTTTCACCTTGGGGTATGCGGATCAAGACACGTAATAGGTGCATACAACTTGCAAGATAGGATCCAAATCATTCTTATATTCAGAGAAAATATAATATGTTCATATCTGAAATCATGGCACTCGGGCCCTAGTGACAAGCATTAAGCATAGCAAAGTCATAGCAACATCAATCTCGGAACATAGTGGATACTAGGGATCAAGCCCTATCAAACTTAACTCGATTACATGATCAATCTCATCCAATCCCACCACCGTCCAGCAAGCCTACGAAGAAATTACTCACTACCGATGGTGAGCATCATGGCGGTTTTGATGGAGAAGGGTTTGTGATGACGACGGCGACGATTTCCGCTCTCCGGAGCCCCAAACGGACTCCAAATCAGCCCTCCCAAGGAAGAACAGGAGGTGGCGGCGGCTCTGTCTCGTGAAACGCGATGAAAACTTCTCTCTAATTTTTTTCTCTGAAGATGTGATTTTATAGGACTGGAGTTAGGGTCGGAGGAGCCTCGAGGGCCCCACAAGCCATCAAGGCGCGGCCTAGGGGAGTCGCGCCCTGATGTGCGGTGGCCCCCTGGCATGCCCCCTCCCGCAGTTCTTTGCTCCATAATTCCTCATAAATCCCAAAAATAATTCGCAAAAAGTTTCGTCCAATTCCGAGAACTTTTATTTCTGCACAAAAATAACACCAAGGTAGTTCTGCTGAAAACAGCGTCAGTCCGGGTTAGTTTCATTCAAATCATGCAAATTAGAGGTCAAACCAGAGCAAGAGTGTTTGGAAAAGTAGATATGTTGGAGATGTATCAATTATGTGTGAGCATTTCTATTCCTCGTTGAAATCCTAGTGTTGTTTCGGGTTAGAGGCACGCGATGGTTAACTCCTACCAACCTCCTCCCTCGGGGCATGCGAGTAGTACTTTGATTTGTGATAAAACTAATAAAACTTTGCAATAAGTATATGAGTTCTTTATGACTAATGTGAAACCATGAACATACGCAATCTCACCACCTCATATTTGCTAGCCTCTTCGGTACCGTGCATAGCCCATTCTCACCTTGAGGATCGGTGCAACTTTCGCCGGTGCATCCAAACCCCGTGACATGATACACTCTGTTGCACATAAGCCTCATTATATCTTCCTCAAAACAGACACCATACCTACCTATCATGACATTTTCATAGCCATTCCGAGATATATTGCCATGCAAATTCCATCATCACTTCACTTGACTAGTTCGTTCATCATCATATTGCTTTGCATGATCATATAGAGCTGACATAGTATTTGTGGCAAAGCCACCGTTCATCATATTTCTGATACATGTCACGCTAGATCTTTGCACATCCTGGTACACTGCGAGAGGCATTCATATAGAGTCATATCTTTCTATCAGTTCTTCATATCGAGTTGTAAGTAAATAAAAGTGTGATGATCATCATTATTAGAGCATTGTCCCAGTGAAGAAATAAAAATGGGGGAGGCCAAATGATCCCACCATAAAAAATGACTTGTATATTCCTACGACGGGCTTCCTCAAATGCCCGAGGTCTTCGTGAGCAAGCAAGTTGGATGCACACCCCACTTAGCTTCATTTGAGCTTTCATACACTTATAGCTCGGGTGCATCATTTGCATGGCAATCCCTACTCCTTGCATTGCCATCTATCAATGGGCATCTCCATAGCCCGTACGCCTAGTTGATGTGAGACTATATTCTCCACTTTTTGCCCCTTTGATATCTACCACCATATTCGATTACACATAAATGCTATGTCCAATGGCTCACGCTCATGTATTGCATGCAGAATAAAAAATTGATGCATATTGAAAAGTACGATCCAATTGCCTGACTTGGACACCGTGGTGCTTGACATTTGTATTAATGTGGTGAAGATGGAGCCATGCCTTGCTAATATAATAAGATGAATGGGGGGTAAACATTCTTTGAGGATCGTATACTTTTAAAGATTGATGATTTTGTTTCTTATACTTGTAAGTATTGCTATGTTAATATTTGTTAATTCGTCGTTTCTCAATGATCATACATGCAAAAGATTACATAATGGATAGCATGTCACATCAAAAATTCTGTTTTTATCATTTACCTACTCGAGGACGATGAGCAGGAATTAAGCTTGGGGAAGCTTGATACGTCTCCCACGTATCTATAATTTTTGATTGTTCCATGCTGATATATTATCATTATAGGATACTTTTTGGGTCTTTATTTACCAATTTATAATATTTTTGAGCACTAACCTATTGACCCAGTGCCTAGTGCCAGTTGTTGTTTTCTGCATGTTTTTCACTTCTCAGGTTTACAACACCAAACGAAGTCCAATTGCCACGAACTTTTTGATGATTTTTCTGGACCAAAAGAAAACCTGGGAGATTCGGAAGAATGCTGGGGGCCACACCAAGGCCCCACAAGCCAACAAGGCATGCCCTGGGGGGCCGCGCCCTGATGGCTTGTGGGCCCCTGGCGGCTCCCCCGACCTCGTTCTCTCGCCTATAAATTCTTATTAATCGTAAAAACCCTGGAGGCAGTCCCGAAACCCTTTTTACGCCGCCGCAAGTCTCTGTTCCGTCGTGAGGCCATCTGGAGCTCCGTTCCGGCACCCTGCCGGAGGGGGGATTGATCACGGAGGGCCTCTTCATCAACCTTGATGCCCTCATGATGATATGTGAGTAGTTCACCACAGACCTACGGGTCCATAGCTAGTACCTAGATGGCAATCTCTCTATCTCTTGATCTTCAATACAATGATCATCGCATCTTCGCTTTGATCTATCCGATGTAATCCTATTGTGGGGTGTGTTTGTTGGGATCCGATGAATTGTGGGTTTATGTTTAGATTATTCATGAAAAGTATTTGAGTCACCTCTGAATATTAAGATTCTTATTTGCATGATCATTATAGCGTCATAATGCTCTACGATATATTGATGTGCTTTGGCCAAGTAGATTGATCTATCTTCAGTGAGAGAAGTGCGTTGTGGTAGGTTCAACCTGACGAGTTTCTATATCCCAGTGACAGAAGGGGACAAGTTGCGTATTTGTGTTGTTGCTACTAAGGATAAAATGATGGGGTTTATTCATATTGCTTGAGTTTACTTTCTCTACATCATGTCATCGTTCTCCATGCATTACTCTATTTTACTTAATACTCTAGATGCATGCTGGATAGCGGTCGATGAGTGGAGTAATAGTAATAGGTGCAGGCAGGAGTCGGCCTATTTGTTTATGGATGTGATGCATTTATACACATGATCATTGCCGTGAAAATCGCATAACTATCCGCTTTTATATCAATTTCCCAACAGTAATTTGTTACCCGCCATATGTTGCCTACATGAGAGATGCCGCTAGGGAAAACTATGGACCCCAGGTCTATTCACTTATAAATTTACAAACGCTATTATTACCTCGCTGCCTTTATTTACCTTTTATTTCATTTTGCAATTTACAATTAACTATAATTATCTACACAACTCATTTGCTCGCAAATAACAAGATCAAGGGGATTGACAACCCTCTTGCCCGCCTTGGGTGCAAGTTGTTTGCTCTTTTGTGTGCACCCGTTGAAGACGGTTGAGGATTGATATTCCTATTGGTTCGAATTACCTTGGTTTCATAACTGAGGGAAATACTTACCCACTTTGTGCTGCAATTACCCGTTCCTCTTCACGGAAAACCCAACGCAGATCACAAGTATCAGATCGCAACAGTCTTCACATGTAGTATTTCATCATAATTTATTGATTCGACACAAAGGGAGCCAAAGAATATTTATTGGCCTTGACAGTTGAGTTGTGAATTCAACTGCACTTGGGATATCTCTCTGCGGCAAAGATTTAGTAGCACGACAAATAGTAGTAGCAAAAGTAACAGTAGTAGTGACGACAGTAATTTTGTAGAGCATCCACTTTTTCACTAAAAGTAGCGATTTCTTCAACAGAATTTACCTGCTTACCAGTTGGAGCTCTTTCGGTATGCCATTGAGCATAATTTGTCATGATGTTGTCCAGAAGTTTTGTGGCCTCTCCTAAGGTCACATCCATGAAGGTACCACCTGCAGCAGAGTCTAGAAGATTCCTAGACACAAAGTTTAGTCCAGCATAGAAGTTTTGGATAATCATCCACAAGTTTAAACCATGAGTAGGACAATTTCTAATCATCAATTTCATCCTCTCCCAAGCTTGTGCAACATGTTCTTGATCATGTTGTTTAAAATTCATGATTTGATTTCTAAGGGAGATGATCTTAGCAGGAGGAAAGTACTTGGAAATAAAAGCATTTTTACACTTTTCCCATGTTCCAATACTATTACTGGTAAAGATGAAAACCAAGCCTTAGCTTTATCTCCTAGTGAAAAATGAAATAATTTTAATTTCACCACATCATTATCCATATCCTTTTTATTTTGCATATCACATAGTTCAACAAAAGTATTAAGATGAGTAGCGGGATCCTCATTAGGCCTTCCCAAAAATTGATCTTTCATCACGAGATTCAGCAATGCAGCATTAATATCAAAAGCCTCCGCACTAGTGGCGGGTGGTATAGGAGTACTAATAAAATCATTGTTATTAGTATTTGAGAAGTCACACAACCTAGTGGTATCTTGAAACATGGTTGATAACCCACAAGTATAGGGGATCGCAACAGTCTTCGCGGGTAGTATTTCACCCTAATTTATTGATTCGACACAAGGGGAGCCAAAGAATATTTATCGGCCTTGACAGTTGAGTTGTCAATTCGACCGCACCTGGGATATCTCTCTGCAGCAAAGATTTAGTAGCACGACAAATAGTAGTAGCAAAAGTAACAGTAGTAGTGACGGCAGTAAGTTTGTAGCAGTTGTGATAGTAGCAGCAGTAGTAGTAACTTAGCAAGATTCAGTATATGTAAACCATAGGAACGTGGATCGGTGATGGATAATGATTTAGATGACATCAATCATGTAACAGTTACACACTAGGGCAACACAGAACTAGCTCCAATTCATCAATGTAATGTAGGTATGTATTCCGTATATAGTCAAACGTGCTTGCAATAAGAACTTGTATGACATCTTTTGTCCTGCCCTCCCGTGGCAGCGGGGTCCTATTGGAAACTAAGGGATATTAAGGCCTCCTTTTAATAGGTAACCAGAACAAAGAATTAACACATGGTCAATACATGAACTCCTCAAACTCCGGCAATCACCGGAAAGAATCCCAATTATTGTCACCTTGGGGTATGCGGATCAAGACACGTAATAGGTACATACAACTTGCAAGATAGGATCCAAATCACTCTTATATTCCTGAAAACATAATAGGTTCAGATCTGAAATCATGGCACTCGGGCCCTAGTGACAAGCATTAAGCATAGCAAAGTCATAGCAACATCAATCTCAGAACATAGTCGACACTAGGGATCAAGCCCTATCAAACTTAACTCGATTACATGATCAATCTCATCCAATCCCATCACTGTCCACCAAGCCTACAAAAGAATTACTCACTCCCGGTGGTGAGCATCATGGCGGTGTTGATGAAGAAGGGTTGGTGATGAGGACAGCGACGATTCCCCCTCTCCGGAGCCCCAAACGGACTCCAGATCAGCCCCCCCCGAGGAAGAACAGGAGGTGGCGGCGGCTCCATTTCGTGAAATGCGATGAAATCTTCTCTTTGATTTTTTCTCTGAAGATGTGAATTCATAGGAGTGGAATTAGGGTCAGGGGAGCCACGTGGGCCCCACAAGCCATCTGGGCACACCCAGGGGGTGGGCGCGCCCTGTTGTCTTGTGGCCCATAGGCAGACCCCCTCCGGTGGATCTTCGCTCCATAATTCATTGTTTATTCCAAAAATAATTCACAAAAAGTTTCGTCCAATTCCAGGAACTTTTATTTCTGCACAAAAATAACACCAAAGTAGTTCTGGTGAAAACAACGTCAGTCCGGGTTAGTTCCATTCAAATCATGCAAATTAGAGTCCAAAACTAGAGAAAATGTGTTTGGAAAACTAGATATGTTGGATACGTATCAATGGTGACCGAGCAAGCAAAGTAACAAGCAGGACAAGTAAACTGACAAGCAAAGAAGTAAACTAGTAACAAGCAAAGATAAATATTTTTGTATTTTTATTTTTATGAAGCAAACTAAATATAAAAGAAAATAAAAAGAAGAACAAGTGAATGATAATTTGTGTGAAGTTACTTGATAGTTGGTGATGATATTCCCCGGCAACGGTGCCAGAAATCCTTCTTGATACTTTTGATGTGCGTTGAGTTTTCCGTGAAGAGGAACGGATAATTGCAGCACAATACGGGTAAGTATTTCCCTCAGTTAAGAAACCAAGTATTATCGAACCAATAAGAATATCAATCCACAACCGTATTCAGCGGATGCACACAAAAGAGCAAACAACTTGCACCCAACGCGGGCAAGAGGGTTGTCAATCCCCTTGATCTCGTTATTTGCAAGCAAGTGAAGTGTGTAGATAATAGTAGATAATTATAAATTGCAAAATAAATAAAAACAAATAAATGGCAGCAAGGTAAATATAGGATTTGTAAAGATATAAGTGAATAGATGATCGCAACAGTTTTCGAGGGTAGAGTATTCAACCCAAATTTATAGATTCGACACAAGGGGGGCCAAAGAATACTTGAGAGTATTAGCAGTTGAGTCGTCAATTCAACCACACCTGGAGATTAAATATCTGCAGCAAAGTGATCAGTAGCACAGTAATATGATAGTTTGATAGCAGTAGTGACGGTAACAGTAGCGGTAACAGTAGTAGCAATAGTTTTGTAGCAGTTGGAACAGCAGCAACAGCAATAGTAACTTAGCAAGAACAATAAGTGGAAAGCTCGTAGGCACTGGATCGGTAACTCGTTGGATGATATTCGTCATGTAACAGTCATAACCTAGGGCGATACAGAACTAGCTCCAGCTCATCAATGTAATGTAGGCATGTATTCCGTAATTAGTCATACGTGCTTATGGAAAAGAACTTGCATGGCATCTTTTGTCCTACCCTCCCGTGGCAACGGGGTCCATAAGGAAACTAAGGGATATTAAGGCCTCCTTTTAATAGAGAACTGGAACAAAGCATTAACACATGGTGAATACATGAACTCCTCAAACTACGGTCATCACCGCGAAGTATCCCAAATATTGTCGCTATGGGGTTGACGGATCATAACACGTAATAGGTGCATATGACTAGGCAAGATCGGATCAAGAACATGGATATACAGATGATAACATAAACGGTTCAGATCTGAAATCATGGCACTCGGGCCCTAGTGACAAGCATTAGGCATAGCAAAGTCATAGCAACATCAATCTCAGAACATAGTGGATACTAGGGATCAAGCCCTAACAAAACTAACTCGATTACATGATGAATCTCATCCAACTCCTCACCGACCAGCAAGTCTACGAAGGAATTACTCACTCTCAGTGGGGAGCATCATGGAATTGGCGATGGAGAAAGGTTGGTGATGACGAAGACCAAAGATTCCCCTCTCCGGAGCCCCAGACGGGCTCCAGATCTGGCCTCCCGATGAAGAACAGGATGTGGCGGCGGCTCCGTATCGTAAAACGCGATGAAACTTTCTCTCTGATTTTTTTCTCCGAAAATAGGAATCTATAGTGGCGGAATTAGGGTCAGTGGGGCCACGAGGTGGGCACAACCCACCAGGGCGCGTTCAGGGGGCCTGGCGCGCCCTGGTGGGTGATGCTCACCCTGGCCCCCCCTCTTCGGTGGATTTTGGCTCCAATAATTCTCATATATTCTGAAATAATTCTCCAAAAAGTTTCGTTCCATTCCGAGAACTTTTATTTCTGCACAAAAACAACACCATGGTAGTTCTGCTGAAAACAACGTTAGTCCAGGTTAGTTCCATTCAAATCATGCAAATTAGAGTCCTTAACAAGGGCAAAAGAGTGAGGAAAAGTAGATACGTTGGAGATGTATCAACTCCCCCAAGCTTAAACCTTTGCTTGTCCTCAAGCAATTCAGTTGACAAACTAAAAGTGATAAAGAAAAACTTTTATGAACTCTTTTGTTCTTGTTTACATATATATGCTTAAGTAGCACCCAGGTTTTCAGCAAAGATTATGACTAACCATGTCAACAATAACTCTTAGAAATTATATTAACTCATATCAATAACATAAGCAACTAGCGAGCAATAATAAGATGAGAATAACCCGCTTAGCATGGAAGATACTGACCACCCCATGTCACTCCATGAGCGGTCCAGGCACACAAAACAGATGTTTATTTGAATTTTTAGAGGTGGCACATGCAAATTTACTTGGAACGGCAGGGCAATACCGCATATGGGTAGATATAGTGGACTCACCTGGCACAACTTGGTTTAAGGGTTTTGATGCACAAGCAGTATTCCCGCTTAGTACAGGTGAAGTCTAGCAAATAGATTGAGAAGCGGCCAGCTAGAGAGCGAAGACGGTCATGAACATGCATTACATATAATCAACATTGAGTACTAGCATGAGTAGGATATGGACACCATGAACATAAATATAATGAAGGCTATGTTTGTTTTGATTCAACTACATGCGTGAACATGTGCCAAGTCAAGCCACTTGAAACATTCAGAGGAGGATACCATATAATCATACCGCATCACAACCATTTTAATGCATGTTGACACCCAAAATAAATCACTATCCACTCCTTGCTACTTAAGCATGGCATGAACAACTATAATCTCTAATGGTCATTGCAAACATGTTTGATCATAATAAGCTGAATCAAGGATACTAGGTTGAACATATTTACAAAAACAAAAACAAGTTGAGTTCATACCTGCTTTTCTCTGCCACAGTCAATTCATCAAATGTCGTCATTATTGCCTTTCACTTGCACGACCGAATGATAAGAAAATAATAATAGTGCAAGAGTGCCGTGGACTAAGCTGGAATCTGCAACCATTTTATTCAAGAGGAGAAGACAAGGTAATATGGGCTCCTTTTTAGATAAACAATAATGCAGATGGGAGCCACTCGACAATTTCATTGTGGTCTTCTCCTTGGTACGACTCCAGTAAAAAGAAAAGAATTTCAGAGAAACACACTGAAATATTTTTGGAGTTTTTGGTTTTTCTTGAAGAAGGCAAATTAAAGAGGAAAAACAAAAACAAGATAAACTATTTACACGGGAAAGCTCCCAACAAGTAAAAGAAGAAGCGAGAAATCTTTTTGGGTTTTCTTTTAATGCAACAATGAAACTAAGCTAGAAAGAAAAACTAAAAAGAAGTAGGAAATATTTTTGGATTTTTCTCAAAGTTTTTCAAACACACAAGAAGAAAGCGAGAAAACAAAATTAGCATGGATATTACAATGAAAAAGTATGAATACCGACAACTGGAATGAAATGTGTGAACATGAATGTAATGTCGGTGGAAATACGTACTCCCCAAGCTTAGGCTTTTGGCCTAGCTTGGTAATCACCATCCGTATGAATAATAGTCTAGGCGATGGCTCAGTGAGGCCCTCGGAGCAGACTTCGCGGCCCTCCTGGCAGCTTCAACCTCCGCGTTGTACACATGGGCTTCGCTCTCAAGGACATAATATCTTCCCCTGTTGTGAAAATCAAAGAGAGCAGGAGCAGGCAAAGCGACAGGCACAACATGTTTCTTATTAAATCTCAAGTTATAGGTGTAGTTAGTGGTCATACCCGTAAGGAACTTATGATGCTTCATGGCATCAAAGTCTAAATACTGAGTAGGTAAAATGGGGTCATTAGGCCATGGCGAGACATTTAATCTTTCCTCTACACGGGAGGCATAGATTCCTCCATAAAAATTACCATTGGCAGCATTAAGCTGCAACCTCCGTGCAACAATTGCACCAAGATTATAATTCTTATTCCCAGTTATGGCAGTATGTAAGAGGCTCAAATCATGGGCACACAATGTGCTACAATCTTGTTTGCCTATGATACATTTACCGTTAAAGAGCGCAAAATATTGTATCGATGGAAAATGGATGCTGTTAATTCTCCCCTGTGTTACCCCCTATCTTCACCGAAGCAAAGATTAACTAAAAATGAATCGTATTCAGATTTTGTTAGTTCGTCGAGGGAACCCCAATATGGAAGTTTACATGCTTCACTGAACATTTCTAACGGCATGATGAAGGAATGGTCATACAGGTTGAATGAAACTCTAGACTCACGAGAAAAATATTTAAATTTCTTTGTGAAGGTTTTCGTGAGCTCGAGGTGTTGGGGGCACTTATCTACGATGAAGGGAGCAAGCTCTGTATTATGAATAAATTTGTCAAATTCCTCCTTAATACCTGCACCTTCCATGAACTCGTCGCACGGCCACAAGCATGATTTGGTGGCGGCATCTCGCATCGAGCTTTTGCTTGGTTCAACATAAGATTGCCGAACCGAGCTTCCACTTGACGAGGCTTCCAAGGATCTCCTCCTCGAAGAACTCCTAAAGAATTGCATTTTTATTCCTATAAAAATTCTGAAAAAAAAATTAGTCCACAAAAATTTTGTCAACAAAACTTTGTAAGATTGTTAGCAACTACTCCTAAGCATGCATAGAGGCCATATTGAGCATTCAAACTACGTAGAACTCTAAGAATTCAACATGCAAGCTCATCTATAGCAGCACCAAGAGTAGCTAATGACTCTAAAAATAACCCACTAAAACAAAAACTAATTGGAGCAATGGAGGAGTCACCTACCAAGTAGCAATCCCTCCAAACTGTTTCAGAAACGGAGCTTCGAGCAAAGAGATCGAAATCCATGGGTTTGAGAGCAAGAACATGAGAATGGTGGCTGTGGTGATTTTTTTCTGGAGGTAGGGGATGATGTGGACTAAAGAGATAAGTGAGGGGGCCCACGTGGGGGCCACAACCCACCAGGGCGTGCCTGGGGGTGTTGGCGCGCCCTGGTGTCTTGTGGGCACCAGGTGCACCCCCCTCTGGTATTATTTGCACTTGAAATTCATAAATATTAGGGAAAAAATCTTGTAAATTTTCAGAGCATTCTGAGAATTTTTATTTTTGGGTCATTTTTTATTGCACGAAAAGAACAGAAAACAGGATAATCATGGCATTTTATTTTATTTGACTAGCTATAACAGAAAATAAAAGGTGGGAGCAGAAAGTTGTGCTTACTAGACTCATCGACTTCATACCTCTCAAAAATGATTCATTAATAAGGTTGATCAAGTCTTATTAACAACAACTTCCGATTAGCATGAAACCGAAGAACTTTCATAAAACACTAAGTTACCTCAATGGGTATGTGCATATCCTCAACAATAAGTATATCATATTTCTTTTTGGCAGTAGGAAGAGGTAATTGAAAGCTTCCAATAGTGATGGTCGGAGATTCTTCAATAACATTAATACCATTCACTTGGAATTGTTTCTTCGGAAAGTGCACCGTATGCTCATTACCATTGATATGAAAAGTGACTTTGCTTTTATTGCAATCAATAACAGCCCCTGCAGTATTCAAAAAGGGTCTACCAAGGATAATCGACATGTTGTCGTCCTCGGGCATCTCAAGAATAACAAAGTCAGTTAGAATAGTAACATTTGCAACAACAACGGGCACATCCTCACAAATACCGATAGGTATGGCTGTTGATTTGTCAGCCATTTGCAATGATATCTCAGTAGGTCTGAGTTTATTCAGATCAAGTCTTTTGTATAAGGAGAAAGGCATAACACTAACACCGGCTCCCAAATCACACAAAGCAGTTTTGACATAGTCTCTATTAATGGAGCAAGGTATAGTTGGTATTCCAGGATCTCCAAGTTTTTTAGGTACTCCATCCTTAAAAGAATAATTAGCAAGCATGGTGGAGATTTCAGCTTCAGGTATCTTTCTTTTATTTGTGATGATGTCTTTCATATACTTAGCATAAGGGGCCATCTTCAAGATATCGGTTAAGCGGGTACGCAAAAACACAGGCCTAATCATCTTAGCAAAGCGATCAAATTCTTCATCATCCTTTTTCTTAGATGGCTTAGGTGGAAATGGCATGGGTTTCTGAACCCATGGCTCTCTTTCTTTACCATGTTTCCTAGCCACAAAGTCTCTTTTATCATAGCGTTTATTTTTAGGTTGTGGGTTATCAAGATCAGGAGCAGGAACTATTTCAACATCATTATCTGGTTCTCTATTATTACTAGGTTGAGCATCTTCATGAACATCGTCATTATCATTTTCATTATCACTAGGTTGATGTTCACTACCAGATTGAGTTTCAGCATCGGAAATAGAGACATCATTATTATCAGGAGGTTTTTGTGTCTCATGTTCACTAGAGGTATGCAAAGTCCTATCATTTTTCTTTTTCTTTTTCTTCTTAGAAGGACTAGGTGCATCAGGATTAATTCTCTGAGAGTCTTGTTCAATTCTTTTAGGATGACCCTCAGGATAAAGTGGTTCTTGGGTCATTCTACCTCCTCTAGTTACTACTTTAGCAGCAAAATCATGCATATTATTATTCATTTCATCAAGCAATTCTTTTTGAGATTTAGCAACTTGTTCTAACTGAGTTTGAACCATAGAGGCATGCTTTCCTACACCTCTAACATCATTACTGATTCTAAATAGCAAGTCACTCAAGCGAGCAACCATATCAGAATTATATTTCAATTGTTTCAGGACATGAGCATTGAAATGATATTGCTTCATAATATAGTTATCAAACTCATATAAGCATTGACTAGGATGTTTATTGTGGGGAATGTCACTTTCAATAAACTTTAATAAAGAATTTACCTCTACCACCTGTGGAAGTGGTGGTGTGTCAAGGCCATGTATTGTGGCACCCCGGCTCAGAGAACCGGATTACCAGTGTTTCCAACCCAGAGATCATGTCTTCTGGAAACATACAACAACTTGGCACAGAACAGAACAGAACTTTATTGATAAGAGTCGAGTACAAGCGCATATCTTACATAGTGGCGAGGCCAAAGGCACCCTCGGTGCTATGACAGTATCTACATTATTTATGTCACATAGTAGGGCCTCGGAATACTAATACTTCTACTGCGTAGCAGAACATAGCGCAACTCCGTCCATAGGGACACTGCTGTGGACACATCCTAGTTAGCATAGCCAGCACCTTCAGGACCTCCGTCCTCGGATTCTCCTGCATCTGGCATGATACGCCAGGTGAGTACTTTGAATGTACTCGCAAGCTCACGACAACCAAGTAATGCAGCAAACAATAGCATGGCAATCAACACAATATCAGTTAAGCAATTTACTTACTGTTACCTATCATCAACTTACTCTCTTTCGGGTTGTCCCACAACCCTCGGAATACTCATACCCACGGAGTACTTCCGAACACAAGACGAGTTCTTCCATCATTAACATCATTATTCTGGTTGACCATCTACTGAGGTCTGGTCGGGCTGTCCATTACCGTGGACGCGGCTATTCGAATAGATTTGACACTCTGCAGAGGTTGCACACTTTACCCACACCATGAAGCACCTGGCCCTAGCCTCGAGATCCCACTCGGGTGGACCAGCGTTGCTTCAACAAAACCTGCCTGACCCGTGACCTTTCATCGTACCACCGGCACTCTTCCTCCTCCGGAGGTCAGCCTTGGGAGGCCCCTGTGTCCTCGTGACACCTGCCACCGTCATGGCCAAACTCTGTAGACCCAAACGGGGCCTACTGTCCCAAACGGGGACGCCGGCATAAACTCAACTATCAACTGGGCTCACAGGGTTATCACCGCTTACCTGATCAGGGTAGCACGCTGTGCATAACCCTCCCTCTTTGGAGGCACCGGTGAATGATCACGTAGCCAGACCCGGTCAGGGCCGTCCCATACCGGCAAATGTGGTTGCACGAGTATGCCCGGACAGGTGACTCAAGATCAACCACTAAGTTTATTTATCAACTATAGTGGTTCAACTCAATACTTTAATATTTAATCATTACTATGGATTAACTATATCACAATAATCAACCTAATGCATATATAAAATGCAATGCTATAGGAATGCATGCATGAAATGGGTATCATGGCTTGCCTTGCTCTGTTGGGTGGTTCAAACACTCTGGATCTTCACAAGCACCAAAATCTCCCTCTGAAAGTATTTTCAAATACAATTGAAAATGTCACATAAAGCATTTCTGTTAAATAGAAATTCTGTGAATATTGGAAAAATACCAAAATTTACCAGAAAGTAAAGGAGCTCAAGACAAACACAATGCAAAAAGAATCAACTGCATTGGAGTTATAAATAAAAAGTTATTGATGGTCAAAGTTCAGTCAAAATTCTGTTTTAAAATGGATTTAATAGAAAATCAGAAAATTCCCAGCGGGCTGACGTCGAAGGTGTAATCACAGAGTACGCTTCCACTTACCCCTTCGCCCGCACGCAGCTGAGCCGCTGACGGGTGGGGTCGCCCTTTTAAAACAGAGAGGGAGAGAAGGGGGCCGAGCACTGCGGCGCTCCGGCGATGGTCGCCGGCGGCAGTGGCGGCGATGGGGTCGGGGAACTACGGGAATGGATCGGGCACTCAGAGGCGAGCACGCACGTACCCGTGGAATGCCAAGAGGTGGTCGGACGACGTCGTCCCCTTCGTCTCCGGCGGCGGCGACGCTCGGGTGAGATCGGAGACGGCGGTTCCGGCGATGGTTGGCTTGGGCAGGAGGACTAGGACCACCAGGGAGCTACCCTGAGCTCAATGGCGGGGTCAAATGGGCTCGGGAAGGAGCGGGGCAAGCTGGCGATGAGGAGACCTCAGATGGCGGAGCTCCGGCAAGGTTCGAGGCCAGAGGGCCTCTCGGCCGTGGCTCATTGCTCGGGGAAGCAATTGAGGAGAGGAGGGGATGGCTGACGAGCTCGGAGGGACGGGGAGGGCCTTAAATAGGCGGAGGGCGAGCGCGGGGATCTCTCCCGAACCGGCGAGGCTCAGTCACGTCGCCGGTGCCCGTACGCTTCGCTGGCTGGCCGGGAGCGTCGACGGGATGGAAGAGAGCAGAAGGGCGCGACGGGACGGGTCCGGAGCCATCAATGGCGTGCGGACGACCACAGTGGCCGAAGCCCACTGTTCTGCCCGTGGCGACGCTTGATCGGGAGCGACGGCGACCTTCTCCGGCGACCGGGAGGGTTTGGGAGGAGCCACGCGGCTAGCAGGAGCGACGTCGGCACCACGAGACAAGGGGGGGGGCAGCGATGGATAGCTCGGGCGAGCTTATCTGGTTCTGGCGCCGCGCAGAGCGCGCGCACGGGCATGCCAGTGCCGTGCTCACCACGGTGGCTGCCGTCCAGAGGACACGCCTGCCTGGCGCACCTTGTCCATGGGGTCGACCCTTGGCCATTTAGCCTCCCTGGGTCACTGGCTCGACCAGGTTCACCCTGTTGTGAAGTGTAGCCTCAGCTACAGCTTCAGCCAGCTATCTAGAGGGGTTTCTAGAGGGAAAAGGGATAAGGATGGAGCCAGAGGAGATGTCTAGGGCCATCAAGGTTGGAAGGACTATCATCTGGCAAAATTTGAGAAGATTTGAAGAACAAATAGATAGGGTTCCTTTGGAAACTATCATTCTGGCCCAGAACACAATTGAGCTTGTGGCCCTCAACTGGTTGCTCTGCAAATGATGAAGCTAGGTGGAAGGGAGTTATTTGATACATAGCATATGCCATAAAAATCTCAGAGTGATTAGGCATCTCTAGCTAGCACTTCCTTCACAGAGGTTTCAAAAATGCAGAAACTTGTCAGAGCCTTTTTGCTCAAAAGTTGTACTGGCCAAGATGATATTTTTGGATATTGAGGCAAGATAGGATCCCTAGGAGCTTGGGGAATTTATTGGGAATTTTCAGGAATAGAAATAATAGGGTTGCTTCACAATGGACAGATTCTGGTCAGAAACAAAATAATTATTCTGGCCAAAATTTCCCATTGGGCAATAAAATATTTTTGGCAAATATGGAATCCTATGATGAAAAGAGGATGAGGAAAAAGTTTGGGAATTATTTGACCACCCAAACTATAGGTTGCTTCACAACCCATAGTGATGATCTAAATTCCCAAATTAAGAAAATGATTTTATAGAAAAGATTAAATATTGAAAAAATATCCAAGAGAGGCATGGAAAGGTTTTATCAAGATGACAAAGGTTTTGGAATGCTTGGAGAAAATTTTTGTAAGGCATAAGTCAACTCAACTGAAGAGGTTTTGAAAATTGCAAATAAAATCCAAATATTTTTTAAAAGAAAAAGTTGCCAAAATCAGGGTGTCGCATGTATTTCTTCGATAGGTGGCAAATTCTTAACATCCTCAGCTTTAATACCTTTTTGCTTCATAGATTTCTTTGCCTCTTGCATATCTTCAGTACTGAGAAATAAGATACCCCTCTTCTTCGGAGTGGGTTTAGGCGGTGGTTCAGGAAGAGTCCAATCATCATAATTCTTCAATATGTTATTCAATAATTCCTCAGCTTCTTCAACAGTTCGTTCCGTGAAAACACAACCAGCACAACTATCTAGGAAGTCCCTAGAAGTATCGGTTAGTCCATTATAAAAGATATCAAGTATTTCATTTTTCTTGAGAGGGTGATCAGGCAAAGCATTAAGCAACTGGAGAAGCCTCCCCCAAGCTTGTGGGAGACTCTCTTCTTCAATTTGCACAAAGTTAAATATGTCCTGTAAGGCAGCTTGTTTCTTATGAGCAGGAAAATATTTTTCAGAGAAGTAGTAAATCATATCCTGGGGACTACGCACACAATCAGGAGTAAGAGTATTGTACCATGTCTTAGCATCACCCTTTAATGAGAACGGAAATAACTTAAGGATATAATAGTAGCGAATCTTCTCATCATGAGCAAAGAGGGTGGCTATGTCATTCAGCTTAGTAAGGTGTGCCACTACAGTTTCAGTTTCATAACCATGGAAAGGATTAGATTCAACCAAAGTAATTAACTCTAGGTCGACAGAGAATTCATAATCCTTATCGGTAACAAAGATAGGTGAAGTAGCAAACTTAGGATCACATTTCATTCTAGCATTCAAAGTTTTTTCCTTATACTTGCGTAGCAATTTCTTAAGATCGTCTCTACCCTTGCAAGAAAGAATTTCTCTAGTTACCTCTTCGTCCATAACATAACCCTCAGGTATCTTAGGCATTTCAAACTTAGGAGAGCTAGGACTAATAGGTGTTTCATAGTCATCATCAGTTTCAGCAATCTCATCAAATTCAGTAGTTTCATTCTCTTTAGCTCTAGCAATTTGTTCATCAAGAAATTCTCCTAGTGGAACATTATCATCAAGCATGGTACTAGCATCATCATAAGCATCATTCATAGCATAAGTAGCATCATCTATAACTTGCGACATATCAGGATTACTAGCATGTGGTGGTGTTGCAAGCTTACTCATAACAGAAGGTAAATCAAGTGCAGATCTAGATGGCAGTTCCTTACCTCCCCTCGTCTTAGAGGGAAAAATCTTAGTCTTTGGATCCTTCAGATTCTTCATAGTGATAAATTGATATAATTCCCAAGTGACTCAACAAATATTGCTATGCTCCCCGGCAACGGTGCCAGAAAAAGGTCTTCATAACCCACAAGTATAGGGGATCGAAACAGTTTTCGAGGGTAGACTATTCAACCCAAATTTATAGATTCGACACAAGGGGAGCCAAAGAATACTTGAGAGTATTACCAGTTGAGTTGTCAATTCAACCACACCTGGAGATTAAATATCTGCAGCAAAGTGATCAGTAGCATAGTAATATGATAGTTTGATAGCAGTAGTGACGGTAACAGTAGCGGTAACAGTAGTAGCAATAGTTTTGTAGCAGTTGGAACAGCAGCAAGAGCAATAGTAACTTAGCAAGAACAATAAGTGGAAAGCTCGTAGGCACTGGATCGGTAACTCGTTGGATGATATTCGTCATGTAACAGTCATAACCTAGGGCGATACAGAACTAGCTCCAGTTCATCAATGTAATGTAGGCATGTATTCCGTAATTAGTCATACGTGCTTATGGAAAAGAACTTGGATGACATCTTTTGTCCTACCCTCCCGTGGCAGCGGGGTCCATAAGGAAACTAAGGGATATTAAGGCCTCCTTTTAATAGAGAATCGGAACAAAGCATTAACACATGGTGAATGCATGAACTCCTCAAACTACGGTCATCAACGCGAAGTATCCCAAATATTGTCACTATGGGGTTGACGGATCATAACACGTAATAGGTGCATATGACTAGGCAAGATCGAATCAAGAACATGGATATAGAGATGATAACATTAATGGTTCAGATCTGAAATCATGGCACTCGGGCCCTAGTGACAAGCATTAGGCATAGCAAAGTCATAGCAACATCAATCTCAGAACATAGTGGATATTAGGGATCAAGCCCTAACAAAACTAACTCGATTACATGATGAATCTCATCCAACTCCTCACCGACCAACAGGCCTACGAAGGAATTACTCACTCTCGGTGTGGAGCATCATGGAATTGGCGATGGAGAAAGGTTGGTGATGACGAAGACCGAAGATTCCCCTCTCCGGAGCCCCAAACAGGCTCCAGATCTGGCCTCCCGATGAAGAACAGGAGGTGGCGGCGGCTCCGTATCGTAAAATGCGATGAAACTATCTCTCTGATTTTTTTCTCCGAAAATAGGAATTTATAGTGGCGGAATTAGGGTCAGTGGGGCCACTAGGTGGGCACAACCCACCAGGGCGCGCCCAGGGGGCCTGGCGCGCCCTGGTGGGTGATGCTCACCCTGGCCCCCCTCTTCGGTGGATTTTGGCTCCAATAATTCTCATATATTCTGAAATAATTCTCCAAAAAGTTTCGTTCCATTCCGAGAACTTTATTTTCTGCACAAAAACAACACCATGGTAGTTCTGCTGAAAACAACGTTAGTCCGGGTTAGTTCCATTCAAATCATGCAAATTAGAGTCCTTAACAAGGGCAAAAGAGTGAGGAAAAGTAGATACGTTGGAGACGTATCAATAGACCCAGGGGTCATAGTTTTCCCTAGGGGCATCTCTCATGTAGGCAACATACGGTGGGTAAACAAATTACTGTTGGGCAATTGATAGAAAAGCGCATAGTTATGTGATATTCACGACAATGATCATGTGTATATAGGCATCGCGTTCATAAGCAAATAGGCCGACTCCTGCCTGCACCTATTACTATTACTCCACCCATCGACCGCTATCCAGCATGCATCTAGAGTATTATGTAAAACAGAGTAATGCCTGGAGAACATTGACATGATGTAGACAAAGAGAATTCAATTAATATGAACTAACCCCATCGTTTTATCCTTAGTGGCAACAAACAAAGATGTGTCTTGCCCCCTTCTATCACTGGGATATAGAGCACCGCCAGATTGAACCCACTATAGCGCACCCCTCTCACTAAAGAAATATCAATCTAGTTGGCCAAACTATCTCGATAGATCGGAGACATTTACGAAGCTATAATGATCATGCAAATAAGAATCTTAATATTCAGAGGTGACTCAAATACTTTTCATGAATAATCTGAAACATAAACCCACAATTCATCAGATCCCAACAAACACACCGTACAAAAGAATTACATCAGATAGATCAAAGCGAAGATGCGATGATCATTGTATTGAAGATCAAAAGAGAGAGAGAGAGAGAGAGAGAGAGAGAGAGAGAGATCCATCCAAATACTAACTACGGACCCGTAGGTCTGTGGTGAACTACTCATACATCATCATGAGGGCAGCAAGGTTGATGAAGAGGCCCTCCGTGATCGATCCCCCCTCCGGCAGGGTGCCGTAAAGGAGCTCCAGATTTGATCGCGACGGAACAAAGACTTGTGGTGGTAGAAAGAGTGTTTCGGGATGCCCTCTAGGGTTTTTGGAATATATGTGAATTTATAGGCCAGAGAACAGGGTCAGAAGACCTGCCAGGGAGGGACAAGCCATCAGGGTGCGGCCACCCCCCTTGGGCGCGCCCTATTGGCTTGTGCCTCCCTCATGCGGCCTCCGGTCTTCTTCCGAAGCTTCTAGGTCTTCTTTTGATCCAGAAAAATCATAAAAAGGTTTCGGGGCATTTGGACTTCGTTTGGTACTATAAACCTGAAAAGTAAAAAACACGCAGAAAACAGCAACTGGCACTGGGTCAATAGGTTAGTGGTCAAAAATAATATAAATTGGTAAATTATTACTCAAAAAGTATCCTAGAATGATAATATAATAGCATGGAACAATAAAAAATTATAGATACGTTGGAGACGTATAAATAACGTGGAGTTATCTATTCATGTGATTTTACCTCTTGTATTATATGTTCGGTAGATGAGTCATTGTGAAATAGTCAAACTCATCTTGCCCGATTGTTTGACTCTGTTCTCCTCTATTCCGTTACCATATGCAATGGTCGACTCAACACTTAAGGTCGTTAGACCAGACCATTGCTTTAGCATTGTGGCTTTTCGTTATCCTCATATTGCCTTCAATCCTCGTTCATACCAAAACATGTCATTTGGAGTTCGCGGATTCACTTAAACAATTCATGGTTGCCTGTGTAAGTCTTTGGATCACCCTTAAATTAGACAACAAGCATTACCACGCCACACATAAACAACCTAATAATTAAACATGTGAGTAATCTCCCAAATATCAACATACCGGTTAGGCACAAATAGATATCACCAATCCCCTACATCTCCCACGCCTTGTAGAATTAGTCGCGCACTAGAGAAGGATAACAACATCATGCAAAGAAAAACCATCTCAATAATATCGTGATCGCCACAATAAGATGGATGATTAAACCGATCTCAATCTCTGGATCGGAGTACAAATAGAATCTACAAACCCCAGCCTTACACATTGGAATCTTTATCTACGACAATGTTGTGGATGATGGAATGGAGGATCGTGTTGCAGAGGGAGTCAGAACGGATCTAAGTGAAGCAATTCTTCTTCGTATCTCTCCTCTCTACTATGGTTGTGGTTCGTGGTTCTCTTGTTTTTCTTATTTGTGTCATCGACACAAAAGTGGCACTGCCTGATATGAGGAGTTGTTTGAGCGGCAATGCTCATACCACATGTCATATTCTCCTCTTGATGCATCAAATGAAGATCTTTTCAATTGTAAAGTTTTCCATTTCCTCTCCTATTATCCAAATATAGGGAATGCATCCTTATAAAAGTGTTTGTCCCTGAAAAGCAAGCAGGGAAATAAGGTTTCTCTATTGAAAATCATCTTTAGTGAAAAGGCAAAACCGGTGAAACCCTAGGTTAATCCAAGTAAAATACCCTCTAAAAACCATCATAAAATGGAGCCATCAAACTCAGCATCAACCTTTTGTCTTTCACTATGTTTGAATCTTATCATAAACCAACTCAAGGTCGAACAAGTACAATAGCTACATAGATTTATGTATTATATCCACACAACTTACTCATCTAATACTCAAGCATGAGTTTAGACCTTAACACTTAATGGAAAAGGGAAGATTACTCATGCAATACATTCCTATTCTTAGTTAGCACTACAAAGTAAAAAAATTGGGATCTTACATGGGCGCCACAAATCATTGTCGATCCAGATGGCATCGTCGCTATCATCGACTCCTCCATCCCTGGCCCCAATCCTTCTACCATCCCACCTCGATCATCGGCCATGCGAACCTTGCATGTTGCACCAATGATGGCTTCAATTCAGGCCACTCAGGTGTCCATGAGAAACTTTATTTTCTTGCGAGGGGTGTCCATGAGAATCTGGTCGACGCTCTCGTAGGAGTGGTGATGGTGGCTCTCAATGTGTGAAGTGCGGGGCACAAAGCAGCCAAGGTGTAGTAGCAAAATGATGCAACATGACGTCCAGGGAGTTGTATCGACGCACAGTGCGGGACCAGCAATGGGCACGTAGCGGCACCAAGGCGGGAGGCAGGAGCAGCCCAGCAGCGGTGGCATGCACTGAGGGATGACATGAGGCGAAAGCACTGTCGATCGACGCTAGAGTGGGATATTAGCAATGTCGAATGACGCAGGAACATGAAAACACAACTTCTCCCTAGGTGATTTAGGTAATTAACAACAACATATAGTTCATTGAACTAATGAGCCTACCAAGTATATTTCAGGAAAGTTCAATGAGTGGATTGGCTAGGAATTGTGAGAAGGATCCCCTAGATGCATAGAACACCTACTGGAAAAAGCTTCAAGACTCTACATTTTGTTTTTATGTGCGCAATCACAATTGAGTCCATAGGAAAGCCAATACTATTAAAATGGGATGAGTTATTGAAAATGATCTGGTTGCTCAAGTGCTTAGAGATATGCCACCAAAAGCCTCAACCAAACTCTCACAAAAGATTTTGTCCAAAACCCTAAACTACCAAATTCGGTGGAACCAAGTTTTCCACTTCAGTCTCACCGAGTTAACCCTAGACAGAACCCAAGACAAACCCTAGCACCTCGGTACAACCGAGATCCTGTTCGGCACAACCGAAAAGCAGTGACCAACTTTGTGGAATCAAGATATTTAATTTCAGAACTTTCGAGTTTTATATCTCGGAGCCACCGAAGTGCGGATCTGCTCAAGGCTAAGACGAATCAATCTCACCGAGATGTTATCATTCGTTCTCACCGAAAAGCCAAAAGTTAGGACATTTTGCACTAGTCGGTACAACCGAGTTTTTACTTCGGTTTCACCGAGTTGGGCAATAACGTTGTAACGGTTCGATTTTTGGAGATGGCTATATATACCCTCTCCACCCCTCTCACTCGTGGAGAGAGCACTCAAAACAAACCAACACTTCCACCATTCGTTTTCAGAGAGAGAACCACCTACTTATGTGTTGAGATCAAGATATTCCATTCCTACCATATGATTCTTGATTCCTAGCCTCCCCAAGTTGCTTTCCACCCAATCATCCTCTTCTACCAAGCCAAATTCTGTGAGAGAGTGATTGAGTGTTGAGGAGACTATCTTTTGAAGCACAAGAGCAAGGAGTTCATCATCCATCCACCATCTATTACCTTTTGGAGAGTGGTGTCTTCTAGATTGGTTAGGTGTTGCTTGGGAGCCTCTGAATCTTGTGGAGTTGAACCAAGAAGTTTGTAAGGGCAAGGAGATCGCCTATGAAAGGACGTGGATGTCGCCTAGAGGAGGGGTGAATCGGCGCTTTAAAATAATAACGGTTTAGGCTCTAACAAATGCGGAATGAAACTAGCATTTAATATGTCAAGCACAAAACCTAAAACAACTAGGCTCACCTCTGTGCACCAAGAACTTATGCTAAGCAAGATAAACAACTAAGTGATAGAAAGATATATAGCATGAAACAATATGACTATCACAAAGTAAAGTGTATAAGTAAAGGACTCGGGTAAGAGATAACCGAGGCACGAGCAGACGATGATGTATCCTGAAGTTCACACCCTTTAAATAACAGGATATATCTTTTTCATGTTCTGAAAGGTTAGCACTAATAATAACAGGATATATCTTTTTCTCATCAAGATAAGCATACTTCAAAGTGTCAGGCAATTGTTTCAATTCAATAACAGGATCACCTTTAGGTGGAGGAGGACCTCCAAGGGTTTCAATAGGCAAATTGTGTTTCAGGAGAGGTTGTTGTTCGAAGAAAATTTGGTCTATTTCAATTTCTTTCACGCAAGTGCATATCATTTTCATAGTCAAGCAAATATTGTTCTAATGGATCAGTAGGAGGCACAGCAATAGAAGCAAGACCAATTATCTCATCCTTACTAGGTAGTGCTTTATCACGAGGTTGTCTACTAAACTTGGAAAAATTAAACTCATGAGACACACCACCAAAACTGACACCGACAGTTTGTTTTTCACAATCTATCTTAGCATTGACGGTGCTCAAGAAAGGTCTACCAAAGATAATGGGACAAAAGTCATCTTGTGGGGAACCAAGGACTAGAAAATCAGTAGGGTATTTTACTTTCCCACACAAGACTTCAACATCTCTAACAATCCCAAGTGGTGTGATAGTGTCTCTATTAGCAAGTTTAATAGTAACATCAATATCTTCCATTTCAGCAGGTGCTATTTCATTCATAATTTCTTGGTATAAGGTAAAAGGGATAGCACTCACACTAGCACCTAAATCACATAAACGATGGTAGCAATGATCTCCTATTTTAACTGAGACAACGGGCAAGCCTTCTGTCGTGGTTTTGTCACGGCAGATGTCCGAAGACTTAGGTTCGAGGCCATCGCTAAGACGGTGGACTCAAAGGGGTTGGTCGAGACGAGGGACACGAGTTTACCCAGGTTCGGCCCCTCAAGAAGAGGTAAAAGCCTACGTCCTGCTTGTGCTGTATTGATTGGAGTATCGATTACAAGGGAGCGGATTCGCTTGACCTAGTTCTTGATTGATTGGTTTATGTCTAAGCCGCCCCTGGGTCTCGCCTTTATATAGGAGGTCGAGGCCCTGGGTTACACGAGTCCTAAACCGACTCTTACAACGTAGTCAATCCTGTCTCTGAGCCGCCTTGTCTCCTTGAGCAAGCCGTCTCCGGGCAGCTTAACCCCCCGGGTCTCGCACCATCTTCTGTCTCTGGGCCTTCGTCTTGGCCCGCCTGGTAAGCCACCATGCGGCCTAGCCTTCATCTTCTAGCCCACCTTATGGGTCTTGACTATGAGCCGCCAGGTATGACCCGGCCCCTCCTGGGCGGATCTTACCACGGGGTTATATCCCCAACATTAGGCCCCAGATTGATTTGAGCCTGTTCATGTCAATCTTCAAACTCACTTGGCGGCGAGTCTCACATTTTGTTACCTGAAAAAGAAAACTTATAACCCGCCATGACGTCACACCGAATATGCTAAAAAGATTCCGTGACGTCCGCAATTGATCTTCTCATTAAACGGTCGGCCCGAAAATCGAGGCGCCCCCATCACTGTACCGCCTCGTCTTTCACGCGCACTGTTGCCATCCCATCTCATAAATAAGGACACGGGGGACCCCTCCCTTTTCTCCACCGCCGCTGTCTTCTTCCTCCTTCAGACGCTCGCACCTCTGAAGCTCCGCCGCACCGACTGGACCTCGCCGTCATCCCCGACGTCGGCCGCTGCATCAACCTGAGTTGGTCCAGAGCTTCGCCGGCCCGTCCGCACCCGCAAGGTATCGTTCTTGGCCCTTGTCTAATCCGTAGTTATCTCCATTAGGATCTCCCGAGTTCATCGGGTTCCTCTAGTGTTCTTCGCTGTTCTTCGTAATGCAGACCATCAAGTATCCCCTTGAATCCCATAGCGCTGTCTATCCGTTGCGGTCATCCTTTTAATGTCAATGCCCGCTTGTTTTAGATCCGCATACCAATCTTCTTCGCATGCTGACCACCTGTTCTTCCACTGCCGTTTTTAGGTCATGAATATTTTTCATTTTTCCTTCGCCTGTAGATCTTTCAGCCACGGTTGTAATATATGAAATCTGTTTGCCCGCACTTAACACTATTTCTAGTATCACCTTGTCTAATTAACCCGCCATTGCTTTGCCGGCTCTCTGATAAAATATCTCGGCGGCTTAACACCTCACCATTATGCTGAGCATAGCTGCCTTAATTACTTGCCGTTTTTCTAACCCGCCATACTCTGCGCCTTTTCGCAGTTTGACCCGCCATTATGTCGAGAGCACCCTCATCTTGCGATTGGGTCAGCTCCGGAGTCACCGAACAACTCTTACTTGATTTCGTAGAATCTGGTATCCTACCGGCTCAGGATGTTATACATTCGCGGGTTCCAGGGCCAGAAACAAGACCTACTCCTCAGGAAGGAGAAGTTGTCGTGTTCACTGATCACCTCCTTCGCGGATTTAGCCCGCCCGGGTCGAAATTTTTCCGAGACGTTCTTCATTTCTTCAAGCTTCACCCTCAAGACATAGGCCCAAACTCTGTCACCAACATGTGTCAGTTTCAAGTCTTATGTGAAGTTTACCTGCAAGAAGATCCGTCTGTTGACCTCTTCCGTGATTACCATTACGTCAACCGCCAAACTGAAGTGGCGGCTGGACCAAGTTTGGAGCTTGGCGGCGTTTCTATCCAGAGATGGAGAGATTTGCCCTATCCAGCAGCTATCTTACCAAGTCACCCCAAGGATTGGAACAAAACCTGGTTTTACTGCAAGGACACTTCTCCCAAAGAAGAGAATCTGCTGTCGGGTTACCATCCTACCCGGCTTTGCAATACTGGAGAACTCCCAGACCGGATGTCCGCCGCAGAGCGGGCGAAATATGCTCCGGCTTTTGCGAAGATCAGGGCCTTAATGGCCAATGGCTTGACTGGTGTCGACTTAACCCGCTGCTGGGTCAGCTGGAAGATTTTGCCACTGAGCCGGCGTGACCGACTCATGCACCAATTCACGGGTGAGCCCAATGACACTCTCTGCTTCAACACCACCCCTCTGACAGAACAAGACATCAACTCCTTCGTCAAAACACTTCTTGGCGAAAAACAAGCGGTTTGCAACAAAGTTGGGCTAAAACCTTTCTGTGTCAAGAACCCGGCTCCAGCTGTAAGAAATCTTTTCCCACAAAATTGGTCATTCTTGTCTTGACATTTTACCTTGCTCCTTTTAACCTTGTTGGCGGCTTATGCGCAGGCCAGCTCTTCTTTCTGGAAGAAGAAGTATAACCCTCCTGTGAGGAAGCCTAAGGCGGGTAAAACCCGCGCCCAGAAGAAGAAAACTATCACTCAGGAAACACCTGAGCTTGACGACTCGGAGGTAGAACTTGACTCTCTTGGCCGTCTCTTTATGCAACTTATTGACGATAATTATTCACAGGAGGAAACAGAGACAAGCCATTCAGATGCCCCTGAGGTAACTTACATTTCCTCTGACTCAGAAAACTTTCCACCAGAGCAAATACAGCGGGTCATCCGGAAAGTCCCATTTTCTCATCCTCTTGCTTATTTAGACCCCGATTTACTTTTGAAAAAGCAACAGCACAATTCCAGACGTCAGACCCAGAGCACCGGCTCTGAAGAGCTTTTAACCGGCTTACCAAACTCTCCGGCTCCTCGGAAACGACCTGCGGAGGTACTCTTTTATCTAAGTCCAATTTTTGACAGTCTTGCATTGTAATCTTACTCTGCTTTTCATCGTCTTAACTTTTTTAGGAGTCACCTCCTTCATCTGGCGACTCTACTGCCTCCAAGCTGCCTCCTCTGAAGATCAACCCGGAGTGCGTACCTTTGAATTTGCATCATACCTTTTTACCATCTCGTCCTTTATGTGACAACCTTTTTGTTTTCCAGGGCTCAAGCAAAATGAAGGAAGACCGGCGGGTCTACCGCAGCTCCTACTGTCCAAGAGCCAGAAACTGCTAAGCCGGATTCCCCTACACCTCATGTTGAGCCTACTGAGGCTAGAAAAGATGCATATGCCGACATTCCTCAGCCCTCTGAGCCGGCTGATGATGACATGGCCGCTCCTGAGAGTCCTCCAAAGGCTGATTCTAAACCGCCCAGCCCTTTGATAGCCGCCGAAGACACATCTCATCCAGACATTGTTGTCACTGGGACGGGTTATCAATTCCCTGATCCCCATGTATTAACGAAGCACACCTGCCAGGCTGAAACAAACTCACCAGAAAAACTTGAGTTTGAATTCCCCGTGTTGGAAAAAATGACTGCAGATGAACTTCATGCTGGTTATCTGAATCGCCTCTCCACAAGCCGCAACATGGAGTTGAAGCTTGTTGGACTGATGAAAAAGAAATATGAGGTACTCCTCTCTTACTTTTCCTTATATCCTTATGTAGCCCCCAAGAGCTGGTTTAGTATTGCAAATAATAGACCGGGTCTTCCAATCCTTGTCATAATTGAAATTGCTTAGCTTGTAGCCCCCAAGTATCGGGTAAATATAGATATTAAGACGATACTTAGTTGAAGAGTTGATCCAAGGGTAGCCCCCAAGTCCGGGTTATTATAAAAATAATGAACCGGAACTTCACTGTAGACTTGGAAAGCGCCGTGTGTAGCCCCCAAGTGCCGGCTTAACTTTACGAAGATGAGCCGGAACTTCACTGTAGACTTGGAAAGCGCCGTGTGTAGCCCCCAAGTGCCGGCTTAACTTTACGAAGATGAGCCGGAACTTCATGGTAGACAGATAAAACACAGACATTAGCCCCCAAGTGTCAAGTATATTGCTTGCAATCTGCTTGAGACTTGTATCATAACAGTTTCATCATTCGTGCACTTAATATCTCATATTGGCGACTTAAACCTCCTGAACTGTTTTGTTTTTGTACGATACAGGAAGCTTTGGACGCAGCCGAGTCTAATCTGACCAGCGTAAAAGAAAACCTTGCTTCGCAACAAACCGCCCGGTCCGAGGCGGAAGAGAAATGGCGGGTTGCCGTTAAGGAGCTTGAGAAGGTTCAAGCTGACTTTGATGCCTTCAAAAAGAGTGCTGAGTCTACACGAACCGCCCTGACCAAGCGTGCAGATGATGCTGACCAGCAACTCAAGCTTGTGTCGGATGAGCTGCAAACCCTCAAGCGCCATATTTCTAGGATGACTTCTGCTATCTTTGGTAAGTACTGAATACTTAGCAAATTTCCTTGCCATGTTTAAAAACTGCCCAGGCGGCTTATAACGCCTAATCTTTCCTTGCAGGTCAAAGAAGCCGCCAGCTATCTTCTGATAGCTTGTTGAAGCTGAAAGCAGTATACACCTTGACAGAACAACTATATTGCGGGGCCCTTTGCACCATCAAAGCGATGCTGAACGAAAAAAGCATCCCCAAATTCATGAAAGGAGTGATAGAGCTCTTGTCAACTCTGCCCAAGCAAATTGAGGAGCTCAAACGATCAGCCGCCAGAAAGGGAGCAATGGCCACACTAAGCCGGTCTCTGGCCTTTGCCCCTGAACTGACTGCAGAAGAGATGATGGATGGCTTTCCATCGAAAAAAGATGACGGCTCAAAATTTACGAAAGCTGACTATGCCATGTGTATGAAGGCTTCTCGAGTACTCGCATCAACACTCGCCGATGAAATTGATCTGACCTCCTACCAGGCGACTTATGGCGAGGATAACAAATGAGTGCGCTGCCCAACGTTTGAAGCTAGAGACTTGACTCCTGCCCGCCGTAAGACACTCTTTGCTCCTGAAATTGACCCATCTCCTCTCTTTGATGAGGCTCAGTTTGAAGCGTTAACAAACTGCAACTGGGATGTGGACAATCTTCAGATCGAAGAGGTCGAAGACCCGTCGCAGGATGACCCGCCATCGAGCTGAACACTTGCCCCTGAAACCGATAACCCGGCTTTCTGAGCCGCCGAAACTGGAAGTTGTACAAAAACTTAAGTCCGTTGTAATTTGTGCTCCCTGGGGAGTTTTGTAATAGGGGTAGAAAAACTTGATTGCCTGAGCCGTGCCATCGCGCACGTATAAATCTTTGCACAACTTGATGCACTTTTATCTGTCTTGTGTTCTGCTCACAATCATCTTTTCATCATATTTCACGGCGGCTCATCTTAGGAGATAAAACCTGCAAAAACAAAGAAGACAGAATATGTTCTGTATTGCTGTGAGGGCGGCTTGAAAAATCACAACCCGGAGATGTTTAAATCTTTCATGACCTTGCTTTTTCAAAAACTCATATGCCGGCTCTTATGGCATGAACTTGTTGTTTGAACTCTTAGCAGTACAGGGTCTCTAGTGAGAGTGACCGTCAACTCTTTTGAACAGCTAAGGGTCTCTAGGCGAGATTAACTGGTAAGAGCAACAACAAACCATAAAGAGGCGCAGCAGGGCATGAGTACCCCCAGGGCCCATAAGCTACTTCTCACGTGACGCAAATCCGTCGTTTGAACCTTAAACAGTGCAGGGTCTTTAAAAGAGTAACTGTTTAAGAGTACGAACGGGCCACATAGCGGAGAGTATGCAGCAGATGGGTGAGTTTATCCTCGCTTTCCGTAAGCCGGCCCTCACGTGACAAGAGCCGCCGGTTTAACCTTGACCAGTACAGGGTCTCTAGCGAGAGTGACTGTCAAGTACTTTGAACAGCTCAGGGTCTCTAATCGAGATTAACTGGCAAGAGTTCGGCGGGTCACCTAGCGGAGCAGCAGCAGCATACAGGCAGGTTTAACTCAAACTCGCGGTGGCTGAAGAGCCGATCAAGAGGGTGTGTAAGCTAAACCCGGCGGGTTGGAAGCCCCCAAATGACCTTGTTGACGGAGTCAACTTTTTGGGTATATAACCCGGCCTGACGGTGGCTGAAGAGCCGATCAAGAGGGTGTGTAAGCTAAACTCGGCGGGTTAGAAGCCACTTGTTTATCTTTCTTATCAGGTTTAGCAATTCTAGAAGCTTCATCACAAAGGTAGATGACATGCCCATCAATATTTTCTACCAAGAGATACTTAACCATAGCAACACTAGGTTCTAATTTAATTTGCTCAGGGGGTTTAGGAGCTCTTATATTACTCTTACGAACCAGAGTTGATACCTTAGCATGTTCCTTTATCCTAACAGGGAAAGGTGGTTTTTCAATATAGGCGGTAGGCACAACTGGATCAACATTGTAAAAGATGGTTTCTTCTTTAGCTATGATCGGTTCTTTAATTTCTTCTTTAATAGGGGGATGATATTTAAACCACTTCTCCTTAGGGAGGTCAACATGAGTAGCAAATGCTTCACAGAAAGAGGCTACTATCTCAGAGTCAAGTCAATATTTAGTGCTAAACTTATGAAAAGTATCGGTATTCATAAAAGATTTAACACAATCAAATTCAAGCTTTATACCTGAGTCATTACCTTCATCGAGTTCCCAATCTTCAGAGTTGCATTTAATTCTTTCTAAGATATCCCACTTGTAATCAATAGTCTTCTTCATATAAGAACCAGCACAAGAAGTATCGAGCATGGATTGATCATTATGAGAAAGCCGAGCATAAAAATTCTGAATGATAACTTCCCTCGGAATGTCATGATTGGGGCATGAATATAACATTGACTTAAGCCTCCCCCAAGCTAGAGTGATACTTTCTCCTTCACGAGGCCAAAAAATATATATATAATTCCGATCATGATGAACTAGATGCATAGGATAAAACTTTTGATGGAATTCCAATTGCAAACGATTCCAGTTCAACGATCCAAGATCATCACATAGCCTATACCATGTCAATGCTTTTCCCTCCAAAGATAAAGGGAAAACCTTCTTCTTAACTTCATCTCCGGGTAAACCTGCAAGCTTAAATAATCCACATGTTTCGTTCACATATAAAATATGCATATCAGGATGTTCAGTTCCATCTCCTGCATAAGGTTTAGCAAGCAGTTTTTCTAGCACACCCGAAGGAATTTCATAAGTAACATTTTCAGTAGGTGTTGTAGGTTGAGGGGTAACTAATTGTGGTTCCGGTCGAGGTGAAGATACCCCGAACAAACCCATCAAAGGATTGTTCTCCATAGTAGCAAGTAGCAATAAATTTCAGCACGTAGTATAAGTTTTTCCTTACCGATTTCCACTTACCAAGAGCGCTTCACTCCCCGGCAACGGCGCCAGAAAAGAGTCTTGATGACCCACAAGTATAGGGGATCAATCGTAATCCTTTCGATAAGTAAGAGTGTCGAACCCAACGAGGAGCAGAAGGAAATGACAAGCGGTTTTCAGCAAGGTAATTTCTGCAAGCACTGAAATTGTAGGTAACAGATAGTTTGATAGCAAGGTAATTTGTAACGAGCAAGTAACGGTAACGGTAAACAAGGTGCAGCAAGGTATCCAATCCTTTTGAGGCAAAGGACAGGCCAGAACAATCACTAGTATTAGGCAAAGTGTTCTTGAGGGTACACGGGAATTTCGTCTAGTCACTTTTATCATGTTGGTTTGATTCGTGTTCGCTACTTTGATAATTTGATATGTGGGTGGACCGGTGCTAAGGTGCTGTTCTTACTTGAACTAACAACCCACTTATGATTAACCCCCTCGCAAGCATCCGCAACTACGAGAAAAGTATTAAGACAAAGTCTAACCATAGCATTAAACATGTGGATCCAAATCAGCCCCTTACGAAGTAGCGCATAAACTAGGGTTTAAGCTTCTGTCACTCTAGCAACCCGTCATCTAATAACTACTCCACAATGCATTCCCTTAGGCCCATGCATGGTGAAGTGTCATGTAGTCGACGTTCACATGACACCACTAAGGGAATCACAACATACATATCATCAAAATATCGAACACATATCAAATTCACATGATTACTCGCAACATGACTTCTCCCGTGACCTCAAGAACAAAGGTAACTACTCACAAATAATAATCATGCTCAAGATCATAGGAGTAATGAATAGCATAATGGATCTGAACATATGATCTTCCACCAAATAAACCATATAGTAATCAACTACGCAAGGTAATCAACACTACTAGTCACCCATAGGTACCAATTTGAGGTTTCGGTACAAAGATTGAACACGAGAGATGAACTAGGGTTTGAGAGGAGATGGTGCTGTTGAAGATGTTGATGAAGATTGGCCTCCCAAAGATGAGAGAGGTGTTGGTGACGACGATAGCTTTGATTTCCCCCTCCGGGAGGGAAGTTCCCCCGGCGGAATCGCTCCGCCGGAGGGCAAAAGTGCCCCTGCCCAAGTTCTGTCTCGAGGCGGCGGCGCTTCGTCCCGAAAGTCCTCCTCCTAATTTTTTTTAGGATTTTTGGGAATTTATACCAGAAGATGGGCACCGGAAGCGGGCCAGGCTGGGCACGATACACCAGGGCGCGCCCAGGGGGGCCTGGCACGCCCTGGTGGGTTGTGCCCACCTGGGGGCCCTCCTCCGGTAGTTTTCAGCTGCAGTAATTTTTATTAAATAAAAAAATAATCTCCATAAATTTCCAGCTTCATTGGAGTTGTGCAGAATAGGTATCTCTGACTTGCTTTTCTTGGGTCCAGGATTCCAGCTGCCGGTATTCTCCCTCTTTGTGTAAACCTTGCATATTATGAGAGAAAAGGCATTAGAATCACTCCCCAAAGCATTATTATTCAACAAAACAAAGTAAATAATAGTAGGAAATCATGATGCAAAATGGACGTATCACCGGCCTAGGAGAGATGCCAGCCCAGCCCACCAGGGGCGAGGAGGTCTTCTTCTTCCTCCTGCCAGGAGGACGAGCGTGTGCCCGGTGCGCGTGCGCTCCATGGCCGACAGCTCCTGCTTGCCTCCCTCCACGTCGACGCCATGGATAGACTCACCGATGTCGTCCCGATCGCGTCCACCCCTCCATTCTCCCCCTACCCTCTCCCTCGCCTGTCCATCCCCATGTCCGTTTCGGCCGCGAGCTCGCCGCCGTAAATGCCATAGCCACCGCACCTCTCTCCCTCCCCCATGCTGTACATAAGCTCCGCCGAGCTCCTCCTCGTCTCCACGCCGAAGGAATCGAGGCCGGAGGTCCTCTAGCATCGCCATCGTCGGCGTCTGCTCCGCCTCTGACCGCCGTTTGCCGTCGTCGATTCGCGCCACCCCGTGCCTCCCCGAACTCACCAGCAGCACCAGAAGCCCCGTCGTGAGCTCCTACTCCTCTCCCCTTCGCCCCCTTCATTTAATCCGTGTCGTAGCGCCGCACCCCACCGGGCCCGAGAGCTCGCCGCCGCCGCACCTGTTGTCGCCGCCATTTGAGCTTGCCTCCATCGCGTCCGAGCATGTAGACGTGCTTGTGCAGCCCCTAGGAGGCCTCCTCGCCACTTACCTCGCTCACCTGTGCACTGGAACCCCACGTGCGACCGAGCCAGTGCTCCCGCCGCCGCTAGCCTCATCGCTGGGCACAGCTCCGGCGACCCCAGCGCCTCCCGCGACCACCCACGGATGCGCCCGAGTGTGGGCAACGCACTGGTGCCCTTCTCCATCGCCTCCGTGGCCTCTGGAGCGGACACCGCCGTGCCCTGTGGTCACCGACGATGACCTCGCAGGCAAGTGCCACTGACCGGTTGGTCCGGTTGTCAGGTGATTAGGTTAAGCCTAATCACCAGCTATCTAAGCCCACTCAGACACTGACACTGGGTCCCAGGCACCCTAATTAAGCCCTGATTAGTTTAACTAAACTGGATCAGCACCTGAGTCCATGACAGGTGGGTCCCACGGTCAGGTTTGACCTGGACCAGTCTCGGTTGACCTGATGACGTCAGCCTGACGTAATTAATGATTTTTTGGATTTAATAATATCCAGGAAAATCTAGAAAATGTTTAAAACTTCTAAAAATCATAGAAATTAATCTATAACTCGGATGAAAATAAATTCTATATGAAAAATGATCAAAAAAAATCCAATGAATCTGTTTATGCCATGTTCATGCATATTTGAGCCAGTTAACATCACCAACTAGGACAAATGATGATTAGGGCAAATTTGATAAATAGTATGGAGTTGGAATTTGATGTCTATTTGAATTCCACTTCAATTAAATGACTAAATATTGTACTAGGTGAATTCAGTACCTTAACATGCCATATCATACATCATGTGTGTTACATCACATTGAATGTGTTTCCTCTTTTTGTTTGTCAGTGTTTCCTTCTCGGTAGATGATGGTTCCGACGTTACGATCGTTGACACTGATGAAGAGAAGTACTATCTTTAGAACTGTCAGGCAAGCACCCCCCCCCCTTGAGCATACTGATACAAACCCATTCTCTCGCTCCCGCTCTCTTTTATTGCATTAGGACAATCATGATTCAACTGTTACATGTTCTCGATAGTTGAACCCATTCCTTTGCATGACATGTCTTTGTCATAGTAAACAGTTGAAACCACTTAGTATGAGTAGCAACTGCTTGAGCCTTGTTGTGCCTACTCATCCATGCTTGCTTATTGTGCCTGCTATGCTTAGAGTCGTGTCGGGTCTGATCCATCTGGGCAATGAATCGGAATGGTTGTGAACATGTCCTACTATGTGAGAGCTAAGTGTGTGAATCCGATTTGGTAAAGGTAGCGATGAGAGGCCATGTAGGAGTACATGGTGGGTTGTCTCATTGGGATCGTCCTTAGGAACTGAGTTCTGTGTATGTTATCCAAGACAAGATACTACCGCATATTGGGATCCTTAATTGACCCTCTCGGCTTATTAATCGCCTTGATCTCTGTCCAGGAGTTGCAACTAGTTTCTGGTGTTTGTAGGATGTGCTGGCGGCCGTGCATAGCGCTGACCGGAGGGGTAGGCTATGGCGTGGTAGATACACCTATGGCCGGGTGTACCAAGCGTAGAACCATCCGTCGAGGTGGGCTTGGGAACCCTGTACACATCGTTTGGGGCCGTAATGGAAACTTCGGCCGGACTTCCTTGCAGGTTCAGTCTCAAATAGGCGATAAACATGGACTAGAGTCTTGTGTGGTTAACGGTCGTGGACGACTCCCTCGCTGGGCTTTCGCTTGAAGGTTGCCGAGGTGCCTTTTTACGTGCACATGGCGATAAGTGGCGGGAGCGTGTGTGAAGAAGTATACCCCTGCAGGGCTTATTAATCTGTTCGAATAGCCGCGTCCTCGGATATGGACTACTTGGAAAACTTATGTGGTTCATAGACAAGTGAAATGGATACTCTAAAATACGCAAGATAAGTGTGAGTGCTATGGATGGCCTTCTCGTAGGGAGATGGGAGTGGATCCATAGTGGTGTATTGATATGGTCAATATGTGGACTCGTGTGCTCTATCCCGCCTCAAAGAAAGTACTCGTAGTCATAGTACATGTTAGCCAAGAGTCAAAGCTGGCTTGCTGCAATAAACTCCACAACCCCCTTGTTGACAATGATGCATATGTAGATAGTTCTGATGCAAGTCTTGCTGAGTACCTTCGTACTCACGGTTGCTTAATTTATGTTTTTGCAGAGGAGACGTCAGTCTCATTAGTGATTCTTATGACGTGAAGTTCGATGTTGATCGGGTTAGCTTGGGAATCCCAGACAAAGGTCTGGCTCCTTTGATAGGGTCGTTGTAGCTTTTCAGGCTCCTCCAGCCACTTTAGTAGATGTCTGTACCCAGACATGTTTTGCTTCCGCTTGATGCTTGTATGACTTGAGTGTTGGGTCATGTGACTCTTGTTTGTAATATCACACTATATTGACTCTTATGAGTCTTTAATAAATACTTTGAGTCGTAGAGTTGTGTTTTGATGCCATTTTGTATCTACACATATCGTGCATATTGCGTGTATGTTTGAAATGCATTGATATGTGTGGGATTCGACACCTAGTTGTATGCCTTTAGTAGCCTTCTTTACGGGGAAATGCCTCTTTGTGCTTCCACTGAGCCTTGGTAGCTTGCTACTGCTCCAGACACATTGATTGACCGGCGTGTATCCTTCTTTGCTGATGTGTCTGTCCCTACGGGGAAATGTCATGCGGTGTAATGGAGTCCTTGTAGCTTGCTACGACTCGTCTACACACGCTGATGACCGACACCTGCATTGTTGGGTTACGTATGCCTGTCCCTGTACGATTGTGCTACTTGGGGCTATTGCTAGTCATGTCGACCCGGGTTCTCTGACATATGGATGCTAGCGACATAATCATATACGTGAGCCAAAAGGCGCAAACGGTCCGGCCAAGGTAAGGTTGCAGCCGTTGTGTACCGTGTGTGAGGCCGCAAAGCTATATGATGTGTTACATGCTAGATCTGTGTGGCTTAGGATCGGGGTCCCGACATACACCACAATGATTGAGCTCCGAGGCACCACCAACTGTCTAGGGAACCAAAGCACCCAAGAGGCACAAGATCTAGGGTGCCCAAACACCCAAGAGTAATAAGCTTCTCAACTTCTCACTTCCACGTATCACCGTGGAGAACTCAAACCTATGCACCAAATGCAATGGCAAGGGCACATGGAGTGCCCAAGTCCTTATCTCCCAAATCCCACCACAACAACTAATGTTATGGAAGAAAATGAGAGGAAGAACGAAGAAGAACACGAAGAACTCCAAGATCTGGATCCAAGGGGTTCCCCTCACATAGAGGAGAAAGTGATTGGTGGAAATGTGGATCTAGATCTCCTCTCTCTTTTCCCTCAAGAACTAGCAAGAATCATTGGAGGGATTGAGAGTTAGCAAGCTCGAAGAAGGTCAACAATGGGGGGCAAATTCGAGCTCAAAGGATAAGATCCATTGGGGAAGAAGACCCCCTTTTATAGGTGGGGAAAATCCAACCGTTACCCCCACAGCCTGCACACAAGTGGTACTACCGCTCTGGAGAGTGGTACTACCGCTTATAAGCGGTAGTTCCAGGAAAGAACAAGCAAACGACAGAAACCTCGAGGCGGTAGTGCCGCCGGAGCGGGCGGTACTACCGCTCCTGCCAGCGGTACTACCGCTTGTAACAACCGCTCAACTTCCGCTTGGGTGGCGCGGGGCATCAGACAGGTGTCTGGTGGCTGGCGCGGACGCGAGAACCACCTGAGCGGTACTACCGCTCCATAGCAGCGGTACTACCGCCTGAGTGCTGAAAATTGTCCTGAGAAAGAAACTGTAATAACTTTCGCATACGAGCTCCGAATTGAGAAAACTCAAGTTTGTTGGATAGAGGATGACCGTATAAAAATGCCAATGATATAGAGATGCCAATTATATAGAGATGTGAAACCTCTATGAATGATGAACCAGCAAAAACTCCTACATCGAAAACATCATAGAAGATGCATATGAACTCCGTTTTCGATGAACTCGAGCTTGTCATGAAGATGACCATAAGCTCTAAAAATCACAAAGAGAAACACCAAACAAGAACCAAGAAAGATATGCAAGGATGCAAATGGTTTGAGCTCTCAACGAACGATACGATCAAGCTACTCACTTGAGAGCCCCCCTTGATAGTACGACAATCTATCCTATAACCCGGTCTCCCAACTACCACCATGAGACCGGTAAAATAGAAAACCTATCAAGAGCAAACCTATACCTTGCACATAGTCCACTTGAGCTAGATGATGACGATCTTGACTTCCTCAAGATGGACCACCTTTCTTGATTGTGTTGGCTCGATGAAGACTAGTTGATTGCTCCCCCATACTCCACTATGGGTGAGCCACTCTTCGGCACATCTTCACAAGTACATTGTCATTACAATGGAGGACAAGTTTCAAGCACGATCTCTTCGTGATGCTCCCTCCACTTGAACTTGCACACCGCGATCTTGATGACGATCGCCACTTGATGTCATCCTCCATGGGTTGTATGAGATCTTCCTCTTGACGCAAGCCCATGGAAACATACCTAACCCCACATAGAACTTTCACGTAGACCATGGGTTAGTACACAAAGTGTAATGCACAATGCTTACCGTACCATGGAATCACTTGATCCCTCTCGGTACATCTTGTACGCTTTGTATGTTGATCAATTTGATTCACTCTTTGACTTAGTCTTGATCAACCTTGTATCTTATCTTATCTCTTCATAAAGATGATGTCTTGAAGGTAAACATGAATGCTCACACAATCTTCTTCTTCAAGACATGCCCGCAATAAGCTCAGCTCGACCAATCTTTGGATAAAACCTTGAATACGACCTTGGTCACCATATAAACTCCTTGAAACCAACAGATGGACTTCAAGAAGTGCCTATTGACAAATCCTTCGAATATAACTCAAGGCAACCATTAGTCCCTATGGATTGTCATCAATTACCAAAACCAAACATGAAAAAATGTGCTCTTACAGCCTACTTCGCGAAGATCTACCCTGATTGAGGCTAGTCCTTCGTGGACGTAAGCCATGGCGGAATAGACAAGGTTGCTTCTTCGTGGACCCTTCGTGGGTGGAGCCCTCCGTGGACTCGCGCAGCCGTTACCCTCCGTGGGTTGAAGTCTCCATCAACGTGGACGTACGATAGCACCAACTATCCGAACCACACCAAAAATCTCCGTGTCTTCATTGCGTTTGATCTTCCTATCCCTTCCTTTACTTACACTTGACGTGTCATTACTTTCCGCTGATATACTCGTAGACTTGCATGTTTAGGGTGTGCTAGACTTGATCAAATCGCTAAAACTTGCCAACCGATAAAATTGGGAAAATGTTAATTTTTAATTTGGTCAAGTAGTCTAATCACCCCCCTCTAGACATACTTTCGATCCTACAGAACATCAACAACATCAGGCATGCAGAGACGCCGACGAGAGGAGCGACGCGGGAGGCCGAGGGGCCATGTGATATCGTATGGATGTTGGTTGAGCACCGGTATTGGGCAATAAGAAGGAGCACTAAAGGCCGGTGACGCAGGTGAGTTTGGACTGGCGTGTGGGGGGAGGGGGGTAGAGGTGGGTCTAGACCCGCTCGTCAATGATGATCTTGGCAGCGGCACTGCTGCTTTTTGATGGTGTTATTCATGACATCATGGGTGGATATAGTTCAAAGGTGTGCGCTAGTTACCCGCTGCCAGCGAGCTGGGAAGCCTCCAGATGACGCGGCAACTCAGTCAAAACATCTAGCGTACGTGGAAAGCATTTTTTACCCGGACAAGGGGGATAATTAAATGGTTTTGAGGTTTTCTGAGTGCATGGTTGAACCATGAACCATCTTGTTCGTCGAGAGTTGGAAATTGGATATCTCAAACATAGATAAACATATACACATGTTAACTCAAGAGTCTTATTTCTGTTTGAAGAAACACATCCGGTGAAGTTTCAACTTTCAAGCAAAATGCAGAAACCATGCCACGACAATAGGTGAACAACAGTGTCCATTCACTCCAGAATAGGTGGCATGCGGTAGAAATAAGGAACGCGACAAGGTTCCTCCTCTGCATTAAGGATTCCTGATTTCTCGTATGACTCGATGCTATCTGCAAGCGTCTCCTCCAACTTCCTCGGTTTCCATCCTAAATTCTTAAGTTTATCTGAATTCATCCCAACCTTATAATCCACCTCAACCAGTCTAAACAAAAAAAATAGTGAAAATCCAGCGGAAACAATAACCGCAAACATGAAAGTATGCTGATATGACTTACTTGTCTGCATAGCTATAGGTAGGGTACATGATCTTCATCAAATCCACCAAATCTTTTATGTCGATTTGGTGTTCTGAACATATGTACCTCTGATATGGTTTTGCCTTGTTGTATAACAACAGTAGTGCATCAGCGACATCGCGGACGTCTACTATGGGCCAGAATTTGTTATTTATTGTGTCAGGACCTCCTGCAATTAATCCAACTAATGGAGATATAACAGGGTAAAAAAGAATAAGAACATAATTTATTTGTTTCTGAAACTTCTCTGAAAACTAATATAGTTCTTGGGATAAACGACAAGAGAAATGATAAACAAACATGATGGATAGATCACCACTGAACCTTTTATGATATAGCGGAGGAATTTGGTGGTAATATTGAGCACATCAGCCTGCAAGAGAGGGCCAAAGACTGCACCGGAGCAAAATGTAACGACGTGTAATCCATTTTTGTCTGTGTATTCCAGGGCCATCTCTTCAGCTTCCGTCTTGGCAAGGGCATACCAGATCTGCCAGAAGTAAGTTAGTCCTCGTGCCTTACCTCTCAGCGGCCACCTCTAGGAATAAGTTACTAACCATATATATATATATATATTTCACAATATTAAGATTTTGAAATATATAAAAAAATGGATTTTCACATAAAGAAACTAATTAAGGAACACATCAATGAATTATCATGTGTTACGTGATGAATATCAATCTCTCTGGAGATTTGGTGCATGAACATGGTAATCAACCATCGTTACTGACCTCATTTTCCTTGCAAAACTCTTTGTCTGACCAGCAACTCTCATCTTTCAGTTTATCTAGAGGCCAGTTTGGGTTCAAAGTAATAGCGGCGCCGGATGAAACCACAATGAGTTTTTGAACGCTCATTGCAGAGCAAGCTTTCAATACATTCATGGTGCCATTGATAGTAGGAACCATCATCTCTTTCTGCACAATTCAAACTTAGGACCTTAATAAGAATTGCATGCATTCCTAAGAAATAGTGAGCTTGTAATAATCATAATCTAGCGTTGAACTCATGAAACATATTTGTGTCCTAAGAAAATGTTGTTATAATTGGGTCTAATGTTGTTGCAGGTATAGATTGAAAATGTAGAATACTACTTTCGACACCGGACGCAGCTCTTCTGCTCGCGAGCACACATGCTCCCGTTGCTACAGTAAAATCGAAAAGAAATCAAAAACATTTCAAAAAATTCTGAATTTTTTTTGTGGCAAACATTGACAAATGTTCTCAGTGCTTGCAAAGTTTCATCGTGAAATGACATCGATGTGAGTCGTGGCAAAAAAAACAAAATCGATGCTTAAAAAATGCGATTTTTTGGAATGCTGATTTTTTTTTTGCCACGGCTCACATCAATGTCATTTCGCGATGAAACTTTGCAAGCACTGAGAACATTTGTCAATGTTTGCCACAAAAAAAATTCAGATTTTTTTGAAATGTTTTTTATTTTTTTTCGATTTTACTGTAGCAACGGGAGCATGTGTGCTCGCGAGCAGAAGAGCACTTTCGTTTCGACACCTAGTTATGTAGTTCTGAAAAAATGAGCCCCCTTATTTTTACGAATAATTTGTGCATTATTTTCTCATTTACCTGACATAAGGAATATACACATTCTGATAGAGTGCCCCGCCTAAAAGGACCATGTGTCTCCTAACATGGCCATGTCATATCTTTTGAAAAATAATTATGAATTCGACTAAATAAATTTATAACCAGCCCTCTCTTACTTTAGAATGAGTGTTTTATCCTAGAAATAATTGCAACTAATCTTTTTATTACACCATTTTTTCATATATCTCATTCCAATTTAGAATTGAAATTCAATTTATGTTTTAATGAATTAAACTTAAGATCAAATTCAAACCATTCTTCTTTACGAAATTCCTAAAATTGATGTACAAAAAGGTTATGTTTTTACTGACTTTTAATTTCTATTTTGGTTTGCATCTCAAATTTAAATGTAGTTTTAGTTGAATTTGAAATGTGTTCATTTTACTACGTCCATTGTATTTCATGGAAATGATTGTAACAACAAAGTACTATATTTGCAAGATTAAATATCAGTCAACCAGCCTCAAGCAAGTGTATTTCAGTGCTTGCCTCTTTATCAACCATCTTGTCTACGGGAACTGGAGAGGCTAGATGGAAGACACCCTCACACCCGACAAATGCAGTTGCCACCATGTCATAGTCAAGCATGTCTGCCTTGAACAAATGGAGATTTTCCGGGGCCTTATCTAGCTGTTTGAGACATGCATTCTTTGGATCACCTGAAACAAAAGTTAACAATTATTCACCTATACAAGGAGTGTGAGTAAATAATAAGAACGTCCTGCCCACAATCACACTTTTAGCCCATGCGACCATGCCAATTCAAATTCCAAAAACACAAGGAGCAACGGTTTGAGCTTTTGCATGCCAACTTAAGTTCCCAAATCGATACATATTTGAAAGGTCAAAGTACCCTTAGGCCTTGTACAATGAAAGGTGCTTAAGGGAGGTGCTTAGAGAAATAAACCAGGCTTTTCTTAAGCACCGGTGCTTATTTCTATAGGAGAGGATTCTCTCCTATAGAAATAAGCACCGGTGCTTAAGAAAAGCCTGGTTTATTTCTCTAAGCACCTCCCTTAAGCACCTTGCATTGTACAAGGCCTTACGAATCAAAGTCTTCATGTGGTTTGTGCACAAGGAGGCGATTCTCACTAAGAATAATTTGGCAAAGCGTAACTGGGAGGTAGTAAAAGATGTAGCTTCTGTGATCACCACGAGACTATCAAACACCTCTTTCTAGACTGCCCGCTAGCAAAAAAAATATGGCGATCCGTACATATAGCCTTTAATATCACACCTCCAGATAGTATTCACACGTTATTCGGGACGTGGCTAAATGAAGTAGAGATGAATACTACGAGACATATTCGGATAGGAGTATGTGCTTTACTGTGGGCTATATGGAATTGCAGAAATGACATGGTCTTTAACAGACAAACTCATATAATTTTTTTGCAGGTCATATACAGGGCAATTGCTTTGATCCATATGTGGTCGTTACTCACTCCTGCGGAAACCAGGGAGTCTTTGGTTACTGGGTCTACCCGATGGGAGATGGTAGCTTGGGATATCTACAACCGGTTTGGATGACGGTCCAGTAATAGGATAGGTGGTTAGGCATCTAGTCCTATTTTTGCCGGTTGTGACAACTTTTTTTACTTTTAGATTATTACGCAGCTCTCTTTGAGCTTGTGTTGGACCGCAGACTATTTGATTGCTTTCTTTAATAAAGGGGCCGCATGCATCTTTTTGATGTAGAGGCCGAAGGTATTCCTCCTTTTCTAAAAAAACTTACGTATCAGGTACTTGTAATTTCCACAATCTCTTCCAAGTGCTTATGAGAATACAATGATATCTAAGTCGGATATATTTCCATTACACAAGAGTGAATGACCTATCATGGACAAGTGGGGTATGCACTGGAGTATGATCAAGAATGAAGATGGCAGCAAGCTTACATTACAGGAAGCAAATACGAATTTTAAAGTGAAGACTTCAGGACTTTGAAACGACCATAATGACGCATGATGACATGAACGAAATATACAAGATGAAACTTTGTAATTTCATACATGTTCATATATAAGTGTTGTGGCACCTCACCTTTGGGCCAGAACCATGTGTTTTTAGAGTAAAATACTATGCTCACTTTTTTAGTATGTATTTAGGAAGGATACCAACCTAAGGTTGGTTTCGGTCCCTCCCCCTCCATGGGATGACCGAGTCCGGACTCCTTCTGTACCTATATAAATACCCCCTTAGTGTGCCACATCAAGGTTTGAGTTTTGTTTGGTTGAGTTTTAACGCTTGCTACTCTTAGCCATAGGCATGAGTGTCAGTGAGACCCCGTGTACCATGCATTATTGAAACTCTACTTTGCAAATTAAGTACTTCATCTTATATCCACAATTCAGATGGTTGATCATCGTTATCAGGTTGACCATGTTTATAACACCTCCAATAATCACCGGAGTTAGTTTAGTGATTGAACTGGTGCATTGTCTAGTGACTGGTGTTGTCAGTTCGTGGAAGTTTCCTCCAACATAATTCATTTTCATCTCATCTGAAGACCGGGCCACCCTTGTACCTATTAGTAAATACTCTCAATAGTATATGATCATTTTCCTAGGAGTATGCACTCTCACAGTCAATATACCTCTTCAAGGGATCTATCTTTTTTGCCATTCTCAACATATTTGCTTAATTATTCTAAGATATCCCAATATTTGCATTATACTTTTTTTACAAACAATAATTACACACACACACACATTATACTTTTTTACAAACAATAATGCAACACACACGCACGCACGCACGCATACACATATATGTGCAGATTGTGAAAATAATATACTCTAGATTTTTTAATTCATAAAACTTACTTTAGGGTATATGGTAATCAATAATGAAGTATTAAAATGGATAAAAATGCATAAACGATTCATCTAAGTGGTACTCCCTCCGTTCCTTGATATAAGGTGTATAGATTTTTGAGAAAAAATCCAAAATATAAGGTGTATTGCGTTGCATCACTCGTTTGGATATTTGTTTTAGGGATTTGATTACATTTCCTTATATCAGGCAAGCTCCTCTATTTTTTTATGTCGATTAGTCAGGTGTAATCTCGTCCAAAACTTGTGAAATTTTCCCTCCACGTGCGTTCTTTAATTGCCGTGCCAAAAACTATACACCCTATATTTAGGAACGGAGGGAGTATATGAGAAGTGGCCCAAGTCGTTGAAATATATGACGACTTGGATTTGTCACTAATTATACCACTTTGGATCTGCAACATCAGATTCGACGTGACACAACCAGAAAAAATCAGAGATTTTATGCCCAAAATTTCAATACGCTACTATGGCCCATTTGTGATGCTCAACTTTTGATCATTCAAATTTGGCCAGCAAATGGGCACAAAGCAAATATAGTGACCAAATTAGAGCATCATAGGTCAGCAATATTTTCTGTAGCGACACTCCTAAATTATTTTAAATGGTATTTGACACTTAAGTAGTAGACTAAGTCATTTTGCATCCATGATTTTATTACGTCATTGCATTCAGAATTATTGTTTGATATACAAATAGTTACTTTTCTGTTGAGTCACAACGCAAACATCACTATAAAGAACGCAAGATGCAAGTCGTTAAACCACATAAATATGTCAATATTTATGTTTTACGTTGTGTATTTACATTTCCAATTTTACTTCACCTAATTTCTTCTTTTTAGTTGATTGGGTTTTTGCACTTCCACTGCCTAATTTTGCCACAATTGTGCAAAACTTATATTTACGTTTACACTGGCAATGGGTTTTGCAATCTAGGCTAGCTTATTTCACAGTGTAGGGGATGGAAATGGCTGGCATCCTTAAACAGTTCATTCATAATTCATATCACCCACTTCGGCTTTCGCAGGCTGGTCTAACCTTTTGAAGCCACGCTGCCATCATACTACTAAATTTTGGAAAGTGTAACACACTACACGAACTCTGTTTGAAATCAGTTATGTTAATTAAGTGGACAATTCTTTTCATTTTAATCAATGGACCTATCTCAAAAACTTGGGTTACATAAAAAACAAAAGCTTTAGATGTCCAAAAAACACCGGACGTTCCCATGCACAAAGGTATCGACAACACAATTCTTAAACGGGATCTTCTAAAATTTTGCATATAAGGGGTTACTTCTTGGTTTCGTGAAATCACTAATAACTTCATTGCAATAACAACAACAACAACTACTACTACAACAACAGAAAGAAAAACATCACCGGTACAAGCATATCGCTGATTACTAGCCGTTCTTATGACTCGAATGCACATTAATTTTCTAGCTCCACTACTATTTGCTACTCCCTCTATAAGCAAATACTCACTCCGTTCCTAAATACACCGTAGATTGGAACGGAGGGAGTATAAGACAGACGTTTTACATCACTACTTTAGTAGCTGAAATACACCGTTTGTTTACAGAGGGAGTACGTTTGAAAGGGTCTGAGGAGGGCCCCCTGAAATACACCGTTGCAGTAACTGAAATGGCCACGTAGAGTTAGCTCATGGCAAACAGCTTTGTTCATCCCAGATATCACCAATTTTCATGTTTCAAGAAGAAGAAAACTAAAAAAGGTGCAGGCCTGCGGGAGCAGCAAAGAGAGCGCAGGCGTGTCACGTACATGGGTCGCGGACGGTGGCGTGCACGGCGTAGCCGCGGGCGAGGAGCAGCTTGACGAGCCACGAGGCGATGTACCCGCCGGCGCCGGTGACGCACACCCGCGGCTGCGACGGCGGCGGCGAAGAGGCCATCTCACCCTATGGTCTCCGGCGGTGCTCTCTTGTATCCATCCCGTCCTGTCGTCCTCTCCTATGTATACAGGTGGACAGGTGGTGCAAAGAGTACTCCTACGAGAGGTGCAGAAACATAAGGCCCTTCCCAATGCTTCACCTTGTAAAGGTGCTAAGGCGGCTATGTAGGTAAAAAATCTGATGTGGCAAGGTATTTAATAGGAGATAGATGGGTGTGGTGACCCCAGGAAGAAACGGTGCCAAGCGCGTGAACCTAGGCAAAATACTTAAATGCAAGAAAGCCCACCAATGCATGAAGAACTTTAGTAGCTAAATCATTAAATGAAGTATGCTTAGCTACAACAAGTTAAGCACATATGCATTGGGGGCTTTGGTTGCTAAACTTTTAAATGTGCTTAGCACCTCATCTTAGCACCAATGCATTGGAAGTAGCCTAATCAATCCCCCACACGCAATGGGGGAAGCAACGACGAGGACAGGTGGTGCTAAGCCATTGGATCAGCGCACGACGACTACCTGTTATTTTACTTGGCATCAGCTGCCAAGCTCTGAAAAGTATACTACTCCCTTAGTGTTCAAAGCGCTAGCATACGTCTACTTGATTCCTGCACCATAGAATTTGCCTCAAAATCTGTTTGATGGCACGGGGATTCTAGAGCAAGCACGTTCGGCCGTCCGATTTTGCCGCACGGCCGGCTCGCATGCATCCTGCGATGATTGCGGGAAGTCACGGTTGCGACGTGGTCCTCGCATGCATCCTGCGATGATTGCGGGAAGTCACGGTTGCGACGTGGTGTAAATGCCTCCCAGCGTCTCGTGGTGACCACGTCGCGCTGTAGCGACGTCCCACAAAACAAAAGGGTCCGTATCAAAGAGAAATTTCTATAGAAATATTACCTCCGCTTCAAAATTCTCGTCTTAGATTTGTCTAGATATAGATGTATCTAACACTAAAACATGACTAGATACATCCGTATTTAGACAAATCTAAGACAATAATTTTGGGATGTTGTGAGTAGTATAATGAAGAAACTTAGTTCAAAAGAAAAAAACAAGGATTCGGTTTCACACCCTCCGTTCCTAAATATGTCTTTTTAGAGATTCTACTACAAACTATATACAGATGTATATATACATACTTTAGAGTGTAGATTCACTCATTTTGCTATGTATTTAGTCTGTAGTTGAATCTCTAGAAAGACTTGTATTTAGGAACAGAGGAAGTAGAAAAATTGTCACTGTAATAATTTTAGTCCTTCAAATTTCCTATGAAAAAACATTTTAGCCAAAGAGGCCCCTAATTTTTCCTTCTTCCTGTGACAAGCAATTAATCATTCAATAAAGCCCCCATGTTGCAACCATAGACCTTATATTACACCTTCACGTATTTTCCATTCCCATATGATCCAACATGGGGATCGAATTATTATGTTCTCTTATTACTATGTTTTTCGAGTTATGCAAATCAGAGAGGCCCTTTCTTCTGGATAAAATCCCCGGAGAATGGCTAGAAAACGGTTTCAGAATGAGACAACAAGATTTTGACCTTGAGTGGTTTCATGTGCATAATCAACGCCACATGTTATCACATCACAAATTTGACCATTCTAGCCTCTCTTGATTTCTCCCCAAGCCGCATTCACTCCAGGGATAGTTTGGCCATTGTCAAGGCTAGCATCTGAACCCCGTTTGCCATGTCCTCCGGCGACGCATACTCTTCGGGCTTGTGGCTGTATCCTGCAGCCAGAAAGATCAGTTCAGCACCGTTCAGATAAGAAGGATGAATTCAGCTGCCATTTATGTTTTAAAGTCGTTTGTTGGTTTTACTTCGTGCATTATAAAACTTGAACATCACATCACTTCGAGTGTCCCCACCAAACACAGAAGCAGCATTCTGACTTTTCAATATCCACCAGGATCTATGCTATAAAAAACATATGGCATATACTTCTGAACTGGTAGCGGATTTTATATCATCTCGGACATTGCAGCATCTTCATTTTGACAAAAGATATGATAGTGTTATGGAGGAGAGGAGTACAAACCTTTGTAACAGGGAATGAAAATCATACCCATTGGTGATATTCTGCAGAGCAAAGACAGGTGCACGTGTTACTCGAGAGCACTCACAATGAATGCGCTACAAAGGTACTAGAAATGAGGTACTAGAAATGAAGTAAAGCACCACATTGCAAATATTGCTAAATGAGAAAATCTCTGTTGGGGCATGGTACTTCACCTGGCCATGAAGAGTGAATCGTGATAAGCTCTGCTTATCATCATTTTGTATTCTAGGCCCAGCTGTTTTGCAGCAAATTCCATCGCGTTAATGACTGATTTGTCAGATAAAGCAGGTGGATCCTGGTTGATGATCTTGAATTCCAATAGCTCTACTCCGCGGGTCTTTGATATGTCAATGGCAGATTTGTGAACCTTCTCAATGACATCATTCCTTCTTTTCTCATCAATATCTCTTACATCTGTACATATGATATTTTGATTTACTGGTTGAAAAAAAAACATTTTCCCCTAGGAAGAAAAATAGTTGTAGTGGAAGTTACAGGCTCCTACCAATTTCCAGGTGTGATTTACTTGGAATGCTATTGATAGCTCCTGGATGTAGCTGCAGAATACCTATATAAGAATAATCTGTTAGAAACATAAGACGTGGCCCAGCATTCCTTGACCATCCTTCTTAAGATGTTGGTTGGCCAGTGGCAGTGTAAATATACTTTCACAACGAGAAAAGCACTCAAATATATAACTGAGCACCTAGTCTAGAACAGGATAAAGTAATTACAAACCATGCTCACTATTCCATTTATTTAAGCATCAAAATATTTCCATGTTTTCAAGTTGTAAGTCCCATGGCTTAGCTAAATGTGATCCATAGAAGAAAAAAATCATACAGATTGGAATCCTACAATCCATAGAGGGCTTAAAATGAATGCAACTTCGGAAATACAGGTTAAGCATCCTATTCACCAGATTCAAAACATGCTTTGTGCAGCTGCAAATCATTTTGTAGAGGAACACATATTCAGTCGGTAGCACATGCATGAGCTAGTACTACACATCAATGACAACAATAACAAAGCCTGAAACCTTTCAGTCCAAAACAAGTTGGGGTAGGCTAGAGTTGAAACCCATAAGATATCGAAACCAAGTCATGGTTCTGGAACGTGGATAGCTAACTTCCACGCACCCATGTTCATGGCTAAATCTTTGGTGATATTCCAGTCCTTCAGATCTGTCTTTACGGACTCCTCCCATGTCAAGTTTGGTTTACCCCGACCCCTATTGACATCATCAGCACGCCTTAACCGTCCGCTATGCACTGTCACTTCTGGAGACCTGCGTTGTATATGCCCAAACCATCCCAAATGATGTTGGACAAGCTTCTCTTCAATCGGTGCCACCTCAGCTCTATCACGTATATCATCATTTCAGACCCGATCCTTTCTTGTGTGGCCACATATCCATCTCAACATGCGCATCTCTGCTATACCTAGCTGTTGGACATGTCGCTTTTTAGTTGGCCAACATTCAGTGTCATACAACATGTCAGGTCAAATCGCCGTCCTATAGAACCTGCCTTTTAGCTTTTGTGGCACTCTCTTATCACAGAGAATGCCAAAAGCTTGGTGTCACTTCATCCATCCAGCTTTGATTCGATGGCTCACATCTTCATCGAAATCACCATCTTTCTGCAGCATTGACCCCAAATATCGAAAGGTATCCTTCTAAGGTAACCACCTGCCCATCAAGGCTAACTTCCTCCTCCTCGTGCTTAGTACTGAAACTGCACCTCATGTACTCACTTTTAGTTCTACTAAGCCTAAAACCTTTCGATTCTAAAGTCCGTCTCCATAGCCAGTACTACACATGACTTAGAAAATAAAAGCCAATTTATCAAACATACCAACTGTGCCAACGGTATCAATTGATCCTGATTCCAAAACATGTTTCTCAACTGCTAATGCCAGCTCAGCTGCCGCCAATCCAGCATCATTTCTGCAAAACACTTCTTCGGTTCTTTATGATGCATATATGAGGAGACCCTTAAACATTAAGGCCGAAAAATGGATGGTAACCTTGCAGGCATTAGCACTGCTCCAGCATGACCTCCGTTCCCTTCAAATTCCACCTTAATACTTGCAGGAGCAGCAATGGCAGTTACAATGCCAATTGGGATGCCTGCTCATAAGAACAGACATGAGTAAGAGATGTTTTGAACCACATACGTATTGATACAACTAAAACAAATCTGACCTTCTTTTTCCAAGATGGGGCCCTGTTCAATGTGCAATTCTATAAAAGCAAAATATGCATCTTGGTTCAAAAACACATTATGTAGATCCTCTGGATGTATCTTGTACCCAGCAGAGTCAGCAGCATCAACAAAGGATACATTGTGGTTGTCAACTGTCCGTTTTAGTGATTGAACTAGTTCCTCACTCCCTGCCATTAAACGGCTGCACATTTTCAAAGAGTCAAAGATGAGAACCGACAAACCAAGACCAAGCAACAATTTGCTCAAGCAGAATTGATAGCATTGCCGAGAATAACATGTAACTTGTGGTAAATGAGGGTGAACCTTCCCAAGCAGCTAATTCCAAATCGTGTAGGCTCCTCTGATGTAAACATAATAACCTCCAAGGATCTTTTTGGCTGGAAACCAGACCTGTATGACAAATGCAGGCCAAGCAGGTAAGGTTTTTCTCAAGATGAAAATAACAATGGAGTTCACATTTATATAGCCTGGAGTCATGTCTCTCAGGGTGTGACAACATTGAAAAAGTATGCCAGGTTTTCTACAATATGAAAGTATAACTAAATCTAACATTTGTATAGCCTTATGTGGCCTCAAGTGCAGTTTAACCATCTGGCATTCTGAATAAAAGAAAGGTAAACATAACATGGACAATGGCCTAATATCAATCGAAAAAGGGGAAATAAAAATCAAATTCATGTTTAAAAAATGGTGAAAAAAAACTAGTAGGCAGAATCCATACCGTTGTAGCACACTGATTGCCTCAAGAGCACCCAGAACACCAACGACCCCATCATATTTGCCTGAAAATGGAATGGCATCAACATGAGAACCAGTTGCAACTGCTCCTAGCTCTGCCTCAGAACCCACCCTGTCGAAACAAACACACTGTTACAATGTGAAACACAATTAGCCAGCAGAAATATGTTCCTTTTGTACATATCAAGTCCAATGGCGAAAGTTTCAGAACATCAAGTAAATCCAAACTGGGAACAAGAACAGTAATAAAAGTAGTTTCATAATTGGCACATTATCAGATGCGGTCATTCCTATCATGCCAATAAATTACCAGTTCAGCAACTCGAGCAAAGAAAAAGTGAGCTGCATGGTAAAGCTATTACTCCAACCATACAAATCATATAAATTGAAAGCTCATTGGCTAAAGAATCATTTGCAATTGTCCATTGCTAACAACTTTCAAATTCAGTTACATGAACCAACAACAGAATCCCGGAGGTACCAAATACCAACTCACCAGCGGCCAAATATGTTGCCAACGGCATCTTCTCGAACAGAGAGGCCAAGCTGTTTCATTATCCCTTTAATATACCTATATGCATTAAGAGAAGACATCAATGATCAGCATAGGATAGCTACTGCACGCTGTCACGGGCCAACAGCATGTATACTGTACACACAACCATAGTTACAAAAGGCGCGCCTAGCGGTTAATTGCACTTAATGTGCGCATAATTGCACTTAAGCGTGCACTTTGGTCAGAAAAGCACAAGGCAGTGGCAACAACTCACAATTAATGCCTAGCATTCTTTTTAAAACTTTGCACAGAACCATTCAAAATTTGACGGCCAGTATGTGAAACCAGAAGCAACGTAAATTCAGACCGATCAATTAATTACATGTCAATGAAATAAATTTCTGTGGAGTTTTAAATGAATAACAAGGCAAATTGGCTCCAAGAGAACTCGAGGCAATCAGAGTAAAGGCAAACGAAGCTATTGTAATTGCAACTACTCGCTAGCTCTCGTGACCAGGGAACATATAGCTAATCCTCACGAGTCAGGGGCACGGGAAATCTGAACTGGCTGTGGTATCCTCACCTTCGAGCTTGCACATCCCTGTCGCTGTACAGAACACGCGTCACCGACGGCGCCGGCGAGTCGGAGAACGAGGCGAGTTCATCAATCTGCGCAACCAAAGCGGAAGAGAAAACCGTCACCGCCACATTGCCAACCCCAACATACCATCGGATACAAGTTATAAGGGGTCCGCGCGCGCCACGCCCGCGGTCACCGGCGGCCTGGCCGGCGCGAGGGACGGGAAAGCAGCGCAAGGGGGGAGGAGGAGGAGCACGCAACGGCGTCGCGCACCTGGCGCTGGAGGCTGTCGGAGTCGACGCGCAAGGGGGAGGCGCGCCTGCCCTCGCCGTCGTCGGTGGCGGGGAGGCCGGCGAACTCCTCCATCGTCCGCCGCGCCGCCGCGTCGTCGTGGCCCTGGACCCCCGCCGCGGCGCCGGCGAGAAGCAGGAAGGAGAGGATGAACGGGAGCATGGTTGGTTCCGCACGCAGCTGCTGCTTCCGCTGGCCCGATGGGGGAGGGGAGGGGAGGTGGGAGATGACGCGACGGCACTGCAGTGGTGTGGTGTATGGTGGCGAGGAAGACGACATGAGTCCACCACGAAACAAACGAACGAACTAAACAACTGGCTCGGCGGGGCCCGCTGCCCACCCGGCCCGGCCCACAAGAGAAACGCGAAGAGCCAGGGCCCAGGGACTCGTTTGGGCCCGGCCTGCAGGGCCGCCGCAGCTACTCCTATATAGCTATGTCGAAAACGGCAAGCGCACGAGCACACAACCCGCTGTCGACCCAAATCCTCACCCTTCCCCTCTCCCGTGCTCCTTCGCTCCCGTCAAAACCCTCGCCCCCACCTCTCCGGCGGCGGCGGCGGCGGCCGTGCTTCCTCTCCGGCGAGGCCTGCTTCCACATCCGTACAAGGTTCACGCTCTGCACCCTCTCTCCCTCTCGCTCGCGCGCTGCCACCCGTGACCCTGTAGCTTGCTCGCGCGGTCGAGCGTAGGTGAATAGCTCGCCGGCGGCCGTAGCCTTGCACGCGCGCGCCTGTATGTGGTGGCTTACTCTGGATGCGGGCGCGCGGTTCGGGGCATGGCTCCAGTGCTCCGGATTTAGGGTTCGGAGGCGGTGCGACCTCCACGTCGCTCCTGGGCGACCGACGCTTAGGGTTTGCGCGTGGATCCGCGGCCTGTGTGCTTAGTGAGGTCTAGAGCAACATCTGGTTGGTTTTTTTAGTGGTTTCACCGTGCATGCTTTGGCCCGTGCAAGGTTTAGGTAATGCTGTAGTTAGCGCATCTAGAGTATGTGCAGAGTGTTTATGCTACTTGGCTGTGGTTGACAGTGGTTTTTTTGTTGTGTGCTCCAGAGAATATGGATGGGCCTGCTGAGACTCCTGCTGTCGCGGAGCATGAGATGAACGAGATCCCTAATCCTACCAGCGGTGAGCAAGCCAATCCTAGTATTGAGGAACAAGCCAATCATGAGAGTGATGTGCCAGAGCAGATCAAGGAAGAAGCCGAAAATACATCTGATGAGGAACCCAAAGACACAAACAACGAAGAATCTGGGAACCCGAGCGATGAAGCCCAGGTGACTGTGAAAGATGAGGATATGGGGGATCAGAATAGAGAGGACCAGGCTATCCGTTCACTTGAAGAGCCAGCTGAGGCAGAGCAACTGGCCAATGTGGAGACGGAAGACACGAAATGGCCTGGCTGGCCTGGAGAAAGTGTGTTCCGTGTACTGGTTTCTGCCCAAAAGGTGGGTGCTCTCATTGGCCGCAAAGGGGAGTTTATCAAAAGAATGTGTGATGAATCCAAAGCCCGCATAAAGATTCTTGATGGCCCACCAGGTGTTCCAGAAAGAGCTGTGAGTTCTTCATTCTCTTGTACCATCCTGAATTGTTATTATCACAGTTTTCAGTAGTGTTGTGGGTCTGTGGCCTTTTTTTAGGCATCCTGAGTACATATGAAAAAAAGGTTGATCTGTTGCCCCATCAGTACTTTTTTTTGTTCTATAGTTTCTTTAATAGAATGATGCAGAGGTATATGGGTTTGTTGTATAATGGTGATCTGTTTTTGTGGCTGTCTTAAGGATTGATCTGCTAGCAAGCCTTTCAACTATGTGTAGGTATAGGACTGTACAGCACCTTACAGTTATATTCTGTGTTGATGGTTGCCTTCTCACATTCTTATTTACCAGTTCATCAGAAGTTGAGAACGTTGTGTGTATATTGTCTTGATGCGCTATAGTTTACTTTACTTTACTATTGTAGATGCCTATAGTAGTTGACAAATGGAAGTCCTTAGTAAGTCTTGCACTTAGTAAAAAATCATACATATAAAAAGATCAACTGGTTTCAAGTTTTATGCTGTACAATGCTGTATTAAACTACATTTGTAGTTGCAGATTGATTTTGCTCTTATTAGGAACCAATTACTCAATTAGGGATGCTTACTGTCCTTGAGTTCCGAAGATGCAATTTTGTTCAGACACTTCTGAATGTTTTAAATTAGTTGGTTAATCTGGGGCTTAATAGTGCTCCATTTAATTACGATTTCACTATCACTTCCAAAGCAGACTGAAGGTTTACAATTTGGAAGATTGGATCACCATAGATATTATAAAAACCTTTTTAGCTATCGTATTGTTCATGAAAAACAATGCAATATGAACCACCTGCTTATATGGAATGGCTGTATGCCTTTGTTGCAGCAACCAGCAAGGAGCAAACGAATATTTTGATATTGGTTTGACTAGTTAAGTGTAGTCCTAACTAAGACTTACTTTAATTTTGGATTTTTACATGGATAAAGTAATTGTTGCACTCTGAAATACTTCTAGAATAAATTGATTGATCATATGGTAGGAGTACTGCTATCGGCCAACTTATGAACATTATGTATAATTGTCAAAATCCTAGTAAGCTTCCAAATTTGTTCATGAACCTTGTGGATAATTTTGGATGTTCTTGCTACAAAAAAGAGCTGGTCAGTTATAAGTGTAAATATGATAGTTGTAATGCAAATAAAAAATAATTATAACAGGGCCACACAAGACATTGATATTTATGCTACTATTCATAGAAGTTTCTGCGCAAGTATGGAACCTATAAAACCCAAAACAAGCAAACTATCCATAGAGTGACATTAAGTGGAAAACTTAATGGTGGCGATAACAGTAAGAAACTAATCTTTGCAGGTTCTCACTGTGTTCTAAGGCCTCAAGTCAAATCCCATTTTGTATCCAAAATAGACGAACAGTCATGGTTACCAGATTCAGTTTCGTGCTCATCTGCTGCAAATACGATTTTAAGTCTTTTGAGTATTGGATGAAGAACCCTGTCAAGAAGCTCCACATATTGGCTGGTAATTCCGTGACCCGTTTGATTTTTTGGCCAAAAGGAAATCAGTTGGCAAAATTTACAGGGCTAAAATAGTATGAAAAAGCTTAATCCTAACCATTTCATTAAATCCTAGATGGTTCTTTCAGAAAATGATGATATCTTCGAAGTCAAAATATACAAGTGCATGCACTTCAACAGCAAGTAAAGATGACATTTATAACACTTTCTTTATTATTTCATATTTTAGGAATTCGTACTAACTGAAGCAGCATTCCCAGTCCAAAATAATAAAAATATTACTTAAATAATGAGCAAGTGTATCGAGTTGGATGGAAAATTTCTGGACTTATAATGTATATTGCTCCATAGGGCCGTGCATAAGTACTTCAGCATCAGATGTCATGATCTTATTTACAACTCTGAAGTTATGCAATCACAATGGGAACACATAGTTTGGCATGCTGCTTACTTTAGTTGGCAGTTTTATTTCACGTTTTTTTATTCTTTGAGAGATGCAACATAAATGTTACCAGAAAGAGTAAGTACTATTGCATTCCACAGTGCAGCACAGGAATGAACCAAACATGCCCTAATTAACACATCTAGGATTGATTGTGCTAAAATAGGGAAGGATTGTTATTTCAAAACCTGCCCAGCTGAACATAAGCTGTTCTTGCCTAAGGCTGAATCAGACGCGGGAGGTGGATGCCCTTCAGTTTGTTTAGCAACATGCATCATTTTGATTATTTTGGCCTTCGGGTAGTAGTAGGTGTAAGCATTGTTGTCATTTCATCCAACTAAAGGAGGATGGAAATATAGGCTTATCCTTGCAATGCCATATTGTGTCTCGATGCTCGTGCATATTGCTACTAATTATTGCTTTCCTGTATTATCCATCCTTATGCAACATGTTTGTGTGCTTCCTTGCTGACATCGAGACACTGTTTTCCTGTTTAAAGGTAATGATTTCAGCAAAGGATGAGCCAGATGCACTGGTTCCTCCAGCCATTGATGGTTTGCTCAGAGTACATAATAGAATAACAGATGGTTTAGACAGTGAAACCGACCAGGCTCAGAGAGGTGCTGGTCCTGCAGGGCCAACACGGCTACTTGTGCCAGCTTCCCAAGCTGGCAGCCTAATTGGCAAGCAAGGAGCAACCATTAAATCAATACAGGATGCTTCAAAGTGTGCTCTCCGCATTCTTGGTAAGATTCATATTTCCCCCATATATTATAGTATGACAAGACCTCTTCTGCTCTTGATACTAATTTCTGTAGCTCCTTGCTTGTCTTCAGTTAGCCAAGGATAGATGTGTTTATTCTTTTGTGGTTTACTGTCATGCCATATGCAGTTTGTGTAATTGAACTGATAAGTTGTATACATTATGACTCGTGTTTTGCATTGTTACCCTTTTCTGTAAGGATTAGGACATAGGCACCCGTAGTATAGTTTTTTCGCTGACTGATTGTGCACATACAGTGTACCATATGCTAGTGTTGCTTATGATTTATGATTAGCATACTTTGTATGTTCAACCATTTTCCTCGTGTATTGATTCTTTACTTGCTAAAAGCATTTTTTAAATATGGAATTCATGCACATGCATGACAAAAGCCTGCCCTTTCAGAATTCAATTCTGCTGGCTGGTAGATGTTAGAATCTAATTTTTAATATACATGCAAGAATGTACCTAGCATGTGCCACCCCCCTTGGCTTGATGGGGTGATTGTTGTAGCTTTTTTCTGTACATTTTTCCTTGGTTTGCTAGATCATGGCTGATCAACTGTACTGAAATTTCATAGACTTAGTTTCGCATGTACTCACACATGACGCACATTTAAAGCAGCACCCATTTACCATTTTTTCTTTCACAGAGAATGTGCCACCTGTGGCATTAAATGATGACAGAGTTGTCGAGATACAAGGTGAACCTCATGATGTTCACAAAGCAGTGGAACTGATTGCAAACCATTTGAGAAAATTTCTTGTTGACCGTAGTGTTCTCCCTTTATTCGAAATGCAGGTAAGTGAATTCTATTATGCAGCGAATTGTTTGCTTGAAAGAAGTATCCAATAAACCTTACTTGTCTTCTTAACAGATGAAAGTGCACAGTGCGCCCAGAGAGCAACCTATGCCTGCTCCTCAGCAGTGGGGTCCTCCTCCACCCTGGAATCATCCACCAAACATTCCTCCCAGTGGCCCAGGGTATGGGGGGAATCCACATTTTATGCCACCACGGCCACAAGACAACTATTATCCTCCGCCTGATGTGCACCATCCGGAAAAGCAACCGCACTATGGGATTTCTTCATATGGACGTGATGCAAATCCAACTGCCGCCCCTACCTCAGGGAATCAACACCTATCGCATGGGTCTTCTCAAGTTAGTTGCTTTGAAAGTTAACCATTATGAACATGTTGTATTCTTTTTATGCCTACAAATTTATTGCTTACACTGTCTTTGCTAAAAATTTGATTGGTGTATTGACAGCTTTCACAAAAAATGCAAGTTCCTCTTTCCTATGCTGATGCTGTGATTGGGTCTGCTGGTGCCAATATTAGCTACATCCGCAAGCATAGTGGTGCAACAATAAGTATTCAAGAAGGTGTTCCTGGGGAGATGACGGTCGAGATCGCAGGAAGTGCCTCACAAGTTCAAACTGCTCAGCAGCTGATCAAGGTACTTTCATTTGTCCTCTTAGATTGCATCAGTTTTCACAGCTGATCATCTGCATTTAGGCTAAAAATACACGTGGGTGAGGATCCTTTCCTAGGTTCTTATTGTCATCATATACTACGAAGTACTTGCTGTGTTAGATTGAATGTAGCTGCCTGAGTGCATGATTGCATCCTTAGTGGTTATTTGATTTCTGCTCATATAGGATGTTTGATGTACATACACACAACTCTTGAATCAAAAGAACCCATACAGTACTTAAGATGTACATGGAAGCTGTTGCTCAAATTGAAGATGAAAAATCCTTATGATGGCTCCTTGATTTTCTATCTGAGCGTTTAGGTGGCTGGATGCTTATTTTCCAAGGTTGAAATTGCAATTTCATAAGTACAATTATGTCGCTGTAGCCATAAATTTCTGCAAAATCATATCAAATACTGTAGTACAGTACTCCCTCTGTTTCTTTTTAGTGTGCATATAAAATTTGGTCAAAGTCAAGCAATGCAAAGTTTGACCAAATTTATATCAAAAGATATCAACATCTACAATACCAAAGCTATATGCTATGAAAATTAACATCATGACACATCTAGTAATATTGATTTCATATTGTGAATGTTGATATTTTGTCCTATAAAGTTAGTCAAAGTTTATGAAGTTTGACTTTGACCAAACCTTGTATGCAGACTAAAAAGACTAAAAAGAAACGGAGGGAGTAACTTGTAATTTTCTTTCACATGTCGGTCGGTTGTGCTTTGCAGTTCTTGTCTTCTAAGTATTAAGTGATCACCATCCTCTCCTTGCAGAATTTCATGGCGGAAGCTTCTCCCCAAGTTCCTCCACCAGGCCCCGCTCCTCCCTCCCAACCAGTTGACTCGGGCTACAACTCATACCCGCCATATGGGGGACCGTCATATGCAACCCCTCCAGGCGGCGCAGGTCCCACCCCTCACAACGGAGGAGGCTATGGGGCACACTACCCGCCGAACTACGGATACTAGTTGGCATGAAACACTCTAGGATTTAGTGACGGTTTCGGTTTTGTTGTTCGGCCTGTTAATCTGTTGAGCATGTGGGACTAGGATTTCCGAACTTTTGGTGGTGTAAACTCCTTTTTTCTGAGCACAACTCTGATATGCTGTTTAGTTACCTTATTGGTGCTGTAAACTTGATCATTAATCTACGTCTTCCATACTCTACCTAAGCATGTTTCTACCTTGATGAAGCAGTAGCAAGAAACATTTGAGATTGTCAAATGGAGAAGAAACGGTTGTTAAGCAACTGCATGGTACGTAATCGTATATTGCACTATTGGAAAATGAAACAAGACGCTGTCAGCGATTCCCTTTATCCATTTGGAGGGAACATCACATGGAAACCATGCTTGAAAGTTTTGAAAAAGGTCCAAAGAAAATATTGCATGTTAAGAAGGTGATGTTCTAGTGCCATGCAGAATTTCAAGGTCAGACACATTACGTGATGTGAACATTGGTAGATTTAACTCACGTGTGCCATAATGAGGATAATGTATCGGCAAGAATGTTAGACCATAAGAGCATTTACAGCCGGACTTGACAAATCCGACTCCTATACATAAATTTGTTACTCTGCATCTAAATTTCTCATATTTCAATCCCTAGATCCATACAAAGCATGCAAAAAGAAATCTTACGTACTACCCTAACTAATTGTCGTCGGAGATGTCCACGACGTCGGTGCCGGGCGCCGGGTGGACGGACGCGTAGAAGGGCTCCGGCTCCTCCTCCTCGACCTCATCCATGTAGGCGACCATCTCGTCCTTCTCTGCGGCCTGCTCTGCCTCCATCTCCTGCCAACGACGGCGTTTGGAATCCACATCCGACTCCGAGCGGATGGAATCGAGGCATTCGACTCCGAGCGGATGAAATCGAGGATGGCCTCTTGCTCAGTCTGCAAATTCGCGTCCCCAGCGTCCCTCACATCCTCCTCCTCCTCCTCCTCAACCTCCTCCTCCAACTCCTCCTCCGAATCCACTGAATCCGGAGGTAGCCCCGCGACGATTCGGGCTTCGCGCGCTTGCCCGGATCTACTCAAGGAGCCGCAGCCGGCGCTCCGGCGTTAGAAAGTGGCGGTAACGTGGGGGGCATGGCTACTAGTGGTGGTGAAAGGCAAGCGAAAGTGACGACTGGTGGGAGGAGGAAACTATGGAGGGGTATGGTTTCGGTGCCGGCGGTCGGCTTAAATAGCCGAGCTAGGCACTACGCGGCCCGCCGGAGTGCCGCCATGCGGCGACATCGGTCCTACGAAGGAGATGAGCTTCGGACCGCCGGGTTTGGGATTGTTTTCATGTGGGACCCCAGCGTCAGTCCTACGTGGCGGTGAAAACACAACTTCTCCCTAGGTGGTTTTGGTAATTAACAACAACATATACTCCCTCTGTCCCATAATGTAAGACGTTTTTTGGTACTAGTGTAGTGTCAAAAAACATCTTATATTATGAGACGGAGGGAGTGGTTCATTGAAGTAATGATCCTATCAAGTATATTTCAGGAAAAGTTCAATGAATGGGTTGACTAAGATTGTGAGATGGATCCCCTAGATGCAATGAACACAAGTTGGCAAGAGCTTCAAGCTTCAAGATTCTACATTTTCTTTTATGTGAGAAATCACAATTGAATCCATAGGAAAAGCCAATACTATTAAAAGGGAATGATGTATCGATAATGATCTGGTTGATCAAGTGCTTAGAGATTTGCCAGCAAAAGCCTCAACCAAACTCTCACAAAAATATTATGTCCAAAACCAAAAAGCCAAAATCGGTGCCACCAAGTTTTTCATTTCGGCCCCACCAAGTTTGCCAAGACAGAACCAAGAGCCAAAACCCTAGCATCTCGGTACCACCGAAACCACATTCGGTATAGCCAAAAACTGGTTGCCAACTCTCTATAATCGAAGTGTTAAACTTTGGAATTCCCGAGTTTTTCATTTCGGTGCCACCGAGAATTGGATCTGCCCTAGGTCACCCGAATCGGTCTCACCGAGAACCCCAAAAGTTACAACCTTTTGCACTAGTCGGTGTAACCGAGTTTTTACTTCGGTTCCATCGAGTTGGGCAATAATGTTGTAACGGTTGGATTTTTAGAGAAGGCTATTTATACCCCTCCACCCCCTCTCATTCGGAGAGAGAGAACTCAGAACAAGCCAACACTTCCACCATTCATTTTCTGAGAGAGAACCACCTACTCATGTGTAGAGATCAAGATCTTCCACTCCAACCATATGAATCTTGATTTCTAGCCTCCCCAAGTTGCTTTCCACCCAATCACCTTCTTCCACCAAGCCAAATCCTGTGAGAGAGTGATTGAGTGTTGAGGAGACAATCTTTTGAAGCACAAGAGCAAGGAGTTCATCATCTATACACCATCTATTACCTTTTGGAGAGTGGTGTCTCATAGATTGGTTAAGTGTCGCTTGGGAGCCTCCGGATCGTGTGGAGTTGAACCAAGAAGTTTGTAAGGGCAAGGAGATCGCCTACTTCATGAAGATCTACCCCCAGTGAGGCTAGTCCTTCATGGATGTAAGCCATGGTGGAATAAGCAAGGTTGCTTCTTCGTGGACCCTTCGTGGGTGGAGCCCTCCGTGGACTTTCGCAACCGTTACCCTCCGTGTGTTGAAGCCTCCATCAATGTGGACGTACGCTAGCACCACCTATCGGAACCACGGGAAAAATCTTCGTGTCCCCGTTGTGTTTGATCTTCCTCTCCCTGCCTTTACTTACACTTGCATGTCTTTACTTTCCGCTGCTATACTCGTAGATATGCATGTGTAGGGTGTGCTAGACTTGCTAGAATTGCTAAAACTTGCCAACCTATAAAATTGGGAAAAAGTTAGTTTTAATTTGGTCAAGTAGTCTAATCACCCCTCCTCTAGACATACTTTGGATCCTACAGGGGACGCACCCGGGCGCCCCCATATCCGCCCCATATTTGGGCTGGATATGAGGGGTGCTGATCAGCCCGGGTGTTTGAGGACCGTTTGAGGCGCCCGTCTGGGTCAAATTTTCGCGATCTGTCAGCGACCGGGTCGTCCGCCCGGGCGTTTGAGGTGGGTTTCGTGTGTCCGACTGTAGATGCTCTAAGGGCATGTCCAATGGTATGCTTCAAACTTGATGCCCCGCTGCCAACCAGGTTCGGATGCCAGCATGAAGCTAGTGGAGTAGCCTTGCAGTGTGTCAGGGTGGCATGTAGAAGAGGTCGCTGCTTCATGGGAGAGAAAAGCAAAAGAGAGGAGAGAGATCGTGAAGAAAAGGAGATGAGAGATGGCACTCGATGCGTGGTTGGGGGGAGGAAGATGACGACACTGGGACGACATACACTGATTGCTTGAGGTACATGCGTTGGGTGAAAATATAAACAGATGCCTCGTTTCTTCCTATCTAACTGCATGGGCTGGGGCAGCATCAAAGTGTTGCCTTCGTTGTACATGCCCTAAAGAAGCTATCATATCTCATTTAAGTTGGAGTTCTTGTATGAATGTGTTTGGTTTACACGAATTGACCTCTATCGCCAAAATTCTACACCTACAAGCCCTTTGTGAGACTGTGACATCCAAGCAAATGACGCTATGTAAAAAAAATCTGTAGGAAATCTCTTCGTGACTGGGTTTATAAGGATTTTATGCCTTCAATTTGAATAATAAAACATGTATAATATTATACCATAAATATTATATGGTTAGAAACTTCATTTCATGACGAATTCAAAGATTTTTCTTTGGTAAAATATAATACTCAATCGGGATACAACACATGTCTCATTATATGACCTTTCTCATTCACGGATTACACATTTTTCTAGTCAAACTAAAGACCTACGAAAATGATAACTCGCGAACGTTTGTATTTTGTCCATGGCAAACTGAATGTTTTCGATGGCACTTTTAGGGCTAGTTTAGTTTGCACCCTGAGATCCATGCGTGATTTTTTTTTATGCCTGGCATAGGCCTGGGAAGTTAAAGTTTTCTGCCTGACTAGGCTAGGCACACATGAGTATATTTGGTTTCTACCCTGGCCTGGTGCTTTGTGCTTTTGTGATTAGAATACTTTTTCAGACAGTAGACTATACTTCCTTTTGTCCTTAAATAGTGTCAGACGAGGCTGCACCTCATCCAGACGGAGGAAACCGAACGCCTGGACCAGGCTAATTACTCTGCCCGGGCTCGTTCTTTTATTTTATTTATTTTCACCGGATTAATCACACAACCAGGCTAAGCATGTATTTCTCTCCGAGCCCACAAAACAAACAACTACCACACTAACTTCAGGCACTATCCAGGCCAGGCGTGTAGGGGTGCGGACGCAAACCAAACTGGCCCTCAATGACATGATGATGACAATTTTAGTTGATACCCAAGGCAATTTCCTGACAAAAAAAAATACACTAAGCACAAAATTACCATACTTGCCAACTAAAATTGCCATCTTTTTTTTGAGTGGAAACTAAAATTGTCATCTTGCGTCACTAAAATTGCGTAAAAAAAACATCCCGTTAACACCGACTTAGGACATTTCTAACTAATCTCCTATCCGGCGTTAGTGGAGGATAAATTGGTTTTTACTCCCTTATGCGACACCTAGCCGATCCCCTAAAACGTATAAGAGAGGATATATTATCCTCAGACCCGCACCGAATGAGTAAATATACTCCACCGAGATGGGCTGGAGGATAAATTTCAGCTCTCTCTCTCTCTCTCACTCTCTCGCCTACTGATGGTGTCCTGGACTAGGGGGTACTCACCACGTCGTCTCCCGACCAGTGGGTCGGGCCGAGGACCCCTAGGGCGATTCACTATTGGGCCACTTCGGGCAGCCCATGCCGAATACAAGGAGGATTCCACAAGACTTGGCGCACAAGACAAGGACTCCTCTAAACCCTAGGCCTACGGTGCATATATAAACCGAGGCCAGGCTAGGCAATAGATCATTACATTACATCTCATATTCATTACTACAATCTCGTGGTAGATACCTGTACTATGTACCATCCCCATATCAATACAATCAAAAGCAGGACGTAGGGTATTATCTCCTTGAGAGAGCCCGAACCTGGGTAAAATCCTGTGTCCATGTTACCATCGCTCCAAGACGCCTAGCTTAGGACCCCTACTACGAGATACGCCGGTTTTGACACCGACATTGGTGCTTTCATTGAGAGCCTGCTGGGTAGTCGCCGTGGTGCGATGGGAATTCAGATCGGCTCCATCGCGATTTACGCGTCGAAACCGAGCTACATCATCAACGTTGGCATCTTCGTCGCCGGCTTGACTGGTCACCTCGGCTAGGCCGAGGACTGCGCGCCACGTCGGATCATCTAGATCGGACGGGTGTCTTCATCAACATCAACTCCAATCTCAACCAAGATCATGGAAGAATCCTTCATGGTGCTCGGGGGCTCAACGTCAACATTGACCTCGCGCGATCAGGCAGTTTTTCTGGACAGCAGATTCGTGTTCGTCGTCCCCGCCACCTCGAGTGTCATTTGGACGATTGCTTCGGTGGAATTGTGCGTAATTGAGTCTAGAACAACCCTGCAAAATTTCGTCGCGTTCCGATGGAGGAATCTCCGGCGATCTACAATATACCGAAGCCCTGTCAAATCTGAACGTGAATCTATGACGACTTTAGGGCGAGGAGTGCAGCGTCAAGCTCGTACATCGTTTGGAAGATCCCACCGTTCATCGGCAGCGGAATTATCATACCGATCACCCCTCAAAATTTCAGCTCGATCCGACCGTTCAAACTCCGGGAAACGTCCGATGAGTGCATCAATTTTCGGATCTGTCTCCTGCGCGAAATCAAATCCGACCCGAATTCATCTTTCTTCATGAACGGGATATTGAACATCCTTTTTGAAGGAATTTTTTTAGGGTATTGTGTGTTGTTCTCAAATACGTACCCACAAATTTTAAGTCTTTTTTGAGGCAATTTTCACCATCGTGCCGATGTCAAACCGGCCCGACAACATTGCTCCACGGCTGCCGACCTGCGCTAGATCGTCGCTTTGTCGAAGTCGAGGTCAACCTCTTCAGATTAATCACCTCGGCAAGCCAACCAAGAGTTCGACAACCCAATCAAGAGTTTGGCAACCCGACCAAGAGTTCGGCATCGTCGCCCCACGGATTGCATGGGGCTGGCACACCGGAATCGCCGCGCGGTCACTTCATCAAGCTGGCATCGACCGCGTCACAAATTTTGACCTGCACTGGGGGCTTCGGCATCTCCTCATCAACCCGCTCCGGAGACTTCGGTGTCAACAGCCGACCTGCTTCAACACCTCGGTTGGCATGAGACTTCGGCGTCACCAGCCGACCTGCATGAGACTTCGGCGTCCGCCGATCACAGCTTCGTCATGTTAACTGGACCGAGGATTTCATCACGCCACATCGACCGTGCAGCGTCGCCACTTCGTCAAGCCGAACTCTTCGTTCAGGCACCTCGGCGCCCAGGCCATATTCCTTTACTTATTTGCTTCACTTAAATTAACTAAGTAGAAGAATTCTTTTTTTTAATATATTATTATCTTTCTTTGTTATTACTTTTGGCTTGCACTGTTTTATGAGTGCAGGAAATCGACTTCGACTGCCGTCATGCGGTCACCCCGGCGTCACCTTGCCGACCTACTCCACCACCTCGGCTGGACCAGGGGCTTCGCCTCGCCACATCGGCCGAGTCGTGACACTACTTCGGAGTGCCGAACTCCTCGTTCGGTCACCTCGGGACCGGCTTGGGGGCTGGGACCTTGACCCGCTATAAGCTCGGCCTGCGTCGTCGACACCGAGCACATTAACCAGCTGAGTCGCTTTAATGCTCAAATTTCTAAATTTTTGTTCGGTTCTACCGAGCATTATATTTATGTTAAATAAAAAAATTTGTTTGTTAACAACACTTCCTTTTCCCATGATAACTGGGGGCTTCGTCATCACGCTGCCGAACTACTCTGTCTCCTCGGCTGGACCGGGGGCTTTGCCTCGCCGCAGCAACCATGCTGCGTTGCCACTTCTCGACCCGAGCTCTTCGCTCGGTTACCTCGGGCTTGGGGGCTGGGACCTCGGCCAGGCCGAGGACTATGTCTTTGTCCCGCCACAACCCCGGACCGCACCGAGCACATTAACCAGCTAAGTCGTTTTCGTGCTCAGCTCTCTTTAGAATTTTACTTTTTGTTCGGTTCGACCAAGCACTATACCTTTTTGACAAAAAGTTGGTTGCAAAAAAATTTCTTTATCAAAACTTTGTTTGTTACAAACAAGTTCAAATACCCCGTTTACTTGGGGGCTTCCTTTATGAAACCTTTTCTCTCTGCATGTGATTATTATTGTACAGCTTCTTTCCTTGCTCGTGTATTATGCCACAATATGCATCATGTTGACTTAAGTGTTCCGCAAAGCTGGGTTGCCTGGCTCCTGTGCTTACCCCTACGTTCCCGATTGTTCGTCTAGGGAGTAAAGGGAGCACCTCTGCGATTGTTACGATCGGGTCATCCGAACTCGTACCTCAGACGGGTGAAGCCGAAAGCTAGCGCTCTTATTGTTTTCAACTATGGCCGGCACACGACGGAACTCACGCATACACAAATCTATTGCACAAGTCTCATAGTAATCATGAGCGACCAAAGAAAGGTACCATTGGGGGCACTATTTTCTTTGAAGATGCTTCTTACGTTACATAAGTAATATAGCATAAGTTCCCTGGGCGCGCTTTGTCTGTTACAGCCTCATGGCCTGATTGCCTGGTTATCCGAAACACCGCCGATATTCTCGGTAGGCGGAGTAGATAACACTTTTCGGCCCTTGGCCGAAGAGGGAGAAGCCGACGGTCGGTTAAGACGTGTTCAAAGTTCGGGCGAACACAGATATTATATAAGTACTTCGGTACATACAATCATTATACATAAAATTCTTTTACCCAAGTCACTTGGGGGCTCTTAAATTAATATGAGCCGTTTTATAATAGATGTTTTCTTCTTAGTCGTTGCAAAGTCTTTTTCTACCACTCCTTTCTCGACTCAAGTGTATGATCAATAGTCGGGTAGCCTGTTTTCTCTCTAAAGCCGCTCGCGTTTAGTTCGCTAAACTGGCCTGAGAAACACTCCGCCTTTGGGATAGGGAGGTTGAAGCCGAAGGCTGACCCACTTGAAGTCTAGAGATCGGATGTGTCATGTCAAAGCACGACGGAAGCACAATTTTAAGACCAATTTCATATTGGCACCAAAAAACTTGATTCAATCTAGACGTAAAGTTTTTTACGCAAGTTTTTTGGTCTTTTGATCTTATAAAATCTTTCACCTATTTTATGTTTTCCTTTCAGGAAGCGGGACATCCTCTTGGTTGAGGTGTTCGGCGCGATGGTCTTGCCCGGAAACTCTTTTCCGAACTACGGTTCGGCATCTTTCCTGCCGAACTCCACCTCGGCGTTGTCAAAACGTACATGACGGTTGAACTAGTTCCCGAGGAAATACGATCCTAGGGTCGGCCATGTTGCCCAACCCAAGTCTCGGGGGCTACTGCATTGACAATTCAATGCAGAAAATATAAGTGCAATACAGTTTCCGAGGAGATCATGATCCTCAGGTTGGTCGGCCGCACCCAACCCGAGTCTCGAGGTCTGTGCACACCGCTTTTGTTTTCCTAAGTATGCTGCCGAGCTAGAAGTTGATCCTCAGGCCGATTTCGCGAATCGACCTGAGTCTCAGGGGCTACTGGGATCAGCGGTCTTATGTCATCCTTCAGGCGCATCTCGGCTTATAGACCGACACACACCTTGAGGGCTACTGGCTATATATCTCGGCAGAGAATAAATTGCACCAACCGAAAATATCCACAAAAAATCAGCCCATGGTCGGGGTGGTGCACCACCTCGAAAGCAGTCCGGCATAAAAGCTCGGGCACAAGTGGCTGGCTCCATAGAGAGCGTTTCCGACATTAAGCTCGGACGAATTCCTTTAATTTTTTAAGGTCCAAGGTAGTTTATGATACCTCGGACGCTGATCATCATTGGAGCTTGGATGCAGTCCGGCGTTGGAGCTCGGAAGCAGTCCGGCATAAAGCTCAAGATCGGAGACGCCTTAGAAGCAGTCCGGCATAAAGCTCGGATGTGAATGGCTGGCTCCATAAAAGACTATTCCGGCATTTAAGCTCGGATGAGGTCCTTCAACTTTTTCAAGACCGAGGTAATCTATGACACTTCGGATACAGTTCGGCGTTGGAGCTCGAACACAGTTCGGCGTTGGAGCTCGGCTGTAAAAAGACACCTCAGATGCAGTTCGGCGTTGGAGCTCGGACGCAAGAGGACACCGCCACACGGGAAACACTTCGACCCCGAAGTATGGCGTAAACATTACAAGGCATTGATAAAGGCCGATAACTTAAAGGAGCTCCTCGGATGCCCGACATGTGAACTCTTCGGATTCAGCTCGGCGATCCTCAAGATCGGACATGGGAAGATTTGTTGAACCAGTTTTCAAGACCGACGACCGAAGACGAAGAACAGTTCGGAAGAACCAAGGAGCGTCCCCAACTTGAAGACCGGTTCAGGGGGCTACTGATGGTGTCCTGGACTAGGGGGTACTCACCACATCGTCTCCCGACCAGTGGGTCGGGCCGAGGTCCCCCAGGGCGATTCACTATTGGGCCACTTCGGGCAGCCCATGCCGAATACAAGGAGAATTCCACAAGACTTGGCGCACAAGAGAAGGACTCCTCTAAACCCTAGGCCTACGGTGCATATATAAACCGAGGCTAGGCTAGGCAATAGATCATTACATTACATCTCATATTCATTACTACAATCTCGTGGTAGATACCTGTACTATGTACCATCCCCATATCAATACAATCAAAAGCAGGACGTAGGGTATTATCTCCTTGAGAGAGCCCGGACCTGGGTAAAATCCTGTGTCCATGTTACCATCGCTCCAAGACGCCTAGCTTAGGACCCCTACTACGAGATACGCCGGTTTTGACACCGACACCTGCCCTGCAGCTCCTGTGCGCCGCCGCCGCTGCCGCGCGCCACCTCCACCCGCGACCGGCAGGATGAGCACGAGAACAAAGACGATTTGGACGAGGTCAAGGATAACGAGAGTTTCCCGGGACGCCACGGCCGACAGTCTGTCTCCTTCGACCCCGCGCACCAAGGCCACGACCTTCCGCCCATCTCGGTCTCACCGGACGACGCACAGAAACAACGTCCCCTTCCTCCCCCTCTCCACTTGCAAGTAGCAGCAACTCTAGTCATTGCCTCCATCTCTCCGCCAAGCAACCACTCATCTTCCACCGCCAAGCAGCTGCCTCCTTGCAACTCCCTCTACAGCTTCACCCGCATGCTCACTCAGTAGTAGCAACAGACACGACCTCCTTCTTCTCTTCAATCAACAACAACAACAAGTGATACAGAGCATCCCATGGTCATCCCCATGGACCCATCTCCAACGCCTCAAACTCCAACTAGTCCTATGACAAGAGCCCGTGCACGTGCCATTGAAACCGAGGTGACATCTTTCGTTTGTGATTTCCCACTTGATACTCTCGGGACTTGGATGCTACCACAAGCAGAGACCCTATGCATGCTAAGGTACCATGAGAATGACCCTCGGAGTGAAGACCAAGAAACCATGAAGGTGCGCACGAAGACGGCGGAAGAAGAGCACCGAAGGAAGGCTGTAAGACCTCCCAGCGGCCGGACATCCGGCCCAGGGCCCGGACATCTGGCGCCCCGGAAATCCAACCCCTTCATCGAAAATCCGACCGGAAGATGCCAGAAGGTGGGGCTCCCCTACCAGGGCGAGCCCGGACATCCGGTCCAGGGCCCGGACATCCGGCGCCCCGGAAATCCGACCCCTTCCCCGAAAATCCGGCCGGAAGATGCCAGAAGGTGGAGTTCCCCGACCAGGTCGAGCCCGGATATCCGGCCCAGGGCTCGAACATCCCGCCTCGTCCGAAGACCCGGACATTCGGCCCCTGGCCCGGAAATCCGGCGCGCCTAGTCCAGTAGCCTGCAGGACCCGAAGCCACCCAGCCCGGACGTCCGGTCTGAATCCCGGACATCTGGCCCGTCCTGAAGCCCCGGACAGTCGGCCCCTGTATGGGCAGATGCGGGCCAAAGACCCATGTATCCCTCTTTCCTTCCCCACTCGTCTTGGACTATATATAGACGCCCCCCTCCTCCATCTAGGGCAGCTTATGTTTAGCATTAGAGATTGTTGAGCATAGCTCCTTCCACTTACCTCCTCCCATGGAGATGACCTCTATGTGAGAAGATCCAAGTGGATGCCAAGGCCCCTCTTTTAGGGAAGATCCTCCGGGATATCAAGGCCCCTCCTCTGGAGTGGGAAAACTATTGTTACTTGTATCCATTCGTTGAACTTGGTTCGTTGTATCTTGTGTGTTTTCTATGGATCTAGTGGATGTGTGATTTGGAGATCGTTCTTGAGAGTTTGTGTTTTCTCTTGGTTTCTCCATTTCCCCTCCATCGTGTGAAAAGATCGACACCGACGGGTTGGCCCCGTATCATCTTGGTATCATGAGCCACGTTGATTCACACCTTGGAGTCTTACCCCCCACTTTCTAGCCAATTTTTGTTTTGATTTGACCTAATTTCAAAAATTCTCACAAAAATAGCCATACCAAAATTTCTTGTATTCGTTGGATTTGAGGAGATTTTGTTGATTTTGATCCGTGGATTTTGTTGTGGACAAGTGGATCTATCTTTCCCCCATCATCCCCATCAATTTCATCCGCAAAATCGTCCCCAATTTTGCCAAAAAAAATTATTTCCATCCTATAGTTTGTGGGATTCCCAGATCAGATCTGGATCGGGAGGCCCGGATATCCGGCCCGACACCCGGACATCCGGCGTGTCACCGGCAGCTTGGCAATTTTGCCTTGTTTTCTCAAATTTTCGTCGATTTCCACCATTTTTCTTTCACAACCACCGCCAATTCTTCTGCAACCTTTTGCACTTGAGATTTTGAGCCGCGAGCTTGCCACTTCCTAAGGTGTTTTGGCTAATTAGGAGTGGTTCTACACCGACATCGCCGCTTATCATCGCCCCGAATCGTCGCCGACCAACTCATCGTTGACACCTCACCGTAAGCAAGGACGGTAACCGCGACGACATTCTTCATTATACCCTTGTCATTGCATTGTTACCCCGAGCCTATTTGCATTACTTGCCTATCGAGACTAGCCATTGAGTATTATCGGGCTACCGCTACTTGTGCACTTTAGTGATACATACTCCGCATAGCTTCAATTGCATGCATATATCATAGCATCATCTCTTGTGTTCCAATAGTACCCGCATACATAATTGCTATCTTGGTGTGCACGTCCCGCATTGTGACCATACATAATATCATCACCAAAAGAAAGAGAAGCCAAGATTTTAAGCAAAAAGAAAAAGCAATAGCATCATCAATTTTGCATATCATACTTGATCATCTTGGATCACTTGAGCGAGTGACACCATGCCTCATACATACATAGCAAAGTCGAGAATAGGAAGACGACACATTTTGTTTCTTATAGGTTGTGCACAAGTTCGTATCACGCCCATTTGAGAAATCGTGCTAGCGTCTCTCTAGTGTTGTGCAACACGAGCTTTTTCCGTGGATTCCACATTTTGTGGTCATTCCTTGGTTGCACGACCCCACTTATCTATCTGTGTGTGTGTTTCCGTGTATACCCATTGCTATTGATCTACATTGTCTTACATGTGAATTTGCGAATCTCTTTCAACATTATTGAATCTTGTCTTCGGATTGCTTGAATTTTGTGCCACCATCCTAACCAAGCTACTCCATAAGCCTTATTTGTGTAGGTGTGAGATGGACAATCTCCGGTACCAATTCTACTATTTCCTATTTGCACATTGAGTGATCTTTGATCCATTTTCAACTTACGGAATGGTAATTGGTATTATCTTCTCATTCTTCACTTATATCTACTTGAGTGCTATGGATAGGTCAAGCATACCAAACCCGACATTTGAGGAGCACGATGACGACAAGAACGACTACGTCACCAAGTTGCATTTCTTCGACGCACAAAAGGCAATGCGCCAATCGCAAGATGTCTTGAACGATCGCATCGAGCAACTCGGCACCGACTTGCGCGAATCCGAGGAGCGTACGCGGGACTACCTCGACACCAAGCTATCAAGCCAAATGGAAGAGTTTCGTTCTTTGATGGTAAACCACGCTTGATAACCCACAAGTATAGGGGATCGCAACAGTTTTCGAGGTAGAGTATTCAACCCAAATTTATAGATTCGACACAAGGGGAGCCAAAGAATATTTGAGAGTATTAGCAGCTGAGTTGTCAATTCAACCACACCTGGAGATTAAATATCTACAGCAGAGTGAACAGTAGCACAGTAGTACGATAGTTTTGATAGCAGTAGCAACAGTAATGGTAATAGTAGCAGTGATAGCAATAGTTTTGTAGCAAGTGTAATAGTGATGACCCACAAGTATAGGGGACCAATCATAGTCCTTTCGATAAGTAAGAGTGTCGAACCCAACGAGGAGCAGAAGGAAATGACAAGCGGTTTTCAGCAAGGTAATTTCTGCAGACACTGAAATTGTAGGTAATAGATAGTTTGATAGCAAGGTAATTTGTAACGAGCAAGTAACGGTAACGGTAAACAAGGTGCAGCAAGATAGCCCAATCCTTTTGAGGCAAAGGACAGGCCAGAACAATCACTAGTAATAGGCAAAGTGTTCTTGAGGGTACACGGGAATTTCGTCTAGTCACTTTTATCATGTTGGTTTGATTCGTGTTCGCTACTTTGATAATTTGATATGTGGGTGGATCGGTGCTAAGGTGCTGTTGTTACTTGAACTAACAACCTACTTATGATTAACCCCCTCGCAAGCATCCGCAACTACGAGAAAAGTATTAAGACAAAGTCTAACCATAGCATTAAACATGTGGATCCAAATCAGCCCCTTACGAAGTAGCGCATAAACTAGGGTTTAAGCTTCTGTCACTCTAGCAACCCATCATCTAATAACTACTCCACAATGCATTCCCTTAGGCCCATGAATGGTCAAGTGTCATGTAGTCGACGTTCACATGACACCACTAAGGGAATCACAACATATATATCATCAAAATATCGAACACATATCAAATTCACATGATTACTCGCAACATGACTTCTCCCGTGACCTCAAGAACAAGGGTAACTACTCACAAATAATAATCATGCTCAAGATCAGAGGAGTAATCAATAGCATAATGGATCTGAACATATAATCTTCCACCAAATAAACCATATAGTAATCAACTACACAAGGTAATCAACACTACTAGTCACCCACAGGTACCAATCTGAGGTTCCGGTACAAAGATTGAAGACAAGAGATGAACTAGGGTTTGAGAGGAGATGGTGCTATTGAAGATGTTGATGAAGATTTGCCTCCCAAAGATGAGAGGGGTGTTGGTGATGACGATAGCTTTGATTTCCCCCTCCGGGAGGGAAGTTCCCCCGGCGGAATCGCTCCGCCGGAGGGCAAAAGTGCTCCTGCCCAAGTTCCTCCTCGAGGCGGCGGCGCTTCGTCCCGAAAGTCCTCCTCCTAATTTTTTTAGGTTTTTTGGGAATTTATACCAGAAGATGGGCACCGGAAGTGGTCCAGGCTGGGCACGATACACCAGGGCGTGCCCAGGGGGTCCTGGTGCGCCCTGGTGGGTTGTGCCCACCTGGGGGCCCTCCTCCGGTAGTTTTCAGCTCCAGTAATTTTTATTAAATACAAAAATAATCTCCGTAAATTTTCAGCTTCATTGGAGTTGTGCAGAATAGGTATCTCTGACTTGCTTTTCTTGGGTCCAGAATTCCAGCTGTCGGTATTCTCCCTCTTTGTGTAAACCTTGCATATTATGAGAGAAAAAGGCATTAGAATCACTCCCCAAAGCATTATTATTCAACAAAACATAGTAAATAACAATAGGAAATCATGATGCAAAATGGACGTATCAACTCCCCCAAGTTTAGACCTCGCTTGTCCTCAAGCGAAAGCCGATATTGAAAAGCATGTCCACATGGTTTGAGAGAGAGGTGTCGATAAAAACAAAATATGGACATAGAAGCATCATGCTTATTAACATAACAGCAACAAACTCTAACACAAGAACTTATTTCAATATATTCTTATCATAAGGCTTCTCATGAGCAAGTAACAATTCACCACAACATAGAAGTATGAAGCATAAACCTTATTGGAAACCAACAAACTATGTTCTCAGTCAACTTTGCAACTACAATTCATCATATTTCCAGGAAGGGTCTCATGTCGGAGCCTTTTGGCAAGTCCACATACTCAACTATCATTGAGTCTTCTATGATTGCTAACGCTCACGGCATACCCATGAACAAAAAGTTTCAACCGGACACATAGGAAGATAGGGGCTTATGGTTTTGCCTCCCAACTCACTCACCTCAAGGGTGATGTCAACAATAATAACTCATGCCCACCCATATCCAACTGTATATATGTGCCTAGATCTTTCCTCACCACATGATGCTTGCAAAGGAAAAAGTAAAAAGGAATAGGGAAAAATACTTTGACTCTTGCATAAAAATAAGTACATAAAAGTAAAAGATAGGCCCTTCGCAGAGGGAAGCAGAGGTTGTCATGCGCTTATTGGTTTGTATGCTCAATCCCTTAATGTAAAAGAACGTCACGCTATATTGCCCCCTATGATAGCAACCTTTATTATGCAGTCCGTCGCTTTTATTACTTTGCCATCATAAGTTCGTATAACGCTCAATTTATTCTTACACTAATTGATCAAAACACTTTTAGAAGCAATTTTTATTGCCTTATTGCACCGATGACAACTTACTTGAAGGATCTTTCTCGATCCATAGGTAGGTATGGTGGACACTCAAAGAAAGAGTTTGGTTTGGTTTTTTGGATGCACAAGTAGTATCTCTACTTAGTGCGGAATTTTTGGCTAGCAAAGATATTGGGCAAGCACCACATGGTAAAGGATCTATGACAATATAACTTCTATGTGGATATGAACAAACATAATTCATTACGTTGTCTTCCTTGTCCAACGTCAAGAATTTTGACATATAATATTTGATGGGGGCTCACAATCATAAAAGATGTCCAAGATAGTGTATTTGCATGTGAATCTTCTCTTCCCTAATTAATTCTTTCATGAATTGCATCATTGACCAATGCTATGTTTGTCAACCTCCAATAAATTTTACTACTTATACTTTTCCTTATGTGATGTCATTACTCACCATAAGATTAGCATATGATTCTTTTCATTTATTTGTCTTTCTTTTATTTGATTGCAACAAGAAAGTAGAGAAGCAAAAACTCAAACTAAACTTTATTATATAACTTTCACTCGATTACATAAATAGGTAGGCCACGAAACTAACACACGAAAATAGATCACGCTAAACTTTTATTCGACTAAGGCAAAGGGAAACTAAATATAGAACCAAAATAGGTAAAGGTGAATAAAAAGTGGTGATGATACGATACCGGGGCACCTCCCCCAAGCTTGGCTCAAGCCAAGGGGAGTGCCCATACCCATGTAGTCAAGTCTCCTTTGGTGGTGGTGATGAAGAAGGTAGAGGTGTTGATGTAGGTGGTGGTGATGTGATGTCACACTTTAGCTTCAGAAGATGCTCCAATTTGCGGATAACTCTCCTAAGATTGTCGATGTGTTCTTGCAACAAGATGTTTTCACGAATGAGAAATTTATTCTGAACACGAACCGCTCCGAAGGCTCTAAAGGCTTTGATTTCAATAGGGGTGAGATGACTGTAATAAGGTTGAAGGATATCTTCTTCCTCTCCCTCCTTTACTGGCGTGAATTGATCTCCTTCAGGGAGATAATCCACCCTAGCTTCATTGTCCTTCTCCTCCTTGTAGGCGTCTTCCGGCTCCTCCCTCTTCAACTCTATCTTCATTAGCCAGGAATCTTCTTCCACATTGTTAGGAGAGGGAGAAGACATGATGCATTACTTGACAGATCTGATAGGGAAAACAACAAGAAACAAGAACAGCGGATTTCTCTACGATGCGGTCGTCAAAACAGTCAGGGGTATATATAGAGAATTTTTATTCTTGGGAAACAAGTATTTGGAAGGAAAATGAAGTCGGGAAGGCATCCGAGGTGGGCACAACCCACCAGGGCGTGCCTAGGGGTGCCTGGCGCGCCCTGGTGTATCGTGCTCACCTCGATCACCTTCCGGTTTATTTTTTTATTTCCAAAATTCTAAAATATTCCAAAACTGACAAAAAATATTTTTGTGGATTTTTCGGAGTCCGTTTACTTACCGTATCACGTACCTCCTATTTTTAAGTATTCTGGAGTGTTCCGGAAGATTTCTTTTATGTGTTCCTCCGGTGTCATGGTTTGGATAACATTGCTTTCAACGTTAATAGGCGTACCTGAGATATAATGCTTAATTCTTTGGCCATTGACCACCTTCGGATTAGTACCTTCGGCGTTATTAATCTTGATAGCTCCAGAATGATAAACCTCTTCAATAATATATGGTCCTTCCCATTTGGAGAGAAGCTTTCCTGCAAAAAATCTTAAACGAGAGTTGAACAAAAGAACATAATCTCCTATTTTGAATTCCCGATTTTGGATTCTTTTGTCATGCCATCTTTTTACTTTTTCCTTGAATAGCTTGGCATTTTCATATGCTTGGGTTCTCCATTCATCTAGTGAGCTAATATCAAATAGCCTCTTCTCACCTTCAAGTTTGAAATCATAATTGAGTTCTTTAATTGCCCAAAATGCTTTGTGTTCTAGTTCTAGAGGCAAATGACAAGCTTTTCCATACACCATTTTATATGGAGACATACCCATAGGATTTTTATAAGCTGTTCTATAGGCCCAAAGTGCATCATCTAATTTCTTAGACCAATTCTTACGAGACCTATTGACAGTTTTTTGTAATATTAATTTTATTTCTCTATTTCTAAGTTCTACTTGACCACTAGATTGAGGATGATAGGGTGATGCAATTCTATGGTTAACATCATATTTAGCAAGCATCTTACGGAAAGCACCATGAATAAAGTGTGAACCACCATCGGTCATTAAATATCTAGGGACTCCAAACCTTGAAAAGATAACCTCTTTAAGCATTTTAATGGAGGTGTGGTGATCAGCACTACTAGTTGGAATAGCTTCTACCCACTTAGTGACATAATCAACCGCAACTAAAATATGAGTGTATCCATTAGAGGAAGGAAAAGGTCCCATATAATCAAAACCCCACACGTCAAATGGTTCAACAACAAGTGAATAATTCATAGGCATTTCTTGACGCTTACCGATATTACCAATTCTTTGACATTCATCACAAGACAAGACAAACTTACGGGCATCCTGGAAGAGAGTAGGCCAATAAAAATCAGATTGCAATACCTTGTGAGCAGTTCTATCTCCCGCATGATGTCCTCCGTAAGCTTCGGAATGACATTTCCGTAGGATTTGTTCCTGTTCATGCTCAGGTACACAACGTCTAATAATACCATCTACTCCTTCTTTATAAAGATGTGGGTCATCCCAAAAGTAATGTCTCAAATCATAGAAGAATTTTCTCTTTTGTTGGTATGTGAAACTAGGTGGTATATATTTTGCAACAATGTAATTAGCATAATCAGCATACCAAGGTGTGTTGTGTGAGACACTTATTGCAGCTAGCTGTTCGTCAGGAAAACTATCATCAATAGGTAGTGGGTCTTCAAGAATATTTTCTAACCTAGACAAGTTATCAGCTATGGGGTTCTCAGCTCCTTTCCTATCAACAATATGTAAGTCAAATTCTTGAAGCAAAAGAACCCACCTAATGAGTCTAGGTTTAGCATCTTTCTTTTCCATAAGATATTTTATAGCAGCATGATCGGTGTGAACAATAACTTTGGAGTCAACAATATAGGATCTAAATTTATCACAAGCAAACACAACTGCTAAAAATTCTTTTCCAGTAGTGGCATAATTTCGTTGGGCACTGTCTAGAGTTTTACTAGCACAATGGATAACATTCAATTTCTTATCAACTCTTTGTCCTAGGACAGCACCAACAGCATAATCACTAGCATCACACATAATTTCAAAAGGCAAGTTCCAATCAGGTGGTTGAACGATAGGTGCAGAGGTTAAGGCTTTCTTGAGTGTTTCAAAGGCTTCCACAAAATCATCATCAAAAACAATAGGAATATCCTTTTAGAAAAGATTAGTAAGAGGCCTAGAAATTTTAGAGAAGTCTTTAATGAACCTCCTATAAAAACCAGCATAACCAAGGAAACTTCGAATACCTTTAATATCTTTAGGACATAGCATTTTCTCAATTGCATGAACTTTAGCTTTATCCACCTCAATACCTCGCTCAGATATTTTATGCCCCAAGACAATACCTTCATTAACCATAAAGTGGCACTTCTCCCAATTCAAGACAAGATTAGTTTGTTCACATCTCTGCAAAACTCGATCATGGTTGCTTAAGCAACCATCAAAAGAAGTTCCGTAAACGGAAAAAATCATCCATGAAAACCTCTACAATTTTTTCACAAAAGTCAGAGAATATAGCAGTCATACATCTTTGGAAGGTAGTAGGTGCATTGCATAAACCAAAAGGCATACGTCTATAAGCATAGGTTCCAAAACGGCAAGTAAAGGTGGTTTTCTCTTGATCGGATTGTGACACAGGTATTTGAGAGAAACCAGAATATCCATCTAGGAAACAAAAGTGTGTGTGCTTAGATAGTCTCTCTAACATTTGATCAATGAAAGGCAAAGGGTAATGATCTTTCCTAGTAGCTTTATTTAATTTTCTAAAATCAGTTACCATTCTATAGCCAGTGACAATTCTTTGTGGAATGAGTTCATTCTTATCATTAGGAATAACGGTAATACCTCCTTTCTTAGGGACACAATGAACGGGACTTACCCATCTACTATCAGCTATGGGATAGATTATACCTGCTTCCACAAGCTTTAATATTTCAGTTCTTACCACTTCTTTCATCTTAGGATTAAATCGCCGTTGGTGATCAACAACGGGTTTAGCATCAGGTTCCATATTGATCTTGTGCTGACATAGAGTGGGACTAATGCCCTTAAGATCATCAAGAGTATATCCAATAGCAGCCCGGTGCTTCCTTAGAACTTTCAATAATCTTTCTTCATCATATTCTGTAAGGTTAGCACTAATAATAACAGGATATATCTTTTTCTCATCAAGATAAGCATACTTCGAAGTGTCAGGCAATTGTTTCAATTCAAACACAGGATCACCTTTAGGTGGAGGAGGATCTCCAAGGGTTTCAGTAGGCAAATTGTGTTTCAAGAGAGGTTATTGTTCGAACAAAATTTGATCTATTTCATTTCTTTCACGCAAGTGCATATCATTTTCATGGTCGAGCAAGTATTGTTCTAAAGGATCAGTAGGGGGCACAACAATAGAAGCAAGACCAATTATCTCATCCTTACTAGGTAACGCTTTATCACGAGGTTGTCTACTAAACTTGGAAAAATTAAACTCATGAGACACATTACCAAAACTGACACCGACAGTTTGTTTTTCACAATCTATCTTAGCATTGACGGTGCTCAAGAAAGGTCTACCAAAGATAATGGGGCAAAAGTCATCTTGTGGGGAACCAAGAACTAGAAAATCAGTAGGGTATTTCACTTTCGCACACAAGACTTCAACATCTCTAACAATCCCAAGTGGTGTGATAGTGTCTCTATTAGCAAGTTTAATAGTAACATCAATATCTTCCATTTCAGCAGGTGCTATTTCATTCATAATTTCTTGGTATAAGGTAAAAGGGATAGCACTCACACTAGCACCCAAATCACATAAACCATGGTAGCAATGATCTCCTATTTTAACTGAGACAACAGGCAAGCCTTCTATAGGTCTGTGTTTATCTTTCTTATCAGGCTTAGCAATTCTAGCAGCTTCATCACAAAGGTAAATGACATGCCCATCAATATTTTCTTCCAAGAGATCTTTGACCATAGAAACACTAGGTTCTACTTCGATTTGCTCAGGGGGTTTAGGTGCTCTTATATTACTCTTACGAACCACGGTTGATACCTTAGCATGTTCCTTTATCCTAACAGGGAAAGGTGTTTTTTCAATATAAGCGGTAGGCACAACTGGATCAACATTGTAAAAGATGGTTTCTTCTTTAGCTATGACCGGTTCTTTAATTTGTTCTTTAATAGGGGGATGATATTTAAACCACTTCTCCTTAGGGAGATCAATGTGAGTACCAAATGCTTCACAGAAAGAGGCTACTATCTCAGAGTCAAGTCTGTATTTAGTGCTAAACTTGTGAAAAGTATTGGTATTCATAAAAGATTTAACACAATCAAATTCAAGCTTTATACCTGACTCATTACCTTCGTCGAGTTCCCAATCTTCAGAGTTGCGTTTAATTCTTTCTAAGAGATCCCACTTGAAATGAATAGTCTTCTTCATATAAGAACCAGCACAAGAAGTATCGAGCATGGATTGATCATTATGAGAAAGCCGAGCATAAAAATGCTGAATGATAACATCTCTCGGAATGTCATGATTGGGGCATGAATATAACATTGACTTAAGCCTCCCCCAAGCTAGAGCGATACTTTCTCCTTCACGAGGCCAAAAATTATATATATAATTCCGATCACGATGAACTAGATGCATAGGATAAAACTTTTGATGGAATTCCAATTGCAAACGATTCCAGTTCCACGATCCAAGATCATCACATAGCCTATACCATGTCAATGCTTCCCCCCCCAAAGATAAAGGGAAAACCTTCTTCTTAACTTCATCTCCGGGTAAACCTGCAAGCTTAAATAATCCACATATTTCGTTCACATATAAGAGATGCATATCAGGATGTTCAGTTCCATCTCCTGCATAAGGTTTAGAAAGCAGTTGTTCCAACATACCCGAAGGAATTTCATAAGTAACATTTTCAGTAGGTGCTGTAGGTTGAGGGGCAACTAATTGTGGTTCCGGTCGAGGTGAACATACCCTGAACAAACCCCTCAAAGGATTGTTCTCCATAGTAGCAGTAAATTTCAGCACGTAGTATAAGTTTTTCCTTACCGATTTCCACTAACCAAGAGCGCTTCACTCCCCGGCAATAGCACGAGAAAAGAGTCTTGATGACCCACAAGTATAGGGGATCAATCGTAGTCCTTTCGATAAGTAAGAATGTCGAACCCAACGAGGAGCAGAAGGAAATGACAAGCGGTTTTCAGCAAGGTAATTTCTGCACGCACTGAAATTGTAGGTAATAGATAGTTTGATAGCAAGGTAATTTGTAACGAGCAAGTAACGGTAACGGTAAACAAGGTGCAGCAAGATAGCCCAATCCTTTTGAGGCAAAGGACAGGCCAGAACAATCACTAGTAATAGGCAAAGTGTTCTTGAGGGTACACGGGAATTTCGCCTAGTCACTTTTATCATGTTGATTTGATTCGTGTTCGCTACTTTGATAATTTGATATGTGGGTGGACCGGTGCTAAGGTGCTGTTTTTCTTGAACTAACAACCTACTTATGATTAACCCCCTCGCAAGCATCCGCAACTACGAGAAAAGTATTAAGACAAAGTCTAACCATAGCATTAAACATGTGGATCCAAATCAGCCCCTTACGAAGTAGCGCATAAACTAGGGTTTAAGCTTCTGTCACTCTAGCAATCCATCATCTAATAACTACTCCACAATGCATTCCCTTAGGCCCATGAATGGTCAAGTGTCATGTAGTCGACGTTCACATGACACCACTAAGGGAATCACAACATACATATCATCAAAATATCGAACACATATCAAACTCACATGATTACTCGCAACATGACTTCTCCCGTGACCTAAAGAACAAGGGTAACTACTCACAAATAATAATCATGCTCAAGATCAGAGGAGTAATGAATAGCATAATGGATCTGAACATATAATCTTCCACCAAATAAACCATATAGTAATCAACTACACAAGGTAATCAACACTACTAGTCACCCACAGGTACCAATCTGAGGTTCCGGTACAAAGATTGAAGACAAGAGATGAACTAGGGTTTGAGAGGAGATGGTGCTATTGAAGATGTTGATGAAGATTGGCCTCCCAAAGATGAGAGGGGAGTTGGTGATGACGATAGCTTCGATTTCCCCCTCCGGGAGGGAAGTTCCCCCAGCGGAATCGCTCCGCCGGAGGGCAAAAGTGCTCCTGCCCAAGTTCCGCCTCGAGGCAGCGGCGCTTCGTCCCAAAAGTCCTCCTCCTAATTTTTTTAGGTTTTTTGGGAATTCATACCAGAAGATGGGCACCGGAAGCGTGCCAGGCTGGGCACGATACACCAGGGCGCGCCCAGGGGGGCCTGGCGCGCCCTGGTGGGTTGTGCCCACCTGGGGGACCTCCTCCGGTAGTTTTCAGCTCCAGTAATTTTTATTAAATACAAAAATAATCTTCGTAAATTTTCAGCTTCATTGGAATTCTGTAGAATAGGTATCTCTGACTTGCTTTTCTTGGGTCCAGAATTCCAGCTGCCGGTATTCTCCCTCTTTGTGTAAACCTTGCATATTATGAGAGAAAAAGGCATTAGAATCACTCCCCAAAGCATTATTATTCAAAAAAAACAAAGTAAATAACAGTAGGAAATTATGATGCAAAATGGACGTATCAAATAGTAGCAGCAGAAGTAGTAACTTAGCAAGAGCAATATGTGGAAAACTCGTAGGCACTGGATCGGTGAACTCGTTGGATGATATTCATCATAACAGTCATAACCTAGTGAGGGTGTCCCGGACTATGGGGTACTCACCACGTCATCTCCCGACCAGGTGGGTCGGGCCGAGGACCCCGATGGCGGTTCACTCATGGGCCACTTCGGGCAGCCCATGCCGAATACAAGGATGATTCCACAAGACTTGGCGCACAAGACAAGGACTCCTCTAAACCCTAGGCCTACGGTGCATATATAAACCGAGGCCAGGCTAGTTAATAGATCATTACATTACATATCATAATCTCGTGGTAGACGCATGTACTCTGTACTATCCCCATATCAATACAATCAAAATCAGGACATAGGGTATTATCTCTTCAAGAGAGCCCGAACCTGGGTAAAATCCTGTGTCTATGTTACCATCGCTCCAAGACGCCTAGCTTAGGACCCCTACTACGAGATATGCCGGATTTATCTCCGACATTGGTGCTTTCATTGAGAGTTCCGCTGTGGGATCGCTAGAAGGATTGATGGCTCATCTGCATATTGCAGTTTTTTCTGGACAGTGAATTTGTGTTCGTCGTCCCCGTTTCCTCGAGCGTCGTTTTGACGATTGCTTTGGTGGAATTGTGTGGAATTGTATGTACAACAACCCTGCAAAATTTCGTCGCGTTCCGATGGAGGAATCTCCGTCAATCTCCAATATACCGGAGCCCTATCGAATCTGGACGGGAATCTGGATGAGTTTAGGACGAGGTGTCCAGTATCTATCTCAGATATCCGTTGGAAAATCCCACCGTTCATCTGCTGCGGAATTGCTGTACCGATCACCCCTCCAAATTTCAGCTCGATCCGACTGTCCAAACTCCGGGAAACGTCCGATGAGTACAACGAATTTTGGATCTATTTTCTACGCGAAAACTAATCCGACCCGAGTTCATCTTTTTCATGAACGGGTTGTGAGGCGTCCTTTTTGAAGGAAATTTTCTCATCATCTCGGTCATCCGACCAAGAGTTCGGCATCGTAAGGGCCGAATAATCATCAAGCGAACCTCGTCATCCGCTGGCTGTACGTGTCGGGCGCTCCGTTGCTTCATCAAGCCAGCATTGACCTCGTCACAAATTCCGACCTGCGTCGGCATCGCCGCGCCGTTACTTTTTCAAGCTGATTTCCACCACGCCGACCTGCTTTGACACGTCGGCTGGCATGGGACTCTAGCGTCACCTTACTGATCTGCTCCATCACCTCGGCTAGACTGGGGGCTTCGCCATCTCCTCATCAACCCGCTCCGGAGACTTCGGCGTCACCAGCCGACCAGCTTCGACACCTCGGCTGGCATGAGAATTCGGCGTCACCAGCCGACCAGCTTTGACACCTCGGCTGGCCTGAGAATTCGGCGTCACCAGCTGACCAGCTTCGACACCTCGGCTGGCCTGAGACTTCGGCGTCACCAGCCGACCTGCTCCGTCACCTCGGCTAGACCGGGGCTTTGGCATCCATTCATCAACCTGCTCCGGGGACTTCGGCGTCACCAGCCGACCTGCTTCAACACCTCGGCTAGCATGAGACTTCGGCGTCACCAGCCGACCTGCATGAGACTTCGGCGTCCGCCGATCACAGCTTCGCCATGTTAACTGGATCGAGGACTTCGTCTCGCCACATCGACCGTGCAGCGTCGCCACTTCGTCAAGCCGAACTCTTCGTTCAGGCACCTCGGCGCCCAGGCCATATTCCTTTACTTATTTGCTTCACTTAAATTAACTAAGTAGAAGAATTTTTTTTAAATATATTATTACCTTTATTTGTTATTACTTTTGGCTTGCACTATTTTATGAGTGCAGGAAATCGACTTCGACTGCCGTCACGCGGTCACCCCGGCGTCACCTTGCCGACCTGCTCCACCACCTCGGCTGGACAAGGGGCTTCGCCTCGCCACATTGGCCGAGCCGTGACACTACTTCGGAGTGCCGAACTCCTCGTTCGGTCACCTCGGGACGGGCTTGGGGGCTGGGACCTCGGTCATACCGAAGACTACACACCGGATCTGTCAAAGTTCGATGGGCGCCCTCGTCCCGCCACAAGCCCGGATCGCGTCATCGACACCGAGCACATTAACCAGCTAAGTCGCTTTCATGCTCAAAAACTTTCAGTTTTAAATTTTGTTCGGTTCGACCAAGCATTATACTTTTTTGACAAAAAGTTGTTTGCGAAAAACTTTCTTTATCAAAACTTTGTTTGTTACGAACAAATTCAAATACCCCGTTTACTTGGGGCTTCCTTTATGAAACCATTCCTCTTGCATATGATTATTAATGTATCGCACCCTTCCTTGTTCGTGTTTACGCCAATATATGCATCATGTTGACTTAAGTGTTCCGAAAAGCTGGGTTGCCTTGCTCCTGTGCTTACCCCTACGTTCCCGATTGTTCGGCTAGGGAGTAAAGGGAGCACCTCTGCGATTGTTACGATCGGGTCATCCGAACTCGTACCTCAGACGGGTGAAGCCGAAAGCTAGCGCTCTTACTGTTTTCAACTATGGTCGGCCACGACGGAAGACAAGCATACATAAATCTATTGCACACCCCTCATGGTAATCTTGAGAACCCAAAGAAAGGAACCGTTGGCGGAACTATTTTCTTTGAAGATGCTTCTTACGTTAATATAGCATAAGTTCCCTGGGCGCGCTTTGTCTGTTATAGCCTAATGGCCTGATTGCCTGGTTATTCGAAACACCTCCGATATCCTCGGATGGCGTAGTAGATAACACTTTTCGGCCCTTGGCCGAAGAGGGAGAAGCCGACGGTCGGTAAGACGCGTTTAAAGTTCGGGCGAACACATATATGATATAAGTACTTCTGTACATACAATCATTATACATAAAATTCTTTTACCCAAGTCACTTGGGGGCTCTTAAATTTGTATGAGCTGTTTTATAATAAATGTGTTTTCTTCTTGGTCATTGCAAAGTCTTTTTCTACTACTCCTTTTTCCGACACTAGTGTGTGGTCAATAGCCGGATAGCCTGGTTTCTTTCTAAAGCCGCTCGAGTTTAGTTCGCTAAACAGGTCTCGGAGAAACACTCCGCCTTCGGGATATGGAGGCTGAAGCCAAAGGCTGGCCCGCTTGGAGGCCGGAGATCGGATGTATCATGTTAAAGCACGAGCGAAGCACATATTAATTTTAAGACCAGTTTCGGATTGGCACAATTTTTTTTTATCTAAACATAAAGTTTTTTGCATAAACTTTTGTTTTTTCTGAGCATAATTCTCGCAGAACACTTTTAAAGCATCGGCAGTATCAACGGGGGCTGCGACTAGAGCCAAACCCACCAAAAGCCAAGGCACTCCGAGGAGTCTTCAGCAAAACGTTCTCGGATATTGCTTTATATGCACCAGTTTTGAATTGTGTCTTCGGTCAATAGTTGGGTTGCCCGGCTCCTGTGCTTGCCTCCTATGTTCCACTTTGTTCGGCTAGGAGTGCAAAGGGAGAACCACTGCGATTGCACTTCCGGGTTGACTGGTCAAGTACCTCAGTGGAGAAAGCCGAAAACTGACTGTCACAATAAGCATAAACTGGTCGGCGATCCGATGACCGTATTAAATAACGGGCCTTTCATAAAATTGGCCGGAGTGTTAACGGCTTGACCTCGGCTGACGACGAACACTAACCGGGGGCTAGTAACTGGCTTCCCAAACTTTAAGCTCCCATGACCAAGTGAAAGTTATAAAGCCTAGATATCTGATTGCTTCGTTTCCGCTAACACAACCGCCTCCGGGCACCGAGACGTCGGCTAAGGGTTGTCTTGTTACTGCGGAAACACCCTGCGTAGTATCTACAAAGGGGTAGAAGCCGACGATGGGCCACTCTCAAATGATAAACGGTCACAAAGGAGTCAAAATAGCATATAGCATAAAAGCATTTGTATTCAATATACGAGTGCTGCCTTCCGTAATCTTCGTTATAAAGCCATAAATATGCATCAATTTGACTTAAGATTTTGGCCAAGCTGGGTTGCCTGGCTCCTGTGCTTATCCCCTACGTTCCCGATTGTTCGGCTAGGGGTTAAAGGGAGCACCTCTGCGATTGTTACTTCCGGGTCATCCGTGTTAGTACCTCAGACTGGGTGAAGCCGAAAGCTAGCCATCTTAAGAATATAATTGGTCGGCAACGACAGAAGTGAAAATTTAGGTTCACTAAGGACCACAGAGTTCGGAAACTTTCCCTGAACTAAATCCTCAATATTTTCCTCCCACATTGATCGGAGTTGAGGTTTCACGATCATGGTCAACATGATAGCCTGGGAAAAGGAACTTATAAAGGAACTATTTTTCCCAAAAGATGTTTCTTACGTTAAATCGTAATATAACTCAGCTCTTTGCGTACCTTTGTTTATAAAACCGTATGGCCGGATTGCCTTGTTTGCCGTAAATCTTTGCCCTTATAAAGGCTTTATAAAGTAGGGCAAACACTCCTCGGCTACTAGCCAAGGAGGTTGAAGCCGATGGTCTGTCAACAAAGTCTTGTACAATGCGGATCCGAGCATTAATGATGTAAAGTACTTGGATACATAGAATTATTACACATAAATTGTGTCAAACGTAACAAAATTTGTGTCAAACAAATATCGATCCTTAATTCGACCACCCATGCCTAAATTAAGGCTCGGGGGCTACTGCATTGCCTATTCAATGCAGCAATCCAAAGTGCAATATGGTTTCCGAGGAGATTCGATCCTCAGGTTGGTCGGCCGCGCCCAACCCGAGTCTCGGAAACTACTGCGTACCGCGTTTCCATCCCTAACGTATGCCGCCGAGCAAGAACTTGATCCTCAGGCCGTTTTTTTAAATCGACCTAAGTCTCAGGGGCTACTGGGATTAGTGGTTTTATTTTGATTATTATTTTTTCCTTCAGGGGCATCTCAGGTTTTAGACCGACACGCACCTTGAGGGCTACTGGCTATATATCTCGGCAGACAATAAATTACACCAATCGAAAATATCCACAAAAAATCAGCCCGCGGTCGGGGTAGTGCACCACCTCAGAAGCAGTCCGGCATAAAGCTCCGGCGCAAGTGGCTGGCTCCATAGAGGGCATTTCCGGCATTAAGCTCAGCTGAATTCGTTCAATCTTTTAAAGACCGAGGTAGTTTATGACACCTCGGACGCTGATCATCGTTGGAGCTCGGATGCGGTCCGGCGTTGGAGCTCGGAAGTATTCCGGCATAAAGCTCAAGATCGAAGACACTTCGGAAGCAGTCCGGCATAAAGCTCGAATGCGAACGGCTGGCTCCATAAAAGACTATCCCGATATTTAAGCTCGGATGAACTACTTCAAACATTCAGAGACCGAGGTATCCTAAGACACCTCGGATGCCGAACAGCGTTGGAGCTCGGGCTCAGAAATACACCTCGGATGCAGTTCGGCGTTGGAGCTCGGATGCAAGAGGATATTGCCCCACGGGAAAAACTTTTCTCGAGGTGTGGCGTAAAAATTACAAGGTGTTGATAAAAGCTGATAATCTAAAGGGGCTCCTCGGATGCCCGGTGTGTTAACTCTTCGGATACACCATGGCGATCCTTGAGATCGGAGATGGGAATATTTGTTGAACTAGTTTTCAAGACCGACGACCGAAGACGAAGAACAGTTCGGAAGAACCGAGGAGCGTCCCCAACTTGAAGACCGGTTCAAGGGGGATACTGAGGGTGTCCCAGACTAGGGGGTACTCACCACGTCATCTCCCGACCAGGTGGGTCAGGCCGAGGACCCCGATGGCGGTTCACTCATGGGCCACTTCGGGCAGCCCATGCCGAATACAAGGAGGATTCCACAAGACTTGGCGCACAAGACAAGGACTCCTCTAAACCCTGGGCCTACGGTGCATATATAAACCGAGGCCAGGCTAGTTAATAGATCATTACATTACATATCATAATCTCGTGGTAGACACATGTACTCTGTACTATCCCCATATCAATACAATCAAAAGCAGGACGTAGGGTATTATCTCTTCAAGAGAGCCCGAACCTGGGTAAAATCATGTGTCCATGTTACCATCGCTCCAAGACGCCTAGCTTAGGACCCCTACTACGAGATATGCCGGATTTATCTCCGACACCTAGGGCGATACAGAACTAGCTCCAGTTCATCAATGTAATGTAGGCATGTATTCTATAAATAGTCATACGTGCTTATGGAAAAGAACTTGCATGACATCTTTTGTCCTACCCTCCCGTGGCAGCGGGGTCCATAAGGAAACTAAGGGATATTAAGGCCTCCTTTTAATAGAGAACCGTAACAAAGCATTAACACATGGTGAATACATGAACTCCTCAAACTACGGTCATCACCGGAAAGTATCCCGACTATTGTCACTCCGGGGTTTACGGATCAGAACACGTAATAGGTGCGTATGACTAGCAAGATCATATCAAGAACATAGATATAATGGTGATAACATAAACGGTTCAGATTTTAAATCATGGCACTCGGGACCTAGTGACAAGCATTAAGCATGGCAAAGTCATAGCAACATCAATCTCAGAACATAATGGATACTAGGGATCAAGCCCTAACAAAACTAACTCGATTACATGATGAATCTCATCCAACTCCTCACCGACCAGCAAGCCTACGAAGAAATTACTCACTCCCGGTGGGGAGCATCATGGAATTGGTGATGGAGAAGGGTTGATGATGACGAAGAACGAAGATTCCCCTCTCCAGAGCCCCAAACGGGCTCTAGATCTGGCCTCCTGAGGAAGAACAGGAGGTGGCGGCGGCTCCGTATCGTAAAACGCGATGAAACTTTCTCTCTGATTTTTTCTCCAAAAATAGGATTTTATAGCGTCGGAATTAGGGTCAGTGGGGCCACGAGGTGGGCACAACCCACGAGGGCGCGCCGGGGGGGGGGGGCTAGCGCACCCTGGTGTCTTGTGCCCAGCCAGGGCTCCAGTATTTTTTATTTATTGTAAAATAAATCTCCAAAAAGTTTCTTCCAGTTCCGAGAACTTTTATTTCTGCACAAAAACAACACCATGGTAGTTCTGCTAAAAACAACGTTAGTCCGGGTTAGTTTCATTCAAATCATGCAAATTAGAGTCCAAAACAAGGAAAAAAGTGTGAGGAAAAGTAGATACAACGGAGACGTATCAACTCCCCCAAGCTTAACCCATTGCTTGTCCTCAAGCAATTCAGTTGACAAACTGAAAGTGATAAAGAAAAACTTTTACGAACTCTTTTGTTCTTGTTTACATATATATGCTTAAGTAGCACCCAGGTTTTCAGCAAAGATTATGACTAACCATGCCAGCAATAACTCTTAGAAATTATATTAACTCATATCAATGACATAAGCAACTAGCGAGCAATAATAAAATATCTCAAGCGCCAACACTTTGTCAAAACAATCGTGATATAATATGACATCAGTGGTATCTCGCTAGCCCTTTCTGAGACCGCAAAACATAAATGCAGAGCACCTCCAAAGTTCAAGCAACGACTAAACATTGTAATTCATGGTAGAAAAGATCCAGTCATGCTGCACTCAAAATCAACTATACACAATGCATGAGGATGACAATAGTGCTCTCAGGTCTGGCGCTTATTTGAGAAGGTGATGACTCAACATAAAAGTAAATAGATAGTCCCTTCGCAGAGGGAAACAAGGATTTGCAGAGGTGCCAGAGCTCAAGTTTTAAAACAGAGATAGATATTATTTTGGGAGGTACACCCTTCCTGTCAACGTTACGACCAAGAGTTATCAATATCTTCCATGCTAAACACATTAGCGGCGGTTCCCAAGCGGTAAAAGTAAAGGTTTACTCACCCTCCACCAACAATCACACTCCACAGCTAGCCGAATCCATAGGTACCGTCCATACCAACAACATTCCTAGGGGAGTTTTGTTTAATTATTTGTAATTTTTTATTTCGGGACTGGGAATCCCTATTACCGCCCCTCTCGTGCAAGGACAAGTGAATAAACACTCATCATGAGAATAACCCGCTTAACATGGAAGATACTGACCGCCCCCTGTCGCTCCATGAGCGGTCCAGGCACACAAAACAGATGTTCATTTGAATTTTTAGAGGTGGCACATGCAAATTTACTTGGAACGGCAGCGTAATACCACATATAGGTAGATATAGTGGACTCATCTGGAATAACTTTGGTTTAAGGATTTTGATGCACAAGCAATATTCCCGCTTAGTACAGGCGAAGGCTAGCAAATAGATTGAGAAGCGGCCAGCTAGAGAGCGAAAACGGTCATGAACATGCATTACGAATAATCGACATTGAATACTAGCATGAGTAGGATATGGACACCATGAACATAAATATTATAAAGGCTATGTTGGTTTTGATTCAACTACATGCGTGAACATGTGCCAAGTCAAGCCACTTGAAACATTCATAGGAGGATACCATACCATCATACCACGTCACAACCATTTTAATGCATGTTGACATCCAAGATAAATCATTATCCACTCCTAGCTACTTAAGCATGGCATGGGCAACTATAATCTCTAATTGTCATTGCAAACATGTTTGATCATAATATGCTGAATCAAGGATACTAGGCTAAACATATTTACAAAAATAAAAACAAATTGAGTTCTGTGACACCCCTGGTTTCATGCTACAGTAATGCTTGTGTTTAAGCTACAGTGATCTTAAGGATTAAGCTGATGTTTTGCTAAATCATGTTTGATCATCAATGGAATCAAACCTCACTTAAATTTCCTAATGATTTTCAAAATTCATTTGAAAAGTGGATTTAAAAGTTTTACAAATCAGGAAATAAAAATCATGAATAGGTTTCAAATATTCCCTAAGCTATTCTAAAATTGTAACCACATTTTTATAAAGTATTTTAGTGCCTCAAAACAATTATAGCAGAGGCCAAAACAATTATTTAAATGTCGTTTGAATTATGAAAATTCCCAAACTTTTCAATTGATCCCCAAACTTTTGATGGCTTTGCCTAATATTACACTGGATTTATGTGTCAACTTTCATAATGAACAAAATTCTTTTAGCAGCAAAATAAATTGCAAAACAGTAGAGAGTATAAAATAAATTAAAAGGGACCTAATCTACTAGGCACTTTGGCCCATCTAGCACAATGGCCGGCCCAGCCCACCTCCACCTCTCCTTCCCCTTGCTACAGGGAACAGGGAGTCGTGGAGGCCATCCACCATGGCCGCCGGCCACGCGCCGGCCATCCCACGCCCCCCCTGGAGGATAAGAGCATCCCGGCGACCCTTGGGACGAACCCTAGCCTCTCCTCCCTCTCCCTCGCGCCGCTGCTCACTCTCCACGCACATGCCCGACGCGGCCGTCGCCATGGCCGAGCTCTTCACCGCGGCCATCGTCGTTCCCGGCGCCTAAGGAGGTGTCCAACATCTTCCTCGCCGTCGACTACATCAACTACGTCATCGAGTACGATCTCCTGGCCACGGCAGTGCCCAGATCGAGCCCGTCTTCAACCTCCAGTCGCCGTCGTTTGACGCGTCGATCCGCCGTCCCCTGCGCTCCTAAGCCTCCCGCCGAGCCCTCGTGCGCTCCTCGGTGAGCCCTCCTCCGATTCCCTTCGTTTCCCGTTTCAATCTGTCGTTGTGCCGCCGTCCGAGCTCGCCCGAGGTCCCGTGTACGCGTGCGAACATTCTGCTTTTGTTGCTGCTCCTTGTACTGCTGTTGGTTGGCTGCTGCTCTTCCGATTGCTGTTGTGCGCTGCTCTGCTGCTGCTCTTACTAGCCGCCGCTGCGTACCATGGCCGGAGATTCACCTGAGCTCATGCGCGCGCCTGCTCCTGCCTTAGCGCTACTCCCTGCTGTTGCTTCTGCTGCCGCTGCGCTACCGTTGCATGCTGCCGCTGCCCCGCGTCGTCCGCTCGGCCTCTCCCGTGCCCGTCGCTGCTGCTGGCCATGACAAGGCCATGGCCGAGTGCGCCATGCGTGTGTGTTCTGTGCACATGCGTGTGGGTGTTGTGCCCTGCGTGCTAGCATGGCAACCTGGTCGTGGCCTTGCTTGCCTCCGTGCTGTGCGTGTGTGTGCACAGCCAGGGCATAGCCGGTTGTGCCACTGTCTAGTGTGGCCGGCCGTGCTAATCTGGTATTAATGCTAACCTTAGATGCTAATTAGAGTATGACATATGAGCCCATCTACTAACCAACTCATTAAAGCAATCTGTTAAATTTTTAGTCTATGACATGTGGGCCTCTTTGACCCAGTTGACCAGTCAACAGTCCAACTGTTGACTGTTGACTCAGCACAACCTGGCCCCCACACGTCTTTGACTCTAGCTGGCTGCTGCTGTGTATAAAAGTAGTTGCCCTATTTAAAATTCGAATTTATAATAATTGCAGAATATCAATAAAACTTTGTCAAATCATATTAAATAAACCGTAAGTCAGATGGAATAGTTTTATACATGAAAGTTGTTTAGAAAAATCCCACAAATCTGAATACACAGTCCGTTCGTCTGTCGCGTGCTCCTATCATAACGAACATGGAACTTTTCCATCTGTTTCATCTGTCCGGTAGTAGCCCGAGACCCGGAAAATATCGTCAGATATTCTTCCGACCCGTCTGCGATGTGTGGTACTGCGTTAGTGCATGCCTAGCTCTGCATATTGCCATGTCATGCATCGTGATTGTATCTGTGCTTTATATTTATTGTTTCTCCCCCCTCTTCTTACCGGTAGACCCCGAGACTGACGTTGCTGCCGGGTACGACTACGCCGCTGACGATCAGGCCTTTGCAACAGAGCAGCAAGGCAAGCAAACCCCCCTTGAGCATTCCGATATCGCCCAATTCTTTCCCTCTCATTCTTGCATTAGATTTTGCTACTGTATTAGCTAGCTCCTATTCTGATGCATATATAGCCTGCTTTTGATAAACTGTTACTATACCTGGTGTTATATCAACTGCTTAGTATAGGTTGATCAATGGATCCCATGTGACCCCGTAGTCCCAGTTGCCCCTGCTTCTTCATCGACGACTCGAAGACTTGAAGACTCGGTCAACCGACCGACAAGCCAGGCCCGTCACATTCACCACACACCCCTTAGTTGTACGACTCTGTAGAGCTACTATCGAGTACCGAGGGTGACACCTCGAGAAGTACTCATGATGCTAACTCTGTAGTGCATCTAGTCGGTCGTGGTTATCGAGGGTGATTCCTCCTTCACCACTCCCGACGACGACTCTGTCGTGCAACCCCTCAAGTGTAGACCATCGAGGGTGAATCCTCTCTGGTCACCTTGACGGTTACATCAGGTGGGATTCCTTCGAGGTTAATCCCTCGGGTTTCCCCCTTGGTGTTATATACACACGGTTACATTTACTTTACTGTTGATACATGATGAGGTCAGGATGACCGGAGGATACATGATGAGGTCAGGATGACCGGAGGGTGTTGGTGTAATATGACGGGGCGTGGCTGGGCATTCTTGGCCCTTGCCACAAGACCTCGAGACGGGGCGACGGGACCACATATCATGTATCGCGCTCGTCACCGCAATTAATAAAATGCTAATGGTTTGGGTATTTGATCTGAGTTGGTCATTTGACCTTTTCGCACTAACCTTCACGTGGGAGAAGTTATGGGTACTCAGCGTCGTTGTATCAGCCGAAGATCTTCGGACTTCAGCAATAGAGCGGCACACGCCCGAGTGGTCTGGAAGGCACATATCTTGGATTAGAGTGTGCTAGGACTGACCTCGGCCGCGTATGCATCGTGCAGGAGTGCAAAGGGTGAGTGGGCCCATGACCCCTGCACGCTTAGGATTTAGACCGGCGGGCTGGCTCTCTGTTGAGCCTAGGTAGGGCGACGACATGTTGATCTTCGAGGCCGGACATGACCCAGGAAATTGTGTCCGGCCAAAGGTGATCAAGCGTGATGGAAAACGTGGTGCACCCCTGCAGGGATGAAATTAACTATTCGAATAGCCGTGTCCACGGTAACAGAACGACTTGGAGTTGTATCCCGAGCTAATATAACTAAAAGTGATAATTTAAAATGAATGTTGGCTCCGAGGTTGCTTTCTCGCGGGAGTCGAGGAAGGATCTATGGGCGTGGTTACTTAATAAAAGTGCTACAATGATATTGTTACATATGAGTTACCAATCTACACTCTTCTAATGCTGCAAGATGTTGAAGATGCTAGTCTTTGATAGGACTAGGCCTTCCCCCTATTCTTGCTTTCTGCAGTCAGCCCAGATATGACCACCATTCCTTGATATTGATGCATTCTTAGCATAGTTCTGATGTCAGTCTTGCGAGTACTTTGGATGAGTACTCACCGCTGCTTTGCTTTCTCTTTCCCCTTGATTCGATTGCTGCGTTCAGACGATGGAGCCCAGGAGATGGAGTACGCCGGAGATGACTACTACACCACCGCAGGAGCCTTCTACTACGTGGAGGCTGCCCCCGACCAATAGTAGGATAGGAGGTTCCCAGGCAGGAGGCCTCGCCTCGTTCGATCCGTTGTTATGTTTGTGCTATCCTTCTTAAGGCAAAACTTGTTTAACTTATGTCTGTACTCAGATATTATTTTTGCTTCCGCTGACTTGTTGAATTTGAGCTTATGTATTCGAGCCCTCGAGGACCCTGGCTTGTAATATGAAGCTTGTATGATTTTAAATTGTGTCTAGAGTTGTGTTGTGATATCTTCCAGTGAGTCCCTAATCTTGGTCGTACGCATTTGCGCGTATGATTAGCGTACGGTCAAATTGGGGGCGTCACAAGTTGGTATCAGAGCCAACTGCCTTTAGGTAGCCCCCTTTACAACTCCTTGGCCGAAGTTGAGTCTAGTACTTGAAAAACTTTTACTAACATTGATGTGTGGCTTACGGGCCCACATCTCAATCGGGTGGTATTAGGATCTTTTACTCCTCGTCTATACTTTGGGTTCTGATCTCTCTTCTCTTTCGGGTTAAAGATTTTACTAACTCTAACTCTAGGTTCTCGTAACTACTTCCCCCGGAGAGCCCCTCATTCCAGATGACGGTTTGATTCATCAGAAGACTCCGAAGATACTCTCTGATGTTCTCTCGAGAACTTTTGTTCATCGCTCTTGCGATTCCCTTCTGCCATCAACCCCCTCCCCTATGCTTACCGGGGATTCGTTTGTCCTCAGTTGTCATGGGTTTCACAAAATCCTTCCAATTGCTATCCGATCTTCCGAAATCCTCATTAGCCTTTTACTCTTGACCTTTCTCACTTGCTTGCATTATGGTTAATTCCATATGTCTAGCAATATTCTTTAAATCCTTGGTGGTTGTCATTTGATTTTATTGATTCAACCTGTGTGTGGATGCACGCAGTTATCAGTTGTTTGTCATAAATTATCTGTCCAGCTCAGACGTCTTTCCAAACATGAGTTGGTTCTCGACAAATCAACTTTGATTGATTGTCCATCTAAGTCCATTCAGCTTACTTGTATTTGATCGGAGTATCTGATTCTGATACACCAATTGAGGAATCTTAATTCCTTGGTTATTTTAAGCATCGATTTAATTGGATGTTCTATAATCTGATGCCTTGCATTCTTTCTTCCACTGATTGGGTTCCGATACTCACGTCAGATTCCTTTGTGGGATGCCAAAACCATTGTTGGGTTTATCCGACAGCATCATTCACATTTAAAATCCTTGTGAGTTCTTCCCCTGATACATGATGCCATTGGTAAATTGTGTCTTCTCCCTCTGATAAGTTGTATCCTATGCTTTTGTTAGCCATGCTCTGTTGTCTAACATGTGTTAATTACTCTTGAAGCTTGTGGTATATGTTCCTAAGATGCCCCGATGGGTTGAACCTATGCCTTCCTTAATTCGTGTGAACTCAAGAGTTTTCACGAGTCCTACTCTTCTGGTGTTTTGCCGGATAATCTTTCAAAGCTACAACCTCATCGAAAGCGAGGAGTAAATGGAAGGTGATGCATTGATGAAGTGGGAGTCGACCTTGAACTTTGTGTTCATGTTCATGGAAACAATGTTGATCTTATCATAGCAGCTTCTCGTAACAATGAAATTCACTTGGTATGATCTGATCTGGTATCCTTTGCAATCATGGTTCCGACCATGTTGTTCTACTTCGATTTCTTTCTCAGACAAGTTAAAGCACTTGTCTTCTATAGATCAATACATCGTCCCATGCTTTAATTTTGATCTACCTCCGAGTATTATCCTTGGTATATCGAGAATATCACGGAGCTACATAGCTTCTTATGAGCTCCTCATCAGTTATGTTTTCTTTCACTAATTCCACTTTCCACGTGTTCTGAGTTGTTGGACACTCAGGGACACCAATAACTGAATCGAGTACGCATTGCGATTCAACAACTCTTAGTAATCTTCTTTGCCTAAGAGTTTGCACTCGATCATGTCTATCCAAGCTGTTAGGCTACATCATCATCGTCATGCTGAAGCTTGACCATGTTATCTATGTCCTTCATCCCTGAAGCACAATTCCAACAGTGCATCTTACATCAAGCTTCCAACGTCATGTTGGTTGTCTTGAAAGGCAATTTCGATTCTGAGCTAGCACTCTAATCTGTGGTTACGACAACCTTTCGCTTCACCATTTATTTGCTTGATGTCGTCGCTGATCGATTACATCTTCATGAGACTTCTCGACAAATGTGTCGTGATCCTCATCAGCATTCTGGGCTCTTCTAGGATATCAATTAGATTCATGATGAGAAGTAGCATCCTTGCCTTGGTAATTGGTTTGTCTTTGACGACACCTTTGCCTTCCTTCCAAATGAAGACTTGGTCTTAATTTGGGTGAACCTTAAGCTCCTTTCTAGCCATTTTGTGTTTTGTTCTATCTTGGGGCATTACCATATTTTGTCGAGAATGTCGTGAGGATTTCACACGTCTTAAGAATTCTTGATATGGTGATACTCCTTGCCATCACTTTTCTTTTCTTAGTCCTCGTGTTGTTCTAACCGGATTATCGACAAATGGACTGTGATGTGTAAATTCAACACTTATGGCATATCAACTCTATTACCTTGAGTTAATGAACAATAAGTCCATCCTTAGTGTGTTGGCTGTTGAATCAACATTCTAACGTTGGTCGTGCTACTTAGTCCGGATTTTGGGAGCACCTTTCGATTAATGTCTAATTGTGGATGTTTCCCTCGGGCATACCTCAATATATCATCTGGTTTTGTTCACTCAATCGTGGAGATCCATCTTTGTGGGAATCTCGACGAATTGTTGCTGAGCCCATCAGCCACATCCTCTTCTCCCTCATGGTTCATGATGAACATTGAAGCTAGTGTTGGAAACCTTGAAAGCATTATCTTTGTGTCTAGCTCATGAAGGATATGTTTGATAAAGGAAGTGTTTTTCTCTAAGTTCACGTGCATCTTGTCGTTGTGATTATGAGAAAGTTTTGTTTCGCTTCCTCTAGAATCGTTCCAATTCATTCTTGCATGTGCGAAGTATTCTATGGTTTGATAGATTTGCTACCTTGATCCCATATGTATTTCCTAGCACGCCAAGCCACTGATTGTTTTGATCGGGGAAAAGAAGTTCCTCGTAAGAGCTAGTCCACACTTACACATGGAACTTTGATATCCTCTATGATGGTCCCCAACTAGAACTTGATTGCATTCCATTCTAGAAACTTCCATGTGGGCACGATTGTCTTGTCCTTGTGTTCATATGTCTTGCAGTCTAGCTAATGATTCAAGGCTTGCTTACATCGTTCATTCCGAGATTCTTGCAACATCTTCTCGTAGATCTGTGTTGCATCCTTTTCTTCTCAGGCCTGCTAAGTCTGAAGAATCCTGACACCAACCAGCTCTGAATCTCAGTCAGAGATGATGGTTGGGGTATTTTTCAAAGCGGTATAACATTGGTCTCTACGTGACTCGGTAAGGTGATGTTATGGCTACCACACCTAGCCGTGGGACCTATTGTTGTAGTATCTTGTTCAATAGGATTAGCCTTTCTTCCATGAGAAAATTGTATGACTTTTGTTATAAGTTGTTCCTGATGGATCCTTTGTGTCCCCAACGTCTGATCTTACCTGATGACCATGTCGATGCTTCCCCGAAGCATGGCTATGATACTCCAATCATCTACAAGAACATAGGAACCGCAGTGCTAAATGTTTCTTGATCAATTATCCAAACGCCATTGTATGGGTAATATCATGAATTCCTCCCCCCCTTACCTAAATGGTGATGTACTTGATGTCCTGTCACGTACATCATGCTCCTTTTTGTCTTTGGGAAAGGTATACTCAAATACATGGGTATAAACACATTTCCCTTCCATTGGCCTGTTCAACCTTTCTTATAGTCTAAGTTATCTGAACAGTAGCAATTCCCTGCTTAGGTAAACACCTCGGTGATCAATTCTGTCCGTAAGGCCCTGTTACTATTGTTGTTAACATTCCAGTAACCGCCGATGGACTAGAACTTTGCCTATTGGTCCGCCTCGTTTCAACGAGCAGGAAAATGGTTCTATTCGTCCCCCACCCTTGGTACTGACGTTGTTGCCAACTTAACTGACAAGCTATCCTCTGACAGGTCTTTCTATCATGACCGTGCAAGATGTCACCACTCTTCCTACTCTTGACCCGCATGGTGGGCCCATAACCCACAGTTCCACAGGATCGAAACCTGACTCTCTTGTACATCTTTGATTTCAAAGTATCCCTTGCACTTGGCTTCGTATGTAATTCCCGAGCCACCGTCCAAGGGATGATCTATTCTAGCATCAGACGCAATAATTATTTCATTGCTCTGGACCCCTTTTCACCTTCTGTTTGGGCATCGAAAGATTGCCTACCTGTTTGAAACTTTGGACCGTCGCTTTTTGCTCTCAATGATTTCCCTGAGTTAACACTCGAGGAATGATTCTTGTCTTCTTCCCCGAGTTCACCGTCAGGTGCCAAACCTCATGTAGCTACGTTCTTCCAGAGTTTTCCCTCATATCGCATTCGTAGGACGATGAAGTTCCCGAAGAAAGGATGACGATTTCATCAGGATGACCTGAATCAGAGAATCGAAGACATCAACGTAAAGGACCAACCTCTTCGATGAGAGCAGCCAAGAATGAAAAGATCCGTTAGATTTTCGTAACCAAACTTCCCTTACTGCTACCTCTTAATTCTCGGGACGAGAATTTCTTTTAGTGGGGTAGAGTTGTGACACCCCTGGATTCATGCTACAGTAATGCTTGTGTTTAAGCTATAGTGATCTTAAGGATTAAGCTGATGTTTTGCTAAACGATGTTTGATCATCAATGGAATCAAACCTCACTTAAATTTCCTAATAATTTTCAAAATTCATTTGAAAAGTGGATTCAAAAGTTTTACAAATCAGGAAATAAAAATCATGAATAGGTTTCAAATATTCCCTAAGCTATTCTAAAATTGTAACCACATTTTTATAAAGTATTTTAGTGCCTCAAAACAATTATAGCAGAGGCCAAAACAATTATTTAAATGTCGTTTGAATTATGAAAATTCCCAAACTTTTCAATTGATCCCCAAACTTTTGATGGCTTTGCCTAATATTACACTGGATTTATGTATCAAGTTTCATAATGAACAAAATTCTTTTAGCAGCAAAATAAATTGCAAAACAGTAGAGAGTATAAAATAAATTAAAAGGGACCTAATCTACTAGGCACTTTGGCCCATCTAGCACAATGGCCGGCCCAGCCCACCTCCACCTCTCCTTCCCCATGCTACAGGGAACAGGGAGTCGTGGAGGCCATCCACCATGGCCGCCAGCTACGCGCCGGCCATCCCACGCCCCCCTGGAGGATAAGAGCATCCCCGCGACCCTTGGGACGAACCCTAGCCTCTCCTCCCTCTCCCTCGCGACGCCGCTCACTCTCCACGCACATGCCCGATGCGGCCGTCGCCATGCCCGAGCTCTTCACCGCGGCCGTCGTCGTTCCCGGCGCCTGAGGAGGTGTCCAACAGCTTCCTCGCCGTTGACTACATCAACTACGTCGTCGAGTACGATCTCCTGTCCACGGCAGTGCCCGGATCGAGCCCGTCTTCAACCTCCAGTCGCCGTCGTTTGACGCGTCGATCCGCCGTCCCCTGCGCTCCTAAGCCTCCCGTCGAGCCCTCGTGCGCTCCTCGGTGAGCCCTCCTCCGATTCCCTTCGTTTCCCGTTTCGATCTGTCGTCGTGCCGCCGTCCGCCCCCACACGTCTTTGACTCTAGCTGGCTGCTGCTGTGTATAAAAGTAGTTGCCCTGTTTAAAATTCGAATTTATAATAATTGCAAAATATCAATAAAACTTTGTAAAATCATATTAAATAAACCGTAAGTCAGATGGAATAGTTTTATACATGAAAGTTGTTTAGAAAAATCCCCCAAATCCGAATATGCAGTCCGTTCGTCTGTCGCGTGCTCCTATCATAACGAACATGGAACTTTTCCATCCGTTTCATCTGTCCGGTATTAGCCCGAGACCCGGAAAATATCGTCAGATATTCTTCCGACCCGTCTGTGACGTGTGGTACTGCGTTAGTGCATGCCTAGCTCTGCATATTGCCATGTCATGCATCGAGATTGTATCTGTGCTTTATATTTATTGTTTCTCCCCCTCTTCTTACCGGTAGACCCCGAGACTGACGCTGCTGCCGGGTACGACTACGCCGCTGATGATCAGGCCTTTGCAGCAGAGCAGCAAGGCAAGCAAACCCCCCTTGAGCATTCCGATATCGCCCAATTCTTTCCCTCTCATTATTGCATTAGATTTTGTTACTGTATTAGCTAGCTCCTATTCTGATGCATAGCCTGCTTTTGATAAACTGTTACTATACCTGCTGTTATATCAACTGCTTAGTATAGGTTGATCAATGGATCCCCTGTGACCCCGTAGTCCCAGTTGCCCCTGCTTCTTCATCGACGACTCGAAGACTTGAAGACTCGGTCAACCGACCGACAAGCCAGGCTCGTCACATTCACTGCACACCCCTTAGTTGTACGACTCTGTAGAGCTACTATCGAGTACCGAGGGTGACACCTCGAGAAGTACTCATGATGCTAACTCTGTAGTGCAGCTAGTCGGTCGTGGTTATCGAGGGTGATTCCTCCTTCACCACTCCCGACGATGACTCTGTTGTGCAACCCCTCAAGTGTAGACCATCGAGGGTGAATCCTCTCTGGTCACCTTGACGGTTACATCAGGTGGGATTCCTTCAAGGTTAATCCCTCGGGTTTCCCCCTTGGTGTTATATACACACGGTTACATTTACTTTACTGTTGATACATGATGAGGTCAGGATGATGGGAGGATACATGATGAGGTCAGGATGACCGGAGGGTGTTGGTGTAATATGACGGGGCGTGGCCGGGCATTCTTGGCCCTTGCCACAAGACCTCGAGACGGGGCGACGGGACCACATATCGTGTATCGCGCTCGTCACCGCAATTAATAAAATGCTAATGGTTTGGGTATTTGATCTGAGTTGGTCATTTGACCTTTTCGCACTAACCTTCACGTGGGAGAAGTTATGGGTACTCAGCGTCGTTGTATCAGCCGAAGCTCTTCGGACGTCAGCAATGGAGCGGCGCGCGCCCGAGTGGTCTGGAAGGCACATATCTTGGATTAGAGTGTGCTAGGACTGACCTCGGCCGCGTACGCATCGTGCAGGAGTGCAAAGGGTGAGTGGGCCCATGACCCCTGCGCGCTTAGGATTTAGACCGGCGGGCTGGCCTCTCTGTTGAGCCTAGGTAGGGCGACGACGTGTTGATCTTCGAGGCCGGGCATGACCCAGGAAAGTGTGTCCGGCCAAAGGTGATCAAGCGTGATGGAAAACGTGGTGCACCCCTGCAGGGATGAAATTAACTATTCGAATAGCCGTGTCCACGGTAACAGGACGACTTGGAGTTGTATCCCGAGCTAATATAACTAAAAGTGATAATTTAAAATGAATGTTGGCTCCAAGGTTGCTTTCTCGCGGGAGTCGAGGAAGGATCTCTGGGCGTGGTTACTTAATAAAATTGCTACAATGATATTGTTACATATGAGTTACCAATCTACACTCTTCTAATGCTGCAAGATGATGAAGATGCTAGTCTTCGATAGGACTAGGCCTTCCCCCTATTCTTGCTTTCTGCAGTCAGCCCAGATATGACCCCCATTCCTTGATACTGATGCATTCTTAGCATAGTTCTGATGTCAGTCTTGCGAGTACTTTGGATGAGTACTCACCGCTGCTTTGCTTTCTCTTTCCCCCTCGATTCGATTGCTGCGTTCAGACGATGGAGCCCAGGAGATGGAGTACGCCGGAGACGACTACTACACCACCGCAGGAGCCTTCTACTACGTGGAGGCTGCCCCCGACCAGCAGTAGGATAGGAGGTTCCCAGGCAGGAGGCCTCGCCTCGTTCGATCCGTTGTTATGTTTGTGCTAGCCTTCTTAAGGCAAAACTTGTTTAACTTATGTCTGTACTCAGATATTATTTTTGCTTCCGCTGACTTGTTGAATTTGAGCTTATGTATTCGAGCCCTCGAGGACCCTGGCTTGTAATATGAAGCTTGTATGATTTTAAATTGTGTCTAGAGTTGTGTTGTGATATCTTCCAGTGAGTCCCTAATCTTGGTCGTACGCATTTGCGTGTATGATTAGCGTACGGTCAAATTGGGGATGTCATAAGTTCATACCTGCTTTTCTCTGCCATAGTCACTTCATCAAATATCGTCATTATTGCCTTTCAGTTGCACGGCCGAATGATAAGAAAAATAATTATAGTGCAAGAATGTCGTGGACTAAGCTGGAATCTGCAAACATTTTATTCAAGAGGAGAAGACAAGGTAACATTGGATCTTTGTTAGATTAACAATAGTGCATATGAGAGCCACTCAACATTTTCATCGTGGTCTTCTCCTTGGTACGACTCAAGATAAAAGGAAAAGAATTTCAGAGAAACACACTGAAATATTTTTGGAGTTTTTGTTTTTTCAAGCACACAAGAAGAAAGCGAGAAAATAAATCTAACATGGATATTACAATGAAAAAGTATGAACACCGACAACTGGAATGAAATGTGTGAACATGAATGTAATGTCGGTGGAAATACGTACTCCCCCAAGCTTAGGCTTTTGGCCTAGCTTGGTAATCACCATCCGTAGTAACCATCCGGTCCTAAGTCGAAGTGAGGTGGAGGCGGCACCTGAGCGTCCCACTCCTGGGGCTCCTCCTCAGCAGCTGCTAGGTTGTTCCGGTAGGCTGTAATGTCATCTGGCATGATCTTGTATCCATTCCTGGCAATAGAATCAAACAGAGCAGGTGCAGGCAACGGAATAACATCACGGGTTTTGACGCTGAATACTAATTTGTAACGAATGTTATGGAAAGAATCAGTTGCCTCAATAAATTGGTGATCCTACAACGCCTTGTGATCTAGATAAACTTGGGACAAGAGATAATCATGTGGCCGAATCTGAACATTAAAGTGTCTCGTTAAGCGAGTAGCATAAATACCACCATGTATCCCCTTTGTCCTGTTAAGGTGTAAGCGGCGTGCAATAATAGCCCCCATGCTAAAGGTGTGATCATTGTACAGTGCACGACTTAAATAGCGAAGTCGGGGGCACTGAGTGCGCCAACCTTCTCCCTAGTGGTTAAACACTTTGCGAGGAACAAAGCAAAGTAATGCATAGAAGGAAACTACAAACTGGTAGCAGTAGCGTTTGACACGCCTCTATCTTCACCCACTGTTAAAGTGAGGAGAAAATCCTCAAACTTCGCTGGTCTAGGTTCTCTTAATTCCCCATCAGAGGGGATCAAGCATATGTCGCAAAAGTCAGTTAGCGGTATCTTGTGAGTTTTAGCGTAAAGCTTAAACTGCACTTCAGGAGGATTATTCTTTCTCAGAAAATGAAAACTTTGCACAAAGGAATTTGTAAGGATGTGGTGTTGGTCACACTTAGCTGCGAGGAACTCGGTCAGCCCAACATTTGCAACAAATTGAGCAAACTCTTGATGGAACCCGGCCTCCTCCATGAAGGCATCATGCGGCCATTCGCACGGCCGCACCTCCACCGTTCTCGGAGTGTAGAGGTCATTGTCCGATGATTCCCCAATGACTCCTTTGGCATTTTTTCTGGAGGAAAACTTCCTAAAGAAATCCATCTTATTCCGATAATAAAAATTCTAAAAAAATTAGCCTACAAAAATTTTGTCAACAAAACTTTGTAAGATTGATAGCAACTACTCCCAAGGATGCATAGAGGCCATATTAAGCATTCAAACTCCTTAGAACTCTAAGAATTCAACATGCAAGCTCATCTATAGCAGCACCAAGAGTAGCTAATTACTCTAAAAATAACCCACTAAATCAAAAACTAATTGGAGCAATGGAGGAGTCACATACCAAGTAGCAATCCCTCTAAACAGTTTTGAAAACGGAGCTTCGAGCAAAGAGATCGAAATCCGCGGGTTTGAGAGCAAGAACACGGGAATGGAAGCTATGGTGATTTTTTTTTCTGGAGGTAGGGGATGACATGGGCTAAAGGAATAAGTGAGGGGGCCCACGCGGGGGCCACAACCCACCAGGGCGCGCCTGGGGTTGCTGGCGCGCCCTGGTGTGTTGTGGGCACCAGGTGCACCCCCTCTGATATTATTTGCACCAGAAATTCAGAAATATTCAGAAAAAAATCGTATCAAATTTTCAAGAGATTCTGAGAACTTTTATTTCTGGGTCATTTTTTATTGCATGGAGAAAACAGAAAACAGGATAATCATGACATTTTATTTTATTTGACTAACTAAAAACAGAAAATAAAAAGTGGGAGCAGAGAGTTGTGCCTACTAGATTCATCAACTTCATACCTCTCAAAAATGATCCATTAATAAGGTTGATCAAGTCTTATTAACAACCACTTCCGATTAGCATGAAACCGAAGAACTTTCGTAAAACACTAAGTTACCTCAATAGGGATGTGCATATCCCCAACAATAAGTATATCATATTTCTTTTTGGTAGTAGGTAGAGGTAATTTAAAACTTCCAATAGTGATTGTCGGAGATTCTTCAATAACATTTATACCATTCACTTGGAATTGTTTCTTCGGAAAGTGCACCGTATGCTCATTACCATTGATATGAAAAGTGACTTTGCTTTTATTGCAATCAATAACAGCCCCTGCAGTATTTAAAAAGGGTCTACCAAGGATAATCGACATGTTGTTGTCCTCGGGCATCTCAAGAATAACAAAGTTTGTTAAGATAGTAACATTTGCAACAACAACGGGCACATCCTCACAAATACCGATAGCTATGGCAGTTGATTTGTCAGCCATTTGCAATGATATTTCAGTAGGTTTGAGTTTATTCAAATCAAGTCTTTTCTATAAGGAGAAAGGCATAACACTAACACCAGCTCCTAAATCGTACAAAGCAGTTTTGACATAATTTCTTTTAATGGAGCAAGGTATATCTGGTATCCTAGGGTCTCCAGGTTTTTTAGGTACTCCATCCTTAAAAGAATAATTAGCAAGCATGGTGGAGATTTCAGCTTCAGGTATCTTTCTTTTATTAGTGATGATGTCTTTCATGTACTTTGCATAAGGGGCCATCTTTAGGATATCAGTTAAGCGGGTACGCAAAAGACTGGCCTAATCATTTCAGCAAAGCGTTCAAATTCTTCATCATCCTTTTTCTTAGATGGTTTAGGTGGAAATGGCATGGGTTTCTGAACCCATGGCTCTCTTTCCTTACCATGTTTTCTAGCCACAAAGTCTCTTTTATCATAGCGTTTATTTTTAGGTTGTGGGTTATCAAGATCAACAGCAGGCTCTATTTCAATATCATTATCTGGTTCTTTGTCATTGTTCAGTTGAGTATCCTCATGAACATCGTCATTATTATTTTCATTATCACTAGGCGAATGTTCATTATCTGATTGAGTTTCAGCATCGGAAATAGAGACATCATTATTATCAGGAGGTTTTTGTGTCTCAGGTTCACTAGAGGTATGCAAAGTCCCATCATTTTTCTTTTTCATTTTCTTTTTAGAGGGACTAGGTGCATCAGTATTAATTCTCTGAGAGTCTCATTCAATTATTTTAGGATGACCTTCAGGATAAAGAGGTTCTTGGGTCATTCTACCTCCTCTAGTAACTACTCTAGCAGCAAAATCATTCATATTATTATTCATTTCATCAAGCAATTCCTTTTGAGATTTAGCAACTTGTTCTAACTGGGTTTGAACCATAGAGGCATGTTTTCCTACACCTCTAACATCATTACTGATTCTAAATAGCAAGTCACTCAAGCGAGCAATCATATCAGAATTATATTTCAATTGTTTCAGAACATGTGCATTGAAATGATCTTGCTTCATAATATAGTTGTCAAACTCATATAAGCATTGACTAGGATGTTTATTGTAAGGGATATCACCTTCATCAAACTTTAATAAAGAATTTGCCTCTACCACCTGTGGAGGTTGTGGTGTGTCAAGGCCATGTATTTCTTCAATAGGTGGTAAATTCTTAACATCCTCAGCTTTAATACCTTTTTCCTTCATAGATTTCTTTGCCTCTTGCATATCTTCAGGTCTGAGAAATAAGATACCCCTCTTCTTCAGAGTGGGTTTAAGTGGTGGTTCAGGAAGAGTCCAGTCATCATAATTCTTCAATATGTTATTCAATAACTCCTCAGCTTATTCAATAGTTCGTTCCCTGAAAACACAACCAACACAACTATCCAAGAAGTCCCTAGAAGCATCAGTTAGTCCATTGTAGAAAATATCCAGTATTCATTTTTCTTCAGAGGGTGATCAGGCAAAGCATTAAGCAACTGGAGAAGTCTCCCCCAAGCTTGTGGGAGACTCTCTTCTTCAATTTGCACAAAGTTAAATATTTCCTATAAGGCACCTTGTTTCTTATGAGCAGGAAAATATTTTTCAGAGAAGTAGTAACTCATATCCTGGGGACTAGGCACACAACCAGGAGCAAGAGTATTGTACCATGTCTTAGCATCACCCTTTAATGAGAACAGAAATAACTTAAGAATATAGTACTAGTGAATCTTCTCATCATTAGCAAAGAACGTGGCTATATCATTCAGCTTAGTAAGATGTGCCACTACAGTTTTAGTTTCATAGCCATGGAAAGGATCAGATTCAACCAAAGTAATTAACTCTGGGTCGACAGAGAATTCATAATCGTTATCGGTAACAAAGATAGGTGAAGTAGCAAACTTAGGATCACATTTCATTCTAGCATTCAAAGTCTTTTCCTTATACTTGCGTAGCAATTTCTTAAGATCGTCTCTATCCTTACAAGAAAGGATTTCTCTAGCTATCTCTCCATCCAAAACGTAACCTTCAGGTATCTTAGGCATTTCAAATCTAGGAGAGCTAGGACTAATAGGTGTTTCATAGTCATCAGTTTCAAAGGCCTTATCAGTTTCATCAATTTCATTCTCTTTAGCTCTAGCAATTTGTTCATCAAGAAATTCACCCAGTGGCACATTATCATCAAGCATGGTACTAGCATCATCATCATAAGCATCATTCATAGTAGAAGTAGCATCATCAATAACTTGCGACATATTAGGATCACTAGCATGTGGTGGTGTTGCAAACTTACTCATAACAGAAGGGGAATCAAGTGCAGAGCTAGATGGCAGTTCCTTACCCCCCCTCGTCTTAGAGGGAAAAATCTTAGTCTTTGGATCCTTCAGATTCTTCATAGTGATCAATTGATATAAATTCCAAGTGACTCAACAAATATAGCTATGCTCCCCGGCAACGGCGCCAGAAAAAGGTCTTGATAACCCACAAGTATAGGGGATCGCAACAATTTTCGAGGGTAGAGTATTGAACCCAAATTTATAGATTCGACACAAGGGGAGCCAAAGAATATTTGAGAGTATTAGCAGCTGAGTTGTCAATTCAACCACACCTGGAGATTAAATATCTGCAGCAGAGTGATCAGTAGCACAGTAGTACGATAGTTTTGATAGCAGTAGCAACAGTAATGGTAACAGTAGCAGTGATAGCAATAGTTTTGTAGCAAGTGTAATAGTAGCAACAGAAGTAGTAACTTAGCAAGAGCAATATGTGGAAAACTCGTAGGCACTGGATCGGTGAACTTGTTGGATGATATTCATCATATAACAGTCATAACCTAGGGCTATACAGAACTAGCTCCAGTTCATCAATGTAATGTAGGCATGTATTCCGTAAATAGTCATACGTGCTTATGGAAAAGAACTTGCATGGCATCTTTTGTCCTACCCTCCCGTGGCAGCGGGGTCCATAAGGAAACTAAGGGATATTAAGGCCTCCTTTTAATAGAGAACCGGAACAAAGCATTAACACACGGTGAATACATGAACTCCTCAAACTACGGTCATCACCGGAAAGTATCCCGACTATTGTCACTCCGGGGTTTACGGATCAGAACACGTAATAGGTGTGTATGACTAGCAAGATCGGATCAAGAACATAGATATAACGGTGATAACATAAACGGTTCAGATCTGAAATCATGGCACTCGGGCCCTAGTGACAAGCATTAAGCATGGCAAAGTCATAGGAACATCAATCTCAGAACATAATGGATACTAGGGATCAAGCCCTAACAAAACTAACTCGATTACATGATGAATCTCATCCAACTCCTCACCGACCAGCAAGCCTACGAAGAAATTACTCACTCCCGGTGGGGAGCATCATGGAATTGGCGATGGAGAATGGTTGATGATGACGAAGACCGAAGATTCCCCTCTCCGGAGCCCCAAACGGGCTCCAGATCTGGCCTCCCGAGGAAGAACAGGAGGTGGCGGCGGCTCCGTATCGTAAAACGTGATGAAACTTTCTCTCTGATTTTTTTCTCCAAAAATAGGATTTTATAGCATCGGAATTAGGGTCAGTGGGGCCACGAGGTGGGCACAACCCACCAGGGCGCGCCGGGGGGGGGAGGTTGGTGCACCCTGGTGTCTTGTGCCCAGCCAGGGCCCCCCCTCCGGTGGTTCTTGGCTCCAGTATTTTTAATTTATTGTAAACTAAATCTCCAAAAAGTTCCGTCCAGTTCCGAGAACTTTTATTTCTGCACAAAAACAACACCATGGTAGTTCTGCTGAAAACAGCGTCAGTCCGGGTTAGTTTCATTCAAATCATGCAAATTAGAGTCCAAAATAAGGGCAAAAGTGTGAGTAAAAGTAGATACGACGGAGACGTATCAACGCTCCTTCAACATCTACATCATCAAGGTGGCGCCACTCATCGGAGTACTCTTCCGGCGCAAGTCCACCTCGAGCACGTTCTCACCCTCGAGACGATCGCTCCGGTCCAAGTTCGCCACATGATCGCAAACGTCATGCTTCGGCTAATCCATTCCATGAAAATGGGTTGCAAGATCGCCTATGGGAGCGTGAGCGATGTCCTCAACAAGACAAAGAACAAGAACAAAAATGTCGTGAAGGAGACGAACGTCGTCGTCACGAACAAGCACTTCGAGCACAACGCGCTCTACATGATGCCACACGTGCCTTGGAAGAGCGCAACCGCCAAGCTGTAGGATCGAAAGTATGTCTAGAGGGGGCGGGTGACTAGACTACTTGAGCAAATAAAAATTCTACATTTTCCCAATTTTAAGTGTTGGCAGATTTTAGCAATTATAGCAATTCAAGTACACCCTACACATGCATGTCTAAGAGTATAGCAGCGGAAAGTAAAGACAAGCATATGAAGTAGAGGGTAGGGAGGAAGATCAAACGCAATTTGGAGACACGAAGATTTTTCCCGTGGTTCCGATAGGTGGTGCTATCGTACGTCCATGTTTATGGAGTCTTCAACCCACGGAGGGTAACGGTCGCGAGAGTCCACGGAGGGCTCCACCCATAAGGGTCCACGAAGTAGCAACCTTGACTATTCCATAACGGCTTCCGTCCACGAAGGACTAGCCTCACTATGGGTAGATCTTCACGAAGTAGGCGATCTCCTTGCCCATACAAACTTCTTGGTTCAACTCCACAACACGAAGTAGGAGGCTCCCAAGTGACACCTAACCAATCTAGGAGGCACCACCCTCCAAAAGGTAATAGGCTCGGTAATGTCGATGAACTCCTTGCTCTTGTGCTTCAAGATGATAGACTCCTCAACACACAATCACTCTCTCACAGATTTGGCTTTGGTGGAAGAGATTGAATTGGTGGAAAGCAACTTGGGGAGGCTAGAGATCAAGATTCATATGGATGGAGTGGAATGGCTTGATCTCAACACATGAGTAGGTGGCTCTCTCTCAGAAAATTGGATGGGGCAAGTATGGAATAGTTCTGAGTGCTTCTCTTTCGAGTGGGTGGTGGTGAAGGGGTATATATAGGCATCCCCAAAAATCCAACCGTTACACCTAAAGTGACCAACTCGGTGACACCGAAGTATAAAACTCGGTGGTACCGAGTTGCTCCAAAGGTAGCAACTTTTGAATCTCGGTGAGACCGATACAGAAATCTTGGTGGTATCGATTAGGTGACCAACGGTCAGTTTCCAAAACTCGGTGACGCCGATCCAAAATCTCGGAAATTCCGATTTTAAGAATCGAGGTAACAGAAAGTTGGCAAGCTGAACTCGGTGGCACCGAAGCAGAATCGGTTGCACCGAAGAGCTAGGGTTTGGCATGGGTCTGTCCGAGGTGGGAATCGGTGGGACCGAGTGGAAAAAGTTGGTTACACCGATTTTCATGATAGGCTTGGACAGACTTTTGTGGAAGAGTTTGTGGGTGTTTTTGGTGACTATCACTTGTGCACGTGGAGCATCTTGTTCACCAACAGTACCTTACCCCCTTTTAATAGTATTGGCTTTCCTATGGACTCAAGGTGATTTCTCACAAAGTAAAATGTAGAGTCCTCTTGATTGAAGCTTTGCCAATCCATTTCCTTGCATCTAGGGGTCTCTCCACAATCCTTTTGCTAACCCATCATTGAACTTTTCCTGAAATATACTTAGTGGAAACATTAGTTCAATGACATATATGTTGTTATTAATTACCAAAACCACCGAGGGAGCAAATGTGCTTTCAATCTCCCCCTTTTAGGTAATTGATGACAACATATAGATCAAAGCTTCGACATATGATATAATCAATGAATATAATCGTCGCTTTGAGAAGTATGTGATAAGCAAGAGCTCCCCCTACATTTGTGCATTATTTTGAATTTGCGTTTGAATGCAAATGCACAATCGATTAGGTACATGAGGCACTCTTTCATGTCACATACAACTTGGTGGTGTGCGAGAATAATAAGAATGAATATCATAGCACAACACAATCAAGTAAAGGTGAATGATCATCTCATAAGCATCACAAGGATAGGAGATAGTAGCAATACACATCAAGTGTATGATCAAACACCAACAAAGTTTAACACACGCAAACCAACCAAAAGATATCAATGTTTTGAAAAGCGATAAAAAGCAATGCTCTCTCTCTCGAAGCCCTAATGATCTATACAACTTCTCCCCCTTTGGCAACAAGTTACCAAAAAGTTCAAAGGTATAGAGCTAAGCGCTCTTCTGGGGCTGATCTCCTCCGATAGCTGATGAAGGAGTCGAGAGAACGACATCAGTGAAGACTTCTGCAGACGTCATGGACGGAGTTGGAGTAGCAACTGGAGGTGCTCGAGGAGCTGAAGGGCTGAAGGAGCTGCGGCAGGTGCTGATGAAGAAGGTCTAGACTCTGGAACTGGCACTGTGGCAGATCTAGGCTGAGTCGTGAACTGAGTGGCTGTCCTGAGAGGTGGACTATCCTCATCATCATCTGTAGTGTGGGGACTGGGCATGCCATCAACTTCCTTCATGAGCTCATTCACAGTCACTGTGAGCTCATCCACCTTGTTGTTGAGAATATGAAACTTGGTATCAACAATCCTCGAGAGGCTCTCCTAGTTCTTCAAGATGTTCCCGATGTCCTTCTGCATACTGAGCACAGAGCTAAGGAGAAAATCCATCTGCTCACTCCTAGTCTTTGGCACCTGAGAACTAGTGTCTCTGGCTGCCTCTGCCTATGCCTGTGCTGTAGCTGAGGTGGGATGATCTGGGTCCATCACCACAACATTGTCTTCTAGCTCTGGCAAGAGTGGCAAATGTGGTCGATCAAGTGCATACGTGTGCTTCTCCAGCTTGGAGTTGATAAGTATCTGAATATATGGAGCATATCCACATGACCTCTTCTGATCTGCTGCAGTCCTCTTCACTGTTTCAACTATCAAGTCCATCACTCTGAATCTGGTGTGTTGATCAAGATGGAGCAGCATGTTGATAGAATAGCCTCTTATCATCTTCTCATCTCCAGACTTAGGCATCAAGGTATGCCTCAAGATAGTGTTGATCGTGCGTAGACCAGCCTGGAGGAAGTAAATGGATCCAAGCTTGTGAGATTGCAAGTTTGCAGCAGGGATCTCATTGTACATGTTCTTCATGGCATTATGATTTGCCTTGGACTCGGAGTACACGTCTAGGTCACCGTCTTCCACCTGTGGAGCTCCTAAGATGGAAGCCCACTCCTCAACTGTGGATTCATACGTGGTGCCTTCTGTCATCCATACAATCCTACCATCTCCATAGAAATGTGTAGTGGAGTAGAATTGCATGATCATCTCGTCGTTCCAAGCTGTGAACTCCTTACCAACAAACTCATCAAGACCAATGCAGTGGAAGTTATCTTGCACACTTGGGAAGTAGTCTTCATTGTCCTTGATGTGCTTCCAATCCACATATCTCATGTCACTCACTACATGGCTCTTGTCTAGCAAAACTGTTTCATAGAAATCTTGTTGTTCCTTTGTGTAGAACATGTAGTCTACAGTTGTCCTTCTCCTCTGAGAGTAAGGATCAATAGCTCAACACGCTCTCAGTCCTGAGTCCTTCCTCTTCTTCATGTCTTTTGCAACTGGATGGCTGGCATTATGCTCTGGAAGGTGTTGTCTTAGCTTCATCAAAACAAATTGTGTATCATCCTCAGCTTCTCTGAAAGTAGAAGTCTTGTTCTCGGTAGCAGCTGGGATGTCTGTGGAAAACCTCTTGGGTCTAGGAGCAGCAGCAGCCTTCTTGGGTGCAGTCTTGGTGCCTTTGGATGATGTATCCTTGGGCATAGCATCAGCCATTAGCTTCTTCTTCTTCTTAGGAGGAGCCTTGGAAGCTGGCTCTTCCTCCTCCTCGACAGCAGCCTCTGGATCCTCATACATAGAGGTAGGCCTGCCCATAACATGAATAATCCTCTTCCTAGACTTCTTCTTTTCTCCTGCCTTCTTAGGCATAGACTTCTTTGAGGGTGACTCAAGGTGAAGAGTCATTGTTGCCCTAGCACTCTCTGGTGCTCTCACTGATCCTGAGCTGGCATATTCTTTCCTTATTGCCTTCTTCTTGGATGAAGTGGCAGCAGTAGTGCTCTTGGCAGTTGCATCTTTCTTGGGTAGCTCCTCAGGTACAAAGTCTTCATCCTCCTCATCTGAGTTGAGCTTCCTTCTAGCCCTGGTTGCAGCTTTGGGCAGATCTGGTGAGCTAGGTACATCATCATAGCTCCCTTCAGGACTAGTGCCTGAGCTCATGTCAACATTCTTCTCTCTGAAGTCATTCTGGCTATCATCAGAACCTGACATCTTTGACCCTATGAAATAGAATATAGAAGAGTAGAAGGGTTGTGTCATCACAAAATGCAGAGATTTTTCAAAGGTTGAATCAAAGAAATTCTTAGATATAGCTTTCAGCAAAAAGGGATTTCAGTGTCACTGAGTCAAAAATTTCGGTACTACCGAGACGCACAGAACTCTTTACAGAAACTTGGCAGCAATTTCGGTCGCACCGAAAATTGCCACTCGGTTTCACCGAGACAGTGCTCGGTAGTCCAAAACAAAATGGGTAGAGCCTATTTTTCTGACTCGGTGTCACCGAGATTCGGTTTTGCAGACGGCTAGATCTAGAAATCTTTCATTCGCTAAGCTAAAGAGATTTCTAGAGGATTTAGAGGGTTGCAATCAGTGGATTATCGATAAAAGTTACTCTAATGCACGTGAATCAGAAGGGGAGCACAAAGAGGGCTGGATCCATACCCTAACTCAGCGAAGGATCCGCTAAGGCGACGACGGCGGTGAAGATTCTGTCGGCGGCGACGATTCCCAACGGCGGAGGCGCACGGGGAGGCAAGGGCGACGACCAAGGGGTCCGGAGAGGCAGCTTAGGGTTGGAGGAAACAGACTTTTGCGATTGAATTTCAAGAGTCGGGTCCGCCAGGTAATATACCCTTCGCTGTCGGTGACACCGGTTCGAAATTATCGGTGCCACCGAGTTTCTCAACTGTCAGTTGACAGGGAAACTCGGTGTAACCGAGAATAAGGAATCGGTGTTACCGAGGTTGAAAAACCAGATCAACCCTAGGCATAAGTGAGACCGAGATTTTGGTATTGGTTCCACCGAGATGCACTTGGGAGGTTTTAATGGTCAGTCCTTGTCGATACAGAACTCCGAGTGCTCCTCACACAGAGAGATCGAAAAGTCCTTGTTCAAATTTTGTGACGCAGCAAGAATGGAATATGAGACGAGAAAGCATAGATAGATAGAGAGGGGTCCTAGGCATTCTTGTACATCCAATTGGCAAAAGAAAATCAAAATCCAAATAGCAACAATTGGATGTCCTCGAATGGATAAATAAATGCACACCAACATGCTCACACAATAAGATGTCAAATGAAATCATGGCAATCATGCACATACATACTAGCATCTATCAAGCATTTTGGCGATAACGGAGTCATCTATATATGAGTATATTGACTTAGGAGCCAAGTAAGAATACTTGATCATAGGTTATACTCATCGTTTAAGCACAAGTGGGGTTACCACTTTTACATAAAGCATTTAATGTTGTCACATTCTAAGAGATGCTTTAACTCAAGTCTTAGAGTAAAGCTCCCCCTTGATGTGACATCCCCCCATAGGAGGGATAAACTAACCTTGGGTTTGTCGTAGAAGACTTCATGTGGGTGATGTAGTGGTGGATGCTCAAGGTTGATGAAGATCACCAAGAGTTGGGAGCATCCTTATTGTTTCCTTACTCTTCTCACCTACATGGGTTAGTCCCAACACACAAGAGACAAATACAAGGATATCTATGGACATGGAGTGCAAATCATACATGATGATGTCCAGGGATTTGTTGATTACCTTGTCTCTTGCTTACCTTTGAGGGAATGTGTGACTCCTTGAACTATTGCATGATGTTGATGTTGATTGCAACAAGTTCTTGCCAATAATGAATGTGAGTGAATTTCATTGGCGGAGTCACCCCTCAAAAAGTTCTCTAGTTCTTCTTCTTGGGGACCCACATCAACTTGATGGGGATCCTTGGTGTTGAAGTGGCACTTGTAGAAGTTGAGCTTGAAGTAGCCTTGGGAACCCACTCCACCAAAGCTTGGGATTCATCTTCATATGAGTCAATGTCCTCTTGAAGCTTGTCCTTGCCCTTGAGCTTGTGGTCTTGTGGTGGAAGTTCATCTTGAGTGTTTGTTCCCTTGGGAATAGTATGTTCATACTTCTCCCTTTGAGGAACAAACTTGGGCTTGGGGTATTGACCTTCCTCCCATTCAACTCCATTTGCGTTGAAGTAGCCAATGCCATGGTTCTTCCGGTATCCTCCGTGCTTGCGTACAATTTCCTTAGATTGCTTACACCCGGCAAGACTCTTGTAGATACCTTTCTCTATAATTCCTTTCAATAAATTGTTTTCTTGCTCAAGTGTAACTTGGCTAAGAGAATCATCATTAATGGAATCAATAGAACTACTAGAAGCAACATCATTGGATTTAGCATTTTTATTGTTGCTACTAGATGAAGAACCTTTCTTGCCTTTGTTACTAGTTTGTCTAGGTTTAACTTGTGGCATGAATGTAGACAAGAGTAATCGTTTGGCTAGATAAGATGAAGTCTTCTTTCGGAGATCGTCATTGATAGCTTTAAGAAACTCATGTTCTTGCTCCAAGGTGAGCTTCTCGAAGCATAGCTTCTTATGAATCCTTACAAGCTCTCTAAGATCTTCTAGAGTAGATTCATGGGCTAACTTAAGAGTGTTTAATTCTTTAGTTAGTTGTTCTATTTTCATCTTATCATCATCAACCAACTTATCTTGACTAGCATGAAAATTATCAAGTTCATTTTGACTAACATCACTAGCTTTATCAAAGAGCAAGTCATCATCTCCAAGTAAATCATCTTCATCACTATTGAAATCAAGATACTCGGGGTGTGATACCTTGGGGCCTTTAGCCATGAAGCAACTTCCACTCCCTTCATTTGGTGAATCAAATAGATCATAGGAGTTGGTAGTCACTAGTGCAAGTCCGGCAACACCTTCATCTTGACTATAGTCGGAGTTGGAGTGATAGCTTCTCTCGGAGTGGTTGTCGGATTCGGAGCCGGAAACCCATTCACCAACATGACCTTGATGTCTTCTTCTTGAGTAGCTCTTGGTGTACTTGTCCTTCTTCTCCGAGTCCCTACTTCTCCTTGAGGGTCTTCGTTCATAACGATCATCTCTACTCCTTCTCTTTCTTTGAGGTGATTCATTTCTTGAGCTTCGTCTTCTAGGTGACTCTTCTCTTCGTTTTTAGGGAGCCGTGCACTCATTGGAGTAGTGTCCGGGCTTCCCGCAATTGTAGCAGTTTCGATCACGACTTGACGAACGGTTCTCTTCATATCTTGAGTTGGAGCTTCGTTCTTTGCCTCTATTCCTGTAGAACTTGTTGAATTTCTTGACCATGAGGCTTATCTCTTCATTGGTGACAAGGTTGTCGCTTGAAGCTGCGGGAGCATCACTTGTGGCTTTATAAGCACTGCTAGACTTGTTGTGAAGCTCTTCTTTGTCTTTGAGTGTCATCTCATGAGCAACTATCCTTCCAATGACTTCCGTAGGCTTGAGATCTTTGTAGTTGGGCATCATTTGGATCAATGTGCACACGGTGTCGTATCTCTCATCCAAAGCTCTAAGTGTCTTCTTGATGATGAATTTGTCCGTCATTTCATCGCTTCCTAAGCCGGCAATCTCATTGGTGATGAGAGCTAGCCTAGAGTACATCTCAACGACTCCTTCACCATCCTTCATCTTGAACTTGTCAAGCTGACTTTGAAGAACGTCCAACTTGGATTCTCTCACAGATTCGGTACCTTCATGCATATCAACCAAAGTATCCCAAATTTCCTTGGCATTCTCAAGACGGCTGATTTTGTTGAATTCTTCGGGGCATAGGTAGTTGAAGAGAATGTCACATGCTTGAGTGTTGTATTGCAACATCTTCAATTCATCCGCGGTCGCTTCACGATCCGGTTCCTTTCCATCACCAAAGAATTCACCTTGCAAGCCAACATGAACAACAGCCCAAACGGCAGGGTTATGACCAAGAATATGCATTTTCATTTTGTGCTTCCAATTAGCAAAATTTGTGCCATCAAAGTATGGACCTTGTCGTGGTTTTGTCACGGCAGATGTCCTAGTGAAAGGACTTAGGTTCGACGCCATCGCTAAGGCGGTGAACTCGAAGGGGTTGATCGAAATCGAGAGACAAGGGTTACCCAGGTTCGGCCCCTCGGAAAGAGGTAAAAGCCTACGTCCTGCTTTGTGTTGTATTGATTGGATATCGATTACAAGGGAGAGAGTTCGCTTGACCTAGCTATTGATGAGTTGTTTCGCGTGTTAAGCCGCCCAGGTAACCCGCCTTTATATACACAGGTTGAGGCCCTGGGCTTACAAGAGTCCGGGTTGGGTCGTATATGATAACCGACCTTGCCTCTAACTACTCCTGCCTTGTCGGGCAAGCCGCCCCCGGCGTCTTACGCCACCGGGTCATACACTGTCTTCTCCCTCTGGGCCTTCAGGCCCACTGAGCAAGCTTCTTCCAAACCTTTACCGCTAACCCGCCAACCTCATGACCCGGCCCCACTTGGGCGGGTCTCACCACGGGGTTATATCCCCAACATTAGGCCCCAGATTGATTTGAACCGGTTCATGTCAATCTTCAAATCTTCTGGTTGGCGAATCTTGCATTCTCTGATAAGTCTTCATAACCCGCAAAAAATGGGTGTCGTCATCTCTGATCAATCTTCATGACCTGCCGTGACATCATCAGTAAAATCAAAAAGATTCCCCTGACGTCACAACGAATCTTTTTCATTAAAATGACCAGCCCGAGAATCGAGGCGCTTTCTTGGTCAATCGTCATAGTGTATCCTCGATTCCCGCACCAGACTATTGCTATCCCATCACATCCTCATAAATAGGCGCGGGGGGCCCATTACTTTCAGTTTCCCCCGCTGCCGTCTTCTTCTTCTTCCTCGCGACACCCGCACCGCCGAAGCTCGCCGTGCCGTCCGGACCTCGCCGTCGTCTCCAACATTGGCCGTTGTATTACCCTGAATACGTCCAGAGCTCTCCCGCGTTCGCCCGCATCATCAAGGTTCCATCGCCGCCCCTTGTCTAGATCTGTATTATGTTTACAAATTTCCCCCGAGTTCATCAGGTTTGTTCATGTTCATCACCGCCCATTGGTGCATTATTCGTAGATTCAGAGAAAGAACACTTCTTTAGGCTTTATAACATCGCCCCAATCGCGCGGTCATCCGCTCCATAGGTATGCCATGCTTGTTGTAGATCAGTAGCTCGCTGTAGTCCGCGTAGAAGCTGTCTGTTCTTCCGCTGGCTTTTCAGGTTTAGGAATATTTTTCTTTTATCTCGCCTGTAGATCTTGATTCAGTAGCTGTAGCTGTTGGAATCTGTTTCTCCAGACTTAGTAATTTTTCCAACACTCATTGGCAAGCTTGACCCGCCGTTGTACTGCCGGCTCACATGGTCATACTGCGGCCTGCTTCGGCGGCTCATAATTTTATACTGACCCGCCAAACACTGTCACCATTTTTAGAATCAAAACTGCCTCGGCCATAATACGTTTTAACCCGCCATATATTCATGCCCTTCCGCAGTCTTTTAAGCCGCCGCCATGTCTAAAGTCCCATCCACCTGCAACTGGGTGAGGTCTGGGGTAACCGAAGAATCACTCAAAGAGTTTATCACCATGGGAGTTCTGCCGGCTCAGGATGTCATCCACTGGCGGGTTCCGGGTAATGAAAACATTCCTAAGCCCGAGGATGGGGAAGTTGTTGTATTCACACACCATCTTCTCCGCGGTTTCCCCCCCCCCCCTGGTCTAAATTTTTCCGAGACGTCTTACACTCATTCAACTTGCACCCTCAAGACATCGGGCCCAATTCCGTCACCAACTTGTGTCAGTTCCAGACCCTCTGCGAAGCTTATTTGCAAGAAGAGTCGTCCGTTGACCTCTTCAAAGAATATTTCTACATCAACCGCCAAACTGAGATGGCAGATGGATTAAGTCTCGAGCTCGGAGGCATCACTCTTCAAAGATGGAGGGATGTACTCTTTCCAGCAGCAACTCTGCCAAGTCACCCCAAAGAATGGAACAAAACTTGGTTTTATTTCAAAGACACTTCACCAGAAGGGGAGAACCCACTGCCGGGCTACCGTCCTTACCGGCTCAGCACTGATACAGTGCTCCCAGACCGAATGTCTGTCGTAGAACGTGCTCAATATGGCCCAACCTTCTCAAAAATAAGGGCCCTGTTAGCCAACGGGTTAACATGTGTTGATCTGACCCACTGCTGGGTCTCTTGGAGGATTCCGCCGTTGAGCCGCCGCGGCACCTTAATGTGCCAATATACTGGCGAGGTGTTTGATCCTCAACCCTTCAACCAGACCCCCTTGACAGACCAGGATCTCAATACCATTGTCAAGTCTTTGCTTGGAGAATCCCAAGCCGCCTGTAGCAAGACGGGGTTAAACCCTTTTTACGTGCTTAACCCGGCTCCAGATGTAAGTCTTTCCATCTTAACCTTCATACATTCTTTCAATGATGTACTTCATGTATTTTATTAACCTTTCTGCCAATGCGCTTTATCAAATGCAGGCCGGCTCTCCCTTCTGGAACAAAAAGTTACCCGCTTCCTTCAAGAAGAAGAGCAAAGTCCCCAAGGCGACCAAAGTTAAGGCGCCAGCTCGTAAAAGGAAGCAGTCAACTGAAGAACTATTCGATCTAGATGACTCAGAGGTAGAACTTGACTCCCTTGGTCTTCTCTTTATGCAACTCTTTGACAATGATTACTCACAGGAGGAAGCAGAAACAAGCCATGATGATGTTGCAGAGGTAACCATTATCTCCTCTGACTCGGAATTTTTACCAGTAAAAAGAATACGGCGAGTCGTACGGAAGGTAAAATGTTCTCGCCCTTTTGCTCACTTGGATCCCAACTCTCTTTTGAAGAAGCAGCAAGAAGACAACATGCGTCAGACCCGGAGCACTGGCTCTGAAGATCTTTTATCCGGCTTACCGAATGATCCGGCTCCTCGGAAACGGCGCACCGAAGTACTTTCTTGCCTTGAATTTATCTCTTCTGTATGCTAATCTTGTGTTGCAACTTGTATTTGACAATGCTAACTTTCCAGGACTCGCCTCCTTCTTTCGGCAACTCCACCGCCTCAAAGTTGCCTCCCCTTATCATCAACCCGGGGTAAGTATTTTCATATCCCACTCCGTGTGTTAATAGTCTATCCTTGCTCATTGACGTGTAACTTCACCTTTGCTCACAGGGCTCAAGCCAAACGGAGGAAGGCAGGCGGGTCAACCGCCACTCTTGATATTCCAGAATCGGCATACCCGAAGCCTAACACCCCTGAAACTCATATTGAGCCGTCTGAGGCTGACAAAGATGCCCGTGAAAAGACTCCTCGGCATAATGAGCTGGCTGCTATGGATATTGAGGCTCCTGAGGCCCATCCAGGAACTGATCCTAAGCCGCCCAGCCCCCCGCCGACAGCTGAAGACGTGGCTCCTCATGAAGAAGTTACTGTTACCGGGGCGGCTTACAAATCTCCAGCTCCCTCTCATGTACTATCAAAACATACCAGTGAAGACGAGGCGGCTCCTTCTAAGGAAGAGAAGACTCAATTTGACCTTCCTAACTTAGAGAAACTTACAGCCGACGAGTTGCATTCTGGCTATCTGAGCCGTCTCGCTGCAAGCCGAGATATGGAGGCCAGCTTGGTTGGCATGATGAAGAAAAAATACGAGGTACTCCACTTCCCTTGCTTTTCCATATATATACTTATGTAGCCCCCAAGAGCCGGTTTACCTCCCAAAAAGGTCAGCCGGGTCTTCAATCACTTGCAATCTTTCGTAGAATCGCCGTGTAGTCCCCAAGGGTTGGGTCATTATGCAAGTAATGAGCCGACACTTAATCATGGTTTAAGAGCCAACTGTAGCCCCCAAGGGCCGGATCATTATGCCAATAATGACCCGGGACTTTTTATAAACCTGATCCTTAGATTTGTAGAGCAATGTGTAGCCCCCAAGGGTCGGGTTATCTTCATGAAGATGATCCGGGTCTCATGTGCCTTGTAATGTAAGAAAGAACTAAGACACATTAGCCCCCAAGTGTCAAGTATATTGCTTGCAATCTGCTTGGGACTTGTAATGACGCTGTCAAACTTCGCTGTCAAACTTCGAAAAAACTGGTATGAGCCGGACAGGTGGCTTAGAACTAACAGTCATGCCTTGTCATGACTTGTCCTATGCAGGAATCTTTGAATGCCGCTGAGTCGAACGTGTCAGACCTTAAAAAGAGTCTGGCACTGCAACAAGAAGTGTAGGACCGAAAGTATGTCTAGAGGGGGGGTGATTAGACTACTTGACCAAATAAAAGTTTTGCCTTTTCCCAAATTTTAGAGTTGGCAGTTTTAGCATTTCATGGCAAGTCAAGTACACCCTACACATGCATGTCTAAGAGTATAGCAGCGGAAAGTAACAACAAGCATGTATAGAAGGGATAGGGTAGGAGGATCAAACGCAATTGTAGACACGATGATTTTTCCCGTGGTTCCGATAGGTGGTGCTATCGTACATCCACGTTTATCGAGTCTTCAACCCACGGAGGGTAACGGTCGCGAGAGTCCACGAAGGGCTCCACCCATAAGGGTCCACGAAGTAGCAACCTTGACTATTCCATAACGGCTTCCGTCCACGAAGGACTAGCCTCACTATGGGTAGATCTTCACGAAGTAGGCGATCTCCTTGCCCTTACAAACTTCTTGGTTCACTCCACAACACGAAGTAGGAGGCTCCCAAGCGACACCTAACCAATCTAGGAGGCACCACCCTCCAAAAGGTAATAGGCTCGGTAATGACGATGAACTCCTTGCTCTTGTGCTTCAAGATGATAGACTCCTCAACACACAATCACTCTCTCATAGATTTGGCTTGGTAGAAGAGATGGGATTGGTGGAAAGCAACTTGGGGAGGCTAGAAATCAAGATCCATATGGTTGGAGTGGAAGATCTTGACCTCAACACAAGACTAGGTGGTTCTCTCTCAGAAAACTGGATGGGCAAGTATGGAATAGTTCTGAGTGCTTCTCTGTCGAGTAGGTGGTGGTGAAGGGGTATATATAGGCATCCCCAAAAATCCAACCGTTACACACAAAATGACCAACTCGGTGACACCGATGTGTTAATCTCGGTGGTACCGAAGTGACCAAAAGGTGGAAACTTTTGAATCTCGGTGAGACCGATATAAGAAACTCGGTTGCACCGATAAGGTGACCAACGGTCAGATTCCCAATCTCGGTGACGCCGATCCAACAATCTCGGTGGTACCGAAAATGTGAATTTGCATACCAGAGAGTTGGCAACCTAAACTCGGTGGCACCGGTATGGAATCGGTTGCACCGAAGTGGCTAGGGTTTGGCTGAGTCTGTTTGAGGTTTTGGAATCGGTGGCACCGGGATTGGAATGTTGGTTGCACCGATTTTGAGTGTTTGGCTTAGGACAGACTTTAGTGGGAGAGCTTGTGGATGTTTTTGGCGACTATCACTTGTGCACGCTTGAGCATATTGTTCACCAACAAAACCTTACCCCCTTTTAATAGTATTGGCTTTCCTATGGACTCAAAGTGATTTCTCACAAATATAAAATGTAGAGTCCTCTTGCTTGAATCTTTGCCAACCTATTTCCGTGCATCTTGGGGTATCTCCACAATCCTTTTGCCATCCCTATCATTGAACATTTCCTGAAATATACTTGGTAGAAACATTAGTTCAATGACTTATATGTTGTTATGAATTACCAAAACCACCAAGGGAGCAAATGTGCTTTCAATCTCCCCCTTTTTGGTAATTGATGACAACATATAGATCAAAGCTTCGACATATGATATAATCAATGAATATAATCGTCGCTTTGAGAAGTATGTGATAAGCAAGAGCTCCCCCTAAATTTGTGCATTATTTTGGATTTGCGTTTGAATGCAAATGCACAATCGATTAGGTACATGGGGCACTTCTTCCATGTCACATACAACTTGGTGGTGTGCGATAATAATAAGAGTGAACATCATAGCACAACACAATCAAGCAAAGATGAAAGATCATCTCACAAGCATTAAGATGATAGGAAATAGTAGCATCACACATAAAGCGTATGATCAAACAAGCAACCAAAAGATCAAATGTTTGTTGGGTTTGAAAAACGAGTAACAACCAAAACGCTCTCTCACTCGAAGCCTAAAGATCTATATACACTTCTCCCCCTTTGGCAACAAGTTACCAAAAAGTTCAAAGGCATATATCTAAGCGTTCTTGGGCTGATCTCCTCCGGTTGTTGATGAAGGAGTCGAGAGAACGGCATCGGTGAAGATCTCTGCAGATGTCGTGGATGGAGTTGGTGTGGCAGCTGGAGGAACTGGAGCTGATGGAGCAGGAGCTGAGGTGACAACAGCAGGAGCTGATGAAGAGGGCCTCAAGTCTTGAGCTGGCACAGTGGCTGGTCTGGCCTGAGTGGTAAACTGTGTGCCTGGCCTGAGAGGTGATCCATCCTCATCATCATCATCATCATCTGAAGAAGTCTGAGGAAGAGGCACTGAGTCAACTTCCTTCTTGAGCTCATTAACTGTCTTAGTCAGCCCATCCACCTTATCATTTAGGGTCTTGATCCTGTTCTCGAAGATCCTCACAAGACTGTTCTGGTTGTCCAGAATCCCCTTAATGTCATGCTTCATGCCTTGAACTGATGAGATCAAGAGATCCATTTGCTCATTCCTGGATCTGGGGACTTGAGCACTAGTGGCTCTAGCTGCCTCTGCTTCTGCCTGAGCTGCAGCTGATGTGGGATGTTCTGGGTCCATCACCACAACGTTGTCCTCGAGATCTGGCTATAGGGGCAAATGGGTCGATCTAGAGCAAAAATGTGCTTCTCCAACTTTGAATTGATAAGCATCTGGATATAGGGTGCATAACAGCAAGAGCGCTTCTGATCAGCGGCAACCCTCTTGACTGTCTCAACAATCAAGTCCATGACTCTGATCCTGGTGTGTCTGTCAAGGTGGATCAACATATTGATGGAGTAGCCTCGGATCATCTTGTCATCTCCTGACTTGGGCATCAAGGTATGCCTCAGAATGGTGTTCATGGTGCGGAGGCCAGCCTGAAGAAAGTAGATGGATCCTAGCCTATGAGACTTCACATTAGCAGCAGGGATCTCCTTATACATATTGGCCATAGCATTGTGGCTCTCCTTGGATTCTGAGTAGACATCCAAATCACCATCCTGTGCTTCTGGGACTCCTAAGATGGCAGCCAACTCCTCAACAGTAGATTCATACCTTGCACCTTCAGTCATTCATACAACTCTACCAACTCCATAGAAATGTGCAGTGGAGTAGAATTGCATGATCATCTCATCATTCCAAGCGGTGAACTCTCTGCCAACGAACTCATCTAATCCAATGCAGTGGAAATTGTCTTGGACACTTGGAAAGTATTCCTCATTATCCTTGATGAATTTCCAATCAACATACCGCATATCACTCATAGCTGGACTCTTGTCAAAGAGCACAGTCTCATAGAAATCCTGTTGCTCCTTGGTGTAGAATCTGTAGTCCACAGCTGTCTTCTTTCTCTGGGCATATGGGTCAGCAGCTCTCCATGCCCTCAAGCCAGAGTCCTTCCTGTTCTTCATATCCTCAGCGAGTGGATAACTGGCATTGTGTACTAGAAGGTGTGGCCTAAGCTTCATTAGGGTAGACATAGCATCCTCATCCTCAACTCTAGAGGTAGTTCCTTTGTTCTTCTCAGAAGCAGGAATTTGCCTGGACAATCTCTTGGGCTTCTCAGCAGCAGGCTTCTTTGCAGCAGACTTGGTACTCTTGGAAGTACCACTCTTGGGCATAGCATCAGACATCAGCTTCTTTTGCTTCTTCTTGGGAGGGGCTTTATCAACATGTTCTTCCTCCTCCTCAGCAGCAGCAGCAGCAGCAGCCTCCTCAGGGTCCTCAAACATGGAGGTCTGCCTGCTAACAGCATAAACAATTCTCTTCCTGGCACCCTTCTTCTCTCCTGCCTTCTTAGGCAATGACTTCTTCTTTGGAGGTGACTCAAGATGAAGAGCCATTCTTGTCCTAGCACCTTCACGAGGGGGCTCAACAGACATGGTAGCTCTAGCGCTCCCAGGTGCTCTCATAGCTGTAGAGCTAGCATATGTCTTGCCAACCACTTTCCTGGAAGAAGTAGCTACATTTGCAGCCTTCTTGGCAGCCTTCTCTTGCTTCTTAGCAAGAATCTCTTCTGGAACGAAGTCTAAATCCTCCTCATCTGAATTCAGCTTCTTCCTAGCCCTAGTGGCAGCCTTGGGCAATCCATGGGAACTGGGAGTGCCTGGATCTGAAGATGAACTAGACTCAGGACTAGTGCCTGAATCCAACTCAACACTTTGCTCTCTGAAGCTGTTCTCACTGTCCTCAGCTTCTGACATATCTGACCCTGTGAATAGAGTATAGAGGAGCAGAATAGAATGAGTCATCACAAAATAAGGCTGGTTTTTGAAAGTTTGAACAAAGGATTTTCAAAGTTTTGCATTCTGTCAGATACAAATCGATAAGGCCGAAGCAAAAAATTTGGTGACACCGAGACTGACTGTCCCATTAACAGAAACTTGGCACCCTTTTCGGTGAGACCGAAAAGGAGTGCTCGGTTTCACCGAGACAGTTCTCAGCAACACAGAAAGAAAAATCGGTGGTACCGATTTTCTTGATTCGGTTCTACTGAGTAGCATCGGGCGGAAGGCAAACCCTAGAAAATCAGTCATTCGCTAGGCTATAGGATTTTCTTGTGGATAGGAGGACGTGCAACAGGTGGCATATAGAGAAAAGCAGATCCAATGCGCAAGAATCAGAAGGGAGCGCAAAGGAGGACGAATCCGTACCCTAACTCGGTGGCGGATTCACTACGGCGGCGACAATGGAGAAGATTTCGTCGACGGCGGCGATTCCCAGCGGCGGAGGAGCGCAGGGAGACAAGGGCGACGACCAGGGGTCTCGAGGCGGCAACTTAGGGTTCTGAGGCGTGACGGTTTGAGGATGAATTTCAAAACGTCGGGGTCCACAGCATATATACCCATCACTGTCGGTGACGCCGATTCTAAATTTTCGGTGTCACCGAGTTTCTCAACTGTCAGTTGACAGGGAAACTCGGTGTAACCGAGAATATGGAATCAGTAGTACCAAGATAGAAAACCAGATCAACCCTAGGCATTCGGTGAGACCGAGAATGTGGGGTTGGTTCCACCGAGATGCACTTGGGAGGTTTTAACGGTCAGTCCTTGTCGATACGGAACTCCGAGTGCTCCACACACAGAGGGATCGAAAATTACTTGTTCAAATTTTGTGATGCAGCATGAATAGAGTATGAGGTGAGAAAGCATAGATAGCTAAAGAGTGGTCCTAGGCATTCTTGTCCAGCCAATTGGCAAAAGATAAAACAAAAGCCAAATAGCAACAATTGGATGTCCTCGAATGAGAAGATAAATGCAGACCAACATGCTCACACAATAAGATGTCAAATGAAATCATGACAAACATGCACAAACACACTAGCATCTAACAAGCACTTGGGCGATGACGAAGTCATCTATATATGAGCATTTGACTTAGGAGCCAAGTAAGAATACTTGATCATAGGTCATACTCATCATTTAAGCACAAGTGGGGTTACCACTTTTACATAAAGCATTTAATGTTGTCACATACTAAGAGATACTTTAGCTCAAGTCTTAGAGTAAAGCTCCCCCTAGATGTGACATCCCCCCATAAGAGGGACAAACTAACCTTGGGTTTTGTCGATGAAGACTTCATGTTGGTGAGGTAGTTGTGGATGCTCAAGGTTGATGAAGATCACCAAGAGTTGGGAGCATCCTTGTTGTTTCCTTACTCTTCTCACCTACATGGGTTAGTCCCAACACACAAGAGACGAATACAAAGATATCTATGGACATGGAGTGCAAAGCATGTGTTATGATGTCCATTGATTTGTTGATTACCTTGTCCCTTGCTTACCTTTGAGGGAATGTGTGACTCCTAGAACTATTGCATAGAGTTGATGTTGATTGCAAATAATTCTTGCCAATAATGAATGTGAGTGAATTTCATTGGCGGAGTCACCCCTCAAGAGCTTACTAGTTCTTCTTCTTGGGGACCCAGATCAAGTTGATGGGGATCCTTGGTGTTGAAGTAGCCTTTGTAGAAGTTGAGCTTGACGTAGCCTTGGGAACCCACTCCACCATAGCTAGGGATTCACCTTCATATGAGTCAATATCCTCTTGAAGCTTGTTCTTGCCCTTAAGCTTGTGGTCTTGTGGTGGAAGGTCATCTTGAGTGCTTGTCCCCTTGGGATGAGTATTTTCATACTTCTCCTTTTGAGGAACAAACTTGGGCTCGGGATATTGACCTTCTTCCCATTCAACTCCATTTGCGTTGAAGTAGCCAACACCACGATTCTTCCGGTAGCCTCCGTGCTTGCGTACAATTTCCTCAAATTGCTTACACCCGGCAAGACTCTTGTAGATACCTTTTTCTATAATTCCTTTCAATAAAGCATTTTCTTGCTCAAGTGTAACTTGGCTAAGAGAATCATCATTAGTGGAATCAATAGAACTACTAGGAGCAACATCATTAGGTTTAGCATTTTTATTGTTGCTACTAGATGAAGAACCTTTCTTGCATTTGTTACTAGTTTGTTTAGATTTAACTTGTGGCATGAAAGTAGACAAGAGTAGTCGTTTGGCTAGATAAGATGAAGTCTTCTTTCGGAGATCATCATTCATAGCTTTTAGAAACTCATGCTCTTGCTCCAAGTTGAGCTTCTCGAAGCGTAGCTTCTCATGAGTTCTCACAAGCTCTCTATGATCTTCGAGAGTAGATTCATGAGCTAACTTAAGAGTGTTTAGTTCTTTAGTTAGTTCTTCTATTTTCACCTTATCATCATCAATTGACTTATCTTGACTAGCATGAGAATTATCAAGTTCATTTTGATCAACATCACTAGTTTTATCACAAAGCAAGTCATCATCACAAAGCAAATCATCTTCATCACTATCAAAATCAAGATACTCGGGGTGTGATACCTTGGGGCCTTTAGCCATGAAGCAACTTCCACTCCCTTCGTTTGGTGAATCAAATAGATCATAGGAGTTGGTAGTCACTAGAGCAATTCCGGCAACACCATCATCTTGACTATAGTCGGAGTCGGAGTGATAGCTTCTCTCGGAGTTGTTGTCGGAGTCGGAGCCGGAAACCCATTCACCAACATGAGCTTGATGTTTCCTTCTTGTGTAGCTCTTGGTGTACTTGTCCTTTTTCTCCGAATCTCTACTTCTCCTTGAGTGTCTTCGTTCATAACGATCATCTCTACTCCTTCTCTCTCTTTGAGGTGATTCATTTCTTGAGCTTCGTCTTCGAGGTGACTCTTCTCTTCGTTTGTAGGGAGCCGTGCACTCATTGGAGTAGTGTCCGGGCTTCCCACAATTGTAGCAATTGCGGTCACGACTTGACGAACGCTTCTCATCATATCTTGAGTTGGAGCTTCTTTCTTTGCCTCTATTCTTGTAGAATTTGTTGAATTTCTTGACCATGAGACTTATCTCTTCATTGGTGACAAGGTTGTTGCTTGAAGTTGCGGGAGCATCACTTGTGGCTTTGTAAGCTACGCTAGACTTGTGATGAAGCTCTTCCTTGTCTTTGAGTGTCATCTCATGAGCAACAATCCTTCCAATGACTTCCGTAGGCTTGAGATCTTTGTAGTTGGGCATCATTTGGATCAATGTGCACACGGTGTCGTATCTCTCATCCAAAGCTCTAAGTATCTTCTTGATGATGAATTTGTCGGTCATTTCTTCGCTTCCTAAGCCGGCAATCTCATTTGTGATGAGAGCTAGCCTAGAGTACATCTCTGCGACTCCTTCACCATCCTTCATCTTGAACTTGTCAAGCTGGCCCTGAAGAACATCTAGCTTGGATTCTCTCACGGAATCGGTTCCTTCGTGCATATCAACCAAAGTATCCCATATCTCTTTTGCATTCTCAAGACGGCTGATTTTGTTGAATTCTTCGGGGCATAAGCAGTTGAAGAGAATGTCACATGCTTGAGCATTGTATTGCAACATCTTCAACTCATCCGCGGTCGCTTCACGATCCGGTTCCTTTCCATCTGAAAATAATTCACCTTGCAAGCCAACACGAACAACAGCCCAAACGGCGGGGTTATGACCAAGAATATGCATTTTCATTTTGTGCTTCCAACTAGCAAAATTAGTGCCATCAAAGTACGGACCTCTACGGTGATAACTTCCCTCACTAGACGCCATACTCTCCTAGGTTGTGAGACCAATGCAATGGAGACCAAAGCTCTGATACCACTTGTAGGACCGAAAGTATGTCTAGAGGGGGGTGATTATACTACTTGACCAAATAAAAGTTTTGCCTTTTCCCAAATTTTAGAGTTGGCAGTTTTAGCATTTCATGGCAAGTCAAGTACACCCTACACATGCATGTCTAAGAGTATAGCAGCGGAAAGTAACAACAAGCATGTATAGAAGGGATAGGGTAGGAGGATCAAACGCAATTGTAGACACGATGATTTTTCCCATGGTTCCGATAGGTGGTGCTATCGTACATCCACTTTTATCGAGTCTTCAACCCACGGAGGGTAACGGTCGCGAGAGTCCACGGAGGGCTCCACCCATAAGGGTCCACGAAGTAGCAACCTTGACTATTCCATAACGGCTTCCGTCCACGAAGGACTAGCCTCACTATGGGTAGATCTTCACGAAGTAGGCGATCTCCTTGCCCTTGCAAACTTCTTGGTTCACTCCACAACACGAAGTAGGAGGCTCCCAAGCGACACCTAACCAATCTAGGAGGCACCACCCTCCAAAAGGTAATAGGCTCGGTAATGACGATGAACTCCTTGCTCTTGTGCTTCAAGATGATAGACTCCTCAACACACAATCACTCTCTCACAGATTTGGCTTGGTAGAAGAGATGGGATTGGTGGAAAGCAACTTGGGGAGGCTAGAAATCAAGATCCATATGGTTGGAGTGGAAGATCTTGACCTCAACACAAGACTAGGTGGTTCTCTCTCAGAAAACTAGATGGGCAAGTATGGAATAGTTCTGAGTGCTTCTTTGTCGAGTAGGTGGTGGTGAAGGGGTATATATAGGCATCCCCAAAAATCCAACCGTTACACACAAAATGACCAACTCGGTGACACCGATGTGTTAATCTCGGTGGTACCGAAGTGACCAAAAGGTGGCAACTTTTGAATCTCGGTGAGACCGATATAAGAAACTCGGTTGCACCGATAAGGTGACCAACGGTCAGATTCCCAATCTCGGTGACGCCGATCCAACAATATCGGTGGTACCGAAAATGTGAATTTGCATACCAGAGAGTTGGCAACCTAAACTCGGTGGCACCGGTATGGAATCGGTTGCACCGAAGTGGCTAGGGTTTGGCTGAGTCTGTCTGAGGTTTTGGAATCGGTGGCACCGGGATTGGAATGTTGGTTGCACCGATTTTGAGTGTTTGGCTTAGGACAGACTTTAGTGGGAGAGCTTGTGGATGTTTTTGGCGACTATCACTTGTGCACGCTTGAGCATATTGTTCACCAACAAAACCTTACCCCCTTTTAATAGTATTGGCTTTCCTATGGACTCAAAGTGATTTCTCACAAATATAAAATGTAGAGTCCTCTTGCTTGAATCTTTGCCAACCTATTTCCTTGCATCTTGGGGTATCTCCACAATCTCCTCAATCCTTTTGCCATCCCTATCATTGAACATTTCCTGAAATATACTTGGTAGAAACATTAGTTCAATGACTTATATGTTGTTATGAATTACCAAAACCACCAAGGGAGCAAATGTGCTTTCAAGAAGGCCGAGCGGAAGCCGACGCCAAGTACCAGATCGCCTTGATTGAGCTGGATGTAATCAAGGCTGAGCTCAAAACACTCAAGAAATCTGCTGAAACGAGCCAAGCTGCCCTGACCAAATGTCCAGAAGACGCAGAAAACCGGCTTAAAACGGTGACCAAGGAGCTTAGCAATCTGAAAGGCCATATATCCCGTATGGTTGGAGCCGTCTTTGGTAAGTGTTGTTTAACCATCAATATTCATTGCAAGAGGATTTTCGAGAATTCTTCCAGGCGGCTTATAAGATTTAACTTGCTTGCAGGTGAACGAAGTCGTCAACTTTCAGATGACAGTCTGTTGAAGCTGAAGGCTTTATACTCACTGTCTGAACAGTTGTATGCCGGCTCTCTTTGTACCATTAAAGATGTTATGACTAAGCGGGGCGTTCCAAAATTTATGAAGGGCGTGCTAGAAGTCCTTTCCACCATCCCAAATCAGATAGAAGAGCTGAAGAGATCAGCCGCCCGTAAGGGCGCAATGGCTGCTTTGAGCTGGTCACTGGCTTATGCCCTCGAGCTAAACCCGGCCGAGATGATGGATGGTTTTCCTCAGCTGAAAGACGACGGCTCGGAGTTCACTCAAGAGGATTATGCCCATTGCATGAAGGCATCCCGAGTCTTGGCAAGCCGGCTGGCCGAAGAAGCTGATCTATCGTCATATCAGGCGGCTTACTCTAAGGACAGTAAGCGAGTTCGAGGGCCCACCTTTGAAGCCAAAAGCTTGATTCCTCAACGCCGTAAGCACCTATTTGCCCCTGATGTTGACCCATCTCCCATCATGCATGATGAAGCCAAATTTGAGGCCTTAACAAACTGCAACTGGGATGTGGACAACCTTCAGATCTGGGAAAACGAAGACCCGGCGCAGGATGACCCGGCGCAGAGTTAAACAAAGAGTTTACTTCAGATGAGGTTAACCCGGCCTTGTTGACATGCCAGGTTGTACTTTGCTGCAAAAACTTGAGTCCGTAGATTTTGGGCTCCTTGATAGCCTTGTAATAGCAGTAGAAAACACTTGATCGCCTGTTCTCGTGCCTTCGTGCACTTGTTAAACTTCTTTCAGTCCATACACCGGCGACTTAGCATAATTGTCTTGACATATAATCGTCTGACTGCCTTGACTCGCCCGGCGGGTTATATTCCATGAGTAATGCCAAGCCGGAGTTACTCGAAAGACTTAGAATCTTATCATGATAAATACCTACAAAAACAAGTAATTTACATATCTCTTGCCCTATACGCCGGCTTTAAAGGCACAGCAGGACAAGATAGTTCTTATTTTTGTAAAAAAAATTGTATTACTTCTGAAGAAGCTAAGCATAAAAGCCTGAAAACCTCGTAAGCCGGCTCTCACGTGACATAAATCCGTCGTTTAAACTTTAGCAAGTTCAGGATCTTTGAAAGATTGACATTGCTAAGAGTACGAACGGGCCACATAGCGGAGAGACTATAGCAGACAAGGTGAGTTTATCCTAGCTCACTGTAAGCCGGCTCTCTCGTGAAAAAAGCCACCGTTTAAACCTTGACAAGTTCAAGGTCTTTGTGCGAGATTGACTATGAAAGTTCAGGGTCTCTAAGCAAGATTGACTGTCAAGAGTTCGGCGGGTCACATGGCAGAGTAGCAAGTTGCAAATAGGCAGGTTTAACTCGAACATGGCATGTAAAGCCTGGCCAAGAGGGTATGAAAGCTAAACCCAGAGGGTTGGAAGCCCCCAAGTGACCTGATGAAGGATCAACTCCTTTGCACAAAATTCATGGCATATAAAGCCTGGCCAAGAGGGTATGAAAGCTAAACCCAGCGGGTTGGAAGCCCCCAAGTGACCTGATGAAGGATCAACTCCTTTGCACGAGACTCAGTGCAGAAAAAATGGCAGAAGCCCCTAATCATGGGGATGCCAACTTTATTAAATCATAAAAGATGGTATATACAATGACAGGAATATGTACATTGATGAGAGCCGGACTGGCGGCTTAAGTATAGTATGGCCGAAGGTGAGCAATATTCCACGGCCTTTTAGTCTCTTCACCAGAAGTGCGTGACTTGTCACCCTCCCGTATATCAATGAGATAATAGGAGCCATTGTTGAGATTTCTGCTGATCACAAACGGTCCTTCCCAAGGAGGTGATAACTTGTGCATATCTGACTGGTCTTCAATCAACCGGAGTACTAAGTCGCCTTCTTGGAACGTCCGGGTCTTGACCCTGCGGCTATGATAGCGACGCATGTCTTGCTGGTAAATCGCGGACCGAGCTGCTGCAAGATCCCGTTCTTCGTCTAAGGCATCCAAAGCATCCTGACGCGCCATCTCATTATCAGCTTCCACGTAAGCCGCCACTCTGGGCGAGTCATGACGAATATCACTGGGCAGAACAGCTTCCGCGCCATAAACCATGAAGAAAGGCGTATAGCCTGTTGATCTGTTGGGGGTGGTTCTTATGCTCCAAAGAACTGAAGGTAACTCCTCCACCCAACAACCCGGCGTGCGCTCCAAAGGAACCATAAGCCGGGGTTTTATCCGTTTCAAAATTTCCTGGTTAGCACGCTCTGCTTGACCATTAGACTGTGGGTGAGCCACAGAAGATACATCGAGGCAGATATGCTCACTATCGCAGAACTCCTTCATAGCCCCCTTGGACAGGTTTGTGCCATTGTTAGTGATGATACTATGAGGATAACCAAAATGAAAGATCAGCTTTTTGAGGAATTGAACTGCTGGTGCCGCATCACACTTGCTGACCGGCTCAGCTTCAACCCATTTAGTAAACTTGTCAACTGCCACCAAGAGGTGGGTCTTCTTGTCCTTAGACCTCTTAAAAGGTCCCACCATATCAAGCCCCCAGACTGCAAACGGCCAGGTGATTGGAATCATCCGTAACTCTTGAGCCAGCACATGGGCACGTCGCCCAAATTTCTGGCACCCGCCGCATTTACTGACCAGGTACTCTGCATCTTTATGAGCTGTTAACCAGTAGAAACCATGTCGAAAAGCCTTGGCAACCAAAGATTTTGACCCGGCATGATGACCACAATCGTCGGCATGTATTTCCTGCAGAATTTCACGGCCCTCGTCAGGAGAAACACATCGTTGAAAAACGCCAGTCACGCTGTGCCTGTGTAACTCGCCATTGACAATAGTCGTGGACTTGGACTGCCTTATGATCTGCCGTGCCAGAGTCTCGTCTTGAGGTAACTCGCCGCGGGTCAGGTACGCCATATAAGGTAATGTCCAATCAGGGATTGCGCGGAGAGCCGCCACCAAATGTCCTTTCGGGTCAGGTATAGCCAGATCCTCCTCCGATGGTAATTTAACCGACGGGTGATACAATACGTCCAAGATCACATTAGGCGGCACCGGCTTACGCTGAGAATCCAGTCTTGACAACGCGTCAGCTGCCTCATTCCTCCGTCGATCAATATGATCCACCTGATAGCCCTTGACGTGGCCAGTGATAACATCAACCGCCTGGCGATAAGCCGCCATGCGAGGGTCTTTAGAGTCCCACGTGCCAGAGACTTGGTGAGCCACCAGGTCTGAGTCGCCAAGACATCTAACCCGGCTCAAATTCATCTCCTTGGCCACACGGAGCCCATGAAGCAAAGCCTCATATTTAGCTGCATTGTTAGTACAAGGAAACATTAACCTCAAAACATAACAGAACTTGTCACCTCGCGGGGAAGTTAGAACAACTCCAGCCCCCGAGCCTTCCAATTGCCTGGACCCATCAAAATGAATCGTCCAATATGTATTGTCCGGCTTCTCTTCTGGTGCTTGACACTCTATCCAGTCATTGATGAAGTCCACCAGGGCTTGAGATTTGACAGCCGTCCGGGGCACATATTTCAGATTAAGAGGCCCAAGCTCAATTGCCCACTTAGCAATCCTGCCAGTAGCTTCTTTGTTTTGAATAATATCTCCCAAAGGAGCAGAACTGATCATTGTGATCGGATGCCCAAGGAAATAATGCTTCAGCTTGCGATTGGCCATAAATACACCGAACACCAGCTTTTGCCAATGTGGATATCTCTGCTTGGACTCCGTCAAGACCTCACTGACATAGTAAACCGGCCGTTGAACTGGGTACTCCTTACCCGGCTCCTTGCGCTCCACCACAACTGCAGCACTGACAGCTCTGTTATTACCCGCAACATACAAGAGCAAAGGCTCCTTTTCCGCCAGAGCAGCCAAGACGGGCGGCTCAGCCAACTGCTTCTTGAGCACCTCAAACGCCTCATTAGCCGCATCACTCCAGACGAAGTCATCTGTCTTCTTCATCATCTGATATAGAGGAATAGCCTTCTCACCCAGGCGGCTTATGAAACGGCTCAGTGCGGCGATACGACCCGCCAAGCGCTGAACGTCATTAATACACGCCGGCTTAGACAAAGAAGTGATGGCCTTTATCTTATCCGGGTTAGCCTCAATACCGCGCTCGGAGACCAGGAACCCCAAGAGCTTGCCTGCAGGTACACCACAGACACACTTTGCCGGGTTAAGCATCATTTTGTAAACCCACAGATTATCAAAAGTTTCCTTTAAATCAGCCAACAGAGTCTCCTTCTTCCTGGACTTGACCACAATATCATCCACATAAGCATGAACATTGCGCCCAATTTGACCGTGAAGACAGTTCTGCACACAACGCTGATAAGTCGCCTGAGCGCTCTTGAGCCCGAAAGGCATAGACACATAGCAGAAAGCTCCAAAAGGCGTAATGAAAGACGTCTTCTCTTGGTCTTTGACTGCCATCTTGATCTGATGATAACCCGAATAAGCATCCAGGAAACATAAACTCTCACAACCCGTCGTTGCATCAATGATCTGGTCGATACGGGGAAGAGCAAATGGATCAACCGGACACGCCTTGTTGAGATCGGTGTAATCCACACACATGCGCCACGTGCCGTTCTTCTTGAGTACCAACACCGGGTTAGCTAACCACTCCGGATGAAAAACTTCGACGATAAACCCTGCAGTTAAGAGCCGGGCTACCTCTTCTCCAATAGCATTATGCCTCTCCTCATTGAAACGACGGAGGAACTGCTTGACTGGCTTAAACTTGGGATCCACATTAAGGTGGTGCTCAGCGAATTCTCTCGGTACACCCGGCATGTCAGAAGGTTTCCATGCAAAGATGTCCCGATTCTCACGGATGAATTCGATGAGCACGCTTTCCTATTTGGGATCCATATTGGCCCCAATAGTGAACTGCTGCGATGAGTCACCAGGAGTGAAATCCACCAGCTTGGTATCTTCTGCCACAAACTTCAGGGGTGGTTCAGATTCCGTGTTGGGCTTCTTCAACGGGGTCATATCTGACGGGTCAACATTCTCCTTATAAAACTTAAGCTCTGCCTCAGCACAACTTGACTCTGCGTACGCCGCATCGCCTTCCCTGCACTCAAGAGCAATTTTCCGATCACCATGCACTGTAATCGTTCCGTTTAATCCGGGCATCTTGAGCTGCAAGTAAACATAACAAGGTCTAGCCATGAACTTGGCGTAAGCCGGCCGCCCAAACAAAGCGTGGTACGGGCTCTTGATCTTGACCACCTCGAACCATAAGGTCTCCACCCTATAGTTAAACTCATCACCAAAAGCTACTTCCATGGAAATTTTTCCGACTAGGTAAGCCGATTTTCCGGGCACCACACCGTGAAAAACTGTTGAAGATGGTTTAAGATCCTTGTCAAGCAAGTTCATCCGGCGGAACGTGTCATAATACAGGATGTTGATGCTGCTGCCACCATCCATAAGCACCTTGGTGAACACGTAGCCTCCGACTTGGGGGGCCACTACCAAGGCCAACTACCCCGGGTTATCCACACGCGGCGGGTGATCCTCCCTGCTCCAAGTTATGTCATACTCAGACCACTTCAAGTACTGCGGGAGAGCCGGCATGACCGCACTAACCGCCCGCTTGCGCACCTTTTGATCCCGCTTGTGAAGGCTTGTCGTAAAGACATGATATTGGCCCCCGTTAAGCTGCTTTGGGTTACTCTGATACCCGGACTGGTTATTTTGTTGCTGACCTCCATTGCCAGACTGTTGATTATGACCTCCATGGTTTCCCTGGCCTTGATAGCCAGAACCTGAGCCGCCCGCCCCAAAGCCGGACCCAGGAGAGCCGGATCCTGAACCGCCGGACAGTCCATTGCCGCCACCCTCATGCTGGTTAATGCTGTAATTCTGGAACTCCCGCATGACCCAACAATCCTTCAAGGCATGAGTGGATGGTTTATCGGGAATGCTATGTTTTGGGCAGGGGGCATTCAACATCGCTTCCATATTGAAAGGCTTAGACTTGCCGAAAGGCGGTTTACCATTGCCCTTACCATGGTTGTTCCCAGCACTAGTGTTGGCCACCAGGTCTGACCCGCTGTCCGGGTGCTTCCGCTTTCCACCGTTGCCATTATTATTATTTCCTCCCCCGTTCTGCTGCTGACTCTTGCCGTTGTTATTCTTCTTGCCCTTAGCTGATTTCTCATCATCAGATCTAGGGTCCTTCATGCTGTCAGAGTCTGCATACTTGGTGAGAGCCGCCATGAGCTCCCCCATATCCTGGCATGAACGCTTGAGCCGTCCAAGCTTCTGCTTGAGGGACAAAAAGTGGCAATTCTTCTCCAGAATTAGAACCGCCTGAGCCGCCGTGATATTATCAGAGGAGTGGATAATGGTTGAGACCCGCCGGACCCAATGATGGGCCGACTCGTCCTCCCGCTGCACACAATGATCCAAGTCCACGATTGTCATGGGCTGCTTGCATGTTCCTTGAATTTTTTTTGATGAATTTCGCCTTCAACTCGGCCCAGGAATTAATGGTATTAGGTGGCAAACCCTTCAACCACGTGCGAGCCGGCCCTTCCAGCATCATGATAAAATACTTGGCACAGATTGCATCACTGACGTCTAACATCTCCATGGCTAGCTCGTAACTCTCGATCCAAGCTTCCGGAGGCAGATCGGCAGTATAATTTGGCACCTTGCGGGGACCCTAGAAATCCTTCGGCAGGCGTTCGTTTCATAAAGCCGGCACTAAGCACGGAACTCCCACAGCCCTGGAGGTTACTCTGGCTCCTACTGAGACAGAAGGTGCTACTGTGGGCTCTTGGTAAGCCGCCGCAGCTACCGCTGCCGCCGCCTCTCGCTGCGCTCTCGCACGGTCAACCAGCGCATGGGCATCAACAGCAGGCGGGCCATCCCGTGCCGGGTTCCGACGTCGCTCACTGCTAGAAATCGCAGGCGACTCTATACGCCGACTGTAACTGCGGCTTGGGATAGGGGTCGAGTGCACGCGGCTCCGGCTGTAAGCATACTTCTCCTGTTGCGCCACCGCCGTCTGCAAATATCCAATGGCGTTCCACACTTCTTCCGCAAAATGCGTTCCATCCGGGATGGGGAGCGTGCCAAGTTTGACTGCCACTGCCACCATGTTCTCCGCCGGGTTAGAAAAATGACCGGGCGGTGTCGGAAAAGGCTGCGGCGGGGTCTGATTCCTGCGGGGCGGGTCTGGCTGTGACACCCTGGGTTTAGGCTACAGTGATCATTGTAATTAAGCTACAGTAATGACCATGAACAGTGCCTAACCATTTTGCTAAGTGGAGCTTGATCAAGTTGAAGTTCAAATTCCAGTTCAAATTTCAATTCAAATGCCCTAGGATTTTATGTGATAAAAATAAATCCTCAAACAACATAAGTAAAATGTTGCATATTTGTGACAAATCATAAAACAAATATTGTTGAGGAAAACAACATCACCAAGCTTCTGGTGTGGACCCCACCATCAATAACAGTACCTAAAAGCATTTTAAAAGTGCTCTAAATTGCATTGGAAAATGAAAACAATTTCTAAAAATGCTCAAAGTGGATGTGGCCCTCCAAAATATTGCAAGGTATTTATTGGAACCAGTGGCACATTTTTGCAATAAAGAAAATGGTCTAAAATAAATAAAACAGAAAGGATTAAAAGAAAATATAAATACCAGAAAAGAAAAAGGGCCACAGAGGCTTACCTGGCCACTGGGCCAAAGCCACAGTGCGGCCCAGCCCACCAGGGCCTCCCCCTACCTGCTCCCACCGCCGTGTCGCCCGCGCCATGGCCGCGCTCGCCCTCTGCCGCTCGCCGCTCGCCACCGCGACGAGGGCAGGTGAGCGAGGGGATAAGGGCGCCCCTCCCTCGGGCTTCTGGACGCCCACGCCATTCCCCCATCCTCTCGCTCCCTCGTGCCCTCTTCCCCCTCCAGATCTGCCGCGCCCGAGCGCCACCGCCGCCATGGTTCCGGCGTAGCGCGGCCACCGCCTCCCGTTCGCCTCCCCGTCGCGTCCACGAGCTCCGCCTCGCCCTCCTTGTCCTCCTCGACCCCAAGCCCGCGCCCCAGGAGCTCTGCTTCGCCGTCGGTGCTCGTCTCCCTCCTCGGATCGCCGCCGCTCGCCGTCGTCGATTCCGTCGCCGTCACGCCCTCCCCGAGCCCATTTTGAACTCCCGCGGTGAGCTCCTGCTACCTCCCCCTCTCCTCCTCGTGACGAGCCGATGCTCCTGGCGCTAGTTTCCACCGGAGCCCGAACGCGCCGCCGCCTGACCTCGTCGCCGGCGCCTCTCCGGTGACCATTTTGTCCACCCACCGCCACCGTTCGACTCCGCTCGTTGCGTAGGCTCGAGTAGCGCCCGTAGTTAGCTCGAAAGCGCCCCCGTTCGCCGTTTGCCATCGGAGCCTGAAGCTCTGCTCCGCCGCCGGTGACGTAGCGCTCGCTACGGCCCACCGTTGCTCGCCCCGATGCCTGGAATGGATCGGCGGCTCGTCCAGCTTTCGAACGCGACCGGCCGCGCGCCAAATGACCCACCGTGGTGCATTTCCGAGCTCGCCGGAGCTTTCGGCTGCGTCCGACGCTCGCCGGCGACGCTCCGGCGCCGGCCACCGACGTGGCACACCTGGGGTCCACCCCTGGGTCACTGCCAGTGGGGCCCCTGGCCCCAGTTGACTGGGTTGACCCAGTCAACTGGGCTGACTGGGTTGACCAGTCACTGACTGGTGGGACCCCATGCCCATGTGAGTATGACAGGTGGGTCCCCCATGTCAGTTGCCTAATTAACAGATTAGGATAATTGAAATAATTAGTTTAACACTAAATAGACACTCACATGTGGGGCCCTCCCCTAATTAACTCTGTTTAGTTTAGCTTAATAAACTGAAATAGACCAGAGTCTATGACAGGTGGGGCCCACTGGTCAGGTTTGACCTGGCCAGCCCCCTGTTGACTGCTGACGCAATGCTGACCTCATGCTGACATCAGCATTCACTGTTTTGGATAATGTTGATTTAATAAATAGAATTAATTCCAGAAATTGTTTAAAACTTTGAAAATCATAGAAAATAATCTGTAGCTCAGATCAAAAAACTTTATACATGAAAGTTGATCAGAAAAATCCCACGAATCCAAATATGCCATCCATTCATCTGTCACATGCTCCTAGCATGATGAACATGGAACTTTCCCCTCCGATTCGTCTGTTCGATAAATCCACAGACCCGGGAAATATCGTCAGATATTCTCCCGCTTCGTCTGCAACGCGTAGTACTACGTTAGTGCATGCCTAGCTCTGCATATTGCCATGACATGCATCGTGATTGCATCTGTGCTTTTATATTTATTCTTTCTTCCCCCTCTTCTCTCCGGTAGACCCCGAGGCTGACGGTGCTGCCGGATACGATTACACCGTTGACGTTCAGCCTTTTGCCGTAGAGCAGCAAGGCAAGCAAAACCCCCTTGAGCATTCCGATATCACCCATCTCTCTCCCTCTTATGCTTGCATTAGATTTTTGCTACTGTATTAGTTAGCTCCTATTCTGATGCATAGCCTGTTTTTGATGAACTGCTACTACACCTGTTATCATATCAACTGCCTAGAATAGGTTGATCAGTGAACCCCTGAGACCCCCCCTTAGTCCCAGTTGCCCCCTGCTTTCATCGACGACACCGAGGACTTGAAGATAGAAGACTCAGTCGTCATGACTGACAAGCCATTACCGACACATCACCACACACCCCTTTAGTATGGCACTGCAGAGCTACTACCGAGTGCCGAGGGTGATACCTCACTTAGCACTCCCGGTGTTAATTCTGTAGTGTAGTTATCGGTCATGGGTATCGAGGGTGATTCCTCCTTCCCATTTCTCGATAGCGACTCTTGCCTTACTCATACCTCGAGTGGGATCCAACGAGGGTGATTCCTCGGATTTCCACTTGGTGTATATACACACAGTTACTATGATCGGGTTACTGAAACATGTTGAAGACGGGTCAGCCCCAAGGGTACCCGCGAGAGTGATATGTGGTGGGGTGCGCCGGTAAGGCACCCGAGTGTTATTGGCGGGGCGACGGACTACATTTCATGTTTCGCGCTTGCCCCGCACCAATAAGATGCTAATGGGTTGGGTACTTGATCTGAGTTAGGTCGTTGGCCTTAATACGCACTAACCTTCACATGGGGAAGTTATGGGCACTCAGCGTCGTTGTATCAGCCGAAGCTCTTCGGACGTCAGCAATGGAGCGGCGCGCGACGGATTGGACTGGACGGTGCAGCTCTTGGACTGGAGTGTACTAGGTCTGTTTCCGGCCGCGTTCGCATCGTGCAGGAGTGCAAGGGCAAGTGGGCCCACGAACCTGCGCACTTAGGATTTAGACCGGCGGGCTGGCCTCTTCGTTGAGCCTAGGTGGGGCGACGACGTGCTGATATCCCGAGGCCGGGCATGACCCAGGATAGTGTGTCCGGCCGGAGGTGACTCAGGCATGTTGGGGAATATGTGGTGCACCCCTGCAGGGATGAAATATCTATTCGAATAGCCGTGTCCACGGTAACAGGACGACTTGGAGATGTGCCATGACCTTATACAACTATAATTGTAATTTAATTTAAAATGAATTGTGGCTCCGGGATTGCTTCCTCGCAGGGAGTCGAGGAAGGATCTCTGGGCGTGTTTACTTAATTAAAATTGCTACAACAATATGACTATATATGAGTTGCAGGTCTGCTCTCTTCTAATGCTGCAAGATGCTGAAGATGCTAGTCTTCGATAGGACTAGGCCTTCTCCCTATTCTTGCTTTCTGCAGTCAGTCCAGATATAACCCCTTCATTGAGAATGATGCATACTAGTATAGTTCTGATGTCAGTCTTGCGAGTACTTTGGATGAGTACTCACGCTGCTTTGCTTTTCTCTTTCCCCCTCGATATGATACTGCGTTCAGTCGATGGAGCCCAGGAGATGGAGTACGCCGGAGATGACTACTACACCGCCGATGGAGCCTACTACTACGTGGAGACCGCCGATGCTCAGGAGTAGTTAGGAGGTTCCCAGGCAGGAGGCCTCGCCTCTTTCGATCTGTGCTTGTGTTTGTGCTAGCCTTCTTAAGGCAAAACTTGTCTAACTTATGTCTGTACTCAGATATATCTGCTTCCACTGTCTCGTGTTTATGTCGAGCTTTGTATTCGAGCCCTCGAGGCCCCTGGCTTGTAATATGAAGCTGTATGACTTTATATTCGTGTCTTTTGTTGTGTTGTGATATCAATCAGTGAGTCCCTAATCTTGGTCGTACGCATTGTGTGCATGATTAGCGTACGGACAAGAATGGGGGCGTCACAAGTTGGTATCAGAGCCGACTGCCTGTAGGTAGCCCCCTTTCCAACTCCTTGGCCAAAGTCGAGTCTAGTCATTGAAAAACTTTTACTAACACTGATGCTATGGCTTACGGGCCCACATCTCAATCGGGTGGTATTAGGATCTTTTATTCCTCGTCTATACTCTGGGTTCTGATCTCTCTTCTCTTTTGGGTTAAAGATTTTGCTAAATCTAACATTAGGTTCTCGTGATCACATCCAACGGAGAATTGTTTCGTCGAAAATTGTCTACTTTGAAGTTATGATGCACACACTGTCATTTGATATCTTGAATCTCCTTGTTACAGATGCGTCCCGATAGGCAGATCGTTCGTCTGACCTACGCGCACGATACGACTGGGTTCCCGGCCATTCTGGTCGACCTCTTGAAGAAGTTGGGATATCGCTGGTACCCCGAGTACACTGTGTATGAGGACTACCGCGAGTTCAACCAGGAACAGTATGAGGCTGTGATGGTTATCTGGGATCGACAGGACCGCTCCATCGCTGAGCTGCACACCTTCCATGGCATTGGAGTGACTGTCGAGATGGCAGTACAGGATGCTGCCTATGCTGCTATTGTTCGTCTCCGTGCAGCGAACCCCTGTTTGGAGGAGACGGCATACAGATACATCCCGTATGCCCCTGCTGGAGTTGATACTGCCGCCGACGCTGAGGTCTTGACCCCTTTTGCTCGGCAGCGTACCGACCGATCCTACACTGCTATCTGCGCCCCCTACGTGAGTCGTCGCTACGACCCACAGGTTCTGGTTCAGTACACTGAGGCTCTGGATCGCACTGTCAGGGCTCTTAACTTTGAGCTGTACGCCACCCGTGCTCGCCTTTACCGGGCTTTGGAGCAGTTGAGGCCAGCAGTCGTTGCGGGAATGCATACGGAGTTTGTTCTTCACCCGCGTCCGACTGAGTTTCCTCCAGGTCTTGAGTGGCCTGCTGTTGGAGGTCGTGCCCCCGCACTTGGGCCTAGGCTCCCGGTTGATATGCAGATACTGCATCAGGGTGTGCACGGGATGCAATACTCCTTCACCAGATTTCAGAGTCACCTGCAGTTCCCCGGCTACTTTCGTTGTCCCCGACGCTGATGCATTGTTGTATCCCTCCACCGCGTGCCTGCGTGCCGCCTAGTTGTCTAGGTTAATTTCATGCCGGATCTATTGTCTATTTTGTAACGAACTTATGGTTTGTAATAGACCTATGTATGGATCTGTATGTTGAAATTTGAACTACGATGTCGAATCTATTGCACTGCTTTCTTTGTGCAATTTACTTCATGAATGGTTCATTGATTTTGCAATTACCAAATGCTAAACTACCACTGTTAAAATTTTGACAGAATGGTTAGGCCAGCTGGTCGTGGTCGTGGTACGCCTGAGCCACCACCACCACCTGACTACATGGCTGGTATAATGCAACAGTTTGAGCTGAATCGCCAGTTTATGCAAGGGCTTATGGACCATTTCCCAAGGCCGAACATGAATCAACAGCCAGCCCCAATAACTCTGCAAGACTTCATGCGCCTCAACCCTACGTCCTACCGCAGCTCAACTCAGCCGCTTGACGCTGATGACTGGCTCCGTGACATCACTTATGAGCTGGAATCTTCAGGCGCCCCAGTGGCTAGTTATGTCACCTTCGCCTCGTACTTTCTGAAGGGTCCCGCTGCTCAATGGTGGGACAGCCACATGCGCTCTCAGCCTGTTGGAACAATTATCACCTGGCCGGAGTTCCAAGCTGCTTTTCATGCTCGCCACATTCCTCAGGGAATGATGGATAAGAAGAAGCGCGAATTCCGCAACTTAGTCCAGGGCAGCAAGACTGTGGATGCTTATCAGCGGGAATTTCTGGACCTGTCTCGCTATGCTGAAGAAGACGTTGCAACTGATGCTTGTAGGCAGGAGAAGTTCCGTGAAGGCCTCCACCCGGATATCAAGCTGGCACTCCTTGCCCAAGACTTCGGTAACTTTGCCACTTTGGTGAACAAGTCTATTATTGTGGAGACGGGTCTGCAGGACTACAAGGATAGCAGCAACCGCAACCGTGACATGGGCTCATCTTTGGGTCCAGCAAGTCAGAAGCGCAAGATCTGGATCCCCCACAACATGTACCATGCACCGCCTCCTGCTCCGAGGCCGTCCTATGCTGCACCTCGTCTGCCTCCACCCCCACCTAGGCAGCCGAGGCTCCCAGCTCCGCCACCACGAGCTCCTGCTCCCCCTTCTCGTCCTGAGGATGGGCTGTGCTTCAAATGTGGTCGTCCAGGACACCGTGCTAGAGAATGCAGGCAGAGTCAGAATCAACTTGCACTGCCTTCCAACCAGCCCCGCAACAACAATGCCAGGCCTGCTCAAGGTCGTGCTCAGGCTAACAATGTTGATCTGAATGAAGTTCAAGACCAGCCTGCTACTGTGATGGGTACTCTTCTCGTTAACTCAGTGCCAGCTTCTGTATTGTTTGATATAGGAGCATCGCATTCTTTCATGTCTGAAGAATTTGCATACATGCATGGCATTAAGTACGAGGAGATGAACGTTCCAATAGTGGTAAACACTCCCGCTGGTCAATGCCAAACCTCCATGGTTTGTCCAGATGTCCCCATTGAAATAGAAGGTCTGGAATTCCATGCCTCCCCCATAATATTAAAGTCTTCCAAGATCGACCTTATTCTGGGAATGGATTGGTTGAAAGCACACACTGCTTCCGTCGTTTGTGCCACCAAAACTATCCATCTTCTGCATCCTTCGGATGAGATAGTCAACTACCATGCTCATCTTGTTCGAGATGCTGAAGCCCGACTATATGCCTTGAATGCATTAAATGAGTCGCCCCTTGAAGGAATTGAAAACATTCCAGTTGTCCGGGATTTCCAAGATGTTTTTCCGGAAGAGCTTCCAGGGATCCCCCATGTTAGAGCCGTTGAGTTTGTCATCGACTTGGTACCTGGTACCACTCCTATTGCCAAGCGTCCGTATAAGATGCCGCCACATGAACTCCTTGAACTTAAGAAAGAAATTGACAATTCGCTTCGTCTGGGGTTCATTCATCCAAGTTCCTCTGCTTGGGGAGCACCTTCTCTCTTTGTCAAAAAGAAAGATGGTACGAATCGATTGGTCCAAGATTACCGACCCATCAACCAAGCAACGATTCAAAATAAATATCCACTCCCTCGGATCAACGATCTGTATGATCAACTTGCTGGATCATCAGTATTTTCTAAACTCGACTTGAGGTTGGGTTACCATCAGATTCGGGTTCGTGAAGAGGATATTCCCAAGACTGCATTTGTTACTCGTTATGGTTCATACGAGTACACCGTCATGTCCTTCGGCTTAACCAATGCTCCTGCAACCTTCTCTCGGTTAATGAACTATATCTTCATGGATTACCTCGATAAATTCATCGTGGTTTATCTGGATGATATTCTGGTATTCTCCAAGAATAAAGAAGAGCATGCTGAATATCTTCGCCTTATATTGGAGAGGCTTCGAGAACATCAGCTTTATGCTAAGTATTCAAAGTGTGAGTTCTGGATGGACGAAGTAACCTACCTTGGTCATGTGATCTCCAAGGATGGTATTGCAGTTAACCCTGAACGAGTTCAGGCTATTCTTGACCGGACTCCCCCGAAGAATGCCAAGCAAGTCAGAAGTTTTCTCGGACTCACCAGCTATTGCCGTCGATTCGTCGAGAACTTCTCCAAGATTGCAAAGCCCTTAACCAATTTGCTTCACAAAGGTGTTAAATATGAGTGGACAGAAAAATGTCAGGAGAGCTTTCAGGCACTTAAGGACAAGCTGACCTCCGCTCCAGTGCTTGCTCCTCCGGATACTCGTAAGGACTTTACCATTTATTGTGATGCTTCTCGTCAGGGAATGGGCTGTGTCCTAATGCAAGAACGCAGAGTGGTTGCTTATGCATCCCGTCAATTGCGTCCTCATGAAGAGAACTACCCAGTTCATGACCTTGAACTTGCTGCAGTAATTCATGCACTGAAAGAGTGGCGGGAATACCTTGTTGGGAACCGTTGCGAGATCTACACCGATCATCAAAGCCTGAAGTACCTGTTTACTCAGCCGGATCTGAACCTCCGTCAACAGAGATGGATGGAGCGAATAGCAGATTACAATGTGGGTATTTCTTATACCCCAGGCAAGGCTAATGTAATGGCTGATGCTTTGAGCCGCAAATCGTACTGCAATTACCTTGAGGTTCATAAGGTTCATCCCCGTCTTCAAGAAGAGTTTCGCAAGCTGAGCCTCCATATTGTTCCTCAGGGTTATCTCGTTCCCCCTCCACCGGAGTTTCGCAAGATGAACCTTCGTGTTGTTAACCAGGGTTCTTTGAGTAACCTGGTTGTTGAACCAGATCTCGTGGGCAGCGTCAAAACCATGCAACTCTATTGCAGTGAAGTTGAAAGGATTAAACGCTATCTGTCGGAAGGTAGACCCTCATTCTTCACTGTGGCTGATGATGGCGCCGTGTACTTCAAGGGTCGATTATTCGTCCCCACAAAGAAGGAAAACCTGAATATTACGGCTAAAATATTGAAAGAAGCTCATGATACACCTCTTTCTATTCATCCGGGTAGTACCAAGATGTACCAGGACATTCGTCAAAGGTTCTGGTGGCCAAACATGAAACAAGACATTGCACGCTATGTTTCAGAATGTGACATCTGCCGTCGGATCAAGGCAGAACATCAAAAGCCTGCTGGAACTCTGCAACCTATTTCTATTCCTGAATGGAAATGGGATCATGTTGAAATGGACTTCATTACTGGTTTTCCCAGATCGCAGAAAGGTAATGATGCTATTCTGGTCGTCATTGACCGGTTATCCAAAGTCGCACATTTTCTGGCTGTCAAGGAAACTATTACTGCTAGTCAGCTGGCAGATCTGTATATGTCCAGAATTGTTTCGCTCCACGGTATTCCACTGGTTATCAGTTCAGACCGTGGCAGTTTATTCACTTCAAGATTCTGGGCAAGTTTCCAGGAAGCTATGGGAACTCACTTGTCATTCAGCACCGCTTTTCACCCTCAATCCCAGGGACAAGTTGAAAGAGTCAATCAGATTCTTGAAGACATGCTTCGAGCTTGTGTCATTTCTTTCGGCAAGAAATGGGAGGAATCCCTTCCGTATGCTGAGTTCTCCTATAACAATAGCTATCAAGCTAGTCTGAAGATGGCTCCCTTTGAAGTGTTGTATGGACGTAAGTGTCGGACCCCTCTGAATTGGTCAGAAACTGGGGAACGTACACTTATCGGTCCAGATATAATCCAACATGCCGAAGATCAAGTCCGCATTGTACATGCAAATCTGAAGGCTGCTCAGTCTCGTCAGAAGAGTCAGTATGACCGTCACCACAAAGATATGGTCTATCAACCTGGCGAAAAGGCTTATCTTCGAGTCACGCCCATGAGAGGTACACACCGATTTGGAATCAAGGGCAAGCTGGCTCCTCGTTATGTTGGTCCTTTCACTGTTCTCGAAAGGCGTGGTAAGGTGGCATATCAACTGGAACTACCGCTAAACCTTTCTCAGGTTCACGATGTGTTCCATGTGTCGCAACTTCGTCGCTGCTTCAAGGATCCTATCCGAGCAGTGGATCATGATATGCTTGAGCTGCAGCAAGACCTCTCTTACAAGGAGCAACCAGTCCGCATTCTCGATGAAACTGAACGTCGGACTCGTCAGAAGGTTACCAAGTTCTTCAAGGTGCAGTGGGCAAATCATTCTGAAGATGAAGCCACTTGGGAACGCGAAGATCATCTTCATGCAGAATACCCCGGGCTCTTCCCTTCTACTTCTTAATTCTCGGGACGAGAATTCTTGTTAGTAGGGGAGAATTGTGACACCCTAAGTTTAGGCTACAGTGATCATTGTAATTAAGCTACAGTAATGACCATGAACAGTGCCTAATCATTTTGCTAAGTGGAGCTTGATCAAGTTGAAGTTCAAATTCCAGTTCAAATTTCAATTCAAATGCCCTAGGATTTTATGTGATAAAAATAAATCCTCAAACAGCATAAGTAAAATGTTGCATATTTGTGACAAATCATAAAACAAATATTGTTGAGGAAAACAACATCACCAAGCTTCTGGTGTGGACCCCACCATCAATAACAGTACCTAAAAGCATTTTAAAAGTGCTCTAAATTGCATTGGAAAATGAAAACAGTTTCTAAAAATGCTCAAAGTGGATGTGGCCCTCCAAAATATTGCAAGGTATTTATTGGAACCAGTGGCACATTTTTGCAATAAAGAAAATGGTCTAAAATAAATAAAACAGAAAGGATTAAAAGAAAACAGAAATACCAGAAAAGAAAAAGGGCCACAGAGGCTTACCTGGCCACTGGGCCAAAGCCACAATGCGGCCCAGCCCACCAGGGCCTCCCCCTACCTGCTCCCGCCGCCGTGTCGCCCGCGCCATGGCCGCGCTCGCCCTCTGCCGCTCGCCGCTCGCCACCGCGACGAGGGCAGGTGAGCGAGGGGATAAGGGCGCCCCTCCCTCGGGCTTCTGGACGCCCACGCCATTCAGCCCCTCCTCTCGCTCCCTCGTGCCCTCTTCCCCCTCCAGATCTGCCGCGCCCGAGCGCCGCCGCCGCCATGGTTCCGGCGTAGCGCGGCCACCGCCTCCCGTTCACCTCCTCGTCGCGTCCACGAGCTCCGCCTCGCCATCCTCTTCCTCCTCGACCCCAAGCCCGCGCCCCAGGAGCTCTGCTTCGCCGTCGGTGCTCGTCTCCCTCCTCGGATCGCCGCCACTCGCCGTCGTCGATTCCGTCGCCGTCACGCCCTCCCCGAGCCCATTTTGAACGGCAACACCCCGCGGTGAGCTCCTGCTACCTCCCCCTCTCCTCCTCGCGACGAGCCGATGCTCCTGGCGCTAGTTTCCACCGGAGCCCGAACGCGCCGCCGCCTGACCTCGTCGCCGGCGCCTCTCCGGTGACCATTTGGTCCACCCACCGCCACCGTTCGACTCCGCTCGTTGCGTAGGCTCGAGTAGCGCCCGTAGTTAGCTCGAAAGCGCCCTCGTTCGCCGTTTGCCATCGGAGCCCGAAGCTCTGCTCCGCCGCCGGCGACGTAGCGCTCGCTACGGCTCGCCGTTGCTCGCCCCGATGCCTGGAATGGATCGGCGGCTCGTCCAGCTTTCGAACGCGACCGGCCGCGCGCCAAATGACCCACCGTGGTGCATTTCCGAGCTCGCCGGAGCTTTCGCCTGCGTCCGACGCTCGCCGGCGACGCTCCGGCGCCGGCCACCGACGTGGCACACCTGGGGTCCACCCCTGGGTCACTGCCAGTGGGGCCCCTGGCCCCAGTTGACTGGGTTGACCCAGTCAACTGGGCTGACTGGGTTGACCAGTCACTGACTGGTGGGACCCCATGCCCATGTGAGTATGACAGGTGGGTCCCCCATGTCAGTTGCCTAATTAACAGATTAGGATAATTGAAATAATTAGTTTAACACTAAATAGACACTGACATGTGGGGCCCTCCCCTAATTAACTCTGTTTAGTTTAGCTTAATAAACTGAAATAGACCAGAGTCTATGACAGGTGGGGCCCACTGGTCAGGTTCGACCTGGCCAGCCCCATGTTGACTGCTGACGCAATGCTGACCTCATGCTGAAATCAGCATTCACTGTTCTGGATAATGTTGATTTAATAAATAGAATTAATTCCAGAAATTGTTTAAAACTTTGAAAATCATAGAAAATAATCTGTAGCTCAGATCAAAAAACTTTATACATGAAAGTTGATCAGAAAAATCCCACGAATCCAAATATGCCATCCATTCATCTGTCACATGCTCCTAGCATGATGAACATGGAACTTTCCCCTCCGATTCGTCTGTTCGATAAATCCACAGACCCGGGAAATATCGTCAGATATTCTCCCGCTTCGTCTGCAACGCGTAGTACTGCGTTAGTGCGTGCCTAGCTCTGCATATTGCCATGACATGCATCGTGATTGCATCTGTGCTTTATATTTATTGTTTCTTCCCCCTCTTCTCTCCGGTAGACCCCGAGGCTGACGGTGTTGCCGGATACGACTACACCGTTGACGTTCAGCCTTTTGCCGCAGAGCAGCAAGGCAAGCAAAACCCCCTTGAGCATTCCGATATCACCCATCTCTCTCCCTCTTATGCTTGCATTAGATTTTTGCTACTGTATTAGTTAGCTCCTATTCTGATGCATAGCCTGTTTTTGATGAACTGCTACTACACCTGTTATCATATCAACTACCTAGAATAGGTTGATCAGTGAACCCCTGAGACCCCCCCTTAGTCCCAGTTGCCCCCTGCTTTCATCGACGACACCGAGGACTTGAAGATAGAAGACTCAGTACTCATGACTGACAAGCCGTTACCGACACATCACCACACACCCCTTTAGTATGGCACTGCAGAGCTACTACCGAGTGCCGAGGGTGATACCTCACTTAGCACTCCCGGTGTTAATTCTGTAGCGTAGTTATCGGTCATGGGTATCGAGGGTGATTCCTCCTTCCCATTTCTCGATAGCGACTCTTGCCTTACTCATACCTCGAGTGGGATCCAACGAGGGTGATTCCTCGGATTTCCACTTGGTGTATATACACACAGTTACTATGACCGGGTTACTGAAACATGTTGAAGACGGGTCGGCCCCAAGGGTACCCGCGAGAGTGATATGTGGTGGGGTGCGCCGGTAAGGCACCCGAGTGTTATTGGCGGGGCGACGGACTGCATTTCATGGTTCGCGCTTGCCCCGCACCAATAAGATGCTAATGGGTTGGGTACTTGATCTGAGTTAGGTCGTTGGCCTTAATACGCACTAACCTTCACGTGGGGAAGTTATGGGCACTCAGCGTCGTTGTATCAGCCGAAGCTCTTCGGACGTCAGCAATGGAGCGGCGCGTGACGGATTGGACTGGACGGTGCAGCTCTTGGACTGGAGTGCACTAGGTTTGTTTCCGGCCGCGTTCGCATCGTGCAGGAGTGCAAGGGCAAGTGGGCCCACGAACCTGCGCACTTAGGATTTAGACCGGCGGGCTGGCCTCTTCGTTGAGCCTAGGTGGGGCGACGACGTGCTGATATCCCGAGGCCGGGCATGACCCAGGAAAGTGTGTCCGGCCGGAGGTGACTCAGGCGTGTTGGGGAATATGTGGTGCACCCCTGCAGGGATGAAATATCTATTCGAATAGCCGTGTCCACGGTAACAGGACGACTTGGAGATGTGCCATGACCTTATACAACTATAATTGTAATTTAATTTAAAATGAATTGTGGCTCCGGGATTGCTTCCTCGCAGGGAGTCGAGGAAGGATCTCTGGGCGTGTTTACTTAATTAAAATTGCTACAACAATATGACTATATATGAGCTGCAGTTCTGCTCTCTTCTAATGCTGCAAGATGCTGAAGATGCTAGTCTTCGATAGGACTAGGCCTTCTCCCTATTCTTGCTTTCTGCAGTCAGTCCAGATATAACCCCTTCATTGAGAATGATGCATACTAGTATAGTTCTGATGTCAGTCTTGCGAGTACTTTGGATGAGTACTCACGCTGCTTTGCTTTTCTCTTTCCCCCTCGATACGATACTGCGTTCAGTCGATGGAGCCTAGGAGATGGAGTACGCCGGAGACGACTACTACACCGCCGATGGAGCCTACTACTACGTGGAGACCGCCGACGCTCAAGAGTAGTTAGGAGGTTCCCAGGCAGGAGGCCTCGCCTCTTTCGATCCGTGCTTGTGTTTGTGCTAGCCTTCTTAAGGCAAAACTTGTCTAACTTATGTCTGTACTCAGATATATCTGCTTCCGCTGTCTCGTGTTTATGTCGAGCTTTGTATTCGAGCCCTGGAGGCCACTGGCTTGTAATATGAAGCTGTATGACTTTATATTTGTGTCTTTTGTTGTGTTGTGATATCAATCAGTGAGTCCCTAATCTTGGTCGTACGCATTGTCTGCATGATTAGCGTATGGACAAGAATGGGGGCGTCACACTGGCCGCCGATGCTGGACCGCCGCCCTACTCCCAGGTATTAACGCCGTCCGGGTCAGGGTAGCCCTCGAAGTAGCCCCCAAGCCCACCGTTGTGAAGCTGGTAGATTGATTCCGCCTCTCCGCTCGAGGATCCATCCTCTGAGCAGATGAGGGTTTCCTCCCGCGACATGGAACCTTCAAGTTCCGTGCCTTGGGTAAAGCCGACGAAGACGCGCTTCCGACCCGGGCTAACTCGGGCGGGTTGCGCGCGCCGGGCCGGTTCGACGAGGTCGGTGCCGATGTCCGGCCCGGGCTTAGATCCGACGATCTTGCCAATGAAGACGTGGATTCCGCCGAAGGGGACCCGATACCGGTACTCGATTGAGTCGGCCTCGGGGCCCCAGCCAGCGTCGTCGATGTAGAGCTTGCCGCGGTGACTCTTGGTCATCCTGCCGACAGCCTATCCCGCGATCCCTGTGAGAGAGCCCTCCGAGAATTCCACACCACCGAGCGTCAGCCCCACGGTGGGCGCCAACTGTCGTGGTTTTGTCACGGCAGATGTCCTAGTGAAAGGACTTAGGTTCGAGGCTATCGCTAAGGCGGTGAACTCGAAGGGGTTGATCGGAATCGAGAGACAAGGGTTACCCAGGTTCGGCCCCTCGGAAAGAGGTAAAAGCCTACGTCCTGCTTTGTGTTGTATTGATTGGATATCGATTACAAGGGAGCAAGTTCGCTTGACCTAGCTATCGATGAGTTGTTTCGTGTGTTAAGCCGCCCAGGTAACCCGCCTTTATATACACAAGTCGAGGCCCTGGGCTTACATTAGTCCGGGTTGGGTCGTATATGATAACCGACCTTGCCTCTAACTACTCCTACCTTGTCGGGCAAGCCGCCCCCGGCGGCTTACGCCACCGGGTCATACACTGTCTTCTCCCTCTGGGCCTTCAGGCCCACTGAGCAAGCTTCTTCCAAACCTTTATCGCTAAGCCGCCAACCTCATGACCCAGCCCCACTTGGGCGGGTCTCACCACGGGGTTATATCCCCAACAGACCTCTACGGTGATAATTTCCCTCACTAGACGCCATACTCTCCTAGGTTGTGAGACCAATGCAATGGAGACCAAAGCTCTGATACCACTTGTAGGATCGAAAGTATGTCTAGACGGGGGGGTGATTAGACTACTTGAGCAAATAAAAATTCTACCTTTTCCCAATTTTAAGTGTTGGCAGATTTTAGCAATTATAGAAATTCAAGTACACCCTACACATGCATGTCTAAGAGTATAGCAATGGAAAGTAAAGACAAACATATGAAGTAGAGGGTAGGGAGGAAGATCAAACGCAATTTGGAGACACGAAGATTTTTCCCGTGGTTTTGATAGGTGGTGCTATCGTACGTCCACGTTTATGGAGTCTTCAACCCACGGAGGGTAACGGTCGCGAGAGTCCATGGAGGGCTCCACCCATAAGGGTCCACGAAGTAGCAACCTCGACTAACGGCTTCCGTCCACGAAGTAGGAACCTCACTATGGGTAGATCTTCACGAAGTAGGCGATCTCCTTGCCCGTACAAACTTCTTGGTTCAACTCCACAACACGAAGTAGGAGGCTCCCAAGTGACACCTAACCAATCTAGGAGGCACCACCCTCCAAAAGGTAATAGGCCCGGTAATGTCGATGAACTCCTTGCTCTTGTGCTTCAAGATGATAGACTCCTCAACACACAATCACTCTCTCACAGATTTGGCTTTGGTGGAAGAGATTGAATTGGTGGAAAGCAACTTGGGGAGGCTAGAGATCAAGATTCATATGGATGGGGTGGAATGGTTTGATCTCAACACATGAGTAGGTGGCTCTCTCTCAGAAAATTGGATGGGGCAAGTATGGAATAGTTCTGAGTGCTTCTCTTTCGAGTGGGTGGTGGTGAAGGGGTATATATAGGCATCCCCAAAAATCCAACCGTTACACCTAAAGTGACCAACTTGGTGACAGCAAAGTAAAAAACTCGGTGGTACCGAATTGCTCCAAAGGTAGCAACTTTTGAATCTCGGTGAGACCGATACAGAAATCTCGGTGGTACCGATTAGGTGACCAACGGTCAGTTTCCAAAACTCGGTGACGCCGATCCAAAATCTCGGAAATTCCGATTTTAAGAATCGAGGTAACAGAAAGTTGGCAAGCTGAACTCGGTGGCACCGAAGCAGAATTGGTTGCACAGAAGAGCTAGGGTTTGGCATGGGTCTGTCTGAGGTGGGAATCGGTGGGACCGAGTGGAAAAAGTTGGTTACACCGATTTTCATGATAGGCTTGGACAGACTTTTGTGGAAGAGTTTGTGGGTGTTTTTGGTGACTATCACTTGTGCACTTGGAGCATCTTGTTCACCAACAGTACCTTACCCCCTTTTAATAGTATTGGATTTCCTATGGACTCAAGGTGATTTCTCACAAAGTAAAATGTAGAGTCCTCTTGCTTGAAGCTTTGCCAATCCATTTCCTTGCATCTAGGGGTCTCTCCACAATCCTTTTGCTAACCCATCATTGAACTTTTCCTGAAATATACTTAGTAGAAACATTAGTTCAATGACATATATGTTGTTATTAATTACCAAAACCACCAAGGGAGCAAATGTGCTTTCACAAGCGCGTGAAGAAAAAGAAGCCCTCTGGCGTGAACGACAAGAAGAAGTCGCTCGCCGAGCGCCAAGAACGAAGGAACCGAGTGCATGTTCCTCGTCAACGCCCTCAAGCTCGCCATGATGAGCTCGACGAAGAAGAACCTCCAAGACAAGGGCATCGCCCTCACCACCCCAATGATGAATAATGCTTCGGCAAGCTCAAGTTCACCATGCCTAAGTTCTCCGGAAGGAATAATCCCAAAGACTACCTCTCATGGGCACTTAAGGTTGACAAGATCTTCCGTCTCCACAAATATGATGAAGAAAAGAAGACCGCCATGGCTTCACTTGAGTTCCAAGACTACGTTCTCATTAGGTGGGAACAAGTGATTGAGCGAATAAGAGAAAAGGGCGAACCTCCTATCACGACTTGGAATCAAATGAAGGACCTCATGAGAGCTCGCTTCATGCCGACCCACTACAATCATGATCTCTCAAGAAGCTACAACTACTCAAGCAAGGCACAAAGTCGGTAGTACTACTAAGAGATGGAAATGGCTATGATCTGAGCCAATGTCAACGAAGATGATGAACAAACAATGGCGCGCTTATTGAATGGCCTCAACTACCAAGTCAAGAAAATCGCATACTTCCAACCCTACTCCAACTTACTCGAGCTAGTACATCAAGAATCAAAGGTGGAACGCCAAGTGAAAGATGACTACAAGTACTCCAAGTTCTCTTCCAAGACCTATGGCTCAAGTGCACAAGCTTCTCCGACTATGATGCCTTCGACTACGAAAATTCCAATGACTATCGGCGACAAGTCAAGTTAGAAGGACAAGACGACTTCGTCAAGCCACCCTCCTACAAGAAATTACAAGCCGAGAGCTTCATCCTCTACATCACCAACGGATGCACCCGCCAAGACAAAGTTCGATACAATGCTTCACTTGCAAGGGTCGTGGCCACAAAACTTTCGAGTGCCCAAAAAGACGCACTATGATCCTTCATGATGACGACAGTTACGATTCCATGAGCGACGACGAGATGGAAGCACTAGAGCACGTGGCCATGCACCGACAATTCAATGAAGACAAAGACACGCAAATCTATTGCAATAATGATCTGAGCCCCGCTCTCGTTGTTTCCAAGGTTTTGACTCTTCAACAACAACAAGACGAGGACCAATGTTGCCACATCGTCCATACCAAGGCGGGCATCCAAGGAAAATCTATCAAAGTCATCATCGACGGTGGAAGTTGCCACAATTTGGCAAGCGAAGATCTTTGTTTCAAGCTACAATTGGTCAAGAAGAAGCATCCACGCCCCTACAAGGTCCAATGTCTTAGTGATTCCGGCACTCTCCAAGTTGACCACACCGTGCAAGTATCCTTCAAGATCGGCCCATATGAAGACACTTTTGGAGTGTCATGTGGTTCCCATGTCCGTGTGCCACCTACTTCTTGGTCGACCTTGGCAATTCGATCGCGGCGTCATCCACAACATCCGGATCAATCAATATAGCTTCAAGATGAAGGGCAAGGAATACGTGCTTCGACCAATGTCTCCAAGTCAAGTGACCGCTGACAAGAAAGCCTCATCCCATCATGGAGATAAAAGTGAGCGAGCGATCCACCTAAAAGATAGTGAGAGCCACAAGCCAAATTTGAGTGACTCCACGATGAGGGACAAGAAATATCTAGTTATTTTAGCCACCAAAAGAGATTGGAGGGATGTGAGTGAGAGCCCATCAAGTGTACTTCACTTTGTACTTGTGTGCAAAAATGAGATTGTGAGGACTAATGCTTCACAACATCTACCTTTGGTTTTGTCTCGTTTGTTGCAGGAATTCCAAGATGTTTTTCCCGATGAGCTGCCTCCGGGTCTACCACCAAAACGAGGGATCGAACACCGCATCGACCTCATACCCGACGCACCACTTCCTAACAAGGCACCCTACCGCATCAATCCCGACGAGACTAAGGAGATACAAAGGCAACTGCAAAAACTCCAAGATAAAGGGCATGTACGCGAAAGCTCAAGTCCTTGTGCGGTTCCGGTGATACTAGTACGTAAGAAAGATGGTAGTATGCGCATGTGTTCGGATTGTCGCCCGATCAATGCTATAACCGTTAGATATCGCCATCCAGTTCCTTGCCTTGATGATATGCTTGATGAACTTAGTGGCGCCACTATATTTTCAAAAATTGATTTGAAAAGTGGTTACTATCAAATACACATGCAAGAAGGAGATAAGTGGAAAACGGCTTTTAAAACCAAATTTGGCCTCTATGAATGGTTAGTTATGCCTACGGGTCTATCGCAAGCACCGGGAACATGTATGCGCGTCATGCATTATGTCTTACGTCATATCATTGGATATTGTGTTGTGGTATACTTTGATGACATTCTTGTTTTTAGCGAAACTCTAGAGGAGCATGCTAAACATCGTAGGGAGGCATTGCAAGTTCTTAGGAAAGAAAAACTTTCTGCAAACATGAAAAAATGCACTTTTGGTGTTGACAAGGTTGTTTTCCTAGGATTTGTGGTATCTTTTAAGGATGTTCAAGTTAATGAAACTAAAATTGATGCTATTAAAACTTGGCCTACCCCCACAAATTTGCAACAAGTGCGTAGTTTCCTTGGACTAGCTGGCTTTTACCATCGCTTTGTTAAGGATTTTAGCACAATTGCATCTCCTCTACATGCTTTGAGCAAGAAGAACACACCCTTTGTTTGGGGACCGTCGCAAGACACTGCATTCCATGAAATTAAAAACTTGCTTACTCATGCACCATTGCTAGCATTACCCAATTTTGACAAAACTTTGAAAGTGCATTGTGACACTAGTGGTAATGGCATATGTGGCGTGTTAATGCAAGAAAAATGCTCAATTGCGTACTTTAGTGAGAAACTTTCCGGAGCTCAACTCAATTACCCCATATATGATAAAGAATTGTATGCTTTGGTGAGAGTCTTACATGTTTGGGAGCATTATCTATGCCCACATGAATTTGTTATTCATACCGATCATGAAACTCTCAAGTATCTTAAGGGTCAAACCAAGTTGAACAAGCGGCATGCTAAATGGAGTGAATTCATTGAGTCTTTTCCTTATGTCATCAAATACATTAAGGGTAAAGAAAATGTTGTGACGGATGCTCTTTCCCGCAAATGCATGCTAGTTACTCAACTTGAATTGAATGTCATTGGTTTTGAGCATATCAAAGATTTGTATGAGCATGATGTTTCATTTGCTACTCCTTATGCTAAGTGCCAAGCTAAACCTTGTTGGGAGAACTATTACATCAAAGATGGCTATCTTATGCGTGCTAACAAACTTTGCATACCCGAGTCTTCTCTTCGTTTGTTGCTTTTGCAAGAGGCTCACGGTGGAGGAATCATGGGTCACTTTGGACGCGACAAGACTTATGCGACACTCACCAACAATTATTTTTGGCCAAAGATGTTTCGTGATGTTGCACGCTTCACCAACCGATGCTCTACATGTCGCAAAGCTAAGTCAAAAGCTCAATCCCATGGTTTATATATGCCACTTCCAATACCTTTTCAACCTTGGGAAGATATTAGCATGGACTTCGTGCTTGGTTTGCCATGAACTAAAAATGGCCATGATTCCATTTTTGTTGTTGTGGACCGCTTTTCCAAAATGGCCCATTTCATTCCATGTCACAAAATCGACTATGCTTCACATGTTGCCAATCTCTTTTGTAGGGACATCTTGCGAATACATGGAGTCCCCAAGACCATCGTATCGGGCCCGACGTCAAGTTCCTAAGCTACTTTCGAAAAATGTTATGCCCCAAGCTCGAAATCAAGCTACTCTTCTCTTCGGCCTACCATCCACAAATCGATGGCCAAATGGAGGTCACCAACCGGGCGCTCTTGACGCTTCTACGCATGTTGATCAAGAAGAAAATCAAGGAATGGGAAGAATGTCTCCCCGTCGCCGAGTACGCCTACAACCGCGCGCATCACTTCACCATCGGCAAGTCTCCATTCGAGGTGGTCTACGACTTCAACCCTTTCTCCCCATTGGACATACTTCCACTACCACTCAAGCGCAAGGGCAAGCTACCTCAAGAAGATGCATGAAGACACACGATGCACGATCGAACGTCAAGTGGAACGAGTCACCACCAAGCGCAACACCAACAAGCACCCCATGATGTTCAAGACTGGTGATCTTGTGTGGTTACACCTCCGCAAGGATCGATTCCCTGCCGAGCGCAAGTCCAAGTTACTTCCTCGAGCCGATGGACCTTTCAAGGTGTTGGCACGCTACAACAATAATGCCTACAAGATTGAAATTCCACGCGACAAGTACAATGTGAGCAACATCTTCAACATCAAGGACCTATGTCCTTTCCATGGTGATGAGGATCTCAATCAGAGGACGGATCTTTCCTAACGGGGGGAGATGATGCGGAGCATCCCATGGTCATCCCCATGGACCAATCTCCAACACCTCAAGCTCCAAGTGGTCCTATGACAAGAGCCCGTGCATGTGCCATCGAAACCGAGGTGACGTCTCTCCTTTGTGACTTCCCACTTGATTCTTGATAACCCACAAGTGTAGGGGATCGTTTGTAGCCATTTTCGATAAGTAAGAGTGTCGAACCCAACGAGGAGCTAAAGGTAGAATTAATATTCTCTCAAGTTCTATCGACCACCGATACAACTCTACGCACGCTAACACTTACTTTACCTAGAACAAGTATGAAACTACTTTGCGGGAAGGAAACTATAAGTACTTAGTAGGTGTAATAGATAGTTTTGTAAGGTAATAAAGAACAAGTAAATAAAAGTTAGGGGCTGTTTAGATAAATATTAATAGTTAACTTGTTTAGTAGAAAGCTTTTTTGTGTAACGCAAGAGAAAGATTGTCCATAGGCAATTGAATATAATATGATAGATACTTGTCATATGCAATGAGGGAGAGGCATACGCAAACACACTTTCTCTACTTGGATCATGTGCACTTATGATTGGAACTCTAGCAAGCATCCGCAACTACTAAAGATCATTCAGGTAAAACCCAACCATAGCATTAAACACCAAGTCCCCTTTACTCCCATACGTAAACAATCCCCTTACTCGGGTTTGTGTTCCGTCACTCACCAACCCACTATAAGCGAATCATGAACATATTGCAAACCCTTCAGTGGGATTCCTTCATGTGTGCGCCTCACGGAAGGCACCTTAGGAAAGCACCATATCAACAGACAACTCATATCAATAACATCATACCACAATTAACCCGTAGGACAAAAGAAATCTACTCAAACATCATAGGATAGCCACACATCATTGGATAATGATATATAGCATTAAGCACCATGTTTAAGTAGAGATTACAGCGGGGAAGAGAGGTTTTACACCGCTGCATAGAGGGGGAGAGAGTTGGTGGTGACAGCGGCGAAGTTATTGGTGTAGATCGCCGTCACGATGATTACCCCGACGGCGCTCCGGCGCCACCGGGAGAGAGGGGGAGCGAGCCCCCCTCCTTCTTCTTCTTCCTTGGCCTCCTACATAGGTGGTAGGAGGGTTTCCCCTCTGGTCCATGGCCTCCATGTCTCCCGGAGGGCAGGAGCCCCTCCAAGATTGGATCTCTCTCTGTTTCTCTTCTGTTTTCGCGACAGGTTTCTGACCCCTTCACCATCTTTTCCGGGGCATCCCCAAGCTTAGATGCTTGAGTCTCCTTGAATATTTACTTGCGGTGCCTTGGGCATCCCCAAGCTTGAACTCTTGTCTCTCCTTATTCTTCTCATATCGATACCTCCTCGATCTTCGAACACTTCATCCCACAAAACTTGATAGAACTTTCATTAGAAACGTTAATACATAATCATCAAATCTCATCATGTCCTGCCATAACATTATTGCATAATTATAATATAATATTACCCACTGTGTGCTATTATAATTATATTGTTCCCAAGTCACTGGGGGCTCAACAAGAATTCAAGCATAAGCACGCAAAGCAACTATAACAGCAATCTGTGAAAAACAGGACAATCTGTAATGATCTATAGAGAAATTATACTTCTGTAACTCAAAAAATTATGAAAACTTAGGACTTAATAAAGAATTTTCATACAAGTACTGTGTAAAAATTTCAGAATTTTTGCACCCTCCAGTAAAATATGAAAATTCAAACACTACAGAAAAAGTTTCTGTTTTTACACAGCACATATCAAACAAACAATTCAAACATCCTAAAGGTAATTGTTGGCACATTATTTTTATAATACAATGGATTTGTACAAGTTGATATTTTTTTTAAAAGTTACTGTAATCAAGATTCACAAAGTTTCCATGGGCATGAACAAATTTCAAGACTAGCCCCCACTTCAACGATGCTCGTCTTTCTCACTTTCACTTCTCTTTTTGAAAAGATTTTAAGTTCCCCGATTTATTTTTTGTTTTTAATTATTTTAAAATCACACAACAGAAATAAATGACTCTCTAAAACTTCCGGGTTGTCTCCCTGGCAGCGCTTTCTTTCAAGCCATTAAGCTAGGCATATGGTGCTTAAGTAATTGATCCACCCGGATACCAAGGTATATCAAAGACAATTTTAATTAACAATGATTTGCAATTTAGTAGTCAGCACAAAGTGATGTATTTCATCTAACAACGAAGTCTAACTCTCTTCCTATGCATTGTCATGTCATACAAGAACAATTCATGCACATCAAGTAAAGGCCAATACAGAGCATAAGTAGTTTCTTGCAATTTTATCGTATTGGAAACATAGAGAGGTGAAGATTTGGTTCCTCTCTCATACTAATTGCAAGTAGGAGCAGCAAGCACATGCATATTATATTCATCAAAATCATCATGTGTGATAGTAAGACGCAACCCATCAATATAATCATTAATAAGTGCAAACTTCTCCGATATAGTGTAGTTGGGAGAATTCAAAAAGATAGGGTTTTTTACATTTGTGCCCCTGGTTCCTTAGCTGTGCTCATTCATCCCCACGTCCTTAACTTTTGCTCACTTTTCCCCACTCCCTAGCCCAAAACCCTCACCAAAGGTCACAACGGAGGATGTCGTCGGGTCAATGGTTTGACCGTTAACTCTGACGAGTGGGGCCACGCTGGACTGCATCACCCGTTGGACCTGACGAGTGAGTCTGTCCCGCCCCATTTCCGGCCACACGGACACCGAACGGACGTGCATGCGCTTTCTCCTCATCCGCCTCGGGTACGCGTGGTGGCCTTCCAACTACCCCCACAGCCAAAAGTAAATGCGCACGCGCGGCGGGCGTCGGTTGTCAGCCACCCATGTTCAGGTCGTTGTCCTTCTTTAAATGGAAACCGGCCAGTCCACAGTAGCTTCCATCCTTCCAGAGCCATGCCTGCCCCCTCCACCCCCGGCAGGATCTACAAACCCTAGCCCGCCGGCGACAAAACCCTTGCCAGTAGCCACCATGGGCATCTTCTCAGGGGCCGGCTCGAGCTCCGGTAAGAAGAAGGGCAAGGCCCCCACCGTCCCTTGGCACGCGCTACCCCCGCCGTCGTCTTCCCGTGTGCCTCGGCAGCGGATTAGCGTCCCAGTGCACCAGGCGAGGTGGCACTGGGAGCACAGCATCCCTCTCCCCTGCCCCGACGTGATCCTGCCACACTACTGGCACTTGGATCCGGAGAGGATCCCAGTGCCGGTGGTGCCACGGTCGGCGCGGGCGCATGCGGAGGAGGTGAGGTGCCGGCGGCAGCAGCTCACGCCCGAGCAGCGGCTCAATCCGGCCTACGCTGCAGACTCTCCCAATTGGGAGGTCTGGTTTGCATTTGAGCACGAGGAGCAGCGTCGGCGTGGCGTCCGCGACGTGCGGGCTGGCACCCCGTCGCCCCTCATCGTGCGCGATGAGGACCAGGAGGCGGAGGCCGCATACCAGGAGGCACTAGCGCTGGCGCTGGCATTTGTCCTCCGTGAAAGTGAGGAGGAAGAGCGACGCAAGGAGGAGGAGGAGGAGGCAGCTTACCAGGCGCGGATGGCGAAGGCCATTGCGCTCTCCGCTGCCGGTGATTGTGTCATGCCGCCGCTGGCCCCGCCAGGCTCCAGCCGGCGCCGACCGCCCTTAAGCCCGAGGAGTACATCTGGGAGGGGGTGATGCGTGAGCGGGTGAGCGCGCCGCCCATCTGGATGATGGCGACGCCGAAGCAGGAGCAGATCTACCTGGAGCACTGGCGACAGACGCACCTGCGGGCAGAGCGTCGCGAGGGTCGGCGGCTGGACGAGCTGAAGAAGGACGTCGAGGCAGAGGAGGAGGAGCGTCCGAAGCCCAGGCAGTGGCGGTGCAGCCACCGGCGGACGACATCGCCACCGCCAGGGAGACGGCGTTCCCCTGGGCTGGCCCGGCGCCGACCCTTGTCGACCTCACCGGCCCTGACGGCGACGACGAGGAGGACGCCTAGGGCAGCGTGCCTCCTCATTTTCATTTTAGTTTTAAATGTTTTTAGTTTTAATGTTTTTAGTAAATACCTGGCAGACTTGCGAACTATCGCAGGCCGGCATTAATGTATAATTTTTTGCGAGAAAGGCATTAATGTATAATTAAAGTTAGTGCATGGTGATATGATGTGTGAACGTGAACGTGATGTGATGTGATATTTAATTAAGGCAGAATTTGAATTTGGGCTAACCCTTTATCATATGAACAAAAATATCATGTGTACAAAAATATCTTGTGAATTTGGGCTAATCCTTTATCATTTGATCAAATAAAACAAAAATACACTCCAAGAATTAGGGCATAAACAAAGCTTTGGTGATTACACATGTTAGTTGATCCTAAGTTAAATTTGAACTAAACCTTTGAATTATTACACATGTTAGATGATCATGTTAGCCTATGTGAATTATTACACATAAACAAAGCTTTGATATGAGAAATATGGCATGGTGATGAGCTCCGAAGTTAGGGCAAACATACCATTTCTAATGTAAATCATTATAAAAAATAATTAAAATTCAAATAATGAAAAAATAAGTTCAGATCCTTCTTAGTCACACTAAAATGAAGCTTTGGTGGTTTTCTTTTTTATTAATTTTTGTAAACTTAAACCCACTATCACTCTCTTCTCGAACTATATACAATCTCGTACGTGATGGCTCATTTGTGTGAAGGAGTTTTCATGAAAATGCCCCTAAACCAAGGTTGTATTTTTTATGGTAACTACGTATTATAAAACGACGAACCGCGAAGATTTACTATTTTTTTGATTTTTTTAATTAGTTAAGGTCATTTGAAAGTTGGTCAAACCTAAGATAACCCCGCTGGCCAACTCAAAACCCCGCAGCACCTCTTCAAACCCTAGCGACGAACTGCATCCGTTTGATCATACCCTAGCGCCAAGCGACAGCCCTCAGATATGGGCTTCTAGAAGGAATTCCGAGGGCAGGCTGTGTGCAGGCTCCGCGGCGTTGGATCACATGGACGGCTCCGCATCGTTGGATCGTTGGGCGATCCGCGAGAGGTTGGTTCTGCTCGCCCACTAGTCTGCCCAAAACAAAACCAAGTCTTGGTTGGGCCTTCGCAAGCCCTTGACTGTCGAAGTCCCATAAAGATAGATGATGCCTATAAAACAGTGCACGTGCTGGTTCTGTTTTTTTCTCTTTATTGATTTGAGTGCACCTTTTTTTCTTTATTGATTTGATTGCACCGTTTTTTTTTTTTATTTATTGATTTGATTGCACCGTTTTCTCTTTTTCTTTATTGATTTGATTGCGTCGTTTTGTTTTATTTTTATTTTTTAGGGAAGCGCTAAGCTTTATTGATGATAATCCACATGGGGTGGGATACAATTCGGATCATGTGGATTGGCCAACCAAACAATGTTGTTTGTGGCATCGTGTTGTTTCATGCAGTATGGCCACCAACAAGTAAAAAACGGCTTATATTATATTCAAAAGCATCATTCCACAAACTGTACATCTCATATTAAAAAGGGTGAATCCATATAAAAGCATGCACCTACGTACTACAAAGAACCTATCTACTCTCCGTCGGAGACGTCGACGATCTCCGTGCCCTCCGGCGCCTGCGGCTGCTCTGCTGCCGCCTCCTCTGCCTCTATCTCCGCCTCCAGCTCGTCGAAGGGGGCGTCGGCCTTCGCCTGCCTCTGGCGGATGAGCCGGCGGTTGGCCTCCACCTTGGCCTCATCCCGGATGGAATCCAGGATGGCCTGCTCCTCCGCCATGTCCTCCGACTGGGCACCGGTGAACTCCTCCAACTGCTGCTCCTCCTCCATGGCCGCTGGCTGCTCCTCCTCCATGGCCGCCGGCTGCTCCTCCTCCTCCTCCTCCTCCGTATCCAACGAATCCGGAGGGAGACCCGCAGCGATGCGGGCGGTGCGGCGAGCCTGTATCTCCGCCTCAATTTGAAGGCGCCACTACGGAGTGAGCTGCGCGTAGGTGGTGATGAGGCGCCGGACCATCCTGACGGTCAGGGAAGTGCGAGAGGAGGCGGATGGGCTCGGGCGGCGGTGGGTTTGAGGGAGAAGGAGAATGTGATAGGGATGGGGGTCATCGGCCGCTTAAATAGCCGGCTATGGCCTCGGACGGCGATCCGAAGCGGCGCCACGCGGCGTTCATACCGCGCCGACGGTCGAGGCGCCCGTCGGACCGTCGGGTTTCCCGGCGAGTCCGCGTGGGGCCACACCGTTAGTCCGACATGGCGGGCGCCTGTAAAAAGACGCATGTAAAAATGGATGGACGCTTGTAAAGTTGGCGCATCGTGGCGGCGCGCATCGGCGCATGCAGGCTGGATCACGTGGCATGCATAGTAGGCTTGTGTACCATGGCGGCGCACATCGGGCCAACAGTCCAACGAAACCAAGGCCCCACTCGTCAGCACTTAACGGTCAAACCATTAACCCGACGGCATCCTCCGTTGTGACCATTTGTGAGGGTTTCGGACAAGAGAGAGGGGAAAAGTGAGCAAACGTTAAGAGCGTGGGGATGAATGAGTACAACTAAGGAACCAGGGGCAAAGGAATAGAAATCCCAAAAGGATAATAGGACTATCGTGTGTGGGTGCAATAGCAACAATTTCATGCTTAACATACAGAACTATAGCAAGTTCTTCTCCATAAGCATAATTCATATTGGCATCAAGGCCACAAGCATAGCAAGCATCAAGTTCATCAAAAAGCGATGTTTCAAATGAATCCAAGGGATCATAGCAATCATCATAGCATTCATCCTTCGGTATGTGCGAAGGGAAATTAAATAATGTATGAGTTGAAGAGTTACTCTCATTAGAAGGTGGGCAAGCGTGATCAATCCGCTCTTCCTCCTTTTGTTCTTCGCTCTCCTCCTCATCTTTTTCATCTAATGAGCTCACAGTTTCAGCAATTTCTTCTTCCATAGATTCCTGCGAAATATTAATATCTTCAAAGGCAGCGGTAATTCATTCAATAAATTCTTTAACATAAGCATTAGAAGCATAGTTTTCATAGTAATATTTAAGTACGGCATAATTTTCAGATTTGTAAAGAGTAATATCATACTTTTCAATCAAAGTAGCAATTTCATAAGCACCCTTAAAAGCAACAAATTCTTCAATTTGTTCAACATCTTAATAGCAATAGGCCTCCTTGGTATAAGAAGATGGTATTTCATTATCATTAAACACACATCAGTAGGGAAGGTGGTTTTCAGTGCCTTCAGAACAACAAGTGAAATCATATATTTCGCATAAATTTGAAGCGTAGCAACGTAAATTATTAATTTGACGCTACAAGAGTTTCCCTTTTTGAGATAAGCGGTGTCGCACATAATAAGCATGCTCATTTAATGATTTCCCTCAACTAAGCTAGTTGGGTTTTCAGCACGAGCACAAAGGGATCGAAGATGATCCAAGTAATAAGCTTCAGCAGTATGGTAGATTTTGGGTGGTTCCTCAACCACTGGGCTAGCAAGTACATCTTTTTTTTGGTATTTTGCGTTTCCTACCCATAACTAAAGATAGAAAACAACTAATAACAGAAAATAAAACAACTAATAACAGAAAATAAAAATTACTTAGTGATAAAACAAACAAGCACACACGAGAATATCAACCACTACGCTATTGCTCCCCGGCAACGGCGCCAGAAAAAGGTCTTGATAACCCACAGGTGTAGGGGATCGTTTGTAGCCTTTTTTGATAAGTAAGAGTGTCGAACCCAACGAGGAGCTAAAGGTAGAATTAATATTCTCTCAAGTTCTATCGACCATCGATACAACTCTACGCACGCTAACGCTTACTTTACCTAGAACAAGTATGAAACTACATTGCGAGAAGGAAACTATAAGTACTTAGTAGGTGTAATAGATAGTTTTGCAAGGTAATAAAGAACAAGTAAATAAAATTTAGGGGTTGTTTAGATAAAGATTAATAAGTAAGTTGTTTAGTAGAAAGCTTTTTTGTGTAACACAAGAGAAAGATTGTCCATAGGCAATTGAATATAATATGATAGATACTTGTCATATGCAATGAGGGAGAGGCATACGCTAACACACTTTCTCTACTTGGATCATGTGCACTTATGATTGGACCTCTAGCAAGCATCCGCAACTACTAAAGATCATTAAGGTAAAACCCAACCATAGCATTAAACATCAAGTCCCCTTTACTCCCATACGTAAACAATCCCCTTACTCGGGTTTGTGTTTTCGTCACTCACCAACCCACTATAAGCGAATCATGAACATATTGCAAACCCTTCAGCGGGATTCCTTCACATGTGCGCCTCATGGAAGGCACCTTAGGACATCACCATATCAACATACAACTCATATCAATAACATCATACCACAATTAACCCGTAGGACAAAATAACTCTACTCAAACATCATAGGATAGCCACACATCATTGGATAATAATATATAGCATTAAGCACCATGTTTAAGTAGAGATTACAGCGGGGAATAGAGGTTTTACACCGCTACATAGAGGGGGAGAGATTTGGTGGTGACGGCGGCGAAGTTGTTGGTGTAGATCGTCGTCACGATGATTGCCCCAGCGGCGCTCTGGCGCCATCGGGGGAGAGGTGGACAGAGCCCCCCTCCTTCTTCTTCCTTGGCCTCCTCCCTAGGTGGGAGGAGGGTTTCCCCTCTGGTCCATGGCCGCCATGGCTCCCGGAGGGCAGGAGCCCCTTCGAGATTGGATCTCTCTCTCTGTTTCTCTTCTGTTTTCGAGACTGGTTTCTGACCCCTTCACCGTTTCTTAAATATCTGGAGATCCGTAACTCCGATCGGGCTGACATTTTGAGGGGATTTTTATCGCAAAAATATCTTTCTTGCGGCGGAAGGAGAGCCCCAACCGACTTAAGGGGGAGGCACAAGCCATCAGGGCGCCCCCCCCTGTGCCGCGCCCTGTTGGCTTGTGCCTCCCTCGGGCACCGTCTTGCGTTGATTCCGACTCCCAAAATTCACATATATTACAAAAAAATCTCCTTAAATTTATATCGCGTTTGGACTTTGTTTGATATGGAATTTCCGCGAAACAAAAACACACAAAAAATAGGAACTGGCACTGGGCACTGGATAAGTAAGTTAGTCCCAAAAATAATATAAAATGATGCCAAAAGTATATGAAAGTTGTAGAATATTGGCATGAAGCAATCAAAAATTATAGATACGACGGAGACGTATCAGCATCCCCAAGCTTAATTCCTACTCGTCCTCAAGTAGGTAAATGATAAAAAGATAATTTTTGATGTGGAATGCTACCTAACATAATCCTGAACAAATGTCTAATCATGGCATGAATATTAAGATACAAGTGATTGATGTCTACTACATAACTTGTTCTTGTAGACTCGTGTTGGGCCTCCAAGCGCGGAGTTTTGTAGGACAGTAGCAAATTTCCCTCAAGTGGATGACCTAAGGTTTATCAATCCGTGGGAGGCGTAGGATGAAGATGGTTTCTCTCAAACAACCCTGCAACCAAATAATAAAAAGTTTCTTGTGTCCCCAACACACCAAATACAATGGTAAATTGTATAGGTGCACTAGTTCGGCGAAGAGATGGTGATACAAGTGTAGTAATGATAGTAGATATTGATTTTTGTAATAGTAACAATAAAAAACAGCAAGGTAGCAAGTAACAAAAGTGAGCACAAACAGTATTGCAATGCTTGAAAACAAGGACTAGGGTCCGTACTTTCGCTAGTGCAATCTCTCAACAATGCTAATATAATTGGATCACATAACCATCCCTCAACGTGCAACGAAGAATCACTCCGAAGTTCTTATCTAGCGGAGAACATAAGAAGAAATTGTTTGTAGGGTACGAAGCCACCTTAAAGTTATCCTTTCTGATCGATCTATCCAAGAGTTCATACTAAAATAACACCAAGTTATCCGTTCCGATCGATCTATCTAAGAGTTCGTACTAAAATAACACCATATGATATGCATCAACCAACTCTAATGTCACCTAGATACTCCAATGTCACCACAAGTATCCATGAGTTAATTATATGATACGCATCAAACAATTTCAGATTCATAATACTCAATCCAACACAAAGAACCTCAAAGAGTGTCCCAAGATTTCTACCGGAGAAAGTAGGACGAAAACATGCATCAACCCATATGCATAGATTACCCCAATTTCACCTCGGGAATCCGCAAGTTGAGTGCCAAGACATAGATCAAGTGCTCTCAAATCCATAAAAGTATTCAATCCGGTAATAACGAAATCCCAAAGGGAAAACTCAATTCATCACAACAAGATAGAGAGGGGAAAACACCATATGATCCAACTATATTAACAAAGCCCGCGATACATCAAGATCATGCCAAATCAAGAACACGAGAGAGAGAGAGAGATTAAACACATAGCTAGTGGTACAAACCCTCAGCCCCGAGGGTGGACTACTCCCTCCTCATCATGGAGACCATAGGGATGATGAAGATGGCCTCCGCTGATGATTTCCCCCTCAGGCAGGGTGCCGGAATGGGGTCTAGATTGGTTTTTCGTGGCTATAAAGGCTTGCAGCAGTGGAACTTCTGATCTAGGGTTATTTCTGGGGCTTTCTGAATATATAGGATTTTTGGGCATCGGTTTCACGCGAAGATGGGCCACGAGGGGCCCACAAGACACCAGGGCACGCCCTGGTGGGTTGTGGCCACCTCGTGGCTCTTCTGGCCCTCCCACGAAGCTTCTAGTGCCTCTTTTGTTCCAAAAAAATCGTCAAAAAGTTTTGTTGCATTTGGAGAACTTTTATTTCTGCACAAAAAACAACACCACGGTAGTTCTGCTGAAAACAGCGTCAGTCCGGGTTAGTTCCATGCAAATCATAACAAAACCATATAAAATTGTTGTAAATATGGCATGAATACTTCATAAATTATAGATACGTTGGAGACGTTTCAATGATTCAAGGCAACAGTCTGACAAAAAGACATCCATACTCAGGTTTACTAGCAAACAATCATGTCCTTTCAAAATAACAATGTCAAAGAGTGTTATCCCTACAAAATCATATAGCATGTCATGCTTGGTCTTCCTAGCATAAAGTATAAATCATGAGCACCCCGGTGTCAAACCAAGCAATTGGATCGTACTTTTTCACGCACTTCAGCTTTGTATTACTCACGCGATATATGAGCGTGAACCACGGATATAACATAAAGGTGGAATAGAATGTGGTGGTAGGTTTCAAAGGGGTAAAAGTGGAGAAGAAAGTCTCGCATCAACTCGGCGTATCAACATGCTATGGAGATGCCCATCAATAGATATCAATGCGAGGAGTAGGGATTGCCATGCAACGGATGCACTAGAGCTATAAGTGTATGAAAGCTCGACTGAAGCTAAGTGGGTGTGCATCCAACTTGCTTGCTCATGAAGACCTCAGGCATTTGAGGACGCCCGTCATCAGAATATACAAGCCAAGTTCTATAATGAAAAATTCCCACTAACATATGGAAGTGATAAAACAAGAGACTCTCTATATGAAGAACATGGTGCCACTTTGAGGCACAAGTGTGGTAAAGGATAGTAGCAAAGTCCCTTCTCTCATTTTCTCTCATATTTTTTTTTAATGGTGGGCTCATTTGGCCTCCCCCATTTTTATTTTTCGTCCGGAGTCTCATCCCGACTTATGGGGGAATCATAGTCTCCATCATCCTTTCCTCACTGGGACAATGCTCTAATAATGATGATCATCACACTTTTATTTACTTACAACTCAATATGAAAAACCGTATGACTCTATATGAATGCCTCTGGCAGTGTATCAGGATGTGCAATGATCTAGCGTAGCAAAGATATCAAAAAACGAACAAGCCAGGGAAATATCATGCTAGGTATCTTACAATCATGCAAAGCAATATGAGAATGAAGGTACAAGTCATATGAAGTGACGGTGGAAGTTGCATGGCAATATATCTCGGAATGGCTGTGGAAATGCCATGATAGGTACGTATGATGGCTGTTTTGAGGAAGATATAATGAGGCCTATGTGCAACAGAGCGTATCATGTCACGGGGTTTGGATGCACCGGCGAAAGTTGCACCGATCCTCGAGGTGAGAATGCGCAATGCACGGTATCGAAGAAGCTAGCAAATATGTGGAGGTGAGAGTGCGTATATCCATGGAGTCACATTAGTCATAAAGAACTCACATACTTATTGCATGGTTTTATTAGCTCTCTCGAAGCAAAGTACTACTCGCATGCTCCTAGGGAGGAGGTTGGTAGGAGTTAACCATCGCGCGCCCCCGATTATAACAGCTTAAAGGATTTCAATCAAGGATAAATTATGCTCCAACTTCATCACATAACTAGAGATTATACGTGCATGCTTCGAGAATCAAAAACCTTAACATCAATATTCTTACTAATCCACAATCATCAACTAGTGCACCCACATATTACCATCTTAATGTCGCAAAACTATTGCAAGGAATCAAACATATCATATTCAGTGATCTACAAGTTTTATGTAGGATATATGACTAACCATGTAAATGACCAATTCCCGTTGACTCTCTAAATAGGTATAAGTGAAGCATGTGAGTTTAATTCTTTCTACAAAAGACCTGGACATGCTCTAATAAATATAAGTGAAGCAAAATAGCATTCTACAAATAACGGCTTTCTATATGTAGAGAAATAGTTATCCAATTTCAAATGATATAAGTGAAGCACATGAAGCATTCTATAAAGCCATACTCAAAATATATAAGTGAAGTGCAAAGAGCATTCTATAAATCTACCATGGACTTTCCCAAACTAGCATGGTGCATTGCTAAAAGGAAAATAAAAGGCACACGATGCTCCAAGAATTTACGCATATCATGCGAACAAAACAAAAACCGAAACATACCGATAGTTGTTGAAGAAGAAAGATGGGATGCCTTTCGGGGCATCCCCAAGCTTAGACGCTTGAGTCTCCTTGAATATTTACTTGGGGTGCTGTCGGTGTCGAATTCAGCAGATCTCGGGTAGGGGGTCCCGAACTGTGAATCTGGGAACGATGGTAACAGGGGACGAAGGAGACAGTGTTTACCCAGGTTCGGGCCCTCGTGAGGAGGTAAAACCCTACATCCTACTTCATTTATTGCTGAGTATGAAGGTTTACAGAGTAGATCTACCTCGAGATCAACGAGCTAAACCCTAATGACTTGAGTTGTCCCTCTACGAACTAAGACCCCTGGTTTATATAGACACCAGGGGTCCCTAGGGTTACAAATGGTCGGTTTCCATCCGGGCATAGATACGCCCATTCTTTCTTGGAGGACACACCAAGTCTTTGGAATATTCCCCCATAAGCCTAGGGTCATTTCGCAGTCTGGCCTTCCCGAAGATGCCATAAGGCGGCCCACCAGGCCGGACTATAAGAGATAAGTCAACGGCCCGAGGACCCTTTAATCCCGAACTCCCTCAGTAGCCCCCGAACTAGCCTCCAACGCCGGTCTTCAGGATATCAGTTGCTCCGCGCGTCCAGAGTGTTCGGCTTGCAGGGCGAGTTCCTTTCTCCCTTTCATGCTTCGGCCATCTTTAGTTCGGCCACCGATGACACTTTGTTTTTCGAACATACCTTGCTTAGCCTTGAAGGCCAAACTCCTGAGTGTGAATAGTACCCTTCCTGACAACTTTCCTGACGAAAGGCTCAGATGGGTCGTGGCCACTTAACTAGTTACAAAAACTCAATTCGCGGTTCGAGGCCGCCTTTTTATTGGCACGTTCAATCGACATGAAGATCGTGCTCCATTTTTTACGGGATATGATCAATTATTTGGGCTATCCCACGCGCGCATAACGGGGCAGTCGCTTCGGGAACTGGCGCAGCTCACGACGCAGTAAGGGGACGCTTGGTGTTACGGCCTTCCATAAAAGTGGGAGAAACATCTTCACAGCCCTTCCACGCTCTCCAGATTCGCTTTCTCAAGCCTTCCTCGCTCCGAGCGCGCAGATCTAGCCTTTTCCCCAAATCTTCCACCAACACCCATCCTTCTTCCCCGAGCACGGTCATGGCTGGTTCAGGTTCACAAGGCAAGTGGGAGGCGTCGTGCGTCACCGAGGACGACATCCAGGAGTTGAAGCGCACCGGTTACCTCCCGGTCGACGTCGCCCATCGCGACCCCGAAGAGGGCCAAGTAATCCCTACGCCATAGCCCGGGGAGCGGGTGGTGTTCATTCCCCATTTCATCCGGGGACTGAGCTTCCCGCTGCACCCCTTTGTAAGGATTTTGATGTTCTTCTACGGGTTGGACTTCCACGACCTTCCCCCAAACTCCATCATGCACATATCGGCCTTCATCATCGTTGGCGAGGCCTTTCTGCGGGTCCAGCCGCACTTCGGCTTATGGATGAAGGTCTTCAACGTCAAGCCGAAGATCGCAAGCAGCCAGCACGCGGATTGTGGGGGGAGCGGTGATCAGCAAGCTTCCTCGGGTCCAGTGGCCGGAGGGCACCTTCATCAACACCATCAAGACCTGGCAAAAGGAGTGATTCTATATCACCGAACCACATGTCGCAGATTGGGCGGCCCCTCCCGAATTCAGATCCGGTCCTCCCGCGAGGCTGACCTCGTGGATCAAGAAAGGGCTGGACTGGGGGTCGGCCACTGAGGTAAAGGCGCTGCAGGAACGCATCGGAAAGATGCTGGAAGCAAACATCGGCTTGACCAATGTGGTCCAGGTCATGCTTCGTCGCCGCCTCCTCCCCTGCCAGCTCCAGGCCACACCGATGTGGGCCTATAAGTCCGACGATCCTCCCACCATGCGCAAGCTCTACCGCACTACTCGGGAGAAGCTATGGAAGGCATTGTTCAAGCCCCAGGAGGAGTGGCCGGCCAAAGAGGAAGACACCGGCCTGGACGCCTGAACACCCTCCACTTAAGGTAAAGCTTCAATCTTTTATCTTTAAGTTCGGTCTTTTTAGCAAGGATTCTCACCTCTCCTTTCCTGGTTTCCCTAGGGCTGGCTAGCTAAGGCCATGCAGATCAACGGCCCCGCCCCGCTGCCCGAAGCCCCCAGGTCGACCCTCTTGACGGCGATGCTGGTCGAGGCGCCGTATTCGGCGCCAGAGAAGAAGGACAAGCAGAAGAAAGGCGAGAAGAAGGAGACCCGAGCTAGTCTCCGCCCAAGAGGCCCCCCGGACGCTAAGTCCGGGGAGACCCAGGCTTCCTCCGCTCACGAGGAGGAACAGATGAAGGAAGGGGGGAAATCAATTCCCCCTAGCCAAGGAAAAGGGCGGCATCTATGGGTGCCGAGGAGGACTCAGCTCCCCCTTCTCCGAAAGAGGCCCTGCAGGGTCAACGTGACCCTGCCCGATGTCAGCCCGGATTCCAACGAGGAATCCAAGGCGTTCGAAAGGATCCCGCGGAGGGTTCCCAGGGCCAAGCCCGTGGCCCAGAGGTACCAATTCCGAATATATTGCTTGCGCAAGATTTCTGTTACTGGACAGACTAATGCCTCCCATGTTGCAGCCCGGCCCGTGATCTCTCGACCGAACAGGTCTCAAAGGGAGATCCCCCGCCAGCCGAGCTAGCAGAAAGTGGAACCGCGTCCCGCACTTCTCCTCCCCAGGTTGGCGACGAGGCCATGGAGGCGATATCATGGCCGGCCCCTCCTCAGTCGAATACTGAGGGTGAGGAGGTTATGACCGAGGCCCAGACCTCGGCGGCCGGAGACCAGGAGGCCGAGCCCCTCCTGGTAGACAAAGAGGGAGGCCGCGAATCATCAGAGATCCCTCCGAAGACGGCTCCGGAGACTGACAAGTCTCCGATATCGGCAACTCTCCCTTCACAAGAAGGAGGAGGCATGGTGCCGCCACCGGTGCCGCCCGCGACGGGGCAGACCACAACCGGGTGGCCAGCCGCGATGGAGGAGGCCTTGCGCAGCTCCGTCATCGCCGAAGACCACCGCATCCTTATGGGTGCGGTTCTGAAAGGCATTCAGTCCGTTGATAGCGAACTGAAGGAGGCCTTCGACGGTCTCTTGACGGGCTTCAAGGTGAGTCATGTAATGCTCCTCTCTCTAAGCAGAATTTGTTCGTGAGGTATATATATTCCGGATAGGTATAGTAGCCCCCGAGCCCTGGGTAAGTTTAGGAAACTTACCCGGGGATCAGAGGATCTCAGGTTTCGAGTAAAAATCGATATTTTGACTGTCTCCGGAGATGGTACGGAAAGGAGGGTCTAGGACCAACAGTTCCGATGTGTTTCTCACATAATTTTTGCTTTGCATGCCTCGTCATCGGCAGCAGCTGTCCATGATGTGGAGCTGGCTGAGCTCAACCGGAAGGTCAAGAGCTCCGACGAGGAGCTTGACCGTCTGAACAAGCGGTTTGATGAAATGTAAGGTGAGTTGGAATTTAGTTTCGGAGACCCTGTCCAATCCTCATTGATTGAGGTTCTTGAGTTTTTGAATCCTGAATGTTGGTCTTCTATTGCATTTGTAGCCGTTTCTTCCAAGGTCGAAAACCTCAAGGCCGAGCTGGAGAAGGCCAAGCGGGAGGCCGCCGATCATAAGACGGCGGCCGACCAGGCGGCGGCCGAACTGAGCTCCTTGAAGGCTGTCAGTGAAAAGCACGAAGCTCGGGTGGCCGAAGTGCAGCAAGAGCTCCAAGATGCCAGCACTAAGTGCGAGGCTCTTGAGCAGAAGACCAAGGAACGGGTGGCCGAGCTATCCACATTGTCTTCCGATCTTAAATCGGAACGTGTGGATAGGCGGTCTTATGAGGAAGAACTCCGCCAAGTCAGGATGATCGCGGATGGTAAGCCGTACTTACTGCAATGCGCCGTTGGCGGTAACAGGTTTGCTCGTCTTACACGGCTATGGCATTTCTCAGGCGCCTTCACGGACCTTCCGAGGAGTGCGGCAGACGCGGCCAAGCACTTTGCGGCGCGGGACGGGGATGCAGAACAAAGGCTGTTCTGGGCGCAATTTCAGAACCCCGAACCCCGTCCCGTCCTTAGCCAGCAGATGAAGTAGCTGATGGAGCTGCATCGAATGGCGGAGCCGGCCTTAAAGGACCTCTGTATTCGGTTGTGGCCTTCCGAGCCCCTACCAAGCAGTTACTTCGGCCTGGTGCAGAAGCTCTGCGACGCTTCCTCCCACATTGAGACCGTGAAGCGCTCTGTGTGTATTGAGGGAGTGCGGACGGCTTTTGCGAGGACGATGATGCATTGGCCAGGGATGAAGCCACTCGAGATAGTGTTGGGTAACGTTGCATGGGAAACACAAATTTTCCTACGCACACGCAAGATCTATCCATGGTGATGAGCATCTACGAGAGGGAGAGTGGATCTACATACCCTTGCAGATCGCTAAGCGGGAAGCGTTAAGAAACGCGGTTGATGTAGTCGAACGTCTTCGCGATCCAAATCGCAAGCCGTCCCGCAATCCCATCACGGTCCGTCCCGATTTAGCGTCGAACGGACGGCACCTCCGCGTTCAGCACACGTACAACTCGATGACGATCTCCGCCTTCTTGATCCAGCAAGAGGGAGCGGAGAGGTAGATGAGTTTTCCGGCAGCGCGACGGCGCGGCGACAGTGGTGGTGGAACTATTCCGGCAGGGCTTCGCCTAAGCACCGCCGAAAACTAGAGGAGACGATCTATTGGGGAGAGAGGGCTGCACCGTGGCCTTTTTGGTTGGGTGTCTTGGCCCTCTCTCCACTCTAGTATATATAGGAGGGAGGGGAGGGGCTGGCGCCCCTAGGGTTTCCCCTAGGGGTCGGCCGAACCAGGAGGAGGTGGAGGAGTCCACCTCCAATCCTACTCCAAGTAGGATTCCAATCCTACTTGGAAAATCCTTCCCCCACTTGGGATTTTTTTCCTTCTCCCACCTCCTAGCCGCATGGGCCCTTAGGGGCTGGCTTGCCCAGCCCACTAAGGGCTTGTGCGCCACCCCTAAGGCCCATGTGGCCTCCCGGCGTGGGTGGCCCCTCCCGATGGCCCTCCGGAACCCTCCCGGCACCCCCGGTACATTATCGGAATTACCCGAAACTTTTCCGGTGACCAAAACGGGACTTCCTATATATCAATATTTACCTCCGGGCCATTCCGGAGCTCCTCGTGACGTCCGGGGTCTCATCCGGGACTCCGAATAACCTTCGGTCACCAACATACATAACTCAACTATACCGAAACGTCACCGAACCTTAAGTGTGCAGACCCTGCGGGTTCGAGAACTATGCAGACATGACCGAGACACATCTAAGGTCAATAACCAATAGCGGGACCTGGATGTCCATATTGGCTCCTACATATTCTACGAAGATCTTTATCGGTTGAACATCTATGTCAAGGATTCAGTTAATCCCGTACGCTGTTCCTTTTGTTATTCGGTATGTTACTTGCCCGAGATTCGATCGTCAGTATCTGTATACCTAGTTCAATCTCGTTACCGGCAAGTCTCTTTACTCATTCCGTAATACAAGATCCCGTGGCTAACACTTTAGTCACATTGCTTGCAAGGCTTATTGTGATGTTGTATTACTGAGTGGGCCCTGAGATACCTCTCCGTCATACGGAGTAACAAATCCTAGTCTCGATCCATGCCAGCTCAACAGACACCTTCGGAGATACCTGTAGAGCATCTTTATAGCCACCCAGTTACGTTGTGACGTTTGATACACACAAGGTATTCCTCCGGTGTCAGTGAGTTGCATGATCTCATGGTCATAGGAATAGATACTTGACATGCAGAAAACTATAGCAATAAGCTGACACGATCATATGCTACGTTCATAGTTTGGGTCTTGTCCATCACATCATTCTCCTAATGACGTGATCCCATTATCAAATGACATCTCATGTCTATGGCCAGGAAACCTTGACCATCTTTGATCAACGAGCTAGTCTACTAGAGGCATACTAGGGACAAAGTGTTGTCTATGTACCCACACATGTATTTGAGTTTCCAATCAATACAATTATAGCATGGATAATAAATGATTATTATGAACAAGGAAATATAATAATAACCATTTTATTATTGCCTCTAGGGCATATTTCCAACAGATAGCTACGGCGCCCCCGCCGCCTGGGAAAGAGCATAGGCACCCCGAGCTGTACTTCGCCTCTGCGATGGAGGGTGCTCGGTCGATAGAGACTCAGTGCCCAAAGGATGAGATGTTCGAATGAACACTTTTATTGTATGTCCGATGAATGCGTTTATTTATATAATATGTATGCATGGTTTATCATACTTTGGCGTTTGGAATATTTTGACTCCTGTGTGGTCGTTCTCGAACTGAAAGTTGCCAGTCGTTAGCTTCAGCCCCCATGTGATTATTACAAGGGGTGTTCCGTCATCCGCGGTGTTATCCTTGGCCGAATAATCGGAACCCAAAAGGCGGTAGTGCGAGGGATGGGAACCAGGCAATCAGACTATGTTGCTTTAGTGCTTTCACTTAGCCGAAGGAGCTTGACTGCGGGGGCTGGTTACTAGCCCCCAGTGTTATGTGGTATTCGGGTGAACTGAGGTAAAAAACCATTACCAGGTGGCTTGCGAGAAGGCAAACCCCTCGTATGACACGGAATAATCTCTATCGATTTTTAGTTTGACACTTGTGCTCGGATTGCAGACCGGTTCACGTTTATTATGACGATCGATTTTTGGCTTTCTCCACTGAGGTACTTGACCAGGCGAGCTGGAAATACAATAGCAGTGGTGCTCCCTTTACCCTTTTAGCCGAACGAGCGGAACGTAAGAGGGTAAGCATAGGAGTCGGGCAACCCAACCTTTGACCTAAGACATAATTCGGAACCGATGCATATAACGCAAAAATCCGACACGCCGGACATATAAAGGATAATGCCGGGACGATGCTTAGGACGAGCTTTATAGCCAAGCCCCCTGGTCTATTAGCCGGTTGCATCAAATATGTACCGAACAGTTTTGCTTCCGGAGGCGGGGAGTTGGAAAACACTTTATAAAATGCCATAATCAGACCGTAAAAGATGATCTTTATATATTATGAATTTTTACAATTCATACTGCGGGCGTAACTGTTACAGGTATTTTTAGAAACAAATGTATACAAAGGGGAGGTTCAATCAGGGCTCTTGATCAGCGGCTTGATGTCCTTGGCGTATCCCTGTGCGCCTCCATTCCTTTGCTCTTGAAGAGTAGCATGCTCCTTTAAAGGTGGTTATAATCGGCGAACAGACCTTTGAGGGAGGTGCATGTTTAAATCGCCGGGACGTGCATGAGCTTGACGCCTACTGTGTTGAGAGTAGTTCGGTCGAACCGACCACTCTGTTGTGATGAGGTGTCCCCCCCGCAGCTGCCCATGGTATTTTAAGCGCGAAATTGTGCCTTCTCGGTACGTACCTGATGGGTAGCGGGGCCGTGCTGTGGGGGCGCGTCCCTATTTGTGATGAACAGGAGATTGCTTTGGGAGATCGGGTCGTGCTCGGACCCGCTTGCTCGCCTGTCGCAGCTTGTTGCCTGGTTGGGGTCCTGGTGTCTCGATGCCAGACTGGAATTCGACCGCTAGAGCCGTTGTGTGTTCCTCAGTCCGGAGTGAGCGTTCTGTATTGCCATTGACGGCGATGATCCCTTTTGGCACAGGCATCTTGAGCTTCGGGTAGGCATAGTGAGGAACGGCATTAAAGCGAGCGAACGCTGTACGACCGAGTAGTGCGTGATAGCCACTGCAGAAAGGCACTATATCGAAGATCAAGACTTCGCTACGGAAGTTATCGGGCGAACCGAACACTACTTCCAGCGTCACGGTACCCGAGCAGCGTGCTTCGATACCGGGGATGACTCCCTTGAAGGTAGTGTTGCTGGGTTTAATTCTTGACGGGTCGATACCCATCTTTTTTACTGTGTCTGAGTAAATCAGATTAAGGCTGCTTCCTCCGTCCATAAGGACTCTAGTGAGGTGGAATCCATCGATGATGGGGTCCAGGACGAGGGCGGCCGAGCCTCCGTGACGGATGCTGGTCGGATGGTCCCTACGATCGAAAGTGATCGGGCAAGCCGACCACGGGTTAAACTTCGGAGCTATGGGTTCTACGACGTAGACCTCCCGAAGTGCGCGTTTCCTCTCCTTTTTGGGTATATGTGTGACATATATCATGTTCACAGTTTTGACCTCGGGAGGGAATTGCTTTTGCCCGCCATTGTTCGGCCCGCGAGGTTCTTCATCGTCCTCATTGCGTGGGCTCTTGCTTTGTTCCTCGGCTGCGAGCTTGCCGGCTTGTTTGAACACCCAACAGTTTCTGTTGGTGTGGGTGGCGGGCTTGTCTTGCGTGCCGTGGATTTGGCAGGGCCTGTCCATGATTTTATCCAAAGCGGTAGGTTCATCCCTGTTCCCTTTAGAGGGCTTCTTCCCTTATCCATGTTTTGAGTTGCGGAAACTGGCGTTTACGGCCGTGTCTTTCGAGTCACCATTGCTATGGCGGTGTTTATTTTTGTTCCGCCTTGGCTTTCCGTTACTGTCCCGCACTTCAGAGGTGTCGGGGTCTTCGGGATTGTGGCTTCGGCGAGCTAGCCAATTGTCTTCGCCCGCGCAGAAGTGGGTCATAAGGGAGGTAAGGGCAGACATCATTCTCGGCTTATCCTCGCCGAGCTGGCGAGCTAGCCATTCGTCCCGGATGTTGTGTCTGAACGAGGCTATCACCTCGGCGTCCGGACAGTCGACGATCTGGTTCTTCTTAGTCACGAACCGATTCCAGAACTGCCTGGCCGATTCGCCAGTCTTCTGGACGACGTTGCTTAGGTCGGAAGAGTACGGGGGCCGGACGTAAGTGCCGTGGAAGTTGGACCGGAAGGCGTCTTCGAGCTCCTCCTAACTCCCTGATACGTCTCCAACGTATCTATAATTTTTGCTTGTTCCATGCTATTATATTATCATTCTTGGATGTTTTACAATCATTTTATTACAACTTTATATCATTTTTTGGGACTAACCTATTGACATAGTGCCAAAGTGCCAGTTGCTGTTTTTGCTTGTTTTTTACTTCGCAGAAAATCAGTACCAAACGGAGACCAAACGCTGTAGAGATTTTTGTGGATTTTTTCTGGACCAAAAGAAAGAAGATGGGCCAAAGAACACAAGAAGAGGGGGCCCAGGGTGGCCACCCTCCACCAGGGCGTGCCAGAGGCCCCCTGGCGCGGCCTGGTGGGGGATGGGCACCTCGGGCACCCCCTCAACCAACTATCGTGCCTAAAAAATCCCAGAAAATCCAAAAACCCTAGAGGAGTCGACGAAACACAATTCCAGCCGCCACAAGTTCCAGAACCGTGAGATCCAATCTAAACACCATCACGGAGGGGTTCATCTTCCTCATAGGTGCCTCTCCGATGATGCGTGAGTAGTCCACCATAGACCTACGGGTCCGTAGGTAGTAGCTAGATGGCTTCTTCTCTCTCTCTCTCTCTCTCTCTTATGATTCTCAATACAATGGTCTCTTGGAGATCTATTTGATGTAAACTTTTGCGGTGTGTTTGTTGGGATCCAATGAATTTTGAGTTCATGATCAGTTTCTATCCATGAATATTATTTGAGTCTTCTTTGATCTCTTATATGCATGATTGCTTATAGCATCGTATTTCTTCTTCGAATCTTTGGTTTAGTTAGGCCAACTAGATCGATTTTTCTTGCCATGGGAAGAGGTGCTTTGTGATGGGTTCGATCTTGCGGTGTTCTTTCCCAGTGACAGAAGGGGAAGCAAGACACGCATGTATCGTTGCTATTAAGGATAACAAGATGGGGTCTATTCCTACATGAATAGATCTTGTCTACATCATGTCATCGTTCTTATTGCATTACTCCATTTTTCCATGAACTTAATACACTAGATGCATGCTGGATAGCGGTCGATGTGTGGAGTAATAGAGGTAGATGCAGGCAGGAGTCGGTCTATCTATCTTGGACGTGATGCATATATAATTATCATCGCCTTGGATATCGTCATGACTATTCGATTTTCTATCAATTGCCCAACAGTAATTTGTTCACCCACCGTGTGCTATACTCATGAGAGAAGCCACTAGCGAACCCTACGGCCCCCTGGTCTACTTTTCTATCATATCGCTTTCCGATCTACGTTTTTTGCAATCTTTGTTTTCAGATCTACAAAACCAAAAACCCAAAAACATATTGCTGCATATTTACTCTTTTTATTTGTGTTCTTGAGAGATCTATCTCTCCTATCTATCACTACCTAATCTATCTATTTACCGTAGAGAGATTGACAACCTCTCTTTCACGTCGGGTTGCAAGTATTTGTTGTTTGTGTGCAGGTGCTGCTTATTGGGTGGTGGTGATCCTCCAACTGGTTCGATAACCTTGGTTTCATAACTGAGGGAAACACTTACCGTCGCTGTGCTGCATCATCCCTTCCTCTTTGGGGAAATACCGACGCAGTCCAAGCACGTCACTCCCAATGGAGTTCTCGGGAAGACTGTTTAGCCAGTGCCGAGCTGGTCCCTTCAGTTTGAGTGGTAGGTATTTGATGGCATGGAGATCATCTCCTCTGGCCATATGGATGTGAAGGAGGAAGTCCTTGATCCAGACGGCCGGGTCCGTCGTTCCGTCGTATGATTCTATGTTAACGGGTTTAAACCCTTCGGGGAACTGGTGCTGCATGACCTCGTCTGTAAAACACAGCGGGCGGGCGGCGCCTCTGATTCGGGCTACGTCGCGCCGGAAATCGGCTGTTGGGTGAGCTCGGTCTTGTTCCCGGTTTCTGTGGTTGCGGTCGAGCCACGATCAGTAGCCATCCCGTCTAACGGGGGAGCGTCCCCTAGATCCGTAAATGGATCAGGTGCGACCTGACATATAGTCCAGGTCCTGCCGAAGATCATATCGATCCTGAGGCTGTGCGGGCCCCTTTCCTCTCCTACGGGGTGACGTGGGCTAGTACTCGGCGTCTTGAGCCACCCTGTCCCGTCCTCGAGGGGGGCGGTCCGGCGGTCATACTGAGTGCACCTGGGAGATTCGGGCTCAAGGGCCTCGTCGTCGAATTGCGGCAGCAGGTGCCGGCGAGGGTAACTCCTCTTTTGATTTGGCCGCTCAGTGCCGAACCCTTCTTCGGCCGCCAGAACATTTGTCCATCTGTTGTTGATGGTGTCTTGTTCGGCTTTGAGCTGCTGCTGCTTTGCCATTAAGCTCCGAGCGGTGGCTATGAGCCGTTGCCTGAATTGTTCTTGGTCCTCAGGGTTTTCGGGGACGGTGAAGTCTTCGGCTTCGAGGCTTTCTCCCTCCTCAACGTGTGGGAGGTAGTTATCGTCCTCGGAATCATTGAGGTCCTCAGCGTCTTATTGATTCGTCAGACTTTCCCCGTCCTCCAGCAGCTCAGCGGGGGCTTCGGGGTCGCTGAGGTCCTTCGGGGTATCCATTTCCCTGGTGCCTGCAATGGCTTCCCTTCCCTTGTTGGCTTTGGATTGCTTGCGTTGTTTCCGGCGTTTTGATGCTTCGCCTGATTTTTCGCCGTTCTTCCTAGCGGTGTGGTTGTCCCTGTCGTTAGGGGTGTCCACCATATAGACATCGTAAGTCGAGGTGGTTGTCCACCGCCCGGTGGTCACGGGGGCGGGGTCCCCGATCTCTTCATCCATGTGTTCTGCTTCTTCGGAGGCGTAGTCCAACATGTCGGTTAAGTTTTCAACAGTGGCTACCAAATGGGCAGCGGGGGGGTCGTAAAATTCCCCGTAACCGGCCTCTAGGTCGACCGGGACGTGGGTCGAGGTAAGCTCGTCCTCGATTGCCATGACTGGATCCGGTCTAGAGCCTTGTTCAACCATGAGAGGACGACCATATCGGTTTCCTGAGGGCCCTTGTAGTTGGGCTCCAAGGTGTCTTCGGGATGGGCGTGTTCGACGAAGGCCGAACCTTGATATTCAGGTACCACCACCGAGTCTGGGCTCGAGGCCGGACCTCCGGTGGAGAGAGATCTGAGGGTCGAGCCGAATAGTGGGCCCGAAGTTGAAGCTCCGGGACCTCCGGGCCCGTCAGACGAAACCGAGGGTTCGGCGAGGAACAAATCGCCACGGGAGTTGGCGGTGAACCCTAGGTTCCCGAACCTGATCTCTTGACCGTGGGCGAAATTTTTGATCTGGCCTAGGTGGCCAGTCGAGTTAGCATGCAGCACGACGCTGCCGAATGCGAAGACCTGTCCGAGGACGAACATGTCCTCATTCCAGGCCTGTTCGCTGATGATTAGGTGAGCCATCAATCCACAAGTGATCTCACAGCGGAACTCTCAATGAAAGCACCAATGTCGGTGTCGAAACCGGCGGATCTCGGGTAGGGGGTCCCGAACTGTGAATCTGGGAACGATGGTAACAGGGGACGAAGGAGACGGTGTTTACCCAGGTTTGGGCCCTCATGAGGAGGTAAAACCCTACGTCCTGCTTGATTGTATTGCTGAGTATGAACGTTTACAGAGTAGATCTACCTCGAGATCAACGAGCTAAACCCTATTGAGTTGAGTTGTCCCTCTACGAACTAAGACCCCTGGTTTATATAGACACCAGGGGTCCCTAGGGTTACAAATGTTCAGTTTCCATCCGGGCATAGATATGCCCATTCTTTCTTGGAGTACACACCAAGTCTTCGGAATATTCCCCCATAAGCCTAGGGTCATTTCGCAGTCCGGCCTTCCCGAAGATGCCATAAGGCGGCCCACCGGGCCAGACTATAAGAGATAAGTCAACGGCCCGAGGACCCCTTAATCCCGAACTCCCTCAGGTGCCTTGGGCATCCCCAAACTTGAACTCTCGTCTCTCCTTATTCTTCTCATATCGATACCTCCTCGATCTTCGAACACTTCATCCACACAAAACTTGATAGAACTTTCATTAGAAACGTTAGTACATAATCATCAAATCTCATCATGTCCTGCCATAACATTATTGCATAATTATAATCTAACATTACTCATTGTATGCTATCATAATTATATGGCTCCCAAGTCATTGGGGCTCAACAAGAATTCAAACATAAGCACGCAAAGCAACTATAACAGCAATCTGTGAAAAACAGGACTGTCTGTAATGATCTATAGAGAAACTATACTTATGTAACTCAAAAAATTATGAAAAATTAGGAAGTAATAAAGAATTTGCACAGAAGTATTGTGTAAAAATTTCAGAATTTTTTCATGCTCCAGTAAAATATGAAAATTCAAACACTACAGAAAAAGTTTCTGTTTTTACACAGCACATATCAAACATCCTAAAGGTAATTCTTGGCACATTATTTTTATAATACAATGGATTTGTACAAGTTGATAATTATTTTTGTTGAAAAGTTGCTGTAAGCAAGATTCAAAAAGTTTCCATGGGCATGGACAAAGTTCAAGGCTAGCCCCCACTTCAACGATGCTCGTCTTTCTCACTTTCACTTCTCTTTTTGAAAAGGTTTTAAATTCCCCACTTTATTTTTTTTGTTTTTAAAACTAATATATTAAAGCTACTAAGCAAGGATCCCTCCCGTGCGTTTCAAGTGTTGGACTTGATTGCTTTCCTTGATGGACACGTGTTAGTGGATTTTATCTCCGATTCACTTTTCGTTTTCTTTAATACAGTTCAGTCCAGGTTTTGTAGTGTGTTTAGACCACTGTAAAAACTATTTAAGATGCCACAAAATAATATTTTTTCAATATAGTATAATCAAAGTCGTTGTGTACAAGCATACACTCACGTCTATGAACGCAGACACACCTTACCCCTATAAAAGCCTCTGAATTTTTTTACTATCTAACAGGGATTTATTACTTAAGGCACCGCAAAAATAATATTTTTCAATACAGTACAATTTAAGTCGTTGTGCACGAGCATATCCTCATCCCTATGAACGGACACACACCTTACCTCTATGAACATCTTTGAAAGATTGAGCCATCACAACATCTTGAGATTTTACGAAGTCACCACAGGCGTCTCGCAGTCGACGGGAACGTCTCCTCCCACTAAACAAACACCACCATAAGCGTGAAATAAGTCTAGAAAAATTCAATTACCAATGTTAAATTTAGGACTTAAACCCTGGTGGACCAGGAATACCACTGTCCTCCTAACCATCCAACCACACACAGGTTGGTTCGCACGGCCACAAAATACCTAGAGGATGAGGTTTCGCTACATCTCTCACCGCTTAAGGCGAACAGCCGCGAAGTCGCCATAAAATTTACGTCATGCCTATTCTTTCTCCCCCAAAATCTTTTTCTCTCTCGGACTCTCCCTATTTTAGACGGTGTTGGTTGAAAAATATTAGTCACTCAAAATTTAATGGTTGACAAGAGAGTATTCCTGGCTAAGAAGGAGCTCCTCCTGTGCGTTCCCAGTTGTAGCAGGTAACTTCTCATAGGCCGACACGAGTTCAATTTTCACTCAAAATTTAATGGTTGGCAAAAGAGTATTTCTTCAATCCTAATCTTATCATTCAGTCTTTATTACCTGCAGATCAGGGAAATGAGGGTACAATTCTGGGATTCGTGCCAATATTTACAGTCTTTTCTGCTGCTCAGTGGTAGAGGCTAAATAGGTAGTATGTTATCCAATATTCTTATTCTAAAAGCATGAGCGAATCTGACCTGTTTTAGTCATTAATTAATTTAGAAACACCTTTACATGTCCTTGTTTTCTATATAACTAGGACTAGCATGGTTCAATATATTCCTGTAATTTACATGGTGCTCATGTATACTTTCTGGCATTTATCGCTATATTTTCTTTCGGTGTTGTCAACTGAAGGAAAACTCGATGAACTTCCTATAGCAAAAGTATTGTTGCTTCAGGACTAAAACAGAATGCATCATGTCCTTATTCCTTTGTGCTCAAGGACTTGGTCCACACCTTGGTCGGACAACTCTATCTATGAACATTTATGTGTTATTAGTTCTGAATCAGCCACCAGCTTTGTAGCCATCTTCCGGCTTTCATGTTAGGAAAATAACATGTGGTATAGTGTAATTGTAGGATTTCACACAGTAGCCTAATTTGACGTGATATTCTTGATCTTCATGAATATTTTTTGAGGCAAGTTTCAGAATTCTCCATTGATGTTTTCCAAGTCACGGTGAAGTCTTCTTTTATTAAATTAAGTTTCGTAATGGTTTGGCCTCTTTGATGTGGGAAGAACTATACCATATAAACAATTTGACTTTCGTTTGACAAATTTTTCTTAAATGAAGTTACCAAATTAGTTTCGTGTATTTTCTGTGAGAACTACTATACAAACAATTCAAATTTATTTTCACATGCTGATCAAATCATGTCCTTCTAAATTTTTCAAAAGGGTGCAAGTGCCTACAGAAATATTCCATTGTATGTCTGTGCATGATATGAGTTTAGCATCTCTTTTGTTGAACAAACCGCCGGTACATCAATTTATTTTAACGCGTGCAAACTAGGAAATTCTTGACAAGTAGTAACTTTGATAGCACTATCGAGGAAACTTTTGGATCATAATACTGCAGGAGAGTGCAATACTGGATTGGTTATAAGGTACAACCAACATGAATATACTCAAGAAGATATTTTGATTTTGAACTTGCAACGATTACGAAGTTGACTTTTCACCGAGCCATATGCATTGAATTTTTGTTAATGATGCATAAGATTTTGATAGCTAGACAGAAGTTTGAAGTGTCACATAATAAACAATCGATTCCAGATCATAATTATGTTTTCATAGTCGACCAGTGTGCAATGAAAATTTCTGAAGTCTGTCAAAAAGACTTCTTCGCAACCAGCTCGACCCCAATATCACAGCCACCCCTTTACTTTAAAATAAAAAATAAAACACACACACAAACACGCACGGGCTTAGATAAGGCGCACACAACAAAAATAAATGACTCTCTAAAACTTTCGGGTTGTCTCCCTGGCAGTGCTTTCTTTAAAGCCATTAAGCTAGGCATATAGTGCTCAAGTAATTAATCCACCCGGATCCCAAGGTATATCAAAGCCAATTTTAATTAACAATGATTTGTAATTTAGTAGTGAGCACAAAGTGATGTATTTTTGAAACAACGAAGTCTAACTCTCTTCCTATGCATTGGCATGTCATACAAGAACAATTCATGCACATCAAGTAAAGCCCAATACATAGCATAAGTAGTTTCTTGCAATTTTATCGTATTGGAAACATAGAGAGGTGAAGATTTGGTTTTTCTCGCATAATAATTGCAAGTAGGAGCAGCAATCACATGCATATTATATTCATCAAAATCATCATGTGTGATAGTAAGACGCAACCCATCAATATAATCCTTAATAAGTGCAAATTTCTCTGATATAGTGTAGTTGGGAGAATTCAAAAAGATAATAGGACTATCGTGTGTGGGTGCAATAGCAACAATTTCATGCTTAACATAAGGAACTATAGCAAGTTCTTATCCATAAGCATAATTTATATTGGCATCAAGGCCACAAGCATAGCAAGCATCAAGTTCATCAAAAATGGATATTTCAAATGAATCCAAGGGATCATAGAAATCATCATAGAATTCATCCTTCGGTATGTGCGAAGGGGAATTAAACAATGTATGAGTTGAAGAGTTACTCTCATTAGAAGGTGGGCACGGGTGATCAATCCACTCTTCCTCCTTTTGTTCTTCGCTCTCCTCCTCATCTTTTTCATCTAATGAGCTCACAGTTTCAGCAATTTCTTCTTCTATAGATTCCTGCGAAATATTAATCTCTTCCAAGGCAACGGTCATTCTTTCAATAATTTCTTTAACATAAGCATTAGAAGCATAGTTTTCATAGTAATATTTAAGTACGGCATAATTTTCAGATTTGTAAAGAGTAATATCATACTTTTCAATCAAAGTAGCAATTTTATAAGCACCCTTAAAAGCAACAAATTCTTCAATTTGTTCAACGTCATAATAACAATAGGCCTCCATGGTATAAGAAGATGGTATTTCATTATCATTAAACACACATCGGTAGGGAAGGTGGTTTTCAGTGCCTTCAGAACAACAAGTGAAATCATATATTTCGCATAAATTTGAAGCGTAGCAACGTAAATTATTAATTTGACACCACAAGAGTTTCCCTTTTTGAGATAAGCGGTGTCGCACATAATAAGCATGCTCATTTAATGATTTCCCCTCAACTAAGCTAGTTGGGTTTTCAGCACGAGCACAAAGGGATCGAAGATGATCCAAGTAATAAGCTTCAGCAGTATGGTAGATTTTGGGTGCTTCCTCAACCACTAGGCTAGCAAGTACATCTAATTTTTTAGGTATTTTGCGTTTCCTACCCATAACAAAAGATAGAAAACAACTAATAACATAAAATAAAACAACTAATAACAGAAAATGAAATTTACTTAGTGATAAAGCAAACAAGCACACACGAGAATATCAACCACTACGCTATTGCTCCCCGGTAACGGCGCCAGAAAAAGGTCTTGATAACCCACAAGTGTAGGGGATCATTTGTAGCCTTTTTCGATAAGTAAGAGTGTCAAACCCAATGAGGAGCTAAAGGTAGAATTAATATTCTGTCAAGTTCTATCGACCACCGATACAACTCTACGCACGCTAACGTTTACTTTACCTAGAACAAGTATGAAACTACTTTGCGGGAAGGAAACTATAAGTACTTAGTAGGTGTAATAGATAGTTTTGCAAGGTAATAAAGAACAAGTAATAAAAGTTAGGGGCTGTTTAGATAAAGATTAATAAGTAAGTTGTTTAGTAGAAAGCTTTTTTGTGTAACGCAAGAGAAAGATTGTCCATAGGCAATTGAATATAATATGATAGATACTTGTCATATGCACTGAGGGAGAGGCATACGCTAACACACTTTCTCTACTTGGATCATGTGCACTTATGATTGGACCTCTAGCAAGCATCCGCAACTACTAAAGATCATTAAGGTAAAACCCAACCATAGCATTAAATATCAAGTCCCCTTTACTCCCATACGTAAACAATCCCCTTACTCGGGTTTGTGTTTCCGTCACTCACCAACCCACTATAAGCGAATCATGAACATATTGCAAACCCTTCAGCGGGATTCCTTCACGTGTGTGCCTCACGGAAGGCACCTTAGGACATCACCATATCAACATACAACTCATGTCAATAACATCATACCACAATTAACCCGTAGGACAAAAGAAATCTACTCAAACATCATAGGATAGCCACACATCATTGGATAATAATATATAGCATTAAGCAACATGTTTAAGTAGAGATTACATCGGGGAAGAGAGGTTTTACACCGCTGCATAGAGGGGGAGAGAGTTGGTGGTGACGGCGGCGAAGTTGTTGGTGTAGATCGCCGTCACGATGATTGCCCCGGCGGCGCTCCGGCGCCACCGGGAGAGAGGGGGAGAGAGCCCCCTCCTTCTTCTTCCTTGGCATCCTCCCTAGGTGGGAGGAAGGTTTCCCCTCTGGTCCATGGCTGCCATGGCTCCCGGAGGGCAGGAGCCCCTCCGAGATTGGATCTCTCTCTGTGTTTCTCTTCTGTTTTCGCGACTGGTTTCTGACCCCTTCACCGTTTCTTAAATATCCGGAGATACGTAACTCCGATCGGGCTAAAATTTTGAGGGGATTTTTATCGTGAAAATATCTTTCTTGCGGCGGAAGGAGAGCCCCAACCGACTTAAGGGGGAGGCACAAGCCATCAGGCCCCCCCTGGGTCGCGCACCGTTGGTTTGTGCCTCCCTCGGGCACCGTCTTGCGTTGATTCCGACTCCCCAAATTCACATATATTCCAACAAAATTTTCCGTAAATTTTTATCGCGTTTGGACTTTGTTTGATATGGAATTTCTACGAAACAAAAAACACACAAAAAACAGGAACTGGCACCGGGCACTGGATAAGTAAGTTAGTCCCAAAAATAATATAAAATGTTGCCAAAAGTATATGAAAGTTGTAGAATATTGGCATGAAGCAATAAAAAATTATAGATACGACGGAGACATATCAATGCTCTCGGGACTTGGATGCTACCTCAAGCGGAGACCCTATGCATGCTAAGGTACCATGAGAATGACGCTCGGAGTGAAGACAAGGCAACCATGAAGGTGGGCGCGAAGACGGTGGAAGAAGAGCACCGAAGGAAGGCTGCAAGACCTCCCATCGGCCGGACATCCGGCGCCCCGGAAATCCGACCCCTTCCCCGGAAATCCGGCCGGAAGATGCCAGAAGGTGGAGCTCCCCGACCAGGCGAGCCCGGACATCCGGCCTCGCCCGAAGACCCAGACATCCGGCCCCTGGTGCGGAAATCCACCCAGCCTGGACCGTAGGACCAGAAGCCACCCAGCCTGGACATCCGACCTGAAGCTCGGACATTCGGCCCGTCCCGAAGCCCCGGACATCCGGCCCCTGCATGGGTAGATGCGGGCCAAAGGCCCATGTATCCCTCTTTCCTTCCCTCACTCGTCTTGGACTATATATAGACGCCCCCTCCTCCATCTAGGGCAGCTTATGTTTAACATTAGAGATTGTTGAGCATAGCTCCTTCCACTTACCTCCTCCCATGGAGATGACCTCTATGTGAGAAGATCCAAGTGGATGCCAAGGTCCCTTTTGCCAGGAAGATCCTCTGGGATATCAAGGCCCCTCCTTCGGAGTGGTCTCGTGTGTTTTCTATGGATCTAGTGACTACCGTTACTTGTATCCGTTCGTTGAACTTGGTTCGTTGTATCTCGCGTGTTTTCTATGGATCTAGTGGATGTGTGATTTGAAGATCGTTCTTGAGAGTTTGTGTTTTCTCTTGGTTTCTCCCTTTTCCCCTTCATCGTGTGAAAAGATTGACACCCACGGGTTGGCCCCGTATCAACAAGTCTGCAGGAACAACTCTTGCTTGTGTGTCGATGGCTGCATGACAAGTGTTCGACGAAATGCATAAGTCAAAAGTTATTTTTTACTCCGTTATATATAGGGGATCAGCTAGGTCCGGCTAAAACTTAGCGGAGTAAATGTACTCCCGATATACTTTACTAAGATTTACTCCGACGTTTACTCATCTAGTTTTTAAAGATCGGTTAGAAATGCCCTTATAAAACCAGTTGAAGGAAGAGCTTACGTCACCCTATATGTCGCCCCACCGGTGCGGCCAAGCGACAGATGCTGAGTTCGTCTCCGATTCCCATTCGTCTGCTTGATTGATTGGTTGGAACGTAATCAAATCAAATCTATCATGTTCCTTTCAACGGAATGAGTAGCGATCGGCGACCAGCTCACTCCAGCCTCCGAGTCCAACCGGGGCCGTACAGTACCGCCGAGCTTGGCCCCACAAGTCAATCAGAGAAGTAACTGAACCTCTCCGCCCCGATGCAGCCCGCCGCCTCCCATGCGGCCTCCACCCTCCGCCGCCGCCTCCTCTCCGCCTCCCGGCGGCCCCTCCGCCTCACCCCTCCGACCTCCCGCCTCCCTGTCTCCTGCGGAGCCGTGACGGAGGAGAGGGACCCGTGGAGCTCGCCGGCGACGCCCTCGAGCTGCTCCCCCACCGTCGTCCCGCCGCCGGCTGCTGCTCCCGCCCCCCGCCCCCTCTTCGCTCCCGTCGCCGGAGAATGGACGCACCACCAGCTCCGCCGCCTCAGCGTCCCCGACCACCAGGTGCCTGCTCCCAGCCTCCCAGGCCCGCGCGGTCTATCTATCCCCTCATTCTGCTCGATTGTGCGGATTTTTTTTCTTTCAGTTTCGATTTGAGACGAAGACGAGCTAGCAGTTTCCGTTATGATCAAATTTCCTAGACTAACCTTGCGGAGTTTATTTATTTATTTATTTGTAGGTTGATTCTATGAGGGTAGGACTCAGAAGTCTGACCAGCAACTCCGCATCAACCAGAGCCACCTACGGCCATAGGTGCTCAAATGCATACTCGACCTGTTGCGCCACAAAGCCAGAAGTGCTACCAGTGGAAACACCGTCATCGGATATGCTCGTCGATTCGTTCGGGAGGTTCCACAACTACTTGAGGATCTCCTTGACCGAGCGCTGTAACCTGAGATGTCAGTACTGCATGCCTGCCGAAGGAGTAGAGCTAACGCCAAAGTCAGAGCTTCTGTCGCACGACGAGATAATCCGAATTGCCAATCTTTTTGTTACTTCTGGTGTGGACAAGATCAGGTTAACTGGTGGAGAACCAACCGTTAGGAAAGATCTCGAAGATATTTGCTTGCATCTTTCTGGCCTAAAGGGGCTGAAAACTATTGCGATGACCACAAATGGGATCGTTCTTTCCAAGAAGCTCCCGAGACTGAAAGAATGCGGTCTTAACGCTTTAAATATTAGCTTGGACACATTGATCCCTGCAAAGTTCGAATTCATGACGAGGCGTAAAGGGCACTCCAAGGTCATGGAATCAATAGATACTGCCATACAACTTGGATATGACCCCGTGAAGGTGCGAAGTTTCTTGCATACTAAATTAATTTAGTGCTTTTGTTTTTTAATGTCATTTTGAAAAGTAGTGATATATTCACTTCATACTATACAAGTATACATATTTGTCGATATATTTCCCTTCATCCTTTTTCTGCTGCCAGATTAACTGTGTTGTCATGCGTGGAATGAATGATGATGAAATCTGCGATTTTGTTGAATTGACTAGACACAAGCCTATTAATGTTCGATTTATCGAGTTTATGCCCTTCGATGGTAATGTTTGGAATGTCAAGAAGCTGGTCCCTTATGCAGAGATACTGGATAAAGTGGTAAGTATCATGTCTGAAGTTAACTTTCTTTGACATCATTGCATTCATCCTCCAACATGTAGATGCGACATTACCACTAAGCCTTTTTTTGTGCTGTATATTTATTATGTAAGCTATGAACATTTTATTTTATTTGCGCCCATGTATCAGCGTCAACGGTTTAAAGGTGTAGAGAGACTTCAGGATCACCCTTCAGACACCGCAAAGAATTTCAAGATTGATGGGCATGTTGGAACAATTTCATTTATTACATCAATGACAGAGCATTTTTGTGCTGGTTGCAATAGATTGCGATTATTGGCTGATGGCAACTTCAAAGTGTGCTTATTTGGCCCCTCGGAGGTATGTTGATCTGCTTGCTGCCAATGATTTGGCTTTTATTACCATGTGCATGTTCTCTATGGATATGTTTTCTTGGAATGTTCACTCAAGAATGGTAATGGCATTTCTCTTTTGGGCTTTAATGAACGGACTTAACAATTAATTAGGCCAGTACGCCAAATAGGTCCTGATCACTGTTCTTTTCCTGAATTGTACTCGTTGCAGCACTAAACTAGTATTGATGCTTCACAGTACTTCCTTGAATTGTACTGGTTGCAGGATCAAATTAAACTAGTATTAGTGCCATCCAAGTTTAAGGCAGTTGTGATGACAATTTGCCCCATCTGTCTATTGAAAATTATGTATTCGGTTTAACTGTGGAAATTAGTTTTGTGTTCCTGTCTTCCTGATTCCATAAGCAACCAATATTCAACCGTCTTGATGTTGCTACTGGTTTTAAATAAAAGTATGCATAACTTAATCAGTGTCAATGTGTGATCATCCAATTTTATAAATGTATTATAGTTTCCCTTATTATGCAATTGTTGATATTTTCTAACCTAGAGTAACAAGAGCTTTCCTAGGAGAATGAAAGATGTTTCTGACATTTCAGACATGATAATTTTCTTTTGTATACTAAGATCATTTGATCTAAGCGTTACACAGATGGGAGATTGGAGTGACCTTACTCATGTGCTTTGTTTCGTTTCTTGCTTTTGAATTTTACTTTGTCAAAGATCAAGTATGCGGTGTCTTCAGTCTGAGATTGCAAGAAGTTAGGACTATTATATGCGTTATGCTACAAACACTAGGTTTATTGTGTTGTTACAACTTACAAGTCTCATTCGTGTTCAATGTACTTGCATTCTACCATGTGTATATCTGTGAAATTCAATCTTCCTCTGCAGTTATGTTTTCTGTATATGTATTGACTGTAATGTACAGAGGAGGATGGATCTTCTGTAGAAAATGAAATTAAAATAAATTGACATGCCGTGACTTCTGCAGGTGAGCTTGAGAGAGCCTATTCATTCTGGTATTGATGATGCTGGACTAAAGGAAATAATTAGTGCCGCGGTATGTGGAGAATGTACTTGGTTGCCAGCTTTTATATCAAAGAATTATGCCTTCCCTTTTTTTTTTCTGTTTGTAGAATACTGAATTTACATAGGCATTTGGCCACTCATTTCCTTAAGCAAAAGACCAAAAAGTTTCTTAGTTTTGTTTGTTGCTTTGATGCGCTGCTCCATTGCACCCCAACTTAACTGAAAGTCAGAAGTTCACTTTTCTCAGAATAAGTATATAATCTCGGACCAAACAATCTTGGACCTGTACTATTTCGTGTACCGTACTTCACATTTTGATTAATTCGACAAAAAGAAATTCCTCCATGAGAAACAAATATCATGGAAAAGCGTAATTTTGTGGTTTTTTACCCAGAAAGAAACCCATCCCTATGTGGTTTTCTGAAACTTGAGTATCATTATTAAAAACAGCAAAGTATCAATATAAACTCCTGGAGGTAAACTACTAATAAATGGCAGTGACCAAGTATTAGGGTTCATTAGTATTTGTTAGGGGAATCCCGTTATTGTTTATTTACTAACCAGATATGTGATTCTCAATAGCTACCTCCATGTGGGCAGGTTAAAAGGAAAAAAGCTAAACATGCTGGGATGTTTGATATTGCCAAGACTGCAAATAGACCTATGATACATATTGGTGGCTGAGGTATGCTCTATGCCTTCTTTTGCCTTCGATGAAAAAAAGATTAGTAGTACTTGTAACTGTTCTTTCTCTTGGTGTTTAAACAGAACAAATCACAGCTGATTTTACAGTACCTAGGATCTTCTAGCTTCTGTTGTGTTTCTTAAACTTGCGGTGCTAAATTGGAGATGCAAATTTTGTATTCTGACAGAACCAAATGCTGCTTCCTGTTAAACAAGAACTAAATTTATGATTTTTCTTCTGTATTAGGCATAGTTCAAAAAAGCGCTAGGCGTTAATTGTGCGTTTTGCCACCGCCTTGCGCTTTTCTGACCAAAGCACATGCTTATGCACAATTATGCGCAGATTAAGCGCAGTTATGCGCTAGGCGTTTTGCTATCGCCTAGAGCCTAGGCGCACTTAAGCGCTCGCTTAGGCGCGCCTTTTTTAACTATGGTATTAGGAACCTAAGGAAGCACACATGTGAATTATTTCAATTTATTCAGGGTTTTGAATTGTTGCTAGCTCGATTAAAAATACTATGGATTCTTCTGAATACCTTTTGTAGAAGTACGGATTATTTGGCACTTATTGGTCTCAAAGGCATCCATATGCTGAATTAGGCTGGATATTTTGTAGGACTGTAGAGACCCATTGGTACTCAATTCTTATCATTCACTTTTGTCATACCAGGATCAACGGCTGAGTTCCTTCTGCCCTGCATGACAGCTAAGATAAATTGTTAGCTGGCTGTTGTTTTCTGACACAAAGGTTGCACAATTTAGCTCCAGAAATGGGCAACTCAAAGGCAATACAGTTGTTAAAATATAGTACTATACTTGTGAAAGAGCATTTCAGAACCTCACACTGTTCAGACTTCACATGTTTGTACTTTTCAGTATATACGACAGACCAAACTGTTCATATTGTATATTGTATCCTCTCAAATAATGCCACTGTTGTGAAGTTGTACACTATTCTTTTTGTAATCTATTACTACTGTGAGTTCCTGCTTAATCCATGTTAGGTTAGTAGAAATATATGTTTGGTTTGATGATGGTGTGGTAATGTGGGATATTTTTTGAAAAGGAAGTTAGTGGTTGCTATGATGTCTCGGAATTATAGCTTCATTCTTGCAAATTCATACAACTGGTTTGTATCATATTTTGTGTGCTAAAAATAATATTACTTACGGGTGTAAATCACACAACAGCAGCCACATCATATTTCTGCAAACAGTCATGAGTTATCTCACTGATATGGTTGCTCCTGTAATTATAATGACTTTTGAGTATACGTATTTGTGCAAACATTTTGACTTCTAAGAAATAGTTCTTTTCCTCAAAGTAACGTGTTATTCTCTGAGACAAGGCAACACTTTCTTCTCAGTATTCTGCACAGAAATACTTGTGTATCCTTGTTAGTTATTATGTTAGCAGATGGTTTGGGCAGTGGACTCCCAATATTGTAATATGCAGACTTTCATCCCCAATGTATGTATGTATAATAGTTCAGTCGTGTTTAAAAGACGACACCATTGCGGATAGTTGTGAAAAGCCAAATCCTTGCTGGTGGCCATGGATTGGGAACTTTCAAAAGGGTACTGCTGGGTGGCGCTCGTATTGTTAAGGCTGACGAAGCTGAAGGCCTTGCAGGTATGTCTTTACAAGAGATAGTTTACAATATATTATATGCAGATTCATGTTGTAGCAATGTGGTCGAGGATATTCCGTTCCAAAGTATTTGTTGAAATGTGTTGCAGAGAATTTACGCTTAGCAAATCTACATATATGCATAATCCTTATCACTTCTTGCATGGATTGAAGTATTAAACTAGAGATGCGTGCTACCAAGGCTAATTCTGTGGTATACAAATATCCATACAAATGAAGATCGGCCATATAATTACATTGTGAATTTATGATCCTGTTTGGTTTATTGGTTGTGTCTAAATTGTTAGCATCACATCGGTTAGCTGTCACAATGAAAACTGCAACTTAAGCTCACTACTTGTATGCTATATGAAGCGTGACATGGTAATTACATTCACATTTAACTAAACTGATCTGTCGTAGGTGAATTCTTTCTTGGATGTATAGGTTGTATTTCACACCTTTGTTTTTTGTTGTTTTGATGTTTTGGTTCTGAATGAATATGCCTTTTCCATTTGAACTTGTATTAATTGGATTTCTAGTGACATGGAATGCTACAATTGATAATTTTATTAAGAGTTATTGCTTCGAGTTGGTTGTGCATGTGTTTGTACTGACTCGTCTGTAGCTGAAGGGCTAATCTGGTTCTGGTAACAAAACAAACGGGTCCACAGGGATGGGTTGCGGGCAAGGTAACTTTTGGCAATCTTATGCCATCTTTTGCATCCCTTTTTCCTTTTTGTTATCATTGGCCTGCTGTTCATTTTTGCTGTTGGTATACATGACCATGTTGTGCTGCCCATAGTTTCAGTTGCATTGCGAGAAATTAGTGCTCCAGGTATCGCTTGATTCTTCAGTAAGCAAATTAACTTCCAGAAGTTCGATCCCTCACCTGATTGGTTTCGGTCTGCACCTAAAACACGCTTTAACCACAGATACACCGATACCCAAATTCGTTCCTGTCTACATACTGTCATGTGAAGTCTATTTGTTAGTGTTCTCCGCTGGTTTAATGTGAATAACAAACAAATTGACGTGTGAATTATTGTATATGTTTGTCGCATTCCCATCTTTTCTAATTTTCTCGCACCCTGTCCTGCTAGACGTTGCTTGAGGTGTTGTCATGTCATATTGAAGCTAACACACACCAATGGCATGTTACTTGGAGTAAAGTATGATGTACACTCAACTTAGCTTGGCTGTAGGTAGGCAGTGCAGCCATTTCCACCACTCATCTCTCTACTGCTTTTTGACTGTACATTCATGTTTCTTATTGGTGTAGAGTGGAGTTTAACTGAACAACGTTGGTCCTGTAGAAGTAAGCGATGACATCATATATGTATCTTTGGAATGACATCATATATGCTGCATTGTTTCGATCTTATTCATCATATCATCACTTTTTTTGTAACAAATCTTCAATTCATACGTACGTATGTCCTTAGTTGGATATGACTACTAGCTGACATGATCTGCTAATTTGTTGTGACATGTTGCCTTGACCAACTGAACTGCGCTGAGGCTTTCTGATGGCAAGCTTGTGCTGTTTTATTCCTTCTTTTGAATTTAGTATCAGCTGCCTTCATGTATAGCTAATATTGCATTGCAGGTGTTTCTTGGTGTTGGTCACAAGTTTGCTAATATTGCATTGCAGGTGTTTCTTGGTGTTGGTCACAAGTTTGCTAAGTATATTAAATCTGTGATGAGACTTTCCATACAAGACATTATTGATATATTGTAGAAACAAAAGGGGTATCCATGTGCATCATACACAAATAATGCGTATTAGATATGTCAAATTGTCAATATGGATCATGTTATATCCCAGAATAGGTGTTCGGATATCCCTAAAAGATCTATGCTTCTTAGGAATAGGTGTTGCTCAGCCTCCCTATGGCCCGTGTCGGTTCTTTGTGTCTTTGTGTCGCTGCTGCGGCCTAAGCTATGGAGAGAGGGGAGGCCATTTGGGAGGTGGTGAGGCTCTAAACTATCACAGGGGGGAGGCAATTTGAGGTAGTGGTGACCGCATCAGCTTTAACGAGAGGGAGGCGATTTTTTTTGGAAGGGGGGGGGGGGGGGGGGGGGGTGGGCTGCTTTCATGTTTGTATCTTGGGTGTGCCCGCTTGGGGGGGTGGGCTGCTTTCATGTTTGTATCTTGGGTGTGCCCGCTTCTTGCCCCTTACTTGTGGCCGCACTACCTGGTGAGCCTGCCTTCTGCTTTCCCCTCTATGTGGGTGTGGTTGTCGTGGTTTGTCGGTGGTTCCCTTCAGAATTGGTGTGTGGGTTTGCCATTTTTGGGGCATGAAGACATCCGGCATCCAACATTGCATTTTGTGCTAGGTTGTTTGGGTAGCCATTGTTGCGGCGTTGTGTGGGCCGGCTTCTTGTCGATTTATGCAGGCAGAGTTCGTCTGTAGCTCTCAAAACACTCACCTAATGGAGCCTCACTTTTACAAGACCTCAGTGAAGAGATCAAGATTGTGGATCCGCGTGAGGGTTGACGTCGAGCACCCGGAAGACAACATGGTTATCGACCTCTTACGCGAAAATGGGGATGTGACGTCAGTGGCGACCACAAGGGGGCGTCGGACGATGTAGGGGCAGGTCATGGGGAGGGAGGCGGCCAACGATGACAATTAGGGAATGTCAGATCCTAGTAAGATATGGTCATGTGAAGTATATGAAATATGGAGATTGGTCATGTATATATATGCTAGCAGCAAGGTCAAATCAAGGCCGATTTAATATATACTCCCTCTATCCCAAAATAACTGACTCAACTTTGTACTAAAGTACGTATATAATTATGAAATATAATAAGTATGTATATGAGTTTAGCCACCATGGCAGAGTCGGGGAATTGATAAATGAACACAACCCATGTCACAACCCGGCTTATTTAAGTCTCGGTTTAGCTTCCATTTAAAAAAAGAATCTAGCATGCCCCATCTCGTGGTTGGATCTAGATCGGGAAGAAGGGGACTAGGGTTTCAGAGGAACACGAGAGTATACGCTAAGAGGAATGCTTTATATTAGCTGTAAAGGGTTGATAGAGGATTCATTGGAATAATGGCTAGCTATTACAAGAGAAGGTGCTCGCTTATATAGCCCAGCTGGCAACAAAGTGATAGCCACAGTTACGACAAGAGAAATGCTACAACGCGGTAAATAACGGTTAAGGGCAAGCGAGCGCAATGAGCCGTCGGATCTTCATCATGCTGATCATCCTAGCCATCTGTTAACTGAATCTGATGACACTTGGATCTGCAGGATAACGAGCCTGACAATACCCCCTCCTGAGAGCGAACTTGACCGTAAGGAGCTAACGATTGAACCACCCTTGGACGGTGTTTTTAAAGAACGCTGGAAACATGCGCTTGATGAAGTCCACGTCTTCCCAGGATGCATCATCCAAATGAAGGTTTTCCCACTGGACTAACCATTGAACGACCGGCAGATTGTTGCGTGGAATCTGGCGCCTCTCCATGACCAAGCTTGGCTCCATGCGAATGCGTCCACCAGTGCCAATCAGGGAAGGTCTGAACAGGGTACAACAGTTGGTCCTAGGTGTTTTTCCAGTTGGCCGACGTGGAACACAGGGTGAATGCTGGAGGTGGCCGGTAGCAGGAGTTTGTGGGCTACCTTACCTACTCTGGCAATTACTCTGAAAGGCCCATAATATTTGCTTTGCAACTTGATATGAGAGCGTATGCCGAAGGCATTCAATCTGTAAGGCTGCATTTTGAGATATACCATGTCACCCAGATCGAGTGTTCTTTCCACTCGTTTCAGATCAACGTATTTCTTCATCCGTGCATGAGCAGTAACCAGGTTGGCCTTGAGGTGTTGCCACAAAGTGTTTCTGTCAGTAATAAATTATGCAGCTTCACTGTTGGTGCTAGTAGCAGGGTGTGGTATTTGCGGATCTGGAGGGGGATAGCCATACAAGGCCTCAAAAGGAGTTTTCTGAAGAGAAGAGTGGAGAGAAGTGTTGTACGAGTACTCTGCCATTGCCAGGTGTAGTGCCCATTTCTTTGGCTCAGTGGAACTCATACACCTTAAGTAGTTTTCAATGCACTGGTTCACTCTTTCTGTTTGCCCATCTGATTGAGGGTGATAAGATGAGCTGTAGCTCAGCTCAATGCCCATAGCAGTGAAGATATCCTACCAAACTTTGCTGGTAAATATTTTATCTCTGTCAGATACAATTGCCAGGGGAGGGCCATGTAATTTCAGCACATTATCTATGAAAACCCTGGCCACTGTTTGAGCAGTAAAAGGGTGAGATAGAGCAATAAAGTGGGCAAACTTGGACAGTATGTCCACAACTACCATGATTACTTCCTTGCCATTGGATTTAGGTAGTCCTTCCACAAAATCCATGCTAATATGTGTCCAAACCATATCAGGAATGTGCAATTGGTCAAGGAATCCAGGGTAAGGACAATTTTCTCCCTTGTTCTTCTGGCAAACATGGCAGAGCAGAACAACCTGGTCCATGTCTTTCTTCATTCCTGGCCAATAGAACACTTGCTTCAGTCTTTGATAAGATGCTTTCATACCTGAGTGGCCCCCAATTGCAGAGGAATGAAGAGCATGCAACAGTCTAGTCCTTAGGGCAGTGTCTCTTCCAACATATATTTTACCATTGTGCCTGATAATCCCATCTTGTAGTGTGTTTTTGTGGACAATATGAGATGGGGAGAGGAGTAGTCGATCCAACAATTTCTGACAGTGAGTATCTTCAGTGTATGGTTTTTCCACTTCAGCAATCCATTGAGGAGTTGCCAGAGATAAGTCCATGCAGCAATGTTTCCTAGAAAGTGCATCTGCAACTATGTTTTCCTTGCCCTTTTCGTATTCCAGCTGGAAATTGAACTCAAGAGTTCCAACATTAATTTGTGCTGAATACTGTTGAGATTTTCTAATTGGTCATAAACTATAGACTTTTGTGGTCAATTCTGATAATAAGATCATTGCCCAGGAAGTAGTGTCTCCACCTCTTGAGGGCCTCAATTATTGCCAAAGCTTCATTCTCATAAGTGGAGAGAGCTGCATTTTTGGGGCAAAGAACAGAGCTGTAGTATGCAATGGGTTTGCTTTGTTGCATCATCACTGCTCCTAATCCAGAGCCAGAGGCATCCGTTTCCAGAACAAAAGGTGCAGTGAAGTCAGGGAGTGCCAATACTGGAGCAGAAATCGGAGCTTCTTTGAGTTGTTGAAATGCTGTTGTTTGAGAGGGAGTCCAGCAGAAGCTATCTTTTCTCAGCATGTCATGGAGAGGTCTAGCAATGGCCCCAAAGTTCTTGACAAACCTTCTGTAGTAACCACACAGCCCTAGAAATCCTCTGAGCTGAGTAGGTCTTGTGGGCACTGTCCAATCAGCCACATCAGAGATCTTGGAAGGGTCAGTGGAGACCCCAGTACCAGAAATGATGTGGCCCAAGTAAGAGACCTGAGGAACTGCAAATACACATTTGGACAAATTGGTAGACAGTTTATGTTGTTGCAGTAACTTCAAGACAATTTTCAGATGTTCCTTGTGCCCTTCCATGTTTCTACTGAATATTAGTATATCATCAAAGAAGACTAATATGAATTTCCTTAAGTAAGGTCCAAAAATCTTGTTCATCGGAGCTTGAAATGTACCAGGTGCATTAGTTAGCCCAAAGGGCATAACTAGGGACTCATAATGGCCAAAGTAAGTTCTAAAGGCAGTCTTGGGGATGTCTTTTTGATTCAGTCTGATTTGATGATATCCTGACCTCAGGTCCAACTTGGAAAAAATTCTGGCTCCATGTAATTCATCTAGCAAATCCTCAATAACAGACATAGGAAACTTGTTTTTGATTGTGGATGCATTGAGTTTTCTGTAGTCTATGCACAGTCTCCAAGATCCATCTTTCTTCATAACAAGTATGGCAGGAGAATAGTATGGACTTTGGCTTTCTCTAATTATTTAAACTGTAACAGCTGATGTACCTGTTTCTCAATTTCATTTCTCTGCATGTGAGGAACTATGTAGGGCCTTGTATTAGGAGGAGCAGACTCAGGTTTAAGAGGTATTTCGTGGTCAAGTTATCTGACTGGAGGAAGGCCCACATGTTCTTGAAACACTTGGGGATAGGTTTGCAATAGTTCTTGTATTTCAGGTGGTGTAGGGGATTGTTTAGTACTGTTGAGTATAGTGTCTTCTGCTAGTTGCAGAACAAATGCAGGAGCTCCAGATAACAGTAGTCTGTTGAGTTCTAAAGCATCAATTTCATCAGTAGCAGATAGTGTCTCACAAGCTGGTATAGTAACAGGAGTGTGCCCATTATGTTGCATAGTGACATGTCTTGGCTCATAAGAGAAGGAAACAGGGCTATGCCGAGCCATCCAATCAGGTCCCAGTACTACATCATGTCCATGCAGATCTAAAATTCCGAATTGCTGCTGGAATTGTGTGTTTACTGCAGTAAAGGTGGTAGGTGGTATGTAAGAACCAGAACACAACTTTCCTCCTCCAGCCACAGTGACTGCTCTAGTCCTGTCCTTTACATGGTGCAAGAAGTTTGGAGAGCAAAGTTCAAACTCATGAATGTTGAGTTACCGCCAGAGTCAATTAGTGCACTTGCTTGTTTGCCCCCTATAGAGATCATGATGGACATGGTGTTGACACTGTCTGCCTGCATAGCTTGAAGGAAAATCCTCATACATTGGTCTTCTTTGTCAGGTGGTTCATCCTGATCAGGTTCTTCTAATTCTTCTTGTTCCAAAAGGTGTTCATCAAGTTGCTCTCCTGTGAGCAAGTTGAGCACTGGTGCTTGTTTACATTTATGATCATGAACCCAAGAATCTCCACATCTCCAGCACTTCCCTGGTTCTCTAGCTCTCTGAGTAATGGTAGGAGCTTTGAACCTATTTGGTTTGTCTACTGAAGTTGTTTGTTTGGGAAATGATGTACTAGACTTGGAGTATGGGGTGTACTGTTGGAACTGTTTCCTGGCAGGTGCTCCCTGCTCCATATCAGTGGCCAACTAGTAAGCATCAGTGAGAGTAGCAGGGCGAAGAGGTCTGAGCTGATATTTAAGCTGAGATTTGAGCCTATTCACATAACACTTAACAAACCAACTCTCTGAAATGTGAGGATTTTCTGTTTGCACGTCTGCCATTAGTTCTTCGAACAGTTCAGTGTACTCAGCTACAGAGGAAGTGTTCTGTTTCAAAGAATTGAACTTGTCTGACGAATCATATGAACTAGAGGCAGAAAATCTGTGGAGTAAATGAGTGCAAAACTGTGACCAGGTAGGTTTCTTTGCTAGTAATCCAGACCCGCGAAGCCATACATCTGCCTTTCATGTGATGTGAAGTTGAGCTAGATTCATTTTATATTCAGTTGGTGTACCTGCCATCTGATTTTTTTGTCACACTGTCTGATCCAGCCCCCGGATTGGTGCCATCAAACTCAGGAAAATCCAAGCGTGGACCTTTGGTAATGGATTTCAAAAACTGGGTACACATCTCTTGTTCATACTGCTTGTAGAAGTCCTCCCAATGTGTTCTTACAGGTGGTGGTTGGAAGTTATGAAATGCTGGGGTGTGAGCAGTGCGGTATGTTGCAGTAAGAGTGACATTACCCGAATGGATTTCTTTACGCAATGGATCTGGATATCCTGGAGGAGCTGAACGACTAGGAACGCGAACAGGAGCCAAAGTTGCCGACAGATTTAGCGAGCATTGCTTTGTCTTCTCTTGTTCAGCAGCCAAACGCTTGCGCAATTCTTCGGTCAGAGGGCGAGTGAGCTGATCTTGTTCTGGTGCAACTGTGGATGTTTGAGCGTTGCCACTCGTTGCCGCTTGCTATTGTTGTCCCGGAGGTACAGACAAAGATCTTTCTTGACTGAATCCTTTAAGGACGTCTGTCATCGCCGCGAGTTGCTTGTTCAGGACCGTGACAGTGTCTTGCACGCCTGACATAGCTGAAGCCATGGCGTCCGGCTTGAGGTGGATTGCATGAACATCTTTTCGCAAATCCTCCAACTCGCTCTTGATTTTAGCAGTCTCCTCTCGGGATTGCAACACTTCTCCCTTGAGCGCGAGCAGGTCGGCGATGTCGGCCTCATCCAAGCTTGTCTTCGAGCGCCCCATGTCGAATCCGCGACGAACATAGTGTAATTTTACACCCAGACCTGCTAGAAACCCGATCTAAACTCACGGACCTGCCGCCGCCAACATGATACGCCTCCGATTTGCAACACCACCCGCCGAGGACCTGGGATTTTATCACTGAAACGTTGGGTTTCAGCAACCAGTCCTGCTCCACGAGTTGTCGCCGAACTAGTCTACCGCCGCCAGCGTCACCAACGCCGCCGCCAACACGCCAACCCTGCCACTGCAACGCCGGAAGTTGCCTTAGAACTAAGGGAGGGAAGGGTGGGGAAAAGAACACCCTAAGTCACCACGCTACTGAGGAGCAGTCTGGCTCATGATACCAATTGTCATGCCCCATCTCGTGGTTGGATCCAGATCGGGAAGAAGGGGACTAGGGTTTCGAAGGAACACGAGAGTGTACGCTAAGAGGAATGCTAAATGCTACAGCGCGGTAAATAACGGTTCAGGGCAGGCGAGCGCAACGAGCCGTCGGATCTTCATCATGCTGATCATCCTAGCCATCCGTTAACTGAATCTGATGACACTTGCATCTGCAGGATAACGAGCCTGACAGAATCTCGGTTTAACTCCCGACGTTGGTGTTAAATGTAACCAGAGAGACGAATACCAACGGTAAACGGTAAATGAGCGCATCCAACGGTTGGAGCGCCTTCCCTTCAGCCAGCAAGGAGCGAGCTGAGCCGTTGGATCGGCTCCGATGGCGGTTTCGTGGTAATTTTGCCGGATCGCCGGGGGTACTTCCGGGCTTTCGCGGCGAAGAAGCAGAGTACGTAGTTCCCGACTCCCGAGGCACGTACCACGTGAAGCAGCCTTGGACCGTGGCTTGGCCAGCCAGCCAACCAACCAACCAAGCCTGCCACCCCCGTGATCGACCGACCGGACGACTGAGCCTGCCTCCCACTCCCCCCCGCGCCCTCTTCCTTCCCAGGCGGCCGCCGCTTGCCCCCCGCGCGCTCTCCCCCGCCCGCCGTCGCCGCCGGGGTCTCAGCGGCGATGTCTCCCGCCTCCGCGCGCGCCCTCACCGTCGACTCCCTGAACCCAAAGGTACTGCCGCAGGCCTTTGCCGCCGTCCGATCCACGTGCGCTTCCGTGCTCCAAGTTCAGTGCCGGTGGCTGGTTGGTTTTGCTTGCAGGTGCTGGCGCTCGCGGATCACCTCGGCGGCGCCGTCGCCCGCCGCGCACAGGTACCATTCCCCAACTGCTATTTTCCAAGATATTTAAGAAACGGGAGCTGGCCGTACATGAGGCAGAAGACAGAACAAATGCTATAAATTGCTCAAACCAGATGTCTGGGCTTTGGACATGAACTTTTGAATTTATTCAAAAATGTTTTCCAGATGTTACGAGATGGTACCATTAGCAACTAGCAAGCCTCATTAGCCACACATCTACATCTCTTTCATTTCGCTGTGTTGACGATTCTCTTTATCACTAGCCATGGACTGGGTGAGATCAACCAGAATGTAATCATGCATTTTTGCCACTATTATTTTGCACCTATTGTTGCAAACTTGTCTACAGGCTTGACGAAAAAGGGCTTCCCCAACTTTATATATAAAGCAACCATCACTGCAATACAACCGCGACACCGATACAAACACACGCCACCACCACACACGACACACACACCCAAGGCAATATACAAAGGTCCCGGGCACCGATACACCACCCCACCAACAACCAAGCAAACACAGATGTGCGACGCTAGGAGCCGACGTAGATCTCCACCATGAGCAATCCACAACGGAGAGGTAAGGCGGACCCCAACGAAGCCAGGACTCCAAAAGGGTGCCTCCTAGAAGGGTACGACCACATATAGCCGCCACCGTCCGATCCCGCAGATCAAGTTTTCACCCGGAGAAGACGGAAGAGGTGAGAACGCCGCGACGGAGCCTTCAGGAAGGATACGACGTCAACCGACGCCACCACCGGCGGCCAGAACAAGGGCTGGACAGGTGATATACCCTAGCGCTCACATCCCTCCATTGCACCCTAGCTTCGTCAACCATCCACTACCAAGCCACCCGCATGGCCATGGCTGTTCGCCCGCACCTGAGACGCATGTTCTGCCTATGAACACCATGCCTCCCGCCGCCCGGGCCGCCGCCCGACATCCAGACATCCCCAAGACCAGCCAAAGTGACCAGCTTTGGTCCGAGGGATGCCCACGACCGGCGAAACCACAACCCACGTCCCGCCTTGAACTTCGCCGGAGCTGCCGCCGCACACAAACGGACGGGGAATGGGGAGGAGGAGGAGCGGACGCATCCACGACCGGCATACCCTCATGCCTGCGACGGGCAGCCCTAGCGCCAGCGCCACTCATCCATTCCCTCCCACCAAACCCCCACCGGTAACCCATTGTGCCGCCCCACCGTGGCGGTCGAAGCAGATCCACGCGAGGCCACCAACGCGGCCCGTCTACCGGCAAGGGGACCGCAAAGACCGCCACCTACCACCAAGACGGCTCGCCGGGAAGCCCATCCATGCCGCTCACCAACGTCCAGCCACCGGAGCCGGTTGGAACTCGGCCAGCACGTCCGCCAAGACCGTCGCTGCTGCGCCGCCACCCCTACCAGCCACAAGTCGAGGTAAGGGCGGCACCCCGCAGCCCAGGTCGCATCCGACCAGCACCTCTGACCAGGACAAACCCGGAGCAGCCGCCGCGGCCATCCCTCCGGCGTGCCCCACCAGATCTGGCCGAAGAGGCCCGATCCAACCTGCCGCAGCCGCCCGCCCCGCCGCCGTCACGACGCCACCAGGCGCCCTCGACGCCGCCCGGACGCTGCGCCGCCGCGCCGCTGGCCCCCGCCATAGGCCAGCACCTCCAGGCGAGCGGCTGACCTGCGCCAGCCGAGGATCCCGCGCCGAGGGGAAAGGAAGGCCCCGCCGCTAACCTTGCCAGCCGGGCTTTGCCCGGCGGCTCCGCTGGGCGGCGGCGAGGGAGGAGGGACGAGAGTGGGGGGTGAGGGGAGGTGGCGGCTAGGGTTCCCCCCCGGCGCTCGCGGGAGCGCCACGGGAGGGAGGAGGGGGGGCGGACTTCATCATCCTTGTCTACAGGCTTGAAATTGCATGTAACTTGAGCTTGGCACATCATGCAAATTAAGTGATCTTCTCTTCTTTTTCTTGGTGTCCAGCGCATGCAAAAAGAGCTAGAAACAAGCCCATGTTTATACCCTTTCAATGAGGTATGTTCCAGTGAATCTCATCACATTATTGAAAAACAATTGAATATCATCTTTCACTGAAACTTTCCCCAAATTTAGAGCCTTGCCACATCTACTTCTGTTAGTGTTTCTGTCATTTCCTACTGTGGTTAATATTTCCATTTCTTCCGGTAGATAATCTATTGCAATCTTAGCAATCCGCATTACCTCGGACAACAGCCGATTAAGTTCTTCCGTGAGGTGGGTGATCTGCTCCATATGAACTCTTTTATTAACATTCTCGTTTCTCCATGCTCTGATGCTTTCTTGTCTTCCAGGTTCTTGCCTTGTGTGATTACCCGCATCTTCTGAACTGCAGTGTAACCAGTTCCATATTCAGGTACTAAACACCACGGGCCATATGGGCAAGATGCATTCAGATTCATAAGTGGTAGTTCAACTCGATTGTTGCTGTTGCAGTTCTGATGCAATACAAAGGGCAAGGGAGATTCTAGACCTCATTCCTGGGAGAGCAATGGGAGGATACAGCCACTGTCAGGCAAGACCAGGAACCCAGAACCTCCTTTGACTATTGCAGAAATGAGCTTTAGTTAAACCTGACTGTTTTCACCTCTAGGGTACTGAAGGGTTGCGAAATGCAATTGCTGCTGGAATAGCCACTCGTGATGCTTTCCCATGCAATGCAGAGGACATTTTCCTAACAGATGGTGCATCCGCGCCGGTACTATTTGATCCACCATATGCGGAGCAATTCCTTCATCCACCATCTTGTGCATAACGCTCTGAATAATAGTTGGAGATATTGTGCTCCTCTGCTACTGCTAGGCATCCTGACAGTGTTATATCTCATACGCTGTCAAACTACTTTGTGGAAGTTCCTTTTGCACTTTAGTCGTTAGTATTTTTTTTTATGAACCTCGTTCTTATCACTAATATTAATACATGATTGACTTAAAGCACCGAATATGCCATGATAACATGAGAAATGTCACTAAACATCCAAGATGAAAGTTATTTTTATCTCTCCCTTTCCTTTTTTTTTCGGATGTGATTCTTGACAATCGAGTTGTTTGTTTGATTTCCAAACAGGTTCATATGGTAATGCACCTATTGATACGAGATGAAAAAGACGGCATCCTTTGCCCGATTCCATCACACTTTCTGTACACAAGCTCAATGGTTCTGTGTGGTGCAACTCTTGTATGTATCACGTTACTAGATCAAAATGAATCCACATCAACTACGATTTTACTGGTTGCCAATATGCAGTAAACAGGATAATACTCTATCTGCTTTCTCAGGTACCATATTACCTTGATGAATCAGGAGGTTGGGGCGTGAGTATTTTGGACCTGAAAAAGCAGCTGGATGGTGCCCGATCTGAGGGTATCACTGTTAGGGGACTTGTGGTTGTAAATCCAGGCAATCCTACTGGGCAGGTATATTTACTGATCATCGACTTGTGTAATTCATATATTTTTCTACAATTCTTAATGTGGTTAAATTGTACATAGGTTCTTGTGAGAGAAAACCAGTGTGAAATAGTGGAATTCTGCAGAAATGAAAACCTTGTTCTTCTAGCAGATGAGGTGAGGTTTTTGTATCTTTCTTTATAAGAATCTATATAATTTCCTTGAATTTAGTGTGTCTAACCTGCTGTATCTTTTCTTGAACTTACTGGTAGGTTTACCAAGAAAATGTTTACACAGATGAAAAGAAATTTAACTCTTTCAAGAAGATATCACGGTCCATGGGTTTTGGTGAAGAAGATATTTCTTTAATATCATTCCATTCAGTTTCTAATGGTATATGACATCTAGTTCTTCCTTTTATCCATGTTTATTCTCAGTTATACGCGGCTCTCTTGTTACTTCCTATAAAAATGAGAAGGGAAAGTATGTTGTTAGGTGCACTCATGTGAAAGATTTCTTTAAACATTGGACTTTCGACTCATCGAGTAAAGCCAACGTATGGAAGTTCTTGCAAAAGTAGATTTGCATATTGGTTATGTAAATAGAATAGAATCATACTAATGTAATTACTTTTTTTCTCGAACATTGGTAATGTAATGATTTGTTTATTCTAATTTGAACCCATTACTTGGTAATGTTATTCCAATGATTTTTTTTCCACATCTAGCATGCCATGTACTCTTTGTCTATTGGCTTTATAGGCACTGTCTTTTCCTCCCTTTGCTTAATATGGAGTGTCTCGCATACTGTATTTCCTGTATATCAAACCAAGTGTGGTGTATCATCATCTGTTCCTACTTCCAAGCAATGTTGAGGATATCGCTTATCGTTATCGTCTCGGTCAGCTGGGGATTAGAGATTAATCGGAAATCGGTCGATTAATCGATTTTATCGGTCGACTATTAATCGGCCATCTTTTGCAAATCCCAGGTTCCCAACAGTAAAATAGGCTATATTCAACACGAAAACAATATTGGACAGAAGTGTTACCTTGATTCCTAGCCTTTGAATCCTCGTATAATGATAATCAAAATAGGACAACAATACATATTATGTAACAAGGTCCACAAAACGCAAATAAACATAATTTTTGCAAACATAGTGCTATGAATAGGCCCGATTTATCGGTAGATTCCCGATAAATCGCTTGTCATAGCGATAAATCGACCAAAACGATAAACGGTGAAGATAAGGCATAATCTTATTGGTCACCCTAAGAGTAGCGATAAATCGGATGATAAATCGCTGAATCGAAAGATTTTTTGAACAGTGCTTCCAAGTAATCTGAAGTTCTGAACTATTGGGGGGGTGAAGTGTCATACATACACCACAAATTCTCCATTGAATGGATTGATATTTGTTAGAAGTATCGTCTTCTCCATCAGGGTACTATGGAGAATGTGGGAGAAGAGGGGGTTACATGGAGGTCACTGGCTTCAATTCTGAAGTTCGGAAACAAGTATACAAAGTGGCATCCCTAAGCGCATGCTCCAACTTAGCCGGCCAGGTCCTCGTGAGCCTAGTCATGAACCCACCAAAGGTCAGTAAATATGCATCGCATCGTGTCTTTGCATTTCTATATACATTTTAGTAAGCCTCCCTTTGTCAGGTTGGAGATGAGTCATACACCTCTTACCGGGAAGAAAGAGATTGCATTATGTTATCATTATCCCGGTGTGCAGAGGTTCGCTTCTGTCACACCCACTTCCACGATTATCTTCATCGTTGATTCTGTTACATGCAAAAATATCATTATCTCCGAATGTCACATTGTTGGACTGGTTTCATTTAGGCCATGGTGAAGGCATTCAACAGCCTGGAAGGCCTGACTTGCAGCAAGGCTGAAGGGGCAATGTTTGTATTCCCATCTGTCCAGCTGCCTAAAAGGGCGATTGCGGCTGCTGAGGCAATGAACACCAAGCCAGATGTGTTCTACGCTCTCCGCCTTCTTGAAAACACTGGCATCGTCGTCTTGCCTGGTTCTGTGTTTGGACAAGTGAGTGTGATGCACTTACTTACTTTGATGTACTCCATCCGTTCACTATTATAAAATGTTTTGGATATTTCTATGGACTACATACGGACTGAAATGAGTGGACAAACACACTAAAACATCTATATACATCCGATTTAGATAAAAGCTAGAACATCTTATAATAAAGAACGGAGGGAGTACTTGTCTCTGGAACTGACTGACGAGAAACAAAGATAGGAACTTATATTTGAACTGTTTCATTCAAGATTATTATCTGGTCTATGGATGTTGAGTGCATGTCATGTCTTTGCAGAGAGATTTTCATGTTGATATTCTAATATTGTGTTCGTCTCTGTGTCTATACTCTGAATGAAGGTACCTGGCACATGGCATTTCAGATGCACAATCCTGCAACAGGAGGAGAAAATACAACTGACCATCTATCGCTTTAAGGCGTTCCATGAAGCTTTCATGGAAGAATTTCGCGATTAAAAGCCGCCAGCTTAGTTTATGTGTAGCACAACTTAGAAATCTGGACAGAAGAAACATGAGCTTTGTAACATTCAGTTACATGATTTATTGAGTTTTTCCTTTGTATCATTCTGAAGTTAATCTAAAACTTATCCGTTGCAGACAAAAAAAAAACTATTCAATTTTAAATCCTATTCGGTGTGCTGTAAAAACCGAGGCGGGGAAACTTGGTGGGAAGCAATTTGGAAGTCACTGTCATGAGTCATGAGCTGAATATTGTAGCCAATAATGCTACAAGAGTTAGAAAAGGAATTTGCTTGCCGATTTATTAATGGGCAAGCAGCTGAACTTAATCTTAACAGCACACCCAATCATCTGCTTTGCCACAGCTTTGTTGACCTAACATCCCTATTTAAAACTGCATCCACTATTATGCCACTAACGGCCATTTACATGACATGTACTCCATGATCACTAGCTGCATGGTTCCACGCCTCAAAGCTCAGCCATGGCTGCCTTGAGGTGCTACTCATCTACTGCTGCAATCATAGTCCCAAGGAAGAAGATCTGCGCAAGAGCTTCCATGGATGGCTGCTCCGGTTCCGAATCCAGGCAACGGGCTTCTGGTTCGGTCAGCGCCTCCTGCAAGGTGAACAAGGTACCTGTTCTTGCCAAAAGCTATGACATGTCAATTTGTCATATATAATGGTCATGGTGATGATGATGTAACTATGTTAGCATGTAACACCACTGTTTTTAGTGATCTGAAGGAAACGCCGTATTTTTGTTTTACCAGGTTTATGAAGACAAAAACATGGGCATCCTATGTTACACCGATGAGAAGGGTGAACTGGTGTGCGAGGGCTTGGATGAAGGCCCGAGACTAATGCGGCGAGATATGGAGAAACTGGCCCAAGAGAGGTAAGCCATGTTCATCAGTTTCTGTCTGTTTTTATTTTTGTTTTTAGCATCAGAGTGAGTGCTGCTGTGCTATGTATGAGTGACCGGTGTGTCTGCCGTGACGTGTTCTGATCAGAGAATCGAAGAACGCGGCAGAAGATTGGCGGGAGAGGGCGCTGCAGATCGCGGGTGGGATCGACTGGAGCGGCCTCCAGCCTGCTGCTGGCACGGCGAAGAAGTGAGAATGGAGGCTGACTTCAAGCTTAGCCGGCCAGTAGATCCGTAAATCTCGTGGTGATGTTTCAAGTCTTGGTAGAAACGCTGTTGTTACTGTTATGCGTAGATCGATCTCCATGGTTGCTTGCTTGATCTCATGATATGTATGTACAATAAGGATCTTATGTGTAGGTAGGAAGGATTGGAGATGACTGGAGGCTGATCTAGCTGGTCAACTCCTACTATGTCGCCCCTGGTCTACAAGAAATGATTTAGCTTCACTGCAAATTCACGCTGATTCAGTTTTCAGTTTTGTGCCGAGAAAAGATTTTTTTTTTTTTGAAACGTGCCGAGAAAAGAATTTGCCCCAAGGGTGCCTTTGATTCTGGCTGTTGCATTGTAGGCGACCAGCCTCGTTAGATCTGCCTATGATTTATATAGCTTTAGTTTTTTGAACAAGGTTGTGTACGTATACGCTGGATCGACATGGTGCGTGTGTTTTGCTGCATGAATCTCAGAGACACACATATGGAGTAACAGCTTAATTTGGGCTATTTCTGTCATCATGATCAATGATGCAGGCATATACGCTTGAATAGAAATTTCAAGTAACCACATACAAGTGGGAGAAAGGAAAAAAAGAACACCAGGTTCAGTCTTGCTCGTATGTATCTGATGATCAGATGAATCTGTGGCGACCGAAGTTGCCACTGAGCGGTTTCATCACAACGATGGTGTCTTTCTAGGTGGGGTGAGAGAGGCTCGAACTCTCGACCTCAGGATAACTCACGTTTCAGCTATGAGACCTACGCGCTAGCCAACTGCGCCACCACCCCTTTGTTGTGTTACAAGCGAAACAATCATCCTTGTTTGTGACAGGACCATACAGATCACTAGATACACTGTAATAAGTCTGTAACAGACCAACATTGTGAACAAGATTTGTAAGAACAAGCACAAGAATCAGAGAGTAGGAAGATGGGTTTTTTCCTTTTCCGGAGAGGAGATTCAGATAGGTATTTAAGCCCAACTCTCACGCACGTACAAACGGGTGTCAGGTCTTTTCCTTTCTTTCCATACGACCAAAAGGCCGGGTTCCACTGTTATTTTGGTTGCCTGCATATAAGCATATACGTGTTCTGATGCACTGCGCGCATGCATTTGACTGATTCTAGTAATCTTATACTCTATGTGGTGATCTTACATATGATTACAAGAGTAAAACAACACTAGAATCATGACAACCTGGACCACGATGATAAAGGTATTCAGCCCACAGGCTAAACTGATCAACAATCTTGGGAACTTCGTCGTTGTTATTATGTTCGAGCAGGAATTTGTGGTAGTCATCCTCTGCCTATTGTCTTGTCTTAAACTCTCCTTGGAAGGAGCAGCCTCGGTAACACTTGACTTGTTCATTGCATGTTGGCCATGAACGATATACTCCTGAAACTCTACCATTGTACACATCATGCCAATTCACCTGCAGATTGACATGAGAGCAACAATTCAAGCAGCAAGCAAATGAACATAATATGTGAAAAAGAAACAACATAGGCATGCATGATCAGATGCCAAAAAGGCAGCACAAGTCCATCCTAACTACTATGGTGTCATCCTACCACCACATTTAAAAAGAGGGTGTAATCCTACCACCGCAAGTTCACTATGACCATGCGGGGTTAGTATGTACCACCTCATCAAAATATACAGGCCATCAATAGTTTTCAAGCCCTACCTACCACAAAATATACATCGACATCGTCGTCGATCATCATGCATGTCGTCGCCACCACCAGAAACAACACTAGTAGTACTGCTTGTCCAGCCAGGTCCTAAGCTAGAGCATCGTATGGGTGTACCCATGGCAACAAACCAAACACCTTATGCCCTGTTGTCTAGGAGGTGGCTAAGAGCAGCCATCAGAGCCTCTACTCTAAAGCCACCTTGCTCCATGACGGCGGTGTACAGATCAGGGTGGACATTGACCAACTTGCTCTCCCTAATGGTGGTTGCCACCTCCTTGACGGCCTCAGACGTGCTACTAAATACACACAACTACTCCATCAAGCCACCCCTCTTACTCTTCCTATCAAGCACATGAACATGATCAACAGTCTTCTCAGGAACATTAATGTTGATGGTGTCTGACTACTGGGTGATGAGGACATCCCTACTAATGTTACACCCACATCCCCACCAGCTACACATATTGGACCAGTTACTAGAGCCCGCGCACGCCAACTAAATTATCAGGTACTTTCGTTTCTTGGAAATCCTTCTACTGTTCATGAACATATGATGCTGCCTAAATTAGATACTTTTGTTTTACTTATGAATGAAGGACCTAGAATGGACAAGAAGGATGGCCATTGGAGCGGTATCAACCATGGAGAAGAAGGTGCGCGCGCGGGAAGGAACAATGGACTTTCCAGTGGAGAGGCTATTATAGGTGCTGCGTCACCTTATTTTTGGGCCAGGTCCATGTAATTTCGAAATACTATATTGTAGGCAGTTTTTAGAGTCCGTATGTGTGGGGAAACTGAGTTAGGGCTGGTTTCGGACCCCTCCTCCAAGGGGCCACGAAATCCCCCTCTATTCCCCCATATATACAACCCTTAGGGTGTCGTTTTAGACTTGGGTTTTGTTTAGATTACAAGTTCGCCATAGCTGCAACTTCGCGTGCTTCGTTTGTGTTCTACGACCAGACCAAGACGTCACAGAACCCCACTTCATCAATAAAGCTTTCCTCTTTTATTCGCAATATCCAGATTGCAATCTCAGTTTCTTGCTTGTTCTTCATTTGCGTGCAGGAAATAGACCTTCGTGGTCAGGTTGATCGTGCTCCGGCGTGGTCAATAACCTCTCGGAGTTGGTTTAGCGATTGCTAAGGCGCGACGTCTTCGCACGTTCGTAGTCGGATCGTGAAAGTCGACTTCCACCAAAACGATAGCCACCATCTCATCTAAAGATGGGACACCTTTGCCTCTATCAAGTGGTATCAGATTTCCAGGTTGCTCGGTGAGATTTTACCAGTTTTTCATAGTTAGATCGCATCTGTTCTTCATACCTTTAGTCCACGAAAAAGCCACAAAAAAATTAGGGTTAGATCATCATATCCGAACCAATCCAAGCCTTTGCAATTTTCTGTTCGGTATTTGCTTTGTTGAATTTGCGGTTGCATCGTCGTGTCAAGTTGTTGGTCTTAGCGTCTAGTCCTTTAGAGTTTCGAGTTCCGTTCATAGTTTGTCACGCCGCCTCCGCATCATCATCACCGCTGCCATATTCCACCACCACACCAGTTACATCACCGCTGCCATATACCACCATATATCCGCCATCACGCCAATCCGAGTCCACCTCCATCATAGATTCGCCGCCAGTCCGTGTTCCACCACCCCTACATACATCCGCCACTAGTCCGAGTTACACCAGATTCGTATCCGTCACCAATCCTAGTCCGAGTCCAGTATTTGCTGCTTGTTATTGATTTCCATATCCCACGATACTACGTGTCGTGGGCAAGACAGACTCCCCAACATCAGTGCTACCCGCAGAAGAAAAATAGTTCCAGTTTAAAAAAAACTAAGTCTGGAAAATTCTGGCTAGGCAGTTTTGAGACCATTCTAAGACTTTTTCGAAAAAAATTTGTTGCCGAGCAAAAAAAAAGAGGAAAAAAAGTAAAAAAAAAAGAAAAAATAATTCAGAGTGTGCTCCGCCCTTGTTTACGTGCAGCGCCGTGATTTTGTTACTGTTCTAGGCTCGCGTCTCTAGCACGGTCTAGCCTAGGACCAGCACAGTACCGTCGTTGAGCGTTTATTCAACTTTGCATCTCTGAATTGATTATTGTTGACCCCTTTTTGCTACCATATTATAAGCCTTCCCAGCTCCACATACATCTACGTCGTGTGTTTGACACCACCTGGCAATCGCTCTATCCAAGCTTTGAGAGTTTTGACTACAACGGTTGTCGATCGCCACCTGCTGCTGGGTAAGAACTGGTAAGAAATTGAGATTCGCTTGACGGATTTGTCATACACCACCACCACCACCACTTCCTAGTAGTCTGTAGGTTCATATTCTTGTGTGTTCCTATTGCTGCTAACCATGCCAGGATCACAAGCTGACGAGGTCAAATGGGAGGTTATGACCAACAAGGAGCTTCATGACAAATTCCAGCAAATGATGGCTGACCAGGTACAAGACTTCGTGACTAGCCTTGGAGAGGCCATGGAGAAGCTAGATGGTTTGGAGAAGACATTCGACACCAAGCTGGACGCCAAGTTCATTGAGGTGCTTGCCCGTCTACCACCACCAGCTGCAACTAACGTCCCTGTCCAACAACAACATCAACAGGGCGCGCTTTTCGAGAGACGAGCGCGACGTGTGCCTCTCGCCCAAGGCCAAAATTCTGGTACTGTTGCTACTGTTGCGGCTTCTGTTGCTGCTACTGTCGTTGAGCAGAATGAGGATTATGCTGAGGATTATGACGGTGCTTACGATGATGAGGGAGAGGTTGCTCCAATTCAGCCCCAGGGGCAACCACCACCACAAGCACCAGGTCGTCCACATGGCTACAATCGCAATGGTAGGCCTGCACCACCCCCTCAGGTATGGGATCATGACCATCTCCCTAAACTAAAATTAAATATTCCTACATTTGATGGTAGATATGTTCCTGATATATATCTTACTTGGGAGTTAGAAACAGAACAACGTTTTACATGCTTACAGTTTCCTGAGGATAGACGTGTTGTTGCTGCTGTTTGTTCATTCACTAGTTTTGCTTGTGTTTGGTGGTCTGAACATTGTAGAATACATCATGCTAATATCCCAACTACTTGGGCTGCTTTGAAAGCTGCTAGGCGTAATCGTTGGGTTCCACCATATTATCAACGTGAATTGCTTCAAAATTTGCAGCGTTTAAGACAAGGAAAAAATTATGTAGAGGACTATTATCATGAATTACAAACTGGCATGATTACATGTGGTATTGTTGAGGAGAATGAAGCTATGCTTGCACGTTTTATGGGTGGATTAAATAGAGAAATTCAGACTATTCTAGAGTATAAGGAGTATAACACTATCACTCGTTTATTTCATCTTGCTTGCAAAGCTGAACGTGAAGTGCAGGATCGACAGGCATTGGCGAGAACTAATTTTTCTGCAGGTCGCACTTCATCATGGACGCCACGTGCCTCCTCTACTTCCACACGTCTTGTTGCAGCACCACCTACTTCAGCCTCCAACACCAATCGAGATACCAGGAAACATGCTTCTGCCCCACCCTCCACGAAGAGCACACCTTCCGGGCCTGTACAGAGCTCTTCTTCATCCATTGCATCCACAGGACAAACACATGAGGTTATATGTCGTCGTTGCAAGGGTGGAGGTCACTATGCAAGGGAATGCCCATCCAAGCGTGTGATGATTGTGACAGAGGATGGTCGATATGACTCCGCTAGTGATTATGATGAGGAGACCCTGGCTCTTATTGCGAGTGAAGAACAAGGTGTAGAGGAGACTGAACAAGAGACGCACTACATGGCTGCTGACTACGCTGACAGGTATGAAAGTTTAGTTGCTCAACGTGTTCTGAGTGTGCAGGTTACACAGGCTGAGCAAAATGAGAGGTACAACTTGTTTCATACAAAGGGAGTTGTGAAGGAGCGTTCCGTTCGCGTCATCATCGATGGAGGGAGTTGCAACAACTTGGCTAGCATGGAGATGGTGGAGAAGCTGTCTCTAACCACCAGACCACATCCTCATCCTTATTACATACAATGGTTCAACAACAGTGGCAAGGTAAAGGTAACACGTACTGTTCGTGTGCACTTTAGCATTGCTACATATTCTGATTATGTTGATTGTGATGTGGTACCCATGCAAGCATGCTCTGTTTTACTTGGTAGACCGTGGCAATTTGATAAAAATTCTGTACACCATGGTAGGACGAATCAGTATACTCTTGTTCATAAGGATAAAAATATAACTTTGCTTCCTATGTCTCCCGAACATATTATGAAAGATGATATTGCTAGAGCTAGTAAAGCAAAGCAGAAGCAAAGTGAGAGTGAAAATCAGATTGTGGCAAAGGAATTTGAGCAACATAATATGTCTAATAAACAATCATCTAGTGTTGCATCTGAAATAAAACTGAAGAGGGGTTGTTTACTTGCCACTAAATCTGATATTACTGGTTTGGATGTTAATACATCTGTTTGCTATGCTTCTGTATGCAAAGAGGTATTATTTTCCTTCGAGGACATGCCTCCCTCTTTGCCTCATGCTGTCGCTAACATTTTGCAGGAGTTCGGTGACGTCTTTCCACAAGACGTGCCACCGGGATTACCACCTATTCGAGGGATTGAGCATCAAATTGACTTAATTCCCGGTGCATCGCTGCCCAACCGTGCGCCATACCGTACCAATCCAGAGGATACGAAGGAGATTATGCGTCAAGTACAGGAGCTGCTCGACAAAGGTTATATACGCGAATCCCTTAGTCCTTTTGCTGTTCCTATTATTCTAGTGCCTAAAAAGGATGGTACATCGCGTATGTGTGTTGATTGTAGAGGCATTAATAATATTACTATTCGTTATCGTCATCCTATTCCTAGGCTAGATGATATGCTTGATGAATTAAGTGGCTCTACAATTTCTTCCAAAGTTGATTTGCATAGTGGATACCATCAAATTCGTATGAAATTGGGAGATGAATGGAAAACGGCATTTAAAACTAAGTTTGGATTATATGAGTGGTTAGTCATGCCTTTTGGGTTAACTAACGCACCTAGCACTTTCATGAGATTAATGAACGAGGTTTTACGTGCTTTCATTGGACGATTTGTGGTAGTCTACTTTGATGATATACTGATTTATAGTAGAACTTTGGAGGAACACTTGGATCATTTGCGTGCTGTTTTTATTGCTCCATGTGATGCACACGTTTGTTTGGTAACCTTGGTAAGTGCACCTTTTGCACCGACCGAGTATCTTTTCTTGGCTATGTTGTTACTCCACAGGGAATTGAAGTTGATAAAGCCAAGATTGAAGCTATTGAGAGTTGGCCGCAGCCCAAAACGGTCACACAAGTGAGGAGTTTTCTTGGACTCGCTGGTTTCTATAGGCGTTTTGTGAGGGATTTCAGCACCATTGCTGCACCTCTCAATGAGCTTACAAAGAAGGATGTGCCTTTTGTTTGGGGTACCGCACAGGAAGAAGCCTTCACGGTATTGAAAGATAAGTTAACACATGCTCCTTTACTCCAACTTCCTGATTTTAATAAGGCTTTTGAGCTTGAATGTGATGCTAGTGGAATTGGATTAGGAGGTGTGTTATTACAAGATGGTAAACCTGTTGCATACTTTTCTGAAAAATTGAGTGGGCCTAGTCTGAATTATTCTACTTATGATAAGGAATTATATGCTCTTGTTCGGACTTTGGAAACATGACAACATTATTTATGGCCCAAAGAGTTTGTTATACATTCTGATCATGAATCTTTGAAACATATTAAAAGTCAAGCAAAACTGAACCGTAGACATGCTAAATGGGTTGAATTCATTGAGACTTTCCCTTATGTCATTAAACACAAGAAGGGTAAAGAAAATGTTATTGTTGATGCATTGTCTCGTCGTTATACTATGCTTTCACAACTTGACTTTAAAATATTTGGTTTGGAGACCATCAAAGATCAATATATGCATGATGCTGAATTTAAAGATGTGTTGGAGAATTGTAAAGAAGGGAGAACATGGAACAAGTTCGTCATTAATGATGGACTTGTGTTACGTGCTAACAAGCTATGCATTCCAGCTAGCTCCATTCGTCTTTTGTTGTTACAGGAGGCGCATGGAGGAGGATTAATAGGACACTTTGGTGTGAAGAAGACGGAGGACGTACTTGCTACACATTTCTTTTGGCCAAAGATGAGACGGGATGTTGAGCGTTTTGTTGCTCGCTGCACTAAATGTCAAAAAGCTAAGTCACGACTCAATCCTCATGGTTTATATATGCCTTTGCCTGTACCTAGTGTTCCTTGGGAGGATATATCTATGGACTTTGTTTTAGGTTTACCTCGAACAAAGAAGGGGAGGGATAGCATATTTGTTGTCGTGGATAGATTTTCGAAAATGGCACACTTTATACCATGTCATAAAAGTGATGATGCTGCTAATGTTGCTGATTTGTTCTTTCGTGAAATTATTCGCTTGCATGGTGTGCCAAATACAATTGTTTCAGATCGTGATGCTAAATTTCTTAGCCACTTTTGGAGATGTTTATGGGCTAAGTTGGGGACTAAACTGCTTTTTAGTACTACATGTCACCCCCAAACTGATGGACAAACTGAAGTAGTGAATAGATCATTGTCTACTATGCTTAGGGCTGTTTTGAAGAATAACCTGAAAATGTGGGAAGAATGCTTGCCTCATATTTAATTTGCTTATAATCGTTCGCTGCATTCTACTACTAAGATGTGCCCATTTGAAGTTGTGTATGGGTTCTTACCTCGTGCACCTATTGATTTTTTGCCTCTTCCATCTTCGGAGAAGGTTAATTTTGATGCTAAAGAACGTGCTGAATTGATATTAAAGATGCATGAGTTAACTAAGGAGAACATTGAGCGTATGAATGCTAAATATAAACTTATTGGAGATAAGGGTAGAAAACATGTTGTCTTTGCACCTGGAGATCTTGTTTGGTTACATTGGCGTAAGGATAGGTTTCCTGAATTACGCAAGTCAAAGCTAATGCCAAGTGCTGATGGTCCTTTTAAGGTGTTAGAGAAAATAAATGATAATGCATATAAACTTGAGCTGCCTGCAGAATTTGGGGTTAGTCCCACTTTTAACATTGCAGATTTGAAGCCTTATTTGGGTGAGGATGATGAGCTTCCGTCGAGGACGACTTCAGTTCAAGAAGGGGAGGATGATGAGGACATCCCTACTAATGTTACACCCACATCCCCACCAGCTACACATATTGGACCAGTTACTAGAGCCCGCGCACGCCAACTAAATTATCAGGTACTTTCGTTTCTTGGAAATCCTTCTACTGTTCATGAACATATGATGCTGCCTAAGTTAGATACTTTTGTTTTACTTATGAATTAAGGACCTAGCATGGACAAGAAGGATGGCCATTGGAGCGGGATCAACCATGGAGAAGAAGGTGCGCGTGCGGGAAGGAACAATGGACTTTCCGGTGGAGATTTTCGCACTTTGAAGCCACCATAAGGAGTGCTTGGAGGCTTGGACGAAATATACAACATGCCACTTCATAAATTTCGTCCATAGGCTATTATAGGTGCTGCGTCACCTTATTTTTGGGCCAGGTCCATGTAATTTCGAAATACTATATTGTAGGCAGTTTTTAGAGTCCGTATGTGTGGGGAAACTGAGTTAGGGCTGGTTTCGGACCCCTCCTCCAAGGGGCCACGAAATCCCCCTCTATTCCCCCATATATACAGCCCTTAGGGCATCGTTTTAGACTTGGGTTTTGTTTAGATTACAAGTTCGCCATAGCTGCAACTTCGCGTCCTTCGTTTGTGTTCTACGACCAGACCAAGACGTCACAAAACCCCACTTCAACAATAAAGCTTTCCTCTTTTATTCGCAATATCCAGATTGCAATCTCAGTTTCTTGCTTGTTCTTCGTTTGCGTGCAGGAAATAGACCTTCGTGGTCAGGTTGATCGTGCTCCGGCGTGGTCAATAACCTCTCGGAGTTGGTTTAGCGATTGCTAAGGCGCGACGTCTTCGCACGTTCGTAGTCGGATCGTGAAAGTCGACTTCCACCAAAATGATAGCCACCATCTCATCGAAAGACGAGACACCTTTGCCTCTATCACTGGGTGTTTGGATACTTAGGCATAGACGAACCGAGCGGTTCACTAGACCAACAAACAGGAGAAGATATGATGTATCCTAACATAGAAACAAAGTGATGTTAGTTGTGATAGGAAAGAACAAGATGCTAAAGTAGTGTAACAAGTGCTATGTAATCTAACCGTGGTGTGTCTTTGCTAGTACTTGACCCCCAACATGATCGTGAAGGTGTCCTGATCCCATTATGTGCTGCTAAGGTATCTGAGCCTGGACACTTGGAGACATATGGCTCTCCATTTTCTGAGGTGGATGTAGATCTGGGCGGAGGTGACTTCTTGGCCACATAACTCGAAGATCTGCTTGGCAACAATGTTTATGTGCACCTCCTTAAAGCCCTTGTGAGTCCTCACCCGCTGAATATGATTTCACACATCTTGTTAAGCACGAAGGCAGACAAGTAAGGTTGCCATTTCATTATGTCCCCCCTTCCAGAGATCTTGGCTTTCCCAGCCTTGATGGATGCCTTATGTATGCTAACAGTTGCAACATTAGGCATGATTATCGCAAATGTTGTCGGCTAAACATGCCCCTCGAACACTTATGGATCCTGAGCCACCTCCGTGGGCTGGGAGTCTTTGACATAATATGACATGTACCGGCCGGACAAAACAAGGGCATGACTAAAGTCTTGGATGCTCATGTCCTACAACGGTTAGGATCAAGACTAGTTAAACACACCCCACATGAACAATATGAAACATCACTACACATTGATCGTACCATCACACTGCTACAGTTGAGTTACAAGCATGAAACTACACCACCACAGCGACATATCGACCATACTTGCATACTACGACCTCCGTCCTAGTTTATTAGGCCCCATTTCATTTTGAATCAAAGTTTGATCATGAATTTAATTAATAAAAGAGCAAAATGCACTAGAAGTCCTAAAAGTTTCATCGGGGCGTCACTTTAGTCCTAATTCTTCCAAAATGCATCTTTAGGTCCTAATTTTTTTAGTATGTGGTTCATCCGAGGTCCTTTTTTCACGAGCGCTCGCTGACCTGCCCGCGTGATGCGTTGACCCACGCCACGTCGGCTGAGGGCCCAACCGCTAGGCGAGAAAAATACACTGGAGGTCCTAAAAGTTTTTGGGCAATGTCACTTTAGTCCTACCTCTATCAAAATGCACGTTTAGGTCCTAAATCTATAGTAAGTGGTTCACCCAAGGTCCTTTTTTACAAGATCATTTGCTGACCTACTTGCATGATGCGTTGACCCATGCCACGTCAACTTAGAGGTGGATGTGGTTGCTCTTTTTCCAGAAAGCCCCTTGTAACCCCCCCTCTTGACATTCCCCGGCCCCTACCAAATCTCTCTCTCTATCTCTCTCTCTCTCTCTCTCGTGCCCACACCGTCGTCATGAATGGGCAGCAAGCTCCTCGGCAGAGAAGCAGGTGATGAAGAGGAACATTGCAACATCATCGACGGCGCTGCCTACTCCATGAGCTCCTACCGCCTAACCTCAAATCAGAGCAAGCGGTTTGAGAACTTAATGAAACAGTGCAAATCAAACTAAATGAATGCCTCTAGCTAGTGATTGTGGCAGAGTAGAGGCAATAACATGGCTACGGGACGGTAGCGGTGAAAAAATTAGGCTTTTTTGCAATGTTCCTCATCTGCTAGTGACCCTAAGTCGACGTGGTGTGCGTCAACGTGCAAGCAAGAAGGCCAGTGAACGATTGTGTAGAAAAGGACCTCGGGTGAACCACTTACTGTAGAACTAGGACCTAAACATGCATTTTGAAAGAAGTGGGACTAAAGTGATGCTGCCCATAAACTTTTAGGACCTCCAATGTATTTTTCTCGCCAAACGGTTGGGCGCTTTGTCGACGTGGCATGGGTCAACGTGCCACGCGGGCCAGTTAGCAAGCGCTCATGAAAAAGGACCTCAGGTGAACCACTTACTAAAGAATTAGGACCTAAAGGTGCATTTTGGAAGAATTAGGACTAAAGTGACACCCCGATGAAACTTTTAGGACCTCAAGTGCATTTAACTCTTAATAAAATATTAACTATATCTCACGAAAACTATACCATAGAAAACATCATTCAATTACATCCAAAAATATACTTTGTGTAGCATATATTATATATATTTTTAGTTAAATACATGGTCAAACTTGAACCCAAAATACAAGGGGGCCTAATAAACTGGGACCATGGTGGTACCGTATTACACATGCTCTGATTCACAAGCGAGCACCACATCTACCATAGTAGCATATAAGTCGAAATGGAAAACAACATGAACATCATGAAATCCTACAAGCAAAACTACCGTTCTAATAATCCATCGCCACTATCTACCACAACATCACATGCTCACATATCGACAGTCTGTGATGCTACCACCTACTCACATATCTATCACTAGCACATGCTCACAAATCTAAGCTACATCGAGTAGGGAGGGGAAGTGATAGAGCTTACAGCCATCGGGGAGCAGGGAGGTGAAGCGGAACTCGTCGGTGTAACAGCCCGAGACCGACGCTCCAGAAGATTCCCCTTTTATTCCGTTGTCATCGTGTGATTCGTTTGGTTGTCGCATTCATCATCGCATCATTTGCATCATCTGCATTGCATCGACACTCCGCTGCCGTCATTTTTCAAAAACTTGCATCCGTTCGTAGTCGCCGGTTCTCTCCGTTCGTGTCGTTGACAGTTTCGAGACCAAGCACACACGCACGCGCCCGCGACACCGAGAAATTATTGTTTTTAAAAGTGTGTATAAAACATTCTCGGATTGGGCCGAAACTTGGCGAGCGGTCTTGTTATATTGTAGGTAGACCGCCTACCAAATTTCATCGCAATCGGAGGTCGTTCGATACCCCAACGGTCAAATGTAGCGGCACCGTCATCGGTTAATGTGCAAACGTTTTCGGTATTTCTACAACCCGTGCCGGGCCGCAAATCATCCCTCTCATCTCAGCCCAACCACCTCTCCACAGCCCACTAGCCCAGCCTAGCACCCCCTCCGATCGGAGCCGTCGGATCGAGATCCGAGGATCCGAAAACGGAGCAAAACCCCTAACCCTAGCCCTCTTTCTATAAATAGATGTGCTCCCTCTCCAAAATGCCCCCTAGCCCCTCATCATCGTTTTCCGCACCGGCCTCGTTCGCCGCCGCCACATGGCTGCCAGCCACGGGCCGCGCCGCCGCCCCAGCCACTCACAGCCCGCCACGTCGCCTAGCGAGCCTCCCACCTCGCCGCGGCCCGCTGAGCCCACCGCGGGCCCGCGAAGCCCATCCGCCACCGTCGCCCGGGCCCTAAGCCGTTGTGCTGCTTCCGGGCACGGGCGAGCGCCCGCGCCTTCTGCTCCCGAGCGTGCCGCCCGACCCCGTCGCCTCTCCTCCGCGACCGGCCGACCGACAAGCCGCCGGAGCCGCAGCAGCCAGCCACCGGCGCGTCCGCCGCCGCCGGAGGCTAGCCCCCCCGCGACCTTCTCCTTCTCTCTCACTCCTTTCGTTTCTCATCTCTCCCTCTCTCTTCTCCTACAAGAAACTCGAGCCCGCCATGGGCGCCACCTCCGAACTTGCCGATCTCGTCGCCGTCGCCGAGAACGGTGAGGACGCCACCGGATCTGGCCTCCAGCACCCCTTCCCGGCCTCCTCTTGGCCTCCTCGACCCCCCTTGCGCCCCGCCTTGGCGCCTCCAGCCGCCGCTGCCATGGCCTCGTGCCCCTGGAGCACGGGAGCGACGACCGCAAGAGCGCCTGGGTGGGCCGGCCTCCCATCACGCGGCCTAGCCGACCCCATTGCCAGCCCAGCCGTGTCGACCGCCGGCCCAGGGCCACGCTGGTGAGCACCCGCTATTCCCCGCCCACGCGCCGTATTGCTATGTGTTGCCCATGCTTTGTGATTCGGCCCAAGTGTTTTTTCCCTGCGTTGCGAATTTGTCAATTATCCATGACATTTCATAATCACAGAAAAAAGCCATGTGTTAAAATGCTAATAACTTAATAACCGTGCATTGGATTAAAATGTTTTATATATGTAAAATGTGTAGGATTTTTTGTAGATTATTAATATTCCACTTTCATGCATGATAAAAATGTTTAACATGCTGTTTCTTGTAATTTGCATAAATGTCATGATTTTTGCATCGCTCATAAATAATTAACTTTGCATCCAAATTAATCAAACCATATATGTAAAACGGGTAGATTAATTATATCGCATTTTCACGCATGATAAAAATGTTTGATGTGATATTTGCATTTAATTTGCATAAATAACTTGCTAAAATGGTTTATGCCATAATCATGCGTAATTGTTGCGTCATTTTTTTAATGTAAACACCCACATATTATATATGTTTTCGGGGTACAAAAATCCATTGAATTTATCTGTGCATGTAGTTTTGTCTTTTGAGCAAATTTGTGTGCCTGTTATTTTTGCCATGATGCCCTTTTGGTTATTTTGTGTGAATTAATCCATGCATATTTTGGAATAGTTGCAAACATGAGATATGCCCTTTGACATGTGTACTAGCCCCTGGTATTTTTTTGCCATGATAATCCTTGTTTAGGTGTTATCTTCTTGTTGCCAACATGCCATAAAAATGTGCTGTTTTGAGGGGTCTAAATAATTCTAAGTCTGAAACTGTGTTATTTTGTTGCTGCCTTGCCATGTGGTTTGCTATTGATCTATAGCTCCTTTGGTGTTGCCACAATGGAATGTATTTTAAAGCATGTTATGCTCTATCTTGTTGTGCCAATAGTTTGCACGAATAAGTTTTGCATCATAATTAATTCTGCTGTCCAATATGTCAATCTGTTAAAAACTGCTGCTCATGTCTAGTCTAATTTTCACTAAGTCTGGGAATCTGTTTTCTTCAAAATGCCATGTTGTGTTGATGCTAGCCATGTTACTATGCATAATTAGACTTTGCCACTATGGAATGAATTTTAGTGCATCATGTCCTCTACCATGCTATAGATTTTCATGCCATGATATGCCCTGTAGCATATAGTTTTATTGTTGCCAATATGCCTTCGTGATAAAACTGCTTTGTTAAACCCTGTAATTTTCTCCAAGTCGTAAACTGTGTTCAAGTAGCCATCTTGTGAGCTCGTTTCCTATCGATCCATGGCTCTACTCAATTTTCTGGTATGATATGAATTGTTGTGCATCATGTAAGCTACAGCCCCATGTCTAGTTTGTGCATTTTAGATTCTTGTAGCCTATTAGTTTGAGGTGTGCAAAATGCCATGTCGCTGTTTTGGGCAGATTATGTCTATAACTTGTGTTGCTTGCTAGTGTTGAACCGTTACTCCGTTTTGAACATGTTCCACATGAAACTTGACTAGAATTTCATGTAGTTTCATAATATCTTGTTGCATCCATGATTTAACATGTTTGTGGTGATTGTTTGCTTGCATTTTGCATTCATGACATATGCATCTTGTGTTGGTCATATCTTTTAGGCCGTAGCTCCGTTTTAAACGATCTCTATATGTAAATCGCTTAGAATGACGTGTAGAATCACGTGGTGCACTTTATTTTGCTGTTTAACATATATAAAACATGATTAGTTTAGATCTGGACCAATCTCGCAATTAACTCATGGGGTCGCTTCGGAAATACTATAGGTTGTTTCCGGCCTCATTTAAGATGCATAGATAGTGTAGTTTCTTATGCTTCACCTCTTGCTATGTTTAACAACATTTAACCTTGTTGTGTAATTGAACGAGAGTGAACTAAATAATTCGAACGTGGAGTTTCGTCAATATGCAACTCGTTGCATATTGAGCTTCACTTAATGCGTAGTAATTGATTGTTGTGCTTGTCATGTCTTGCATAATTAAACCGGACATGCATCGTATTTGATTGTGCATCATGTCATGCATATGTTGTGCTGTTTATTGTGTGTTGATGGTTTGCTTCTGGATTGCTTCTTCTCGATAGAGTTCCGAAAGCGTTCGGAGTGTGAGGATTCGTTCGACTACGTTGGCTCGTCTTCTTCATGGACTCGATCTTCTTCCAAGCGGGATCTCAGGCAAGATGACCATTTCCCTGGATACCACTACTATCATTGCCATGCTAGTTGTCTCGTTTCTATCGATATGTCTCACTACCTACCACTTGTTTGTCAAGCCTCCCAAAATGCCATGATAAGCCTCTAACCCTCCACATCCCAGCAAAACATTGTTTGGCTATGTTACCGCTTGCTCAGCCCTTCTTATAGCGTTGCTAGTTGCATGTGCAATTGTTTCCATGTGCCAACAAGGATGTTTTTGAGCTATCACAATATTATTGCTATTTAATTTAATGCACATATATACTTGGTAAAAGGTGGAAGGGTTGGCCTTTTGCTCGGTGTTTTGTTCCACTTTTGCCACCCTAGTTACTTGTGTACCGGTGTTAGGTTCCATATTGAGCGCTCCTAACATGCTCATGGTTGTTATGGGGACCCCCTTGACTTTCGTTTTGGGATAAAACTCTTCTGGAAAGGCCCAATATTGGTACTCCATTTGCCTAATAACTAATAAAATTGCATAGGGACCCGCCGGCACCCGCGGATAATTAATCAACAACCCGGGCCAGTGCTCCTCATGAGTGTTGGTCCAAACTAGATCCACTTGCGGGGCCACCCGGGGCAACTCGGGGGATCTCTATGTAGGAGATATGCCCTAGAGGCAATAATAAATGTTATTGATTATCTCCCTGTTCATAATTAGGTTTATGTTCCATGCTATAACTGCTATGGTTCTCGAGTCTACAATAACCACGAGGCTCGGAGGAAGACTCATATGCACGTGTGGAATAATAAACGGTAAAATGTATTCCTAGTTTGGCCTCTAAGACTGGCTCAAGTATTGCATGATGATCCTGTTTTCCTGATCATGGGCATGGCTATGCCGGCAATTTTGAGGGCACAATGTTAGAAGAACTTTTGTGTTGAATCGACCCGAATTGATGTTATGCTATGAGATTCATTCGTCATAAGTTAATGGTTAATAACACAGAGATGGTTAACGTTTGCATAATTCCTTAGACCATGAGAGTATCGAGTTTCTTCATGCTTTCTTCATGAACTTTGGGGTTTGTTAAACGTCATCCGTAAATGGGTGGCTATTACGGCGGCTTACGGGTTCATGGAAAAGTATGTCAAGTAACTTGATAGCTCAAGATTGGGATTTGCTCCTCTGACGATGGAGAGATATCTCTGGGCCCTCTCCGTGTTATGGTATCCATCATCGTATGGCCAGACACTTTGTGATTTGATCACGGGGATGCCGGAACATGGGAACGAGAAAAGAGAACAATACCGGTAACGAGGTAACTGGCATAGTGGACAAGGTGTTGATCCACGGGGATGCCAACGTGTCTCACCTCGGGTAATTGTAACATATCGTGAAGCAACAGGAATAGCTCACGGCAACTGGAGGTTCACTCGAATATTCATTCGTGTGGGTATAGGGGTCAATATGGGTGTCCACGGCTCCGATGTTGATCATTGATCGGAAGGGGTTCCGGGTCATGTCTATGCTTCACCGAACCTATAGGGTCACACGCTTAAGGGTCATCTATCTGCTGAATACTAGACAGGGAGTCTGAGAGAAAATCACCGAAAAAGTTTTTCGGACACCGGAAAAGTTTCGGACAGCGGAAAAGTTCGGCAGAGAGAACACCGGAACAGTTTCGGTAAAACTGAAAAGTTGTTTCAGGGGATACCATAAAGTCAAATTGGTTTTGGCACATGCCTGATAATTCTTGGAGGGTGCCAGAATCATTCTGGAAACTTTCTGGAATTTTCCGGGATGAAAACCGGAAATGTTCCGGAGCTGCCGAAACCGCTTCAGATGCTTTTCGCAGATGAAAATCACTAATCCGGAATTGTTCCGGATGGCATTGAAAATTATTTTGGTGGGTACTGGAAATGTTCTAAGCCCACATAAATATTTTCAGTTCGACCAGACGCTGAAAAATGTCGTCGTGAATAGTGAAAGTGCTTTTTGGGATATTTTTGGAAAAGTGCCTTTTGGGATATTTTCCCAAAAGGCTTCTAGAAGGGATGGATGGATGGGGACCACCTTTGGGGGGCCCCACAAGGGTTGTGGACGGCCAAGAAGGGGGCTCCACCTTGGAGCCCCATTTGCCCACTTGCTTTCCCATTTTGCCCTTGGAAAGTGTTTCCTTCATGGGCAAGTTTTGGTATTTTTGAAATGCCCATCCTACCCCTTGGTTTTCCTATAAATAGGAGGTGAGGGGGCTGCCCAAACCTCATCCTTGCTCTCATACACAAGCCATGCATGATCTGATATTCTCTCTCCCTCCTAGCGAAATAGTTTCGTAGAGCCGAAAGGCTGTCTGGGTTCCGGCAGGAACTAGTTCTGGACGGCGAAGCCCTGCCGGATAGATGACACCGTATGTGTGCAACTCTGTAGAGAGATCGTAGTTTCGGTCTTAGTTCGAGGGTGCCTCCCGAAGGGCTGTCCGTGTGACCGTCCGAGTTTCGTAGGTCCTCCCGAAGGGCTGTCCGAGTGACAGTCCAAGTTTTGGAGGTCCTCCCGAAGGGCTGTCCGCGACACCGTCCGGGGGACTGTCTGACCGCCTCCCGGAGGGCTGTCCGTGGGGCGGATGAGGGTATACATCCTCGCGGTTGGGAGGTTGTAAAATCCTAGCTGCGGGGATCTGCACCGCCGTTCGTCGTCGACTCTACTTCCGCTGCGCTACGAGTCGGTAACGAAATAGATCAAACCTTGTATGCAGTCTCCATAGTGATCCTGGGCTGGTGCGTAGGTTGGAATTTTTTTGTTTTCTGCTGCGTTACCCTACAGTGGCATCAAGAGCCGTGCTATGCGTAGATGCAGGTTGCGATCTAGAATACATAGAGATGTATGGGTGTTGCACAATATAATTAGGTAGTAGATGAGATCTATTGCTGAAAATTATTTGTGCGGGTAGCAGATGAAATCTGTTACCCGATGTTCTTGTTGCTTCCCTGGAATTTGCATATTTCTGATCTTGATAACAGTATGGTGGAGTTTCAATGTTCTGGCAATCCGCGATCCTGATTGATCAACGAAGTGCTAACAGTTCATTGAATTCCACCGTAGTTAAAAAGAAAGATGAAATTTCGCAGACGAAAGGGCAATGCAGATATGATCTGCACGGGGGTCACGCGTATGACGAAGTTTAGTATGGGGCTCGAGATTTTATTATCTCGTGTTTCATACACCCCGCAATGTTAATCTAGCGACTTGGATTATCATACTTGATGATGGACGTTGGTAGCTTCGGTTTGTTTCGAAACCTTAGAAGCCACGTAAAATAAAATTTTGCATGAACCGATTAGAGGCATCTAACTTGGTTTTGCAGGATGGTTTGCATGTGCATGTGATGTGGTATAGCAGTGCTCATTATAATTTGATTATGTATGAGATGACTATATAATGTAAATTGATTAACATGACCTACGTGTCATGATTCAGCATGATGGCTGGAGCCATATGATTGTCACTTTAATGACCTGCGTGTCAACCTTCAGTAATGCACTTATTTTATTAGCTATAGAGATAGCAATATTATCTGGTGCATCGACAAGGTGGTGGCAATCTTCGCGAAGGTGAACACCGGCGCGAATGCCGAAGACGAAGAAATACAAGACTTCTCCGTCAGAAAGGGCTATACCATATCATGCTATTATGAATTGCCTGAGATGTTTATCCCTTATGATGCACCCTTTTGATTGCACGGTAGTCGCTTTTATTAGGGTGATCTCTCACAAAAAAATATCAAGTAGTTAGTGTTCTCCCAAGTGTAGCACCGTCACGGCACCTATCTCTTCGGGGTATCACATGGATACATGGGTACGAACGATTAGAGAAGTGTGAGGCGGGTGAGTTGAGACCTCGCAGCGAGATCACTTGGTTGTCTTGACGTTCTAGCTTGAAAGTCCTGAGCTCGGAACACGCCCATCGAAAGATGAACAAGAGTCACATAGAGATGTGATTGGCAAGTTGGCCTACCGATTGCAATTCTCGTCACTTGAGATGGATACATCCTTGGCGTTGAATTGTAATTTGGATCTTGAATCGCTCACAATCAATTATGAGAGATATTGATTTGAGTGGGAGCGCACTGTAGAATTAATTCTTTTAATTCTCAGTGCAATTAATTTTGAACACTGTCTAAGTGTGATTTGCATAATAGTTGTAGAATAATGGCTCGCGTTTCCACCTTCCCTATTAAAATTGAATAGCTGTTAAATATCTGGTTAAAACTTTACGGTTGGTAACGTAATGTGAGGATTGTCCTCAAGAGTGCCGAGAAGGATTTTGTCCTATCGCATGCTTTCGGTATTCTCCCGCTGATGCTATGGATCATGTGACTCTCGTCCTTCGATCCAAAAGCTAGAATTCCTTTTCAGTCAAAGTGCAATATGTTTGCTTCCATCAGACCCGAACTTCGAAAGTTTGGATAGTTATGTGATATTCATGGAATCTGAAAATCATTTTCAGAGACAGACAAAGGCTAAAAGATATGAGGTATCCAAAGCAATGTTTGTTTGCAAACTGTTAGTAAAGGAGTTTACTATGCATTAGACTGATAAGAGAGGGATCCAGGAGAACGCCTATCATATGATGAAAGGTGAATAAAACAACAACTTAAAGAGAAAGGAAGTGTCCGAAGGGTGTTAGTGAGACTTTCACGCCTAGGAAGTCCGGGGCTAACGCCACTCTTAAGTTGGATGCTTCTTCTGAGAGTAGGAGAAATACTGAAAGTTAAACTGTTAGAAGTATAATGGCAAAAGGAAAGAAGACTGGAATATCCAGCTCATGTATGAATGTCATACAAGTTTTTGATGTATAGAAGGCTGATCAAAGATATAGTTCTTGGGAATTATGGTTAAACATGTTAATCACTAATTCTTGGGTATTGTGAGTTAATCACAAAGATACCCACTCGATTGCATTCTGTTGCAACTCGATGTAAGAACTACTATGGCCTGAAAGACTAGCCAGGAATGAGGTTAGATACACGCAGGGAACATAGTAAATGTTACTATGCCTTCCATAGGTGTATTCCCTATGTATTTACTTTCATAATTCATTTTAGAGTTTCACACTCTAGCCCTTTGCATAAGGTATCTTGCAAGAAGGTTGTTCATAAGAGAACTTTTGATGTTCGGTGTTATGAATAACATAAGGGCCATACTTTCATTATGAATGAGACGTATGTTATGAATATTGATAATAATACATAACCTCTGTGTTTACTTTCATAATTCATTTTAGAGTTTCATACACTCTAGCCCATTGCACAATGTTTGTTGCAAAAGAGTTGTTCATAAAAACAACAATTGTTGTTCAGTATTATGAATAACATGAAGGGACATGCTTCCATCCTAGATGGGATGTATGTTATGAATATTGATGGAAATATGATACATCCATAACACTGACGCTAAATGTCGAAAGACTAAAAGAATACCACACAAGTGTGGCACTGCATTTGGTCACATTGGAGAAACCCGCATGGAAAATTCCATTATGATGGATTTTGAAGTCGTTTGATTTTGAATCATCTGACACTTGCAACTTTCCTCTGAAAAGTGAAGTGACTGAAATACCGTTCACAGGCCATAAGGAACGAGCAAATAACATATTGGTAATCATACATTATGATGTGTGTAGTCCAATAAATGTTGTTGCAAGTAGTGGATTTATCTATCTTCAGAAATGACTCAAGTAGATATATGGATATTTACTTGTTGAGACGTAAGTCTGGATCTTTTGAATTCATTCATAAGGTTTTCAAAAATGAAGTAGAAGTTGTTGTAACAAGAAAATTATGTTTCTACAATTCGATTGCAGAAAGGAATATTTGAGTTACAAGTTTAGCGAATGTCTGATGAGTTGTGAAAGGGGTTTCATAACTTGCACCTCCCGGAACACCACTGCAAGTGGAGAGTCCGTGTAGATGTAATCAAACCATTCATGACATGGTAAGATCAAAGATGACATAAATAAATTTGCCATTACCCCTTTTAAGGAGTGATGCTTTAGAGACTGCGGCTTTTACACTGAAAAGAGATCCATCAGGTCTGTTGAAATGACGCCATGGTATGGTACGCCCAACCATGTTATATCTTTTGTTAACATTTGGAATATGGGGCTTGTGTAAAAGGTTACAAACCTATTCCAAATCAGACAAGTGCTATTTTGTAGGTTATCCCAAGTCATTGGGTATTCCCCCACCACTATACCGAGGCAAACGATTTTGCCACAAAACGGTATGCTTTTAAAGAGAATAGTTCTTACAAAAGGTGAGTGGGAGGACAGTGCAACTCGACGAGATAACCAGTATCTTCGTCATCAGGTCAAAGGAAAGGAACCTTGGAAGTGATTCCGGAGTTTCCTACTGCGACTGATACGGAAGCCTCTACATGAGATGTATGGACTTCGGTCGAACTTGCAGCTGAACCGCGTAGGAAAAACTCGTGCAAACCTCTCAGGTGCGCATACGAGATATTGTTGTTAGACAACAGTATACCTACGATACACAAGGAAGCGTTGATGGGCCCTGACTCCGGAATTGGCTAAATGCCAATACAATCCGAGATAGTTTCCATATAAGTGATTCGGGATTAAAATCTTGATACACCTTTCGGAAGACTTAGAGTCTAACGAATATTTATGGAACTAAAAACTGATACGGATAAAATGTTTTATCCATAAAGCTCGACTTGTTGCAATAACAAGTTCAAGGAGTTGACTACGATGAGATTGTCTCACCGTAGCGATGCTTGAAGTCGGTTCGGGTTGAACTAGCAATTAATACATATTTCAATCATGAGATATGAAACATGGATGACAAAGGGATTTCCATCTGATAGAAATGAAACCTAGGACTTGTATGTGATACAGTCCAAAGTAATTTGTCGATCCAGAGGATGCTAGTAAGTATGCAAACTTCAGAGTTCCAGCGATGGACAGAAGAGAGCAAAGTGGAGTTGGAATCTTCGTTTTTGATGGAATGGTCAAAGGGGTTTGACTTCATCAAATGGGTATCGAAGATGCTTGTGATTCAAGAAAGTAAGTGGGAGCATGATAATATTTCTAAAAACCTTGTGTACATGACACATTGTTATTGGAAATAAATTTCTTGACACGAATTAGGACTTCATTTGAAAATAATTTTTCGATGAAGTACTTAGGCTAAATACCCTCAATATTAGGCATGATAATCTATGGAAATAGATTTACCTAATGGGGCTAAGCTATGAATACATATTGACAAGATGCTAAAACTTTTTAGCATTGAAAAACGTCAAGGAGTGATTCTTGCCGAAGTCACATGGAAAGAGTTTTTGCAAGACTCGGTGTCCCAAAACACTGATGAGCAAAATACACGATGGTGATTCTGTTGGAAATATGCCCTAGAGGCAATAATAAAATGGTTATTATTGTATTTCCTTGTTCATGATAATTGTCTATTGTTCAAGCTATAATTGTGTTAACCGGAAACCGTAATGCATGTGTGAATACATAGACCACAACATGTCCCTAGTGAGCCTCTAGTTGGCTAGCTCGTTGATCAATAGATGGTCACGGTTTCATGACCATGGACATTGGATGTCGTTGATAATGGGATCACATCATTGGGAGAATGATGTGATGGACAAGACCCAATCCTAAGCATAGCACAAGATCGTGTAAGTTCGTCTGCTAAAGCTTTTCCAATGTCAAGTATCGTTTCCTTAGACCATGAGATTGTGCAACTCCCGGATACCGTAGGAATACTTTGGGTGTGCCAAACGTCACAACGTAACTGGGTGGCTATAAAGGTACACTACGGGTATCTCCGAAAGTGTCTGTTGGGTTGGCACGAATCGAGACTGGGATTTGTCACTCCGTGTGACGGAGAGGTATCTCTAGGCCCACTCGGTAAGACATCGTCATAATGAGCTCAATGTGACTAAGGAGTTAGCCACGGGATGATGTGTTGCGGAACGAGTAAAGAGACTTGCCGGTAACGAGATTGAACAAGGTATAGGGATACCGACGATCGAATCTCGGGCAAGTATCATACCGGTAGACAAAGGGAATTGTATACGGGATTGATTGAATCCCCGACATCGTGGTTCATCCGATGAGATCATCGTGGAGCATGTGGGAGCCAACATGGGTATCCAGATCCCGCTGTTGGTTATTGACCGGAGAGGTGTCTCGGTCATGTCTACGTGTCTCCTGAACCCGTAGGGTCTACACACTTAAGGTTCGATGATGCTAGGGTTATAGGGAAATAGTGTACGTGGTTACCGAAGGTTGTTCGGAGTCCCGGATGAGATCCCGGCCATCACGAGGAGCTCCGGAATGGTCCGGAGGTAAAGAATGATATATAGGAAGTGAGGATTTGGCCACCGGAAGTGTTTCGGGAAATACCGGTAACGTACCGGGACCACCGGAAGGGTTCCGGGGGTCCACCAAGTGGGGCCACCAGCCCCAGAGGACTGCATGGGCCGCAAGTGGGAGGGAACCAGCCCCTAGGTGGGCTGGTGCGCCCCCCACAAGGGCCCAAGGCGCAGCAAGGGAGGAGAGGGGGCAAACCCTAGGCGCAGATGGGCCCTAGGCCCACCCTAGGGCGCCGCCCCTCCTCTCCCTCTCTGGCCGCCGCACCAGATGGGATCTGGGGCTGCCGCCGGCCCCTAGGGTGGGAACCCTAGGGCGCAGCCCTCCCTCCTCCTCCTCCTATATATAGTGGAGGGTTTTGGGGCTGCCAGACACACAAGTTCTCTCCCTCTCGGCGCAGCCCTACTCCTCCTTCTCCTCGTTCTCCGTAGTGCTTGGCGAAGCCCTGCCAGAGTACCATGCAGCTCCACCGTCACCACGCCGTCGTGCTGCCGGAGCTCTCCCTCAACCTCTCCTTCCTCCTTGCTGGATCAAGGCGTAGGAGACGTCACCGGGCTGCACGTGTGTTGAACGCGGAGGCGCCGTTGTTCGGCGCTAAGATCGGAGTCCACCGCGATCTGAATCGCTGTGAGTACGACTCCACCAACCGCGTTCTTGTAACGCTTCCACTTAGCGATCTTCAAAGGTATGAAGATGCACTCTCCCCTTACTCGTTGCTGGTTTCTCCATAGATAGATCTTGGTGAACACGTAGGAAATTTTTTGATTTACTACTACGTCTCCCAACAGTGGCATCATGAGCTAGGTCTATGCGTAGAATCTATGCACGAGTAGAACACAAGTTGTTGTGGGCGTCGATCTTGTTAATTTGCTTGCCGTTACTAGTCTTATCTTGATTCGGCGGTATTGTGGGATGAAGCGGCCCGGACCAACTTTACACGTACGCTTACGTGAGACCGGTTCCACCGCCTGACATGCACTTGTTGCATAAGGTGGCTAGCGGGTGTCTGTCTCTCCCACCTTAATCGGATTGGATTCGATGAAAAGGGTCCTTATGAAGGGTAAATAGCAATTGGCATATCACGTTGTGGTTTTGGCGTAGGTAAGAAACGTTCTTGCTAGAAACCTATAGCAGCCACGTAAAAACTTGCAACTACAAATTAGAGGACGTCTAACTTGGTTTTGCAGCATATGCCTTGTGATGTGATATGGCCAAAAGGATGTGATGTGATGCATTGTGATGTATGAGATTGATCATGTTCTTGTAATAGGATTCACGACTTGCATGTCGATGAGTATGACAACCGGCAGGAGCCATAGGAGTTGTCTTATTTTATTGTATGACCCGCGTGTCAATCATAAACGCCATGTAATTACTTTACTTTATTGCTAAACGTTAGCCATAGTAGTAGAAGTAATAGTTGGCGAGACGACTTCATGAAGACACAATGATGGAGATCATGATGATGGAGATCATGGTGTCGTGCCGGTGACAGTGATGATCATGGTGCCCCGAAGATGGAGATCAAAGGAGCAAGATGATATTGGCCATACCATGTCACTATATTGATTGCATGTGATGTTTATCATGTTTACATCTTATTTGCTTAGAACGACGGTAGTAAATAAGATGATCTCTCAATAAAATTTCAAGAAAGGTGTTCACCCTAACTGTGCACCGTTGCTAAGGATCGTTGTTCCGAAGCACCACGTGATGATCGGGTGTGATAGGTTCTAACGTTCGCATACAACGGGTGTAAGCCAGATTTACACACGCGAAACACTTAGGTTGACTTGACGAGCCTAGCATGTACAGACATGGCCTCGGAACACGGAAGACCAAAAGGTCGAACATGAGTCGTATAGTAGATGCGATCAACATAGAGATGTTCACCATGGATGACTAGTCCGTCTCACGTGATGATCGGACACGGGCTAGTTGACATGGATCATGTATCACTTGGATAACTAGAGAGATGTCTGTCTAAGTGGGAGTTCATTAAATAATTTGATTATGTGAACTTAATTATCATGAACTTAGTCTAAAAATGTCTTTACAATCTATATTGTAGATCCAATGGCCAACGCTAATGTCACCCTCAACTTCAACGCGTTCCTAGAGAAAACCAAGCTGAAAGATGATGGAAGCAACTATGCGGACTGGGTCCGTAGCTTGAGGATCATCCTCATAGCTTCCAAGAGATTGTATGTCCTTGATGCACCGCTAGGTGACCCACCCATTTTCCCAGCGGACCAAGACGTTACGAACGCTTGGCAGTCACGCTGCGATGATTACTCCCTTGTTCAGTGCGGCATGCTTTACAGTCTAGAACCGGGGCTCCAAAAGCGTTTTGAGCAACACGGAGCATATGAGATGTTCCAAGAGCTGAAACTGGTTTTCCAAGCTCATGCCCGGGTCGAGAGATATGACGTCTCCGACAAGTTCTTCAGCTGTAAGATGGAGGAGAATAGTTCTGTCAGTGAGCACATACTCAAAATGTCTGGGTTGCACAACCGCTTGACTCAGCTGGGAGTTAATCTCCCGGATGACTCGGTCATTGACAGAATCCTTCAGTCGCTTCCACCTAGCTACAAGAGCTTTGTGATGAACTACAACATGCAGGGTATGGAGAAGTCCATTCCTGAGTTGTACTCGATGCTGAAATCAGCGGAGGTCGAGATCAAAAAGGAGCATCAAGTGTTGATGGTGAATAAGACCACTAGTTTCAAGAAAGGCAAGGGTAAGAAGAACTTCAAGAAGGACGGCAAAACTGTTGCCGCGCCCGGTAAACAAGTTGCCGGGAAGAAGAACAAGAATGGACCCAAGCCTGAGACTGAGTGCTTTTATTGCAAGGGTACCGGTCACTGGAAGCGGAACTGCCCCAAGTACTTAGCGGATAAGAAGGCCGGCAACGTTAAAGGTATATGTGATATACTTGTGATTGATGTGTACTTAACCAGCGCTCATAGTAGCTCCTGGGTATTTGATACCGGTGCAGTTGCTCACATTTGTAACTCCAAGCAGGAGCTGCGGAATAAGCGGAGACTGGCAAAGGACGAGGTGACGATGCGCGTCGGGAATGGTTCCAAGGTCGATGTGATCGCCGTCGGCACGCTACCTCTACATCTACCTTCGGGATTAGTTTTAAACCTCAATAATTGTTATTTAGTACCAGCTTTGAGCATGAACATTGTATCTGGATCTCGTTTGATGCGAGATGGCTACTCATTTAAATCTGAGAATAATGGTTGTTCTATTTATATGAGAGAAATGTTTTATGGTCATGCCCCGCTGGTCAATGGTTTATTTTTGATGAATCTCGAACGTGATGTTACACATGTCCATAGTGTGAGTACCAAAAAGTGTAAGGTTGATAATGATAGTCCCACTTACATGTGGCATTGCCGCCTTGGTCATATTGGTGTCAAACGCATGAAGAAGCTCCATGCTGATGGACTTTTGGAGTCTCTTGATTTCGAATCATTTGACACGTGCGAACCATGCCTCATGGGCAAGATGACCAAGACTCCGTTCTCTGGAACAATGGAGCGAGCAACTGACTTGTTGGAGATAATACATACCGATGTATGCGGTCCAATGAGCGTCGAGGCTCGCGGTGGCTACCGTTATGTTCTCACCCTCACTGATGACTTGAGCAGATATGGGTATGTCTACTTAATGAAACACAAGTCTGAAACCTTTGAAAGGTCCAAGGAATTTCAGAGTGAGGTAGAGAATCAACATGACAGGAAAATAAAGTGCCTACGATCTGATCGTGGCGGAGAATATTTAAGTCACGAGTTTGGCACGCACCTAAGGAAATGTGGAATTGTTTCACAACTCACGCCGCCTGGCACACCTCAGTGAAATGGTGTGTCTGAACGTCGTAATCGTACTCTATTGGATATGGTGCGATCTATGATGTCTCTTACCGACTTACCGCTATCATTTTGGGGATATGCATTAGAGACTGCCGCATTCGCTTTAAATAGGGCACCGTCTAAATCCATTGAGACGACACCGTATGAATTATGGTTTGGGAAGAAACCTAAGCTGTCGTTTCTAAAAGTTTGGGAATGCGATGCTTATGTGAAGAAACTTCAACCTGAGAAGCTCGAACCCAAAGCGGAAAAGTGCGTCTTCATAGGATATCCCAAAGAGACTATTGGGTATACCTTCTACCTCAGATCCGAAGGCAAAGTCTTTGTTGCCAAGAATGGATCCTTTCTCGAGAAAGAGTTTCTCACGAAAGAGGTAAGTGGGAGGGAAATAAAACTTGATGAGGTAATTGTACCTCCACTCGAACCGGGGGATGGCGCAGCACAGGAAGTTGTTTCTGTGGAGCCTACACCGGCTGGAGAGGAAGTTAATGATGATGATCATGAAACTTCAGATCAAGTTACTATTGAACGTCGAAGGTCCACTAGGACACGTTCCGCACCAGAGTGGTACGGCAACCCTGTCCTGGAGATCATGTTGTTGGACAACAGTGAACCTTCGAACTATGAAGAAGCGATGGCGGGCCCGGATTCCAACAAATGGCTTGAAGCCATGAAATCCGAGATAGGATCCATGTATGAGAACAAAGTGTGGACTTTGGTGGACTTGCCTGATGATAAGCGAGCCATTGAAAATAAATGGATCTTTAAGAAGAAGACTGACGCGGATGGTAATGTGACCGTCTATAAGGCTCGGCTTGTCGCTAAGGGTTATCGACAAGTTCAAGGAGTTGACTACGATGAGGCTTTCTCACCCGTAGCGATGCTGAAGTCTGTCCGAATCATGTTAGCAATTGCCGCATTTTATGATTATGAGATCTGGCAAATGGACGTCAAAACGGCATTCCTTAATGGCTTCCTTAAGGAAGAACTGTATATGATGCAGCCGGAAGGTTTTGTCGATCCTAAAGATGCTAACAAAGTATGCAAGCTCCAGCGCTCCATCTATGGGCTGGTGCAAGCATCTCGGAGTTGGAACATTCGCTTTAATGAGGTAATTAAAGCGTTTGGGTTTATGCAGGTTTATGGAGAACCCTGTATTTACAAGAAAGTGAGTGGGAGCTCTGTAGCATTTCTCATATTATATGTGGATGACATATTGTTGATGGGAAATGATATAGAACTTTTGGAAAGTGTAAAGGCCTACTTGAATAAATGTTTTTCAATGAAGGACCTTGGAGAAGCTGCTTACATATTAGGTATTAAGATCTATAGAGATAGATCGAAACGCCTCATAGGTCTTTCACAAAGTACATACCTTGAAAAGATATTGAAGAAGTTCAATATGGATCAGTCCAAGAAGGGGTTCTTGCCTGTGTTACAGGGTGTGAGATTGAGTACGACTCAATGCCCGACCACGGCAAAGGATAGAGAAGAGATGAGTGTCATCCCCTATGCTTCAGCCATAGGCTCTATTATGTATGCCATGCTGTGTACCAGACCTGATGTGAACCTTGCCATAAGTTTGGTAGGGAGGTACCAAAGTGATCCCGGAGCGGAACACTGGACAGCAGTCAAGAATATCCTGAAGTACCTAAAAAGGACAAAGGACGTGTTTCTCGTATATGGAGGTGCCGAAGAGCTCGTCGTAAAGGGTTACGTCGATGCTAGCTTCGACACAGATCCGGACGACTCCAAGTCACAAACCGGATACGTGTATATTTTGAACGGAGGGGCAGTCAGCTGGTGCAGCAGCAAGCAAAGTGTCGTGGCGGCATCTACATGTGAAGCGGAGTATATAGCTGCTTCGGAAGCAGCAAAGGAAGGAGTCTGGATGAAGGAGTTCATCACCGACCTAGGAGTAATTCCCAATGCGTCGGGCCCGATGACTCTATTCTGTGACAACACTGGAGCTATTGCCCTTGCGAAGGAGCCCAGGTTTCACAAGAAGACAAGACACATCAAGCGCCGCTTCAACTCCATCCGTGATTACATTCAGGAGGGAGATATAGATATTTGTAAAGTACATACGGATCTGAATGTCGCAGATCCGTTGACTAAACCTCTCTCACGAGCAAAACATGATCAACACCAGAATGCTATGGGTGTTCGATTCATCACAATGTAACTAGATTATTGACTCTAGTGCAAGTGGGAGACTGTTGGAAATATGCCCTAGAGGCAATAATAAAATGGTTATTATTGTATTTCCTTGTTCATGATAATTGTCTATTGTTCATGCTATAATTGTGTTAACCGGAAACCGTAATGCATGTGTGAATACATAGACCACAACATGTCCCTAGTGAGCCTCTAGTTGGCTAGCTCGTTGATCAATAGATGGTCACGGTTTCATGACCATGGACATTGGATGTCGTTGATAACGGGATCACATCATTGGGAGAATGATGTGATGGACAAGACCCAATCCTAAGCATAGCACAAGATCGTGTAAGTTCGTCTGCTAAAGCTTTTCCAATGTCAAGTATCGTTTCCTTAGACCATGAGATTGTGCAACTCCCGGATACCGTAGGAATACTTTGGGTGTGCCAAACGTCACAACGTAACTGGGTGGCTATAAAGGTACACTACGGGTATCTCCGAAAGTGTCTGTTGGGTTGGCACGAATCGAGACTGGGATTTGTCACTCCGTGTGACGAAGAGGTATCTCTGGGCCCACTCGGTAAGACATCGTCATAATGAGCTCAATGTGACTAAGGAGTTAGCCACGGGATGATGTGTTGCGGAACGAGTAAAGAGACTAGCCGGTAACGAGATTGAACAAGGTATAGGGATACCGACGATCGAATCTCGGGCAAGTATCATACCGGTAGACAAAGGGAATTGTATACGGGATTGATTGAATCCCCGACATCGTGGTTCATCCGATGAGATCATCGTGGAGCATGTGGGAGCCAACATGGGTATCCAGATCCCGCTGTTGGTTATTGACCGGAGAGGTGTCTCGGTCATGTCTACGTGTCTCCCGAACCCGTAGGGTCTACACACTTAAGGTTCGATGACGCTAGGGTTATAGGGAAATAGTGTACGTGGTTACCGAAGGTTGTTCGGAGTCCCGGATGAGATCCCGGATGTCACGAGGAGCTCCGGAATGGTCCGGAGGTAAAGAATGATATATAGGAAGTGAGGATTTGGCCACCGGAAGTGTTTCGGGAAATACCGGTAACGTACCGGGACCACCGGAAGGGTTCCGGGGGTCCACCAAGTGGGGCCACCAGCCCCAGAGGACTGCATGGGCCGCAAGTGGGAGGGAACCAGCCCCTAGGTGGGCTGGTGCGCCCCCCACAAGGGCCCAAGGCGCAGCAAGGGAGGAGAGGGGGCAAACCCTAGGCGCAGATGGGCCCTAGGCCCACCCTAGGGCGCCGCCCCTCCTCTCCCTCTCTGGCCGCCGCACCAGATGGGATCTGGGGCTGCCGCCGGCCCCTAGGGTGGGAACCCTAGGGCGCAGCCCTCCCTCCTCCTCCTCCTATATATAGTGGAGGGTTTTGGGGCTGCCAGACACACAAGTTCTCTCCCTCTCGGCGTAGCCCTACTCCTCCTTCTCCTCGTTCTCCGTAGTGCTTGGCGAAGCCCTGCCAGAGTACCACGCAGCTCCACCGTCACCACGCCGTCGTGCTGCCGGAGCTCTCCCTCAACCTCTCCTTCCTCCTTGCTGGATCAAGGCGTAGGAGACGTCACCGGGCTGCACGTGTGTTGAACGCGGAGGCGCCGTTGTTCGACGCTAAGATCGGAGTCCACCGCGACCTGAATCGCTGCGAGTACGACTCCACCAACCGCGTTCTTGTAACGCTTTCGCTTAGCGATCTTTAAAGGTATGAAGATGCACTCTCCCCTTACTCGTTGCTGGTTTCTCCATAGATAGATCTTGGTGAACACGTAGGAAATTTTTTGATTTACTACTACGTCTCCCAACAGATTCCACACACTCTTGTGTTTGGATTAATCATGTATTCCATGGTATGTAAAAACAACCAGATATGTCCAATACTCCAAAGTTGTTGCGAGTATAGATACCATAGTGATCAAAGTACTGATCATGGGACAACAGTGAAAGCTGTCATTGAGTACTAGAGCAGTACTGATGACATGGTTTCTCGCAAGCGGAGATCATGAAGAGTTCGTTGTAAAAGGTTACATCGATACAGTCTTCATCAATGCTCCATGCGATTTTCAATTTAAGTTAAGGGTTTTGTGTAATACATAATATGGTGGCACGGTAGTTGGAAATTGTTCCAAACAAGATACTGTGGCGAATTCTATAACAAAGGCTAAGTATGTTGATGCTTAAGAAGCGACAAAGAAGTTGTTGAATCATATAGTTCATTCATGAACTTAGTATGGTTCCAAGATGGCTTTGGTCTATGGAACACTATTGCAGATAGTTGCTCCATAGCTCAGTCTGAGGAATCAGGTTTCGACCAATGATTCACACATATGCAAAGCCAAGTCCACACAAAATATGAATTTTGTGAAAGCGTGAAAACGCGAGGATATGCAAAGTTACACACGGAGCTGAAGTCGTCAGATCCGTTGGACATCAGGCTATACCACATGCGAAGCATATTTTACACCAGTATGCCATAGGTGTAAAGTGCATTAGCATTGACTAGATTATTGACTCTAGTGCAAGTGGGAGTCTGTAGGAGATATGCCCTAGAGGCAATAATAAATGTTATTGATTATCTCCCTGTTCATAATTAGGTTTATGTTCCATGCTATAACTGCTATGGTTCTCGAGTCTACAATAACCACGAGGCTCGGAGGAAGACTCATATGCACGTGTGGAATAATAAACGGTAAAATGTATTCCTAGTCTGGCCTCTAAGACTGGCTCAAGTATTGCATGATGATCCTGTTTTCCTGATCATGGGCATGGCTATGCCGGCAATTTTGAGGGCACAATGTTAGAAGAACTTTTGTGTTGAATCGACCCGAATTGATGTTATGCTATGAGATTCATTCGTCATAAGTTAATGGTTAATAACACAGAGATGGTTAACGTTTGCATAATTCCTTAGACCATGAGAGTATCGAGTTTCTTCATGCTTGCTTCATGAACTTTGGGGTTTGTTAAACGTCATCCGTAAATGGGTGGCTATTACGGCGGCTTACGGGTTCATGGAAAAGTATGTCAAGTAACTTGATAGCTCAAGATTGGGATTTGCTCCTCCGACGATGGAGAGATATCTCTAGGCCCTCTCGGTGTTACGGTATCCATCATCGTCTGGCCAGACACTTTGTGATTTGATCACGGGGATGCCGAAACATGGGAACGAGAAAAGAGAACAATACCGGTAACGAGGTAACTGGCATAGTGGACAAGGTGTTGATCCATGGGGATGCCAACGTGTCTCACCTCGGGTAATTGTAACATATCGTGAAGCAACAGGAATAGCTCACGGCAACTGGAGGTTCACTCGAATATTCATTCGTGTGGGTATAGGGGTCAATATGGGTGTCCACGGCTCCGATGTTGATCATTGATCGGAAGGGGTTCCGGGTCATGTCTATGCTTCACCGAACCTATAGGGTCACACGCTTAAGGGTCATCTATCTGCTGAATACTAGACAGGGAGTCTGAGAGAAAATCACCGAAAAAGTTTTTCGGACACCGGAAAAGTTTCGGACAGCGGAAAAGTTCCGCAGAGAGAACACCGGAACAGTTTTGGTAAAACTGAAAAGTTGTTTCAGGGGATACCATAAAGTCAAATTGGTTTTGGCACATGCCTGATAATTCTTGGAGGGTGCCAGAATCATTCTGGAAACTTTCTGGAATTTTCCGGGATGAAAACCGGAAATGTTCCGGAGCTGCCGAAACCGCTTCAGATGCTTTTCGCTGATGAAAATCACTAATCCGGAATTGTTCCGGATGGCATTGAAAATTATTTTGGTGGGTACTGGAAATGTTCTAAGCCCACATAAATATTTTCAGTTCGACCAGACGCTGAAAAATGTCGTCGTGAATAGTGAAAGTGCTTTTTGGGATATTTTTGGAAAAGTGCCTTTTGGGATATTTTCCCAAAAGGCTTCTAGAAGGGATGGATGGATGGGGACCACATTTGGGGGGCCCCACAAGGGTTGTGGCCGGACAAGAAGGGGGCTCCACCTTGGAGCCCCACTTGCCCACTTGCTTTCCCATTTTGCCCTTGGAAAGTGTTTCCTTCATGGGCAAGTTTTGGTATTTTTGAAATGCCCATCCTACCCCTTGGTTTTCCTATAAATAGGAGGTGAGGGGGCTGCCCAAACCTCATCCTTGCTCTCATACACAAGCCATGCATGATCTGGCATTCTCTCTCCCTCCCAGCGAAATAGTTTCGTAGAGCCGAAAGGCTGTCTGGGTTCCGGCAGGAACTAGTTCTGGACGGCGAAGCCCTGCCGGATAGATGACACCGTATGTGTGCAACTCTGTAGAGAGATCGTAGTTTCGGTCTTAGTTCGAGGGTGCCTCCCGAAGGGCTGTCCGTGTGACCGTCCGAGTTTCGTAGGTCCTCCCGAAGGGCTGTTCGAGTGACAGTCCAAGTTTTGGAGGTCCTCCCGAAGGGCTGTCCGCGACACCGTCCGGGGGACTGTCTGACCGCCTCCCGGAGGGCTATCCGTGGGGCGGATGAGGGTATACATCCTCGCGGTTGGGAGGTTGTAAAATCCTAGCTGCGGGGATCTGCACCGCCGTTCGTCATCGACTCTACTTCCGCTGCGCTACGAGTCGGTAACGAAATAGATCAAACCTTGTATGCAGTCTCCATAGTGATCCTGGGCTGGTGCGTAGGTTGGAAATTTTTTGTTTTCTGCTGCGTTACCCTACACTCTATCCGACCACCGTACATAGTGCTCATCCGGTCGTGTCCTGAGAACGAGATACGCGGCTCCTATCGGGTTCGTTGACACGTCGGGCGGTCTTGCTGGATTTGTTTTACCTTTCTCGAACGTCTTGTGCGCGGGATTTTGAGGACACTTCAGGCTATCTCGAGGTTGAGATTTTCCATCAGGATTCTGCAAATACTACGGGTTCTCCAGCGGTTGAGGAGTTCCAACGCAGCTTGTGGTTTGTTTGTGATGGATGAGTTGGAGCACCCCTGCAGGGTTTGATCTTTTCGGGAAGCCGTGCCCGCGGTTATGTGACAACTTGGAAATTTGTTTAATGTCCGGTCATAGAAAACTTAAAGTAAACTCAAATAAAATACACCAACCGTGTGCGTAACCGTGACTGTCTCTTCTCGTTAATTTTTGGACCGAGAGAGAACACGGTGGGGTTATGTTTGACCGTAAGTAGGTGTTCAGGATCACTTAGTGATCATTATTAGTTCACGTCCGTTTATGAGACGATCACCCCCCCCCTTATTCTTGTACTCGTAAGTTAGCCACTCAAATAAATGCTTAGTGCTTGCTGCAGCCTCACCACTTAATCATACCTTACCCATTAAGCTTTGCTAGTCTCGATACCCTTGGAAATGAGATTGCTGAGTCCCTGTGGCTCACAGATTACTACAACAACAAATGCAGGTGCAGGTAATGTGATGCTTGGACGTGAGAGCGATGCTTGTTTGATTTGGAGTTCTTCTTCTTCTTCATCGATCATAGGATGGGTTCCAGGCCGGCAGCCTGGGATAGCAAGGGTGGATGTCATTTTATCGTTTGATTTCGTCCGTAGTCGGACCCTGCTCTTATGTATGATGTTTGTATATGTTGTTGTATTCATGTGAACTTGATTTAGCCTGTGACGAGTGTAAGCCAATTTTGTATGATATCCATTCTTGCGAAACGAAGAGATGCGCTTCTATCCCTGTCGAGGCCCTCGAGCCAAAATAAGGATAGGATCGCACCTTGGGCGTTACAGTCGGAGAGGAGGAGGATCACGAATCGCTGACATCGTCTATGGCCGACCGAAGAAGACGCGCCGCTTACCTGCTCGTCGGTGAAGAATTTGCCAGGACTGAGAGCGCGAAGGGAGAAATGGTGGCGGGGAAATTGGCTGTGAGCAAAAGGGGGCTAAATAGGGGCGTCCAATTCGGCGGGAGGTGACCCAATTCCTCCCGCCGCCTTTCGCAAATGCGGGCGAGCTCGTGCCATCCTGTCCTTGCATCAGCTCAGCATCGCGTTCCTCTCCTCTGCAAGCCACAGGTCTAGCTGGGAGAAAGCAACTGATTCAACCATTCCCAGCGACAGTGGACCTAGCTAGAAGGTGTTATAAAGTTCGTTCTATGCGGTCAATCATGAAACACAAGCTAACAAATGACCCGTAATTGTATTCAACTGACTTGGTTGAGGCTAGGGCAGGTAACCAAACCGGCCACATATAATGAAATGACACAAAGCATCCATATGGTGTAGAACAAGAGAAACAACAGTGCTTGCGCGTTGCTCGTGAACATTTTAGCTAGGATGGCTACTACCTTAGATATTGGCCGTCATGTGTGGTTTAACGGTTCTCCGGACCACCTTTGTATGCCTGTAACATCCCAAAATTCTAAATTTGGAATGTTACACTAATTAAGTAATAATGATTGCTTGTGTGATTGTTCTTTTAAATTGAGTGAAAATTTAAAACTTTTATTTTTAAAAGTTAAATGAGAGGGAATAAAAAGACTTTCCCAGAATATTTCATTTGGCATCCGTGTGCACTTCTGTTTGAATTGCATTTGAATCTCATTTGAATTTTTGAACCAGAGAAAATTTTATGCCACTCAAGGATTTTTCAAGAGGAAAGATAACATGACTTATTCAAAATATATGAAATAGAGTGGGGAGTGACGAGGACCACTTTCAAAATTTATTTGAATCACCTTTGTGAGTTTTTTCCTTTTCTGTTGGAATTTCAATCTTCTTCATGTTTTCTGATAAATGACATATTTGAGAGAAGTAACATGACCTTTAAAAATCAGAGGAAACTTGGGAAACATTTGAAGTAAAACAGAAAAATATTTTTAAAATATTTTTAAAATCAAATTCCTATTATTTTTGGAATTTTCAAAAAATGTTTTTTAAAAATATTTTATTTGACTATGAAAAATAGTTCATATTTTTCTACCGACAATTCTAAGAATTTTAATATATAATATTTTACTAAAATTTCAATATTTATTTTTATTTTTCTATTTTTCTTTGTTGTCTTTATTTAAAAAAAGAACTAACTGAGCGGCCTTCGAATCCATTGCACGCGGGCCCAGAATAACCAGCAGGCCGGCCATGTTTTCAACATTTAAAAAAATCTTTTTTTAGAAAACAAAACTAAATAAAAGAAATGGATTTTCATTTTAATAAAACAAAATTGTGTGTGCGCAGCGCGGCCGGCCGAAGCCCATGCGATGGTTGTTTTTCTCTTTTCTGTTTTCGTATATGTTTAGTCTCACCTCGCCTAACTTTAGATCTTTACTAGCAAATGAGTTTGTGCGTTGCAACGGGTGAAGAAAACACTCACTAATCTAATAACTATGACCCAGCAAAAAAAATAACTATGAGTCCATAGATCCATGTCCTTTATTTTAACACATGGCATCCCATCTGTGTTTATATTTATCCTTCTTCCCATTCTCGTCGATGCTGGCCTCAGTTCACACCATCACAACACGTTTGAATATGTCAATCTTAAGACATCTTTCTCGGCATAGGATGATAAACCTATTTTTTATGTGAGGTTTTGACTAAGTGTGCATGCATGTTATAGATATTTTTTTGTTCCCCATCCTGGTTTTGCCAAAGTGTTCATTTTTATTCGGATCGGCACCGGTATGAAGGAAAGACTGATCATGCGCTATTGATTAATGTTTCATCGTAAATAGCATTTTCTAAATGGTTAACAGGTAAAAGAATATCATATTCAGATTCTACATATTTTTCTAATCAAATTTCATATATAACATGTTAAATTTGGAGTTGGGGTTAAAAAGATGTGGATTTTTAAAAAATCGATTAATATGTATTGTGGGTTGATTATCAGAAACTTGAGGGGGTTTCCTGTAAAATAGCATGACGGATTAAGAATAGCTATTCTCTTTATTAATAGGTACAGAAGTCTTCCTTTCATCTATGAATATAGACCCAATGAATACTCTAAAATTATTCCCTTCAAGTTAAATCAATCTTTGGTTTGACTAGCTTCATTATAAAAAAATATTTCTTCTCTCCGGCAGAAATTTTGGAACTCATCTCCTCTGAAATTGTCTCCTCTTGCGTTTTGAAGGTATCTCTTTTCGTATTTTTTATTATACTCCCGTAGTTTTATGGGAAACGTTTACGTTCAGCCGGTGGATCGCACGCGAGCGATCCGCCGGCTCCTCTGTGCGACGCGTGTCCCTCTTCCTGTAACTTTACCTGTGTTGCAAAATTGCCCCTGCAACAACATACATGTTGCAAAAAATAAAAACGAAGAAAAACTGGAAAAAAAATCTGCAACATTGTTTGTGTTGCATTTTTTTTCGAAACAACCCCATGTTGCAAAATATATAATCCGCTTGCAAAAAAGTTTCACAACACAATCTCTGTTACACAAAAATTCTGCAACACAATCTCTGTTATAAATGTTTCTTCAACAAGGTCTTTGTTGCAAAATAGAAGAAATGTTCATCTCGCCACATCCTACGGCTCGCGAGACGGCGGATCTTTTGATCTTTTAAAAAGATCCACCGACCGACGCGTAGCAGTCCCCTAGTTTTATTATTTCTAAACTAGTATATGATAGAATAATTACATTATTAATTAGTCCCTGTATTTATATATTAGCCCTAGAATTCTTTTCGTCATAGTTTTTCTCCCGTAAAACAACTTGACCCTAATTTTTCAAATAACCATAAATTTTTATTTGTTTATTCAAATTAGATGAAACCAACGCTTAGATTTTCATCTTGATCTTATCTATCCAGTGAACATATCAAATCAACCTTTTGCAAATTTTAAATTTTGAAATCTATTCAGATTTATATTCAAACTTCTTTTGATTATATCTTTTTACCCGTAGCTCCGTCTCCAATGAATCCAACCGTGTCGGATTTGTATCGAAGTACTCTTTTCGTTCGTACCATTAGTTTTATCTTTTCAACATAGAATTTTGATCATAACCAGATTACTCTACAAGTCCAAAAAGTGTTACCACACATCGTTCTAAGCAGATTCAATGCCATATTAAATTACTTGTATCTTTGGATCCGTTATTCCGAATGTAGTAATTATTTTTTCTACATGTTCATGTTGACCTCATATATCCAGTAGCATCATTAGTTTCAACCTTTGCATCTTTCAAATTTGAGCGATTCAAATTTGTATTCGAACATTCATTTGATCGTATCTTGCAAACCGTAGCACCTTTTCAATTGATTCCTTTTGTATCTAAACTAAACATTTGTGTCATATACTTTCTGTTCATAATCATCATACTCCAATTCAAACACTTTTGGACTTTCTAAATTCAAATTAAATTCATACTTCAATTCGTTATAACTTGTGTTGTAGTGCTCCGTTTCAATTGATTCTTTTTGCAAATAAATTCTTATGTCTTATGCTACCTGTCAATCAACATTCATGTTGTTCTCCCTACACGTTTGACCATATTCCATAGTGTATCCAACCTAAGCTTATATAGCATCAGTTCATCATTCTTTAACTCTTTTGAGTTGATTTCTTCACCTTTCACCTTACAACACCATAAGAACCCTTTTTTTATTAAACCTTACGGTGTTGTTATTTTCGCACTATGACATATTTTGATATTATAGTTTTTTGGTTCTTCTTTTTGGCATGGATGTTTATTGGATATTATTCATTTACGATAGATTGCTCGAAGAGCGACGAGTAGAATTATCAGGGTTGTGAGTGCGACGATCTTCATCAACAAGTACATGCAAGTTCACTTTGATCATATCATTGATTACCCATGTTTTATTGCATTAGATTCAACCTTTTTCTACCATGCATGCAAAGTAGGTAATTTGGAAACTTGGCCTTGAATAGTATCGTGAGGTAGGAACCCATGTCCTTTGTTACTGAGCCCGGGAAACGCTATTTATTTCAGTGCTACGCTTTAGTAGACGGGGATTGATATGAGTGTTCATGAAAGTTGTGAGAGTGATGAATTATAATTCATGACAACAACTTTAAGACTGATGACGACAACTTCAAGACCTCAAGGACCCAAGACATGATTTTCTAAATATACCTCTGGATGGAAATTGGAAGAACGGCGCCCTAGAGGACCCCGTGATTAGCCTAGGTGTTGCTGGAGAAGTGCCAGTCAATCACGCGGAAAGTTCCACCCAGGTTCAAAGAGACAGGTGAATACTTCAAGACCGGAAGCTTACCTGTGCAGCCACAAGTCAATATGGGCTCTGACTTGGTTGATCTTAGTTGTGACTCTGACTGGACCAGTGCTACGAGATGTAGACGAACGGTAGGTTTGGATGGACACTGATAGTGGTTAGGAAAACTCATTGAAAGACCATGTTTTGGTCATCCTGTTCTCAAACACCAGGTAGTGCGAGGACGTAAAATGAGGGATCGAATCTTGTGGGTAAAGTGCACAAGACTCTGTAGAGTATTAAACTAATTTATTAGCCGTGTCCCCGGTTACAGACAACTTGTGCCTCTCGAATTGGATCTATCTCGGAATTCTCAACACCGCACTATAAATAGACTATCTGATGAATTGGGTTTTAATAACGACTTTGAGATATGAGATTTGGTTGGCAGAACCATCTCATTAATGATACAAGTTTTGTAGTAAATTAATCGGATTCCTTTGATGTAGGGAAAAATCAGATTTTGTGCAAAAACTTAAACATAGAGCCTCCACAACCATATTGCATACAGAGATAGACTTATGACTTATTTCATTGCTTTATCTGTGATCTTGCCAGTACATTCAATGTACTGACTATACGACTGCAACTTATGATGTTGCAGGAATTTCTACGACGAATAAGAATTACGTTGTAGGGTTACAGTCTACACTCAACTTGTCGTTGGCGTTGCTGGGACTCCACGCCCTTATGATTGTTCTCCGCTGTGTTATATGAGGTATACCCTGGATCTACTTTACTTTTTAACATGTGATGTTATGGTATTTCATCGATGTATTGTGTGTGCTAGCATATTGATCCAGGGATATCACAGAAAGCACAGAAGCACTGATCCATTTGGGTCGGGTCGCTACAATGCCCCAAAACGTTAGGACCCTCATAAATGCCACATGTGTGGCACGAACACATGGCAACTTCGAATGATTTTGACGGCAAGTTTAGTGACGCGAGTATGACAACTTTAGTTGTCATTTGTCAAGCATGGCAACTTCCTATTCAGATGGCAAGTTTTAGTTTTTTTGTTTGTTTTTTTCTTTTGAGATGGCAACTTTAATTATAAAAAATGTCAGGACCAAAGTGCTTCGTACCACACGTGTAACACTTATTATTTGGGAAACGTTATGATATGAAACAAAGCGCGTTGTTTAAAAAAAAGAACAATGGAAACAAAGAACAAGTCTGAGAGCTACCGGGCATCTGGACATGCAATGCAGGCAGCTCGACATCCTCTTCAGCGGTAGATGGAGCCTCACTGCCGCCATTAAGTTTCTTGTCCGTGCAACGCATTAGGAGCGACTCCTTGCTAGCCTCGCCGTCAGAGACGTCGGTCCGCGGCCGCGGCCCGCACTTAGTTGCCGTCGGCTGAGACTGTACGTACTACTATATCAAACAAACAATGTATATATTGCCTGGATGGATCATGAGCACGGGACCATGGGCACCATGCAGTCCATGCTAGCTAATTCGACACTCCACATATATGTTGCGTCCGTGCGCATATCTGGGGTTGTTCTTATCCGAGTCTCTTCTACAAGCTTGCACGCGATGCTTATTGACCTGCTTGGCCATCTGGATACGACTTGACTCAAGTCCACACCAAAGTGCAAAGCCGTACATATAATTGTAGTGCACTACTTGTGTATATTTATATCGTAGTGCTAGGACTATAGTACGTCCTCGTTGCACTTACTTGCAAGACAGACCAAAGACGGCTGCTGTCGACCGTTTGTCAGGTTCACGGGAAATGGAGGAACAACAGGTGCACCTCAAAAGAATAATAGGACTTGAATATCCAGCGAACGTGAGATTTTTAGGGCATGACAAATTGAACGTTTTTCATGACGAATTATGTTTTGTCAAGGATGATAAGTTTAGTTGACGAGCATGGCAAATTCGTCTCGGTTTATTTTTTTTTGCCAGAAAATTGTCGTGCTCATCAAGTAAATTTGCTATCCTCGCGTCAATATAAGTTGTCATGAAAACGTTCGATTTTTCATGCCTAAAAATTGACAACAAATTTTTAGCGTTTTCGTATGTATATTATTAGCAAAGTTTTTTTTTCTTTTTGCAGTGAATATTGGCGGCAAAGTTGTCTTTTTTTTTAACACGGTATAGACGCAAGCTCTCATATATACACGCATACACTCATCCCTATAAATGCACACACGCACACCCTACATCTATGAGCATCTCCGAGAGACTGAGCCGGCATATCATCTTGAGATTTATGAAATCACCATAAGTGTTTCGTCGTCGACGGGTACGTCTCCTCCCATTAAATGCGCATCGTCGAAAATTCCGAAATAAATCCAAAAATATATGCGAACACCAGTACTTAAACTATGAAGGGCTGGAGATACTACTGTCTCTCTAACCATTCAATCATAGGTTGGTTCGAGGCAGCAAAGTTGTCGACAGTCGTATTTCATTTTTGCTAAGTGCGTGTTGTCGACCACGGGAGGTGCATTCCGTACCAACCATTTTCGTCATTTTGCATGCTTTAGCTTAGCTGATGAGGTTATTTTATCCAAACAAAAAGTGCAGGCATGCATGTAGGTGTCGAAAACAGGCTTTATGTCAAACATCGAATTTAGCTGGGCTGTTCGAGGATCCAACAGGGGCTTTGGCAGCAATGCTAGCTACAGTAATATCAAAGATTTTAGGAGCCGGATCCTCTGACATGCACAAGGGATGTCACAAAGGTAGTTTACTGTGTGTAAAACGAAGAAGGGATGTCAGGGGGCCTAGCACTGGACGTGAATCACTGCAAACCCGGCACTGTTCATGAATTACTGTAGATAGTTATTGTTTACAAATCCTTGTATTAGATCATGGTTTAGGGAAATTTGGGGAAGGGGTGTCAGGGTACTGTAGCTTCTCCTGACTTCCCTCCCAATATTAGAGGATCTGAATCCAAGATTTTCTGGACTATATTGAGTGGCTAGTTTGTATCGGTTTTTGCCCGATTTTTCATTAATTAACTAAGCAATTCTCTTCTGCTTGTTAATCGATGAGGCAAATCTTATTAATCGATGAGACAAATCGTTTGCCTCCGTTTCAAAAAGGTTTCCTGATCTTGACCCGAGCCCCGTATCAAATTTCCACGTGTATATATCCTTGCTTGCAAGTCAGAATATGCAGGCCGGCTAAACCCTTGCTTGAAGCTAAATATTCTCCTTGACCTCCACACACACACAAAGTAGCAGTACTATGTTTGCCTAGTCTCATGCTTGAAGAAATGTTTGTTCATCTTATGCTACTGCTAGATCTTCTCTCCTCGCAGGAAAAAAAAAGAGATAAGTAGTACTACTAGCTAGCTAGATCTTCTCCCTTGATTAAGGGTGTCTGTACTCATGGATAGTTGTTTGTAGACCATCTAAATGTAGTTGACCACGCAATAAAACCACCGGTTGGTGAGCCATTTTTGTCCATCTCATCAACCTACCTCAATAATACAGTACGTACTAGCTAGGTGCTGCTTTGCTAGATCCTTTGCCCCACACGGCAACCAGATACTGCTACTACTACTACTTAGCATTCCATGATTGCATCAGGCAGGAAGACCCCATCCTCAGTAAGCATGCATCATGTGGCGTGTTCAATTGTCAACCTCTCGTTAGGATGTGGGAGCGCTGATAAAACACTGTTGTAAACAGTTGATGGCGTAGTTCATCTTCAATTTTCCTAAGCAAATGCGCTTAGGTTTTCTTCATATCAAAAACAATTTTCTTGGTGAAGAACTGGCTACTAGATGTAATGCGAGTGAGGTTTTGATTAATTGTTGCTCAGGACAGCACAAAACTCATGTCAGCGCTCCATAACATCACAAAACTCATGTCAAAATCATTACTGCTAGCATGGAAAGCTTCACACTGAAGTTGAAGTATGACTGAGAAACCACAGCAACTTCCTATTACACCTGTTAAGAAAACATATGGTCCTCCTAATGTGTCCGTTTGTCAACAACAACAACACCTTTAATCCTGGAACGATTCTTGTGCCAAAAGAGAAAACAGATCCCATCTTTCAATAAAGCAAAAGCAACACACAGAGACAGAGGCGAGTCATCGCAAGTAAACTTGTGCACGCTAAAAGCCAACCCCTTGTGCACGCTAAAAGCCAACCCTGCCAATCCTTTTCCAAGCTTTACACAGAGCTGCTTGCTCACTTCCTTTCTTCAAATCTCCCTGTCAACTCTTTCAAACATGTTGAAACCTCTTGTTGAGGGGAACCCCACCCGTCACTATCTACCAGCATATGCATGTTCTTCCCTCAGCTTGATTTGATGTGTCACAAGTCACAACTCAGAGCAGAGGAGAAGAACAGCTTGGGGGATGATGATGCCCCCACTCTGGACGCTGAAACCCTAACAGCATGTAGCTGGGGAAGGAAGGGCCACTAGGCAGCTCATTAGATTCCCAGATGGATGGCCTCAATGTTGTTTGTTGCTCCTACTTTTGAGATCCGTGAGACCTAGTTTCACTTTGGCATGGCCGGTCCGGGCGCATCTTCCAACAAAGGCCCGAGCCTGGCGTTCATGGATCAAAAGGGGCGGCGAAGCGATCGGCCGGTTGTCGTCTAGGTCTGGGCAGATTGTGTTGGCAGCCGATTATGGCTGTGCTCGCCTTCGTACGTCACGATGAGCATCGCCGGCTCGTCCACGCACCGCTCGACGTGCTTCCGCGCCGGGCAGCCCCTCACGGTGCTGCATTTATAGTAGCCCCTGCATTTGGTACAAGTGACCGGACACGGTTAGTCTTCTGTGGAGACAAGAAAGATTTGGAAAGAGGAACAGTCAGCAGTCCACATTGAGCAGCATGTGCTTGCTTTCATGGTATAGCTACATTTTCCAACCATTAAGGGCAGGCATTAAAGCTTCATATGAGGTGGGCAAACAGGAGCAATCAACATTAGAATGTGGATAGATAAGCATGCCAATGAAATGCGAGTTCCATTAACAAGTTAACTACTTTAGGTCCCTATGACTGATCTCTTTTTTCACAGACCAACATGATCCACTATATAATTAATTGTTCTAGCAACTAAGGTGTCAACACGTCCTAGTTGTAGAAGAAACTTGGTGCTAGGAAAAGGGTGAGTTGAGTGGGGTATCCACAAATAATTATTCCACAGGTAAAGCAACACAATGAATGCCTGATGGATGCAGATATGCCATCTTTCATGGTACAACATGGGGAATAATAACATCATGACTGAAAATGATTTGATATATATTCAAGTGTTATTCTGACCAATGTCCTTTTTTAAGTGATAATCCACATCTTTTAAGCAGATATATTTGGTATTTTTTTTTTCCTTTCATACCTCGGATGAGGGGAACCCTTAATCGGCTTCTGCCCGTACTTCCGCCACGAGTATTCATCTGGAGGTATATCAGATATTTTGTTGCTAATGGCGGGCACTTTAATCGACCTCTTAATTCGTAATTTCCTGCAGAAAAGTAAATCATCAAGCAGGTCAAGACCATAATTCCCAACCCTAAGAAAAGAATCACAGCAGCGCAATTTTACCTTCTTTTTGAGCAATGACATTTGCCACCTGTGGTGCACTTGCCGCTGCCATCCTCACCCCTACACCGCCGCTTAGGCGCGCATTGACGCACATTCAGTGGGTCGCTCGCAGCCGGACCGCCGATCAAACGCATCGGCGGCTTTCCGTCCAACCTAGCTACACTGCCATCCATGCTCAGGGATGACATGAAAGACCTCGGCGATGAGATCGTCCCAGTGCCGCCACTGGGGCTATCAAACTTCAGGCTGATCCCACTGTTGCTCCTCTTGAACATCTGGGCCTGTAAATTCTGCTGTTGCTGCTGGAATGGGTACCTATGTGCAGTGGCACCAAATTGGAACTGCACAGACAATGGCTGGACCATCTTCGGAGGGCCAAACTGGTGGGCGCTCTTGCTGCTTGAGCTGACCAAATCGAGGCTACGCGGCGGCGGCAGCGTGCCGACCTGGGGCCGCAGTTGCGGTGCCGAACCTGCAGATGGGGATGGAGTGGGTGCACTCCCGGACATGAGCATCCCCAATGGGGTGTTGCTGCTGCTCTCCAAGAAGCCTTTCTGGCTCAAGAATCCCACGGGCTTCCTTCTCCTGGAGAACCTGCCTCTAGCATGCCCTCCCCTGCCGCCACCACCATTGCTGAGGAGGGAGACCACCTTCCTGAACTTGGCACAGGCCTCGCCCGTCTCCGATGCTATGCTCCTGAGAAGGGCTGGGTCCTGCTGCTGGGAGAGCAAGGCCAGCAACTTGTGGCAGCTCTCCACCGCCGCGCTGTTGGCCACCTCCACCTCCTCCATGGCGCAAGAAAAATCAATTGAGAAGCAAATATAATCCTGTCTTCTCGTTCTTGCAGAGCTCTTCCTTTTACAGTCTTGGCAAGCAGCTCAGATTCTTGCAGCCCTCACTGACCTGATAGAAGGAAGATACGTACAAATCAGTACAGAGATAGATCTCCGTGAAATGCTCGGACGGTTTGGAGTTTTCATCGCAAAACACCAAATTTTGGGGGGACTCGGGAGGCCATCCGGGAGCCGGATCGACCACAGGAGCCACGGGTCTCGGCGGGCGGGGCGAAGAAAGGATTTATGGCGCCGGTGTGCATCGAGAACGCGGGGAGGAACCCGCGTGGCGCCGCCGGGCAGATGTCCCGGGAAAGCACCGGCCAAACCACGACGAATCGGCACCGGAAAAGGGCGCGGGAGTGAGCTCACCTACGCCGCGAGGCTCTACGCGGGTGCGTGCCCCATCCTGCCGTCGCCGCCTTCCCGGAGTGGAGCAGAGAGGAGAGGGGATGAGGAAGAAGAAGAAGAGGAGGAGGGAGGAGAGGCGAGTCTTGTAGCGAGAGCGCGGGGCGGAGGGCACGATGTGCGAATTTGCGAGAGTTCGAGGGCGGAGTCGAAAATGTTGGGCAAGGGTCGTGGATCTGGGACGTTGATGGTGAGACGGACGGGTGGGATCGTTGCTTTGGGTGGGCGGGTCGCTGTTGCCGGGGTCAGCGAGGTCAACGACAGCGGTCGGTGAGAGCATCTTTTCACTGTGCGGCTCGTATCAGACACAGACATGAAAGATAATAAATAAATGTCACCGCTTGTTGAAATTACCGTGGTTCGATGAGATTTACTACTCCCTCCTACTACCTGGTTTATTGGTCCCTTCGCATTGTGTGCTCAATTTTAACCTTAGATATGACTAATAAATATTAACGCAGATAACCAAAAATAATATCATTGAAAAGGATATTCAAATACGAACCCAACGATATAATTTTTGATGACATGCGTTATTATTTTCTTAGTTAAATCTATGGTCAAAGTTTGACACAAAATACTAAGGGGACCAATAAACCAGGACGGAGGTAGTACGTTTTATTCGCAATACGTTTTGGACTACTGACATTGAACTGTTTTGAGTCGTCGTTCGAATTATTTAAACGTCTTACAAAAATGAACAAATTGAGCCGCTCATTTCGAAATCAAGATGTATGTAGCTACAACCAGGCCCTCAAACACATATGCGGACTGCCCAGTCAGTGACCGCTCAAGAAAAACCCAGACAGACGTATCAAACGATCTTTAAATGTCCAGACTAACCGGCATCCCTTATATCCAATATAATATGTGGGCGGATATGGAAGGCCCGAGCTCGTCCACCACGTCAGACTGAAAATCGGATCCCACACGAAATCGCCCGGAAACCCAATGGTCCGACTGGTGTCTCCTCCGGTGAGGTGTGAACCATGTGGCCCCACTCTGACTCGCCACTCAAGGCCAAAGTCCAGCTATTTAAGCCGGACGGCATCCCCCAGCTCTAGCCACATCCTCTTCCTCCCTCTTCGCACCGCGAGCCTGAGCCCATCCATATCTCTCAGTCTCCGTCTTCCTCTTCCCTCCCCACCCGCCTCCGCCATGGCTCGGCAGAAGAAGGCCATGTCGCTACGGTAACGCCGGAGCGCTGGTTCCAGATCGCAGTCGGCTTGTTTCCGGACTCGCCGGAGCCAAAGGAGGAGGAGGAGGAGGAGGGGGTAGCAGTCGGAGCCCATAAAGGGGGCAGATCCGGAGGAGGAGTCGACGTCGCCTTGATTGTGGGTTTCGCCATGGCAGAGTTTGAGGTCGTCCAAGCGGCGAAGATGGTGGAATAGACCGCCATCCCGGAGTCCATCCAAGATCAGTTGTACGTGGAGTCCAACCGGCTCTCCATCCGGCAAGAACATGCGGAGACCGACGCGCTTTTCGACAAGGTGGAACTGGAGATGGAAGAGAAGGCTGTCGCGGAAACAAAGTTGTGTCTGCCTCCCATGTACCCGGAGCCCGGAACGAAGATAGTGGACTTCTCCGACAACAACGAGTAGTGTAGTGTGGGTTTAGTTGATCTATTTACTACGTAGATGATTACTTTGCATGATTTGTATGGTTTTAAGGGTTCAAGTATGAGGTATTTGGATGCAGAAGAAAGAAATTTGAGGGTTGCTCAATCACCGCCCGCAGACGTGCTTGGACGTCTCCATGAGCGTTTGAAGGGTTGGATTTGATGGACCCGGTTGTAGCTCTGATCAGTTTAAGTTCATGCTTTGAAATTTGAATAAAGATGCAAGCTAATAACTTTGTCGGGCCACATGAAATCATCAAAAATATCATCTTCCACTGTAAAATGTAAGTATAGTAGAAAGAAGAAAATTACTTCCTCTAAAAGCAAGGCGCTAGCTGGTCGTTTGGACAAATTAGGAGAGTTTGAACACTTGTGTGATTGACGCACTTGGTTTGTCTTCTATGGTAGAAACAATATGCAAGCCTTTTCTTGCTTGGAGAAAGTATATTCCTGTAAAAGCATCTACAATCGGGCTCCTCAAACACCTTTTGTACGTCCAAGTGAGCGGCCTGGTCAATGACCGATCACAAAATCATGATCTAGTCGAACTCCTAAAGTTAGCCCTACATGTCTGGGTTGACCGACACCTCTCATATCCATCTCATATCTGCGATGGACATGAAGAGGCTAGGTCACGCTCGACCACGTCCGTCACGTGGGACTAACGGGCATGACCCACATGGACACACATCTAAACCCAACGGTCTAATAAGGACGCATTCATACTAACGCTCCGCCGCGTCGCCCGAGGGGCCTAATCCGGCTATTTAAGTCGGATGGCGGCCCCTCAACCCTAGTCATTCTCATTTCCACCCTCATCATTACCGGTAGTCATGCACCGTCGGTGGATCACCACCAAGCCATGCTCACTCCGGAGCTCGGTTGGAGCTCCTAGCAAAGATCCAGGCTCAACGCGTCGTTCGAATTGCACCCGGCCAGCCTCCGGACTCTCCGGAGAGCAGGAGGTATCGGAGCGGAAGGAGGAGGTGAAGGCGGAGCAGCAGGCACCAGACGCAGAACTGGAGGACGCGAAGCCGGAGGAGGAAGGCGAGGCGGGGCTGACACCTCCGGCTGCCGGATTTGGCATGGGCGGCGCGCTGGAGGAATTTGAGGTGGCCCAAGCAGAGTAGAAACAAAGCAACATGCCATCCTTGACTCCATCCACTCGGAGGCGAAGGTGGAGGCCAACCGATGCTTCCTCCGCAAAGTGAAGGCAGAGCACGACGAACTCTTCGCGGACGTGGAGTCCGATGAGAAGACGAAGCTACGGGCGGCGGCCACGAGGAAACCTGCCATTCATCTGACACTGTCGTTGTGAAGGTCGCCTACATCTACGACGACAAGTAATAGTAGGGTAGTTTTATCAATGTAGTAGTACATAGATTTTGTGTTGCATGGTGTATTATGGATTTAAAATAAAGAAAATTATATTTTTCGTCCCTTAACTTTTGACAGAGTCTAGATTTGATCCATCAACTTCGATACCGGACAACCTGCATCCCAAACTACTAAAACCGGACAAGGTTCGTCCCTCGACGCGGTTTTGACCGGTTTTGGTGCTGACTTTCGCCCGGTTTTGACTCAAATTCGCGTACTTTCTTCAAATCCATTTTTTTCAGGTCCGCATACCATTTTCAAGTTCACGTCCTTTTTTCAAATCCACGTACCTACTTTCTATAAAATTATGTGGATTTGAAAATAGTGTGGATTTCAAAAAGGTATGTGGATTTGAAATTTTTATGCGAACATGAAAAAGTACACAGATTTGAAAAAAAGTACATGAATTTCAAAATATTCAGGGATTGGAAAAATATACATGTATTTAAGTAAGCACCGGCCAAAAGTCAACACCAAAACCGCTCAAAGCCAAGACCAGGCAAGAACCTGTTCCAGTTTCAATAGTTGGGGGTACAAGTTGTCTGGGTTCAAAATTAAAGAACCAAATCTAAACTTTGCCAAACATTAAGAGACGAAAAAGATACTATTCTCTTTGAAATATGTGGTTGTAAGGGACTACAAATGATGAGTGACCGGACTCTCTTCGCGGGCGCTCCTGAACATGTCTACGAACATATGAAGAGTCATTTTATGGTATGTAGCTATATATACTGTGACACATACACGCACGCACACTATTTAAGCGATCAAGGCAAAAGATTTTGATAAAGTTACCTGAGACATTTCATTATCATCTACATGGAGGTAGGTAAGGGCATCTTCAACGCCCTACCCTTAAACCACCTATAACCGTTTGGACCTTGCGGTCAAGGTCCGTACATGTTTTGTCATTCAACGCGGTTCTGTATTGGTCCGTAGGTCGATTTGGACATGATTTTTCTTGCAAACCGAAGACAAACTAGGGGGGGGGGGGGGGGTTGCGGGCAACGGGCCGCTGCCATGTCCGCCTCTGGCAACCATGGCCTACCCAAAACACCCCTCCCTCGCCCCGCGTGCGTTCCCATCTGTCGTTAGCTGCATGCGTTCATGCCGTTGTAGGGCGGCTGCTCCGCATTTACGACGGCCCAGAACAGATGCGACCTCTTACTGCCGGCATTGAAGCGGCCCGCCGACCGAGAAAGCGCCGCCCTCTGCATGTCTAGCTGAACACGCCTCCTCGGTGCATTCAACCGGTTGCAGGCTCCTCGCCCTCCTCTATTAAACCCGCGTGTGTGCCGGGAAAGGTGCTCCGCCCACACATCTGTTCGCTAGCCGACTAGCATTAAACACAATGCCGGATTGCTCCTCGCGTCTGCCCGCCTTGACGTTGGGTGAAGAATCGCACCACACTTCCGCTCCTCATCTCCTCCTTGCACCATTTTCTCCAAACTCTCCATGCCATCCGGCAAGCAGGGAGAGGAGCTGGGTGGCTCGCCGAGTCTGCCGGATACGAGCCAGGAAAATCATTGCACCACCTTGCTCATCGTTTCAGGCCGTCAGTACCATGGGCGAGGCTCCAAGCCGGCACATCCCGCAGTAACTCGTTGCTCCAAGCCAGCTCGTGGAGGAGTGGAGAGTTGTTGCCGTGGACGAGGCACGCTCCTCCCACGCCTGCGACCGCGCCATCCGTCGTCAAGGTACACGGAACGACGCCCTGCCGGCGAAGAAAGAATCCAGCTTCGCGGAGATCGACGAGGCGGCGACCAACACATCCGCGGCCACAACCAACATCGAGGAGAAGTAGAACATGGGAAGCCTCAACCGCTTGGGTCCCAGGAAGGCCACCTCTGACGCATCGTCGATGTCCATAGCCGGTGTCTTGCCCGCTCGCAGGCGACCGTCATCCCCCCACCCCAAAAAACCAACCCGGACCCATGCTTCACGGAAGCGGAGTCCACCCTTCCTGTCTGGCTGAAGCATATCCCTCCAGTGCCACTCTGATGAGCGGCACTGCCAAACAAAGAGAAGACGGAGGTTATTCTTCTCCTCTCAGTGAAGCATATATCTATAGGGCTCCCGACAGTATGAGGAGCGGGTTGCCGGACATGGGGAAGACATCTCGTTAGAGCGAAGGGTTCCAGAGGAGGCGGAGGAGGTGAGGCTTCATTTTCTGGGGCTCATGGCCGGCCTGGGATGGGAAACAAGCGCCGGCGGAAAGATCCAATCTCCAGCATGGGCTCAACCACCACCGGAGCTCTCTCCTCCAAAGCCGCTGCTGCCTTCGTCTCGTCATCATCAGCCACCTTTGTCATACCATCCATTGGAGGTGCATGCTGGATAGCGGTCTTGGGGTGGAGTAATAGTAGTAGATGCAGTTGGATTAACGGTCTACTTGTCACGGACGTAATGCCTATATTAGATTATGTCATGAATGATCACAATTATAACTATGCTCGATTATGTCAATTGCCCAACATTAATTTGTTCACCCACTATTGTTATGCTTTCGAGAGAGATGCCATTAGTGAACCTATGACCTACAATTGTAATTTTTACTGTTTTATTATTTTCCCTTCCACTACCAGCTTTAATCTTATAACTGGCAAGAACAAGGGGAGTGCCAACCCCCTTGCCTTTGTTGGGTGCAAACAATTGTTGTGTTTATCTGCATGTGACGCCCCTGTTTATAATCATGCACTAATCATACACACATCATGCACGAATCATACACGCATCATGCACGATCAAGAATGGTGACTCCACGTTAATATCACAACATAACTCTACGACACAAATTAAACATAAATATTTATATTACATGCTAGGACCACGAGCACCCATAATACATCGGTCATGAAAACAAATATTATCTGGGTACAAACATAGTTAGACAAGTTTTGCCTAAAGAAGGCTAAGCAAAACAACAACGCTAGATCGAAAGGCGAGGCCTCCTGCCTGGGACCTCCGGACTACTCCCGATCATCAGTCTCCACGTAGTACACACCACCGGGGTAACTTGCATCTATGGTGCTACCAACTATTGCAGCAATCGGGTCGAATGAAAAGAGTAGCAAAGCAACGATGAGTAATCATCCAAAGTACTCGCAAGACTTACATCAAAACTATACTAGATATGCATTGATATCAAAGGAATGGGGATATATCTTTGGACTAAATTGCAGAAATGCTAGAATACAGGGGAGAAGCTCAACTTAACAAAGACTACCATCATCTTGCAGCAGTAGAAGAGAGGAGCGTATCTGATATCAACTTGCACATACATATGGCAATAACGTGCCGAGAGATCCTCTCTTCGTCACCCTGTGAGAAAGCGATCTCCGGGGCTATCTGTATGTTATCTGGGTGTGATTTATTAAGTATCTGGTTTTAGTTGTAAGAGGTCGGGATACAACTCCAAGTCGTTATGTTACTGAGGACATGACTATTCGAATAGTTTTGTCTTCCCGGTAGGGGTGCACCACATAACCCGATACGCTCAATTACCTCTGGCCGGACAAACTTTTCTGGGTAATGCCCAACCTCGGGCAATCGACACGCTGAAGTCCTACTAGGCTCTATAGAGAGGTCAACACATCTGTCTACATCCTAAGAGTGAAGGGTTCATGGGCCAATCACCCTAATCACTCCTACATGTTGCGAGGACGGCCGGGACCAAGCCCACTTCTGTATACATAGCACGCATGCTGCTCACTCGGGTGTGTGCCGATGTGACATCTGGCAGAGATTTCGTGAGGATCTGATGACATCGAGGGACCCATAACCATTATCACACGCGGCGGTTAGTGCATATATGCGAGTGACAGTCTCAGATCAAGTACCCAAATTTCGTTAAGTGTGTTATTATGAAATAACCGCGGACACCGACCAAGGCCCAGGCCCACCTCTCTCCTAGATGGTCTCTGCCTGCCATGTCGTCCCGCCATAGGGAATCACACGGGGCTGTCGGGAACCCATGCCCATCACTACCTAGATGGTACCACATGTCCCTTCAGCCCCTTATCCGAATAGTATCATAAGTATTGTAGTATTATATAGTATATCCGTGATCATTGCCCGAAGGGATCACAACCCAATAATATAGCATGGAAAACAGACAAGGTGTAGGGCCACTATTGAAACTCTAGCATAACTATACTAAGCATAGTAGGGTTGCAGGTAAAGTATCAACAACAGTTTAACAAAAACAGGCTATGCAACAGAATAGGATCTACTGATAAAGCATCAACTGAATCGATTCTCTAATGCAAGAAAGAATAGGCAATATTGGAATGATCAAGGGGGTTTGCTTGCCTGGAAGCTCAGTCGATAAGGACGGGTCGTCGTCGACGTAGTCGTACTCAGGGTCAACGACATTCTCGGGGTCTACCGATAAGAATAGACGAGAGTGGGAAACAGATAAATAACGAAGCAATCAAATGCAACACAATGCATGTCATGGCAATATGTCTTGATGATATGCTCTAATGCATCACAAAACATTTTAAAAGAAGAGGGAAAAATACATGGCAATATTTTCCCAGCTCCAGATATTATTCAGTTAGTTGATCCCAAAGCAAAATGTCTAGATTCATTATGTTAGAGGGGTTTGTGCTGAATGTGGATGACATATTCAGATTCGTTATATTTTTCTGACCAACTTTCATATATAAATTCTTTTCATATGAGTTATAAATTATTTTATATGAATTTCCAATTTATTTTTTTGAAATTAGTATTAATTCGAATATTAAACTGAAATTGATGCGCGTACCCAAGTGTGTACCCAGCAGAGAGGCTTACAGGTGGGTCCGGTGGACCTAGTCAATTACTGAGTCAGCATTGACTATTGACTTGGTCAAATGGTGAACAGTGCATGTGGGTCCCGTATGTTAGTGGGACATATTTTAACCTCGGTTTAATTGTTTAAATTAGAATAGTTATCAAGTGGGGCCTACTGCCATTGAATAACTAGTGTGGGGGGTTAGCCCCCAATTAAGCTAGGCCGGCCCCACTGGGCAGTGGCACAACCGGACACTGGTGCGGCTGGGCACGCACACGGGCGAGGCGGCGCAACGCGTGAGCGACAGAGGCGGGGCACGGGCTAGCGAAGGCGGGCGCGATCAAAGCGGCCAGGGGGGCGCAAGCTCATAGAGATCTCCAACAGCCAAGGCAAGGTGCACACGACAACATACGTGGTGGATCGAGACCGGGGCAAGGGGGAATCGAAAGAGGAGCTCACCGGAGAGGTGCACATGGCCTCGCGAAAGCTTAGTAGCAGCACAGCCGCCGGAAACGATGACGAAGGCCGCAGTGCCCGAGCTAGAAGATGACGTTGATCTCGTCAATGCATGGGCAGAGAGTGAGAACTTGAGGGCGCAGACGACGTAGCGGACGGCTGCACTTCTTCTAGACAAATCCCTAGTTTACGAGGATGATGGAGAGCACGTGGACGATGGAGAGCACGTGGACGACGATGAGGTGGTGACGGCCGGATGAAGAAGACAAAAACAACGCCGGCTACGCAGCTCCCGGGCTCGAGCTGGTGCCCGGAACGGACGAAGACTAGTGCGACGATCCTCAAGGATGTCCTCCTGCACTCCGGAGACGCCAATGGCCATGATGACAACGGTGTGGCAGCGGTCACCGCGAGTTCATTGAGATCGAATACGAGCAGTAGAGGAAGGGGGCGAAGGGGGGACGAGGGGGAAATGAAAGAGCTCGATCTAGGGTTTTCGGGGGACGGTCTTAATTATAGGTCGAGGGGGCTACGTGATGGCCCTCCACGGGCATGGCGGCTGCATCATGTTACCTCTTATGTTGTAATCATGCACTACGGTCTTCCTCCTCTTCCCTTTATCCGTTGGTGTGTACCTCCTCGACGTTCTATGTGTCCATCGTCGTCGGCCAGAACGACCTCATCGTCGCCTTATAAGATTTTTCCAAATTATCATACCAACATGGGATGAGAAATGTAAGATAAGGAATCATAACAAACACTATATAATTGCAAAACGAAATGTAAGCTACGATTGTGGATTGAACAAGTATGAAATTCCCGATGGAAATCATAGATGGTTGCTACTTTACCCAACTCAAATACCTTTCATTTATTACTATTGTGAAAGACAATGTTTGAGGTAGAAGATATGTCTTCGACAAACTTCTCAAACATGCCCCTCTCTTCGGTCATATGATTTGTGCAACATTTGTTGATAGCCCATGCATTCTCGCCAAAGGTATAGTCATTAACCTCTATTTTCATGAGGCATGACCTTCCCTCGCACCTCCTTAACCAACAACATAGCCGTCCATCTCACGTTTGGATATCCCCCGATGACCTCGCCCGCGTGAGCTTGCACATCTCACGATGGTATTCATCTGGAGTGCGACATCACATCTTGGAGGAATCGAGAGGCGAAACCATATCGGTAATTGTTCCCACTGTAGCTAAGGTATATATCCATTTAAGGGGTGTGATTTGTACACCGAATCCTTTTTTCCATGTTTTTATACGAACTCTGTCGTGGCTATATTCTAGTATTTTTTGAAAGTGAGATAATACATCACATCTAACTTGACTTCGTCCTATAATGCCCCCCTGGTTAACAAATCCTTCGATCATTCCCTTCCCCTCGATCAGTTTGTTTGTTTGTGTGGGCCTTTTTTTTGTTTGTTTATCATAGCCAGTCTCACCCCCTAGCTCGGGCAGCCCCCCTCCTTCCCCACGGTAGGTCTGTTGTTGGGGTTTTCCATGGGCCTGATGTTTGTTTGACAAAAAGAACAAATAACTGCACCCAAGATGGGCCTTGTTGACCAAAAAAAGGATGCCGTTGCTTGTATAGAAAGCTTAGATGGAGGGAAATTTTGGGCAAAACCTATTGTTATGCTACTTTATGATACACTTCTGTCAGGTGGAAGAACACACCCCCATCCCCTGAACCCCCTCCACCCCATTAACCCTTTCCCCTCCTGCCCCTCCCATCCAATCTATCTCCTTTCTCCCCTAACCCTTCTCTCCCCTCCCCCCACACAGTCGCCATCGATGTACCAAGAACATAGAGCAAAATCAGAGACAAATTGGGAGATCTGGAGAAAACTCAGCTACTTTGTAGGATCCGAAGTATGTCTACAGGGGGGGTGATTAGACTACTTGACCAAATAAAAATCTAGCCTTTTCCCAATTTTAAATGTTGGCAAGTTTTAGCAATTGTAGCAAGTCAAGTACACCCTACACATGTAAGTCTAAGAGTATAGTGGCGGAAAGTAAGGACATGCACATGAAAGTAAAGGTAGGGAGAGGAGAATCAAACGCAATTGATGACACGAAGATTTTTCCTGTGGTTCCGATAGGTGGTGCTATCGTACGTCCACGCTGATGAAGACTTCAACCCACGGAGGGTAGCAGTCGCGAGAGTCCACAGAGGGCTCCACCCGTTAGGGTCCACAAAGTAGCAACCTCATCTATTCCATCACGTCTTCCGTCCACGAAGGACTAGCCTCACTATGGGTAGATCTTCACGAAGTAGGCGATCTCGTTGCCTGTACAAACTTCTTGGTTCAACTCCACAACACGAAGAAGGAGGCTCCCAAGCAACACCTGACCAATCTAGGAGGCACCACCCTCCAAAAGGTAATAGATGTGGTAACAATGATGAACTCCTTGCTCTTGTGCTTCAAAAGATAGTCTCCTCAACACACAATCACTCTCTCACAGATTTGGCTTGGTAGAAGTGGTTGATTGGGTGGAAAGCAACATGGGGAGGCTAGAAATCAAGATTCATATGGTTGGACTGGAAGGTCTTGATCTCAACACATGAGAAGGTGGTTCTCTCTCAGAAAAATTGATGGAGCAAGTGTAGGTGTGTTCTGAGTGCTTTCTCTACGAGTGAGAGGAGGTGGAGGGGTACATATAAGCATCTCCAAAACTCCAACCGTTACAACATTATTGCCCAACTCGGTGAAACCAGAGTAAAAACTCGGTTGCACTGACTAGTGCAAAATGTGGCAACTTTCGGCTTTTCGGTGAGACCGATGTAGAAATCTCGATGGTACCGATTCTTGAAAATGTCTAACCAGAGAGTTGGTCCAAAACTCAGTGAGACCGATTCTCAAAACTCGGTGGTACCGATTCTTGAAAATGGCTAACCAGAGAGTTGGTACAAAACTCGGTTGGTCTGATTCTCAAAACTTGGTGGTACCGAGAAGCTAGGGTTTGGCATGGGAATCTGTGTAAGTGAAACTCGGTAGGGCCGAATGGAAATTGTTGGTGGCATCGATTTTGGATATTTGGTTTTGGGAAGAATATTGTGGGAGAATTTCATGTGAATTTTTGGTGGCTAATCTCTAAGCACTTGAGCAACCAGATCATCATAGACACCTCATCCCCTTTTAATAGTATTGGCTTTCCTATGGACTCAAAGTGATTTCTCACATAAAGTAAAATGTAGAGTCTTCAAGCTTGTTGCCAATAGACGTTCCTTGCATCTAGGGGATCTCCTCACAATCCTTTTGCCAATCCATTCATTGAAATTTCCTGAAATATACTTGGTAGAAACATTAGTCCAATGAAATATATGTTGTTATTAATTACCAAAACTACCTAGCGAGAAGTTGTGCTTTCAATCTCCCCCTTTTTGGTAATTGATGATAACATATAGATCAAAGCTTCGATAGGGATAAAACAATGAGTAGCATCGTCGCTTTGAGAAGTATGTGATAAGCAAGAGCTCCCCCTAAATTTGTGCATTACTTAAAATTTGCGTTTGAATGCAAATGCACAATCGATTAGGAGTGTGGGTAACTCTTTCATGTCACATACAACTTGGTGGTGCGCATAAATGATGTGAATGGATTACAATGCACATGACACCAAAAATGAATGAATGATCATAATATTAACATCACATGGATAGGAAATAGTAGCATCATCAAGAAAGTGTATGATTGAACACAACGAAGTTTAAGAACAACCAAGTGATAAACCAAATGTTTTTAACACAAAGAGAGCAACCAAAAGAGAAAACACTCTCTCTCGAAGCCCTATGATCTATACACTTCTCCCCCTTTGGCAACAAGTTACCAAAAAGTTCAAAGTATGTAGAACTAGTCGTCTATCTAGGCTTGATCTCCTCCGGTAGCCGTTGAAGGAGTCAAAAGAAGGGCGTCGGCGAATGCTTCAGCTGAAGTCCTCTGAGGTGGTGGAGTAGACGCTAAAGGTGCAGAAGGAGCCGAAGGAGCAATAGCAGGTGCTAACAAGGAAGGCCTCAACTCTGGAGCAGGCACGGTAGATGTTCTGGCTTGTCTCTTGAACTGAGTGCTGGGCCAGAGCGGAGGACCATCATCCTCACTGGAGTGGGGACTGGGCACTGCATCCACTTCCTGTGAAATTTCACGGTTGATATAAAGTTGTCAAGATCATGAAATTTCGTTTCCACAATCCTCTCAAGACTCTTCTGGTTCTTAAGGATCTCATCCACATTCTTTTCGATCCCTTGGAGAGAGCTGATAAGATAGGACATTTGATCGCTCTTCGTTCTCGGAACCTGAGCACTAGTGGCTCTAACTGCCTCTGCCTCTACCTGTGCAGTAGCTGAAGTGGGATGAGAAGGATCCATCACCACAACGTTGTCCCCGAACTCTGGGAATAGTGGCAGGTGTGAACGATCAACTGCATATAGGCTCTTTCCAACTTTGGAATTGATGAGCATCTGAATGTATGGATGTGACACCCTGGGTTTAAGCTACAGTGATCATTGTAATTAAGCTATAGTAATGATCATGAACAGTGCCTAATTATTTTGCTAAGTGGGGCTTGATCAAGTTTGGATTCAAATTCCAATTCAATTTTCATTTCATAATGCCCTAGGAATTATTGTGATAAAAATAATTCTGCAAACAACAAAAGTAAAATGTTCCAAAATTGTGGAATATTCTAAAACAAATAATGTTGAGGAAAACAACATCACCAAACTTGTGGTGTGGACCCCACCATTATTAACAGAAGCTTATAGCAATTAAAAATGCTAATAAATTCAATTTGAAAATACAAACAGATTCTAAAAATCCCCAAAGTTGCTGTGGACCCTTGGAATATTGCAAGATAATATTTGGGACATGTCTAACAATTTTGCATTAAGTAAATAAGCCTAAATTAAATAAGACAACAAGTGGAAAAAGAAAACAGAAACAAAAAGAAAGGGAAAAAGGAAAAGGCCCGTGCCACTGGGCCAATGCCACAGTGCCGGCCCAGCCCACCCAGACCGTCCCCTACCTGCTCCCGCCTCGCTGTCGGCCGCGCCGTGGCCGGAGCGCGGTCTCGCCGTCGCCGCTCGCCACCTGCCGCCACAGTGCCTCGGAGGGGATAAGGCCTCCCCTCCCACTCCCACTGGGCGTCCCTATCCATTTCCCCCTCGCCTGGCTCGCCCTTCCCTCGCTACTCTCTAGATCCGAGCGCCGCCGCCGCCATGGCTGCGGGTTAGCACGGCCACCGTGCCTCCCACGCATCGCCGTCGCGTCTCTCCGCTCCGCCGTGCCCCCCTCGACCTCCACGACCACGAGCCCGACGCCCTGGAGCCCTGCATCGCCCTCTCGCCGCCGTCTTCTTCCTCGGGACCCGAAGGTCGTCGCCGTCGATTTGCCGCCGTCGAGCCCTCCCCGAGCACACGTTGAACGGCCACACCCCACAGTGAGCCTCCCCTTCCTCCTCTGCCCCTCCTCGTGGCCGCTAGCTCGCCGTTGGCGCCGTTCCCGTCGTGCCCGAACGCGCCGCCCCTGATGCTCATCGCCGGCGTCGCTCCGGTGACCAAATGGTCACGGGACTGCGCCCGTTCGCTTTGCCGCCTCGCGTAGATCCCATCCCGCACTTGCCCCGGTCCGTTTAGCCGTCGTAGCGCCATCCCCGTTCCACACCCGTAGCCGCCTCCGCCGATGAGCTCGCCGCCGGCGCTACACGCCGTCTTCGACCGTGCCGCCGCCACCATCGTGTGCGGCGTCGACTGGCCGATTCAACGCGCGCAACCGCGCCGCAAATGGCCTTCCCTACGCGAAACCCGAGCCTCCCCGCATTTCGGGTGCTCGCCGGAGCTCCTCCGGCGACCAAATGCGGCCACCGCCGGCGTGGGCTGACTGGGGCCACCCCCAGTGTCACTGGCCAGTGGGCCAGGGCGCCCCAGTTGACCGGGTCAACTGGCTGACTGGGCTGGCTCAAGTCACTGACAGTGGGGCCCCACACCCCCTGTGTCTATGACACATGGGCCCCTCTTGTCAGGTGCTTTATTAGGGAAAAGATTAATTAAAATAAATTAAATTGCCTAACCAGTCTATGACAGATGGGCCCTACAAATAATTAAACCTGTTTAGTTTAATTTAATAAACTGGAATTCCACTGTGTCTATGACATGTGGACCCCACATGTCAGGTTTAAACTGTAGCTGTTACTGTTGGCTGCTGATGCAATGCTGATGCAATGCTGACGTCATCAAGTCACTGTTCTGGATAATGTTGGATTTAATAAATAGAATTAATTCCAGAAATTGATTAAAACTTTGAAAAATCATATAAAATAATCTGTAACTCTGATGGAAAAACTTTATACATGAAAGTTGATCAGAAAAATACCACGAATCCAAATATGTCATCCGTTCATCTGTCACATGCCTCTAGCTATCTGAACATGCAACTTTTGCCTGTTACGGATAGGTGAATAGTGCATGACATTATTAAAATAATTTCAAATAAATCTCTAAATTAACTATCGCATCTAGATAGGCCGTAAACCCCCCTAGCCCTGCGTATTGCCATGTCATGCATCATGTTGCATCTGTGTGCTTTATATTTATTGTTTCTTCCCCCTCTTCTCTCCGGTAGACCCCGAGGCTGACGGAGCTGCCGTGATCGACTACGCCCGTGACGTTCAGCCTTTTGCCGCAGAGCAGCAAGGCAAGCAAAACCCCCTTGAGCATTCCGATATCACCCATCTCTCTCTTATGCTTGCATTAGATTTTGCTACTGTACTAGTTAGCTCCTATTCTGATGCATAGCCTGATTTTTGATGAACTGCTACTACACCTGTTTTTATATCAACTGCCTAGAATAGGTGGATCAGTGAACCCCTGAGACCCCCTTAGTCCCAGTTGCCCCTGCTTTCATCGATAACATCGAGGAATTGAAGACAGAAGACTCAGTCGTCATGACTGACAAGCCGTTACCGACACATCACCACACACCCCTTTTGTATGGCACTGCAGAGCTACTACCGAGTGCCGAGGGTGATACCTCACTTAGCACTCCCGGTGCTAATTCTGTAGCGTAGTTATCGGTAATGGTTATCGAGGGTGATTCCTCCTTCCCATTTACCGGTAGCGACTCTTGCCTTACTCTTACCTCGAGTGGGATCCATCGAGGGTGATTCCTCGGATCTCCACTTAGTGTATAGACACACAGTTACTATGACCTGGTTACAGATACTTGTTAATACGGGTCGGCCCCAAGGGTACCCGCGAGAGTGATATGTGGTGGGGTGCGCCGGTAAGGCACCCGAGTGTTCTTGGCGGGGCGACGGACTGCACTTTATGGTTCGCGCTTGCCCCGCACTACTAATAAATTGCTAATGGGCTGAGTATTTAATCTGAGTTGGTCGATACGACCTTTAACGCACTAAACCTTCACGTGGGAAAGTTATGGGCACTCAGCGTCGTTGTATCAGCCGAAGCTCTTCGGACGTCAGCAATGGAGCGGCGCGCGACGGATTGGACTGGACGGTGCAGCTCTTGGACTGGAGTGTACTAGGTCTGTTTCCGGCCGCCCACGCACCGTGCAGGTGTGCAAAGGGTGATTGGGCCCATGACCCCTGAGCGCATAGGATTTAGACCGGCGGGCTGGCCTGTTCGTTGAGTCTAGGTGGGGCGACGACGTGCTGTATCCCGAGGCCGGGCATTACCCCGGAAATTGTGTCCGGCCGGAGGTGACCAGGCGTGTTGGAAATGAGGTGCACCCCTGCAGGGAAGAACAAACTATTCGAATAGCCGTGTCCACGGTAACAGGACGATTTGGAGTTGTACTTTGGCCTACTACAACTATAATCATAAACTAATTAAAATGAATTGTGGCTCCGGGATTGCTTCCTCGCAGGGAGTCGAGGAAGGATCTCTGGGCGTGTTTACTTAATTAAAATTGCTACAACAATATGACTATATATGAGCTGCAGGTCTACTCTCTTCTAATGCTGCAAGATGTTGAAGATGCTAGTCTTCGATAGGACTAGACCTTCTCCCTATTCTTGCTTTCTGCAGTCAGTCCAGATATAACCCCTTCTTTGATACTGATGCATAAATTAGCATAGATCTGATGTCAGTCTTGCGAGTACTTTGGATGAGTACTCACGCTGCTTTGCTTCCTCTTTCCCCCCCTCGATACGATACCGCGTTCAGACGTTGGAGCCCAGGAGATGGAGTTCGCTGGAGACGACTGCTACACCACCGCCGATGGAGCCTACTACTACGTGGAGACTGCCGACGCTCAGGAGTAGTTAGGAGGTTCCCAGGCAGGAGGCCTCGCCTCTTTCGATCCGTTTGCTTATGTTTGTGCTAGCCTTCTTAAGGCAAAACTTGGCTAACTTATGTCTGTACTCAGATATATTTGCTTTCGCTGACTCGTGCTTGTCGAGCTTTATATTCGAGCCCTCGAGGCCCCTGGCTTGTAATATGTAGCTGTATGACTCTTTATTTGTGTCTTTTGTCGTGTTGTGATATTAATCAGTGAGTCCCTAATCTTGGTCGTACGCATTGTGTGTATGATTAGCGTACGGACGAGAATGGGGGCGTCACAAGTTGGTATCAGAGCCGACTGCCTGTAGGTAGCCCCCTTTCCAACTCCTTGGCCGAAGTTGAGTCTAGTCAAAAAAAACTGTTTTACTAACTTGGCTGTGTGGCTTACGGGCCCACGTCGCCAATCGGGTGGTATTAGGATCTTTTATTCCTTGTCTATACTCTGGGTTCTAATCTCTCTTCTCGTTCGGGTTATAGATTTTGCTAAATCTAACATTAGGTTCTCGTGATCACATCCACCGGAGATTTGTTTCGTCGAAAATTGTCTTCTTTGAAGTTATGATGCACACACTGTCATTTGACATCTTGAATCTCCTTGTTACAGATGCGTCCCGCTAGGCAGATCGTCCGTCTGACCTATGCGCACGATATGACTGGGTTCCCGGCCATTCTGAACGGCCTCTTGAAGACGCTGGGTTATCGTTGGTACCCCGAGTACACTGTTTACGAGGAGTACCACGAGTTCAACCAGGAACAGTATGAGGCTGAGATGGTTATCTGGGATCGATGGGATCGCTCCATCTCTGAGCTGCACACCTTTCGTGGCATTGGAGTGACTGTTGAGATGGCAGTACAGGATGCTGCCTACGCTACGATTGTTCGCCTCCGTGCAGCGAACCCCAGCTTGGAGGATTCGGCATACCGGTACATCCCGTATGTCCCTGCTGGAGTTGATACTGCGGCCGACGCTGAGGTCCTGACCCCTTTTGCACGGCAGCGTACCGACCGATCCTACACTACTATCTGCGCCCCCTACGTGAGTCGTCGTTACGACCCACAGGTTCTGGTTCAGTACACTGAGGCTCTGGATCGCACTGTCAGGGCTCTTAACTTTGAGCTGTACGCCACCCGTGCTCGTCTTTACCGGGCTTTGGAGCAGTTGAGGCCAGCAGTCATAGCGGGAATGCATACGGAGTTTGTTCTTCACCCGCGTCCGACTGAGTTTCCTCCAGGTCTTGAGTGGCCTACTGTTGGAGGTCGTGCTCCTGCACTTGGACCTAGGCTCCCGGTTGATATGCAGATTCTGCATCAGGGTGTGCATGGGATGCAGTACTCCTCCACCAGATTTCAGGGTCACCTGCAGTTCCCCGGCTACTTTCGTTGTCCCCGATGCTGATGCGTTGTTGTATCCCTCCACCGCGTGCCTGCGTGCCGCCTAGTTGTCTAGGTTAATTTCATGCCGGACCTATCATCTATTTTGTAACGAACTTATGGTTTGTAATAGACCTATGTATGGATCTGCATGTGAAATTTGAACTACTATGTCGTATCTATTGCACTGCTTTCTTTGTGCAATTTACTTCATGAATGATTCATTGGTTTTGCAATTATCCAATGCTAAACTACCGCTGTTAAAATTTGACAGAATGGTTAGGCCAGCTGGTCGTGGTCGTGGTGCACCTGAGCCACCACCACCACCGGACTACATGGCTGGTATGATGCAACAATTTGAACTGAACCGCCAGTTTATGCAAGGGCTGATGGACCATTTCCCAAGGCCGAATATGAATCAGCCGCCAGCCCCAGTGACTCTGCAAGACTTCATACGTCTCAACCCTACAACCTACCGCAGCTCAACTCAGCCGCTTGACTGGCTCCGTGACATCACTTATGAACTGGAGTCTTCAGGCGCCCCAGAGGCTAGCTATGTCACCTTTGCCTCGTACTTTCTGAAGGGCCCCGCTGCCCAATGGTGGGACATCCACAGGCGCTCTTAGCCTGTTGGAACAAATATCACCTGGCCGGAGTTCCAAGCTGCTTTCCGTGCTCGCCACATTCCCCAGGGAATGATGGACAAGAAGAAGCGTGAGTTCCGCAATCTAGTCCAGGGCAATAAGACTGTGGATGCTTATCAGCGGGAATTTCTGGAGTTGTCTCGCTATGCTGAAGAAGACGTTGCAACTGATGCTCGTAGGCAGGAGAAGTTCCGTGAGGGCCTCCACCCGGATATCAAGCTGGCACTTCTTGCTCAAGACTTCAATAACTTTGCCACCTTGGTGAACAAGTCTATTGTAGTGGAAACATGTCTGCAGGAATACAAGGACAGCAACAAACGCAACCGTGACATGGGCTCATCTTCGGGCTCAGCAAGTCAGAAGCGCAAGATCTGGATCCCCCATAACATGTACCATGCACCTGCTCCTGCGCCGAGGCCGTCCTATGCTGCACCTCGTCTGCCTCCACCCCCACCTAGGCAGCCGAGGCTCCCAGCTCCGCCACCACGAGCTCCTGCTCCCCCTTCTCGTCCTAAGGATGGGATGTGCTTCAAGTGTGGTCGTCCAGGACACCGTGCTAGAGAATGCAGGCAGAACCAGAAACAACTTGCACTGCCTACCAACCAGCCCCGCAACAACAACGCTCTGGCCAACAATGTTGATCTGAATCAAGCTCAAGACCAGCCTGCTACTGTGATGGGTACTCTTCTCGTCAACTCAGTACCAGCTTTTGTATTGTTTGATACAGGAGCATCGCATTCCTTTATGTCTGAAGATTTTGCATGCATGCATGACATTAAGTGTGAAGAGATGAACGTCCCAATAGTGGTAAACACTCCCGCGGGCCAATGTCGGACTTCCGTAAATAGCCCCGATGTCACTATTGAAATTGAAGGGTTGGAATTCCATGCCTCCCCCATAATGCTAAAGTCTTCCAATATCGATCTCATTCTCGGAATGGATTGGTTGAAGGCACATACCGCTTCAATTGTTTGTGACACCAAAACCGTCCACCTCCTGCATCCTTCGAGTGAGATTGTCAGCTATCATGCTCATCTTGTTCGAAATGCTGAGGCCCGCCTATATGCCATGAATGCTTTAAACGAGTCACCTCTAGAAGGAATTGAAAACATTCCAGTTGTCCGGGATTTCCAAGATGTTTTTCCGGAAGAACTTCCAGGGATTCCCCCTGCTAGAGCCGTCGAGTTTGTCATCGACTTGGTACCTGGTACCACTCCTATTGCCAAGCGTCCGTATAAGATGCCGCCACATGAACTCCTTGAACTTAAGAAAGAAATTGACAACTCGCTTCGTCTGGGTTTCATTCGTCCAAGTTCCTCTGCTTGGGGAGCACCTTCTCTCTTTGTCAAGAAGAAGGATGGTACGAATCGGTTAGTTCAAGATTACCGCCCCATCAACCAAGCAACGATTCAAAACAAATATCCGCTTCCTCGGAGCAACGATCTGTATGATCAACTTGCTGGTTCAGCAGTGTATTCGAAACTCGACTTGAAGTTGGGTTACCATCAGATCCGGGTTCGTGAAGAGGATATTCCCAAGACTGCATTTGTTACTCGCTATGGTTCATACGAGTACACCGTCATGTCCTTCGGCTTAACCAATGCTCCAGCAACTTTCTCTCGGTTGATTAATTATATATTCATGGATTACCTCGATAAATTCGTCGTGGTTTATCTGGATGATATTCTGGTATTCTCCAAGAATAAAGAAGAGCATGCTGAACATCTCCGTGTTATACTGGAGAGGCTTCGAGAGCATCAACTCTATGCTAAGTATTCGAAGTGTGAGTTCTGGATGGACGAAGTAACCTACCTTGGTCATGTGATCTCCAAGGATGGTATTGCGGTCAACCCTGAACGAGTTCAGGCAATTCTTGACTGGACTCCCCCAAAGAATGTCAAGCAAGTCAGAAGTTTTCTCGGTCTCGCCAGCTATTGCCGTCGATTTGTCGAGAACTTCTCCAAGATTGCAAAGCCCTTAACCAACTTGCTTCACAAAGGTGTTAAATATGAGTGGACAGAAAAATGTCAGGAGGGCTTTCAGGCACTTAAAGACAAGCTGACATCTGCCCCAGTGCTTGCTCCTCCAGATACTCATAAGGACTTCACCATTTATTGTGACGCTTCTCGTCAAGGGATGGGTTGTGTCCTAATGCAAGAACGCCGGGTGGTTGCTTATGCATCCCGTCAATTGCATCCTCATGAAGAGAACTACCTAGTTCATGACCTTGAACTTGCCGTAGTAATTCATGCGCTGAAAGAGTGGCGGCAATACCTTGTTGGGAACCGTTGCGAGATCTACACCGACCACCAAAGTCTGAAGTATTTGTTTACTGAGCCAGATCTGAACCTCCGTCAACAGAGATGGATGGAGCGAATAGCAGATTACAATGTGGGTATTTCTTATACCCCAGGCAAGGCTAATGTAATGGCTGATGCCTTGAGCCGCAAGTCGTACTGCAATTATCTTGAGGTTCATAAGGTTCACCCCCTGCTTCAAGAAGAATTTCGCAAGCTGAACCTCCATATTGTTCCTCAGGGTTATCTCGTTCCCCCTCCACCGGAGTTTCGCAAGATGAACCTTCGTGTTGTTAACCAGGGTTCTTTGTGTAACCTGGTTATGGAACCCGATCTCGTGAGCAGCATCAAAACTATGCAAAACTATTGCAGTGAAGTCGAAAAGATTAAACAATATCTGGCAGAAGGTAAATCCTCATTCTTCACCGTGGCTGATGATGGCACCTTGTACTTCAAGGATCGCTTATTCGTTCCCATAAAGAAGGAAAATCTGGATGTAACTAAAAAGGTGATGAAGGAAGCTCATGATACACCTCTGTCTATTCATCCGGGTAGTACCAAGATGTATCAGGACATCCGTCAAAGATTCTGGTGGCCTTACATGAAACAAGACATTGCACGCTATGTTTCAGAATGTGACATTTGCCGTCGGATCAAAGCAGAACATCAAAAGCCTGCTGGAACTTTGCAACCTATTTCTATTCCTGAATGGAAATGGGACCATGTTGAAATGGACTTCATTACCGGGTTTCCCAGGTCACAGAAAGGTAATGATGCTATTCTTGTCGTCATTGACCGGTTGTCCAAGGTTGCACATTTTCTGGCTGTCAAGGAAACTATTACTGCTAGTCAGCTGGCAGATTTATACATGTCTAGAGTTGTTTCACTCCACGGTATTCCTCTGATTATCAGTTCGGACCGTGGCAGTTTGTTCACTTCAAGATTCTGGGCAAGTTTCCAGGAAGCTATGGGAACTCACTTGTCATTCAGCACCACTTTTCACCCTCAATCTCAAGGACAAGTGGAAAGAGTCAATCAGATCCTCGAAGACATGCTTCGAGCTTGTGTTATCTCTTTCGGCAAGAAATGGGAGGAATCTCTCCCGTATGCTGAGTTCTCCTACAACAATAGCTATCAAACTAGTCTGAAGATGGCTCCTTTTGAAGTGCTATATGGACGTAAGTGTCGGACTCCTCTGAATTGGTCAGAAACTGGGGAATGTACACTTATCGGTCCGGATATTATCCAACATGCTGAAGATCAAGTCCGCATTATTCATGCGAATCTGAAGGCTGCTCAGTCTCGTCAGAAGAGTCAGTATGACCGTCATCACAAAGATATGGTCTATCAACCTGGCGAAAAGGCTTATCTTCGAGTCACGCCTATGAGAGGTACACACCGATTTGGAATCAAGGGCAAGTTGGCTCCTCGATATATTGGTCCTTTCACTGTTCTTGAAAGGCGTGGTAAAGTGGCATATCAGTTGGAACTACCGCCAAACTTGTCACAGGTTCATGATGTGTTCCATGTGTCACAACTGCGTCGCTGCTTCAAGGATCCTATCCGAGCAGTGGATCATGATATGTTGGAGCTGCAGCAAGACCTTTCTTACAAGGAGCAACCAGTCCGCATTCTCGATGAAACTGAACGTCGGACTCGACAGAAGGTTACCAAGTTCTTCAAAGTACAATGGGAAAATCATTCTGAAGATGAAGCCACTTGGGAACGCAAAGATCATCTTCGTGCAGAATAGCCCGAGCTCTTCCCTTCTACTTCTTAATTCTCAGGACGAGAATTCTTGTTAGTAGGGGAGAATTGTGACACCCTGGGTTTAAGCTACAGTGATCATTGTAATTAAGCTACAGTAATGATCATGAACAGTGCCTAATTATTTTGCTAAGTGGGGCTTGATCAAGTTTGGATTCAAATTCCAATTCAATTTTCATTTCATAATGCCCTAGGAATTATTGTGATAAAAATAATTCTGCAAACAACAAAAGTAAAATGTTCCAAAATTGTGGAATATTCTAAAACAAATAATGTTGAGGAAAACAACATCACCAAACTTGCGGTGTGGACCCCACCATTATTAACAGAAGCTTATAGCAATTAAAAATGCTAATAAATTCAATTTGAAAATACAAACAGATTCTAAAAATCCCCAAAGTTGCTGTGGACCCTTGGAATATTGCAAGATAATATTTGGGACATGTCTAACAATTTTGCATTAAGTAAATAAGCCTAAATTAAATAAGACAACAAGTGGAAAAAGAAAACAGAAACAAAAAGAAAGGGAAAAAGGAAAAGGCCCGTGCCACTGGGCCAATGCCACAGTGCCGGCCCAGCCCACCCAGACCGTCCCCTACCTGCTCCCGCCTCGCTGTCGGCCGCGCCGTGGCCGGAGCGCGGCCTCGCCGTCGCCGCTCGCCACCTGCCGCCACAGTGCCTCGGAGGGGATAAGGCCTCCCCTCCCACTCCCACTGGGCGTCCCTATCCATTTCCCCCTCGCCTGGCTCGCCCTTCCCTCGCTACTCTCCAGATCCGAGTGCCGCCGCCGCCATGGCTGCGGGTTAGCACGGCCACCGTGCCTCCCGCGCCTCGCCGTCGCGTCTCTCTGCTCCGCCATGACCCCCTCGACCTCCACGACCAGTGCCAGTTGACATAGTGCCCAGTGCCAGTTGCTGTTTTTCCTTGTTTTTTACTTTGCAGAATATCAGTACCAAACGGAGTCCAATTACCACGAAACTTTTTGGAGATTTTTTTGGACCAGAAGACAACTTGGGAGCCAAGGAAGCACCTGGGGGGCATGTGCCCCACAACCCACAAGGGCGCGCCGGAGGCCCCTGACGCACCCTGATGGGTTGTGGGGCCCACAGAGGTCTCCTCCACCACCTCTCAACTCTATAAATTCTTAGAAATTCCAGAAACCCTAGAGGAGTCGACGAAATACATTTCCAGCTGTCGCAAGTTCCAGAACCGCGAGATCCAATCTAACACCATCACGGAGGGGTTCATTGACGTGGCTTGGACTTCGTCGGTATTTCCCCAAAGAGGAAGGGATGATGCAGCACAGCGACGGTAAGTATTTCCCTCAGTTATGAAACCAAGGTTATCAAACCAGTAGGAGGATCACCACCACCCAATAAGCAGCACCTGCACACAAACAACAAATACTTGCAACCCGACGCGAAAGAGAGGTTGTCAATCTCTCTATGGTAAATAGATAGATTAGGTAGTGCTAGATAGGAGAGATAGATCTCTCAAGAACACAAATAAAAAGAGTAAATATGCAGCAATATTTTTTTGGGTTTTTGGTTTTGTAGATATGAAAACAAAGATTGCAAAAAAACGTAGATCGGAAAGCAATATGATAGAAAAGTAGACCCGGGGGCCGTAGGGTTCACTAGTGGCTTCTCTCATGAGTATAGCGCACGGTGGGTGAACAAATTACTGTTGGGCAATTGATTGAAAATCGAATAGTCATGACGATATCCAAGGCGATGATCATTATATAGGCATCACGTCCAAGATAAATAGACCGACTCCTGCCTGCATCTACCTCTATTACTCCACATATCGACCGCTATCCAGCATGCATCTAGTGTATTAAGTTCATGGAAAAACGGAGTAATGCAATAAGAACGATAACATGATGTAGACAAGATCTATTCATGTAGGAATAGACCCCATCTTGTTATCCTTAATAGCAACGATACATGTGTGTCTTGCTGCCCCTTCTGTCACTGGGAAAGAACACCGCAAGATCGAACCCATCACAAAGCACCTCTTCCCATGGCAAGAAAAATCGATCTAGTCGGCCTAACTAAACCAAAGATTCGAATAAGAAATACGAGGCTATAAGTAATCATGCATATAAGAGATCAAAGAAGACTCAAATAATATTCATGGATAGAAACTGATCATGAACTCAAAATTCATCGTATCCCAACAAACACACCGCAAAAGTTTACATCAAATAGATCTCCAAGAGACCATTGTATTGAGAATCATAAGAGAGAGAGAGAGAGAGAAAAAGCCATCTAGCTACTGCCTACGGACCCATAGGTCTATGGTGGACTACTCACGCATCATCGGAGAGGCACCTATGAGGAAGATGAACCCCTTCGTGATGGTGTTTAGATTAGATCTCGCGGTTCTAGAACTTGCGGCGACTGGAATTGTGTTTCGTCGACTCCTCTAGGGTTTTTGGATTTTCTGCGAATTTATAGGCACAATAGTCGGATGAAGGGGTGCCGAGGCGCCCATCCCCCACCAGGCCGCGCCAGGGGGCCTCTGGCGCGCCCTGGTGGGTTATGGCCACCCTGGGCCCCCTCTTCTGGTGTTCTTTGGCTCATCTTCTTTCTTCTGGTCCGTAAAAAATCCACAAAAATCCCCGCAACATTTTATCTTCATTTGGTACTGATTTTCTGCGAAGTAAAAAACAAGCAAAAACAGCAACTGGCACTTTGGCACTATGTCAATAGGTTAATCCCAAAAAATGATATAAGGTTGTAATAAAATGATTGTAAAACATCCAAGAATGATAATATAACAACATGGAACAAGCAAAAATTATAGATACGTTGGAGACGTATCAGCATCCCCAAGCTTAATTCCTACTCGTCCTCGAGTTGGTAAATGATAAAAACATAATTTTTGATGTGGAATGCTGCCTAACATGTTCATCATATTCTTTTCTTCTTTGTATAGCATGGACATTTGGACTTGTGAATGATTCAAAGCAATAGTCTTGTTTTAACATAATGACTTCAATACTCAAGCATGTCAACAAGCAACCATGTCTTTCAAAATATCAACACTAAAGAAAGTTATCCCTAGCCCATCATGCTCAATCATTGATCCATTCATGAAACACACTCAAATATTAGCTATGCCCAATGCTCAAGTACGATCATAGTGCCCCCTAGTTGGTGCTTATAAGAGAAGATGGAGACTCAAAGAAAAAATAAAAATTGCATAAAGTAAATAGATAGGCCCTTCGCAGAGGGAAGTAGGGATTTGTAGAGGTGCCAGAGCTCAAAGTTTTAAATTGAGAGGGAAAAAATATTTTGGGTGGCATGCTTTTCCTGTCAACGAAAACGACAAAGTAGCTCACAATACTTTCCATGCTAGATATATCATAGGCGGTTCCCAAACAGAAAATAAAGTTTATTCCTTTTTCCACCAAACTTTCACTTTCCATGGCGGGCCGTATCCACGGTTGCCTTCCATACCAACACTTTCCAAGGAATTTATTATTTGACAACATAAAGTAAATATTTTTTCTTTTTCATTTCGGGAATGGGCATCCCTATTACCGTTGCACTCTCGTGCAATGACAAGTGAATAAACACTCATCTTGAGAATAACACATCTAGCATGGAAAAATATTGGACACTCCCCACCGTTTCATGAGCGGTACGGGCACACAAAAGAGAAAATTTATTTTGAAAATTTAGAGATGGCACATACAAATTTGCTTGGAACGGCATGGAAATACCGCATATAGGTAGGTATGGTGGACTCATAAGGCAAAACTTGGTTTAAGGATTTTGGATGCACAAGTAGTATTTCTACTTAGTACAAATGAAGGCTAGAAAATAGATTGGGAAGCAACCAAACCAAGAAATAAAAAAATCACATAAGTGAGCATTGAACATAACTAACACCGAATAATGCACCACAAGTAGGATGTAACTTCATTGCATAACTATTGACTTTCATGCATGCATAGGGAATCACAAACTTTAACACCAATATTCCTACTAAGCATAATTACTCACTAACATGACTCACATATTACTATCATCATGTTTCAAAACTATTACAAGGAATCAAGTTTAATTTGTCCAATGATCTTCATGATTTTTTTATTATATCCTCCTTGGATATCTATCACTTTGGGACTAGTTTCATATATTGCCATTGCTTTTTGGCAAGCTCAAACAAATTTAAGTGAAGCACATTAGCATAAAGATTTCATCTCTCAAAAAGGTATAAGTGAAGCATGAGAGAATTTCTTCAAAATTTTACTAACTCTCAAATTAATCTAAGTGAAGCATGAGAGTATTTCTACAAAAGTTTCCAAGCACACCATGCTCAAAAAGATATAAGTGAAGCACTAGAGCAATTCTATAGCTCAAAAAGTTTAAGTGAAGCACATAGAGCAATTCTAACAAATCATAGCATGATTTTGGCTTTATCAAATAGGTGTGTACAGCAAGGATACAAAGGAAAAACTAACAAACGAAGCAAGCAAAGATACAAGACGCTCCAAGCAAAACACATGATATGTGACAAATAAAAATATAGCTCCAAGTAAAACACCGATGGTCGTTAGAAGAAAGAGGGGATGCCACTCGAGGGCATCCCCAAGCTTAGTTGCTTGTTACTCTTTGGATATATCTTGGGGGTGCGGTAGCATCCTCAAGCTTAGGCTTTTGCTACTCCTTATTCCTTCATCCATCGTGATCTCACCCAAAACTTGAAAACTTCAATCACACAAAACTCAAAAAAATCTTCGTGAGATCCGTTAGTATAATAAAGCAAATCACTACTTTAGGTACTGTTGTAAACCCATTCAAATTTTATAATTGCATTATACCTACTGTATTTTAACTTTACCATGGCTTATACCCCCCAATACAAACCATAGATTCATCAAAACAAGCACACAATGCAACAAAAACAGAATCTGTCTCAAACAGAACAGTCTGTAGTAATCTGTACTCTACCCATACTTCTGTTAATCTGAAAATTCTGAAAAATTAGGAAAACGTAAGGAATTTATATATAAAAACTGTGTTAAAATCTGAGCTCAAGATCACGTTCCAGAAAAAAATGAAAATTCATATACTGGATGCAAAGTTTCTGTTTCAGATTCAGCATCACTTCTACTCATCCTATGAATCATCCTAAAGGTTCTACTTGGCACAAACACTAAATAAACCATAAAAACACAATAATATCAGAGGCATAATTGTGTCAACACTCAAAAACAGAAAGGAAAAAGCAAAAAATTATTTATTCATTGGGTTGCCTCCCAACAAGCGCTATCGTTTTACGCCCCTAGCTAGGCATATTGGATAGATTCAAGTATTGTCATCTTTGGTTTTGGTCACTTTTGTGAGGGACTTCTCGAATCCGGGGGGCTCTTTCCGCTTCCCCAAATTGTCAAGAGAAGAAACCATCTTAAGATCCAAAATATCCAAATGCTTATTGCAAAGGGTAATCAAAGTGTTCAAGCGATTGAGGTTCCAACTAATATGTTTGAGGGGTTCATGATATTTTTGTAACTCGACCAAGTGCTTATGTAAGTCACTCAATTTGTCAAGAATTTGAACTCCCTCTTGTGAAAAAGCAAGCCCCTTTTTTAGTGGGGGAACCCCCAAAATCCCTTCCAAAACTTCATAAGCGGCATTTGCATCAAGTTCAATAAAATTGCCTTTTGAGGCGAAATCTAAAAGCTCTCTGTGATGCAAAGCCAATCCAATATAAAAATTTATAAGCAAAATTTTTACGTCTCCTTTTAGATTGGAAACACGATAGGATTCCATTAGCCTATACCAGGCATCTTTCAAAATTTCGCCTTGTTTTTGTTTGAAGTATAGAACTTCAAAATCTGGTGACAAAGGGAGAGTAGTAACGCTAGTCATAGCAACAAGAAAGAGATCTGACGATAAAAAGGCAAACGAAGAGGAGGGCGAATAAAACGGCAAATTGGTGAAGTGGGGAGAGGAAAACGAGAGGCAAATGGCAAATAATGTAATTGCAAGGAGATGAGATTTGTGATTAGGAACCTGGTAGATGATGATGGAGTCCCCTCCACGCCTACGATAGGCACGTAGAAGAGACCGCTTCCTCCCCGGCAACGGCACCAGAAATTCCTTTGACATGGTTTGGACTACGTCGGTATTTCCCCAAAGTGGAAGGGATGATGCAGCACAGCGACGGTAAGTATTTCCGTCAGTTATGAAACCAAGGTTATCGAACCAGTAGGAGGATCACTACCACCCAATAAGCAGCACCTGCACACAAACAACAAATACTTGCAACCCGACGCGAAAGAGAGGTTGTCAATCTCTCTACGGTAAATAGATAGATTAGGTAGTGATATATAGGATAGATAGATCTCTCAAGAACACAAATAAAAAGAGTAAATATGCAGCAATATTTTTTTGGGTTTTTGGTTTTGTAGATCTGAAAACAAAGATTGCAAAAAAAACGTAGATCGGAAAGCAATATGATAGAAAAGTAGACCCGGGGGCCGTAGGGTTCACTAGTGGCTTCTCTCATGAGTATAGCGCACGGTGGGTGAACAAATTACTGTTGGGCAATTGATAAAAAATCGAATAGTCATGACGATATCCAAGGCGATGATCATTATATAGGCATCACGTCCAAGATAGATAGACCGACTCCTGCCTGCATCTTCCTCTATTACTCCACACATCGACTGCTATCCAGCATGCATCTAGTGTATTAAGTTCATGGAAAAACGGAGTAATGCAATAAGAACGATAACATGATGTAGACAAGATCTATTCATGTAGGAATAGACCCCATCTTGTTATCCTTAATAGCAACGATACATGCGTGTCTTGCTGCCCCTTCTGTCACTGGGAAAGAACACCGCAAGATCGAACCCATCACAAAGCACCTCTTCCCATGGCAAGAAAAATCGATCTAGTCGGCCTAACTAAACTAAAGATTCGAAGAAGAAATACGAGGCTATAAGTAATCATGCATATAAGAGATCAAAGAAGAAACAAATAATATTCATGGATAGAAACTGATCATGAACTCAAAATTCATCGGATCCCAACAAACACACCGCAAAAGTTTACATCAAATAGATCTCCAAGAGACCATTGTATTGAGAATCATAAGAGAGAGAGAAGAAGCCATCTAGATACTGCCTACGGACCTGTAGGTCTATGGTGGACTACTCACGCATCATCGGAGAGGCACCTATGAGGAAGATGAACCCCTCCGTGATGGTGTTTAGATTGGATCTCGCGGTTCTGGAACTTGCGGTGGCTGGAATTGTGTTTCGTCGACTCCTCTAGGGTTTTTGGATTTTCTGGGAATTTATAGGCACGATAGACGGTAGAGGGGGTGCCCGAGGTGCCCATCCCCCATCAGGCCGTGCCAGGGGGCCTTTGGCGCGCCCTGGTGGGTGATGGCCACCCTGGGCCCCCTCTTCTGGTGTTCTTTGGCCCATCTTCTTTCTTCTGGTCCGTAAAAAATCCACAAAAATCCCCGCAGCGTTTTGTCTCCGTTTGGTACTTATTTTCTGCGAAGTAAAAAACAAGCTAAAACAGCAACTGGCACTTTGGCACTATGTCAATAGGTTAGTACCAAAAAATGATATAAAGTTGTAATAAAATGATTGTAAAACATCCAAGAATGATAATATAACAGCATGGAACAAGCAAAAATTATAGATACGTTGGAGACGTATCATTCATCATCCTCATTGGTGCCTTTCCGATGATGCGTGAGTAGTCAACTATAGACCTACGGGTCCGTAGGCAGTAGCTAGATGGCTTTCTCTCTCTCTTTTGATTCTCAATACAATGGTCTCTTGGAGATCTATTTGATGTAATGACTTTTTGCGGTGTGTTTGTTGGGATCCGATGAATTTTGAGTTCATGATCAGTTTCTATCCATGAATATTATTTGAGTCTTCTTTGATATCTTATATGCATGATTATTTATAGCCTTGTATTTCTTCTTCGAATCTTTGGTTTAGTTAGGCCAACTAGATCAATTTTTCTTGCCATGGGAAGAGGTGCTTTGTGATGGGTTCGATCTTGCGGTGTCCTCTCCTAGTGACAGAAGGGGCAGTGAGGCACGCATGTATCGTTTCTATTAAGGATAACAAGATGGGGTCTATTCCTACATGAATAGATCTTGTCTACATCATGTCATCATTGTTATTGCATTACTCCGTTTCTCCATGAACTTAATACACTAGATGCATGCTGGATAACGGTCGATGTGTGGAGTAACAGTAGTAGATGCAGAATCGTTTCGGTCTACTAATATTGGACGTGATGCCTATATAACGATCATCGCCTTGGATATCGTCATGATTATTTGATCTTCTATCAATTTCCCAACAGTACTTTGTTTACCGACCGTGTGCTATACTCATGAGAGAAGCCAGTAGTGAAATCTACGTCCCCCGAGTCTATTCTTTCAACATATTGCTTTCCGATCTATCTTTTGCCACTTTTGTTTTCAGATCTATTATTCCAAAAATCCAAAAAATACCTTGGTGCACTTTTTATTTGCTTATTTTATTTTGTGTTCTTGTGGGATCTATTTATCCAATCTCATACAAACTAATCTATCTTTTTACCGTGGTGAGATTGACAACCTCTCTTACGCGTCGGGTTGCAAGTATTTGTTCTTTGTGTGCAGGTACCGTTTACATAGTGTTGCATGGTTCTCCTACTGGTTCGATAACCTTGATTTCATAACTGAGGGAAATACTTACCGTAGCTGTGCTGCATCATCCCTTCCTCTTTGGGGAAATACCGACGCAGTCTCAAGCCACGTCAAAAGAATTTCTGGCGCCGTTGCCGGGGAGACATCATCAACATCTATCAGGTTCGTAATCACAAATCTCATCTCCTTGCAATTTACATTATTTTCCATTTGCCTCTCGTTTTCCTCTCCCCCACTTCACAAATTTTTTCGTTTTATTCGCCCTCTTTTCCGTTTGCCTTTTTGCTTGTTTGATATCTTTGCTTGTGTTGCCATGTGCCTTCTATTTGCTTGCATCTTCGCTTGCTAAAAATCTATTAATATGGATCCTCATCCACTTTGTAATCTTTTCAAAAGGCCAAATTATGATGAACCAATTGCTAGTGAGTTGAGTGCACTTGATTATCTCTATGAAGTTTTGTTTGAAAATCATGAATCTGAAATTTTTGATGAAGTGTTGAAAGAAGAAATTTATAAGGTGATTCATGATAGCTCCTTGATTGAAAAGCATGATTGCAATGATGTTACTATAAATTCTATTAATGTCAGTTATGTGAATGATATGCAAAACTACAAGCTTGGGGATGATAATTTTGTCATGTCCACTTCTTATTGCAATGATCATGATTGGGGTGATGATGCTTCTTATGATCTTGAAAATTTATTTAAGCCTCATGTTGAATATGTTATTGATAATAATGTTTGCAATAGTATCGAAAGTGGGTTTGGAAGAGCGTGAACTTTAGGTAAAAAGAATCCCACATATTTGGAGAGTGTTCAATCGTATGAATTTTTTGATAAAAGTGGGTTTGGAGAGGTCATACCTTTAGTTGATGATAATCCCACTATTTTGGAAGATGATAAAAACTTTATGCATGTTGATCATAAAGAGAGTATTGTTTATGATATATATATATATTGTTGAATTTGATTATCATCCTACATGTAATTCTTATGAGAGAGGAAATTATGGTTGTAGAAATATTCATGATACTAAATTACCTCTCTTCATGTTGAGATTGCTATTGTCTCTTTCTTCTTCCTTCCATATGCTAGTTTTTGCTTGCCTTGATAATTTGTTTGCTAATAAAATTCCTATGCATAGGAAGTATGTTATACTTAAGTGTGTTTTCCATATGCTTCATGATACTCTCTTTGTGTTGCTATTATTATCTTTCATGAGGGCATCATTGAAATCTCAAGCCTATCTTAATGACTATAAAGAAAGAGCTTGTTGGGAGGCAACCAAATGAATAAAATTTATTTTTGCCTTTTTATTTATGTTTTTGAGTGTTGACACAATTATGATACTGTTATGGTTGTGTTTTTTATGTTTTAATTAGTGTTTGTACCAAGTAAATCCTTTGGGATGACTCACACGATGAGTAGAAACGATGCTGAATCTGAAACAGAAACTTTGACTCCAGTGCAGGAATTTTCATTTTTTACTGGAGCGTGATAATGAGCTGAAATTTTAACAAAGTATTTCTATACAAATTCTTTACGTTTTCATAATTTGTCAGAATTTGTAGAGTTACAGAAGTATAGTTAGAGTACAGATTACTACAGAATGTTCCGTTTTTGACAGATTCTGTTTTCGTTGCATTGTGTACTTATTTTGATGAATCTATGGTTTGTATTGGGGGGTATAAGCCATGGCAAAGTTAGAATACAGTAGATATAATGCAATACTAAAATATGAATGGGTTTTCAACAGTACTTAGAGTGGTGATTTGTTTTATTATACTAACGGATCTCACGAAGGTTTTGTTGAGTTTTGTGTGATTGAAGTTTTCAAGTTTTGGGTGAGATCACGATGGATGAAGGGATAAGCAGTGAAAAGAGCCTAATATTGGGGATGCCCATGGCGCCTCAAGATAATATCCAAGGAGAATCAATCAACTAAGCTTGGGGATGCCCCGAGTGGCATCCCCTCTTTCTTCTAACGACCATCGGTATTTTACTTGGAGCTATATTTTTATTCGTCACATATCATGAGTTTTGCTTGGAGCGTCTTGCATTATTTGAGTCTTTGCTTGATTTGCTTTTAAGTTTGTCACAAGTATCCTTGCTGGACACACCTATTCGAGAGAGCCAAAATTATGCTATGATTTGTTAGAATTGCTCTATATGCTTCACTTAAATTTTTTGAGCTATGGAATTGCTCTAGTGCTTCACTTATATCTTTTTGAGCATGGTGTGATTTAAACTTTTGAAGAAATACTCTCATGCTTCACTTAGATTTATTTGAGAGTTAGTAAATTTTGAATAAATTCTCTCATGCTTCACTTATATTATTTTGAGAGATGAAATTTTTATGCTCATGTTCTTCACGTAAATTTATTTGAGTTTGTCAAAAGCAATGGCAATATATCAAACTAGTCCCAAAGTGATAGATATTCAAGAGGGATATAATAAAAACTTTCTTGAAGATCATTGGACAAATTAAACTCGATTCCTTGTACTAGTTTTGAGACATGATGATAGTAATATGTGAGTCGTGTTGGTGAGTAATTATGCTTTAGTAAGAATATTGGTGTTAAGGTTTCCCCTATGCAAGCACGAAAGTCAATAGTTATGCAATGAAATTACATCCTACTTGTGGTGCATTATTCGGTGTTAGTTATGCTTAATGCCAGTTTATGTGAATTTTCGTTTCTTGGTTGGTTGCTTCTCAATCAATTTGCTAGCCTCCACTTGTAGTAAGTAGAAATACTACTTGTGCATCCAAAATCCTTAAACCCAGTTTTACCATATGAGTCCACCATACCTACCTATATGCGGTATTTCCGTGCCGTTCCAAGGAAATTTGTATGTGCTATCTCTAATTTTCAAAATGAATTTCCTTTTTGTGTGCTCGTACCGCTCATGAAACGGTAGGGGGTGTCCAATATTTTTCCATGCTAGATGTGTTACTCTGAAGAGGGGTCGACGAAATACATTTCCAGCCGCCGCAAGTTCCAGAACCACGAGATCCAATCTAACACCATCATGGAGGGGTTCATCATCCACATTGGTGCCTCTCCGATGATGCGTGAGTAGTCCACCATAGACCTACGGGTCCATAGGCAATAGCTAGATGGCTTTCTCTCTCTCTCTTTTGATTCTCATCACAATGGTCTCTTGGAGATCTATTTGGTGTAATGACTTTTTGCGGTGTGTTTGTTGGGATCCGATGAATTTTGAGTTCATGATCAGTTTCTATCCATGAATATTATTTGAGTCTTCTTTGATCTCTTATATGCATGATTATTTATAGCCTTGTATTTCTTCTTCGAATCTTTGGTTTAGTTAGGCCAACTAGATCGATTTTTCTTGCCATGGGAAGAGGTGCTTTGTGATGGGTTCGATCTTGCGGTGTGCTCTCCCAGTGACAGAAGGGGCAGCGAGGCATGCATGTATTGTTGCTATTAAGGATAACAAGATGGGGTCTATTCCTATATGAATAGATCTTGTCTACATCATGTCATCCTTCTTATTGCATTAGTCCGTTTCTCCATGAACTTAATACACTAGATGCATGCTGGATAGCGGTCGATGTGTGGAGTAATAGTAGTAGATGCAGAATCATTTCGGTCTACTAATCTTGGATGTGATGCCTATATAACGATCACCGCCTTGGATATTGTCATGATTATTTGATCTTCTATCAATTGCCCAACAGTAATTTGTTTACCCACCATGTGCTATACTCATGAGAGAAGCCACTAGTGAAATCTACGGCCCCCGGGTCTATTCTTTCAACATATTACTTTCCGATCTATCTTTTGCCACTTTTGTTTTCAGATCTATTATTCCAAAACCCCAAAAATACCTTGCTGCACTTTGTATTTGCTTCTTTTATTTTGTGTTCTTGTGCGATCTATTTATCCAATCTCATACAAACTAATCTATCTTTTTACCATGGAGAGATTGACAACCTCTCTTACGCGTCGGGTTGCAAGTATTTGTTCTTTGTGTGTAGTTACCGTTTACATATATAGTGTTGCGTGGTTCTCGTACTGGTTCGATAACCTTGGTTTCATAACTGAGGGAAATACTTACCGTAGCTGTGCTGCATCATCCCTTCCTCTTTGGGGAAATACCGAGGCAGTGTCAAGCCACGTCAGTGGGTAATCCAACTTGCAGATTGTAGACAGAGCCAAACTTGTGTGTCTCCACATAAGCAGCAGGGATAGGATTATACATAATGGCCATGGTGTTGTGATTCATCTTGGCCTCAGAATAGACATCAAGATCTCCCTCTTGTACCTATGGGGATCCTAAGATGGTAGTCCACTCATCAACTGTAGCTTGGTACCTAGTGCCCTTCAGTCATCCAAACTATCCTTCCATCTGGATAGAAATGAGCTGTACAGTAGAACTGCATAATCATCTCATCATTCCATGCAGCGAACTCTCTGCCAACAAATGCATCTATTTCAATGGCCTTGAAGTTCTCTAGCACATGAGGAAAATAGTCATCATTCTCCTTAATGTACTTCCAGTCCACATATCTCATGTCACTAACTGCAGGACTCTTGTCTAACAAGACAGTCTCATAAAAATCTTGCTGCTCCTTGGTGTGGAAGTGAGCATCTACATCAGTTCTTCTCCTTATGGCATATGGATCATCAGCTCTCCATTTGCTCAGTCCAGTGTCCTTTCTCTTCTTCATGTCCTCAGCAACTGGGTGATCATCATTGTGTTCAGGCAGATGGGGTCTCAGCTTCCTCAGCACAGCAACATCTTCCTCTTCTTCCATGGTGGAAAATCTCTTGTTCTTCTCAGCTAGAGTAATATCCTTGGTTGTCCTCTTTAGCTTGATGGCAGTCTTCTTTGGAGCAGATGGCTTGGCCTTAGATGCAGCCTGACTGGTCATTGCATCAGCCATCAGCTTCTTCTTCTTGGAGGGAGGAGGTTGTGCAATTGGTTCTTCCTCTTCCTCTTCTTCATCAAGATATTATGGAGTGGAGGGAGAACAACAACACGAACAATCTTGTTTCTCTCTCTCTCTCTCTTCTGGCCTGCCTTCTTGGGCATAGACTTTGAAGTCATAGCAGCCCTAGAACTCTCTGGTACTCTTCCAGCTTCAGAACTGGCATACTCCTTCCTAACTGGCCTCTTAGCAGAAGTGGCCTCATTGGCAGATTTCCTAGCAGCTTCTTCTTTCTTTTCTTGCTGCTTCTTGGCTAGAACCTCTTCTGGCACAAAATCTGAGTCCTCCTCATCTGAATTAAGCTTCTTCCTGGCCCTTGTGGCAGACTTGGGCAACCCATGAGAACTGGGGGTGCCTGGATCCTCTGAAGATGAAGAAGTAGCTTCTGGGCTAGTGCCAGCATCCACATCAACACTCTACTCTCTGAATTCATTGTCACTGTCTTCTGTGCCTGCCATACTGACCCTGTGAATAGATATAGATGAGAAGAAGGGATAGGCATCACAAAATTCAGAAGTTTTTGAAAGTTTGAACTCAAAAATGTACTTTAAGAATTCAGCAACATGTAATTCGGTTCCACCGAGTTACAATTTTCGGAGCTACCGAGACAGACTCCCTCTTACACAGTGACTTGGTGAATGACTTGGTCACATCGAGACAATTCTCAGAGCCCTAAAAACCAAATCGGTCATACCGATTCTTTCCACTCGGTGATACCGAAATGCAGGTAGCGGAACCTAAACCTAAATCTTCTCATTCTGCTAATCTATGGGATTTGATTAGGGGATGGAGACAGTGCAATCCGTGGAAAGATAATGGGCGAAACCTAATGCGCAAGAATCAGAATCAATGAGCGCAAAAGGGGCGAGATCTTTACCCTAACTTGGTGAAGATGTCCTACGACGACGACGGCGGAGAAGATTCCCGTCGACGGCAAGTAACTCCGGTGGCGAGGGCACATAGAGATGAAGTGATGACGACTGTAGACACGAGCGCGACAGGAGGGGTTTGTGGTGGATGACGATTGAAGATTGAATTTCAAAAATCGGGTCCACTGGATATATATATCTCCTTACTGTCGGTGACACCGATTGAAACATTTCGGTGCCACCGAGTTCCTTAACTGCCAGGCGACAGTGAAACTCGGTGAGACCGAGATGGAGAAATCGGTGGTACCGAGGACAAAAACCAGATCAACCCTAGTGGTTCGGTGGAACCGAGATTGTGGAACTGGTTACACCGAGTTGCACATGGGAGGTTTTGGAAGTCAACTTCTTGTCGAAACGGAACTCCGAGTGCTCCTCACACAGAGGGTTCGAAAAGTGCTTGCTGAAATTTTGTGATGAAGCATGAATGAATTTGAGACGAGAAAGCATAGTTAGCTAGAGGAGGGTGATAACCCACAAGTATAGGGGGTCAATCGTAGTCCTTTCGATAAGTAAGAGTGTCGAACCCAACGAGGAGCAGAAGGAAATGACAAGCGGTTTTCAGCAAGGTAATTTCTGCAAGCACTGAAATTGTAGGTAACAGGTAGTTTGATAGCAAGATAGTTGGTAACGAGCAAGTAACAGTAACAGTAAATAAAGTGCAGCAAGATAGCCCAATCCTTTTGTGGCAAAGGACAGACCAAAACAGTCTCTTATAATAAGAAAAGCGTTCTTGAGGGTACACATGAATTTCATCTAGTCACTTTCATCATGTTGGTTTAATTTGCGTTTGCTACTTTGATAATTTGATATGTGGGTGGACCGGTGCTTGGGTGCTGTTCTTACTTGAACAAACCTCCCACTTATGATTAACCCCCTCGCAAGCATCCGCAACTACGAGAAAAGTATTAAGATAAAATCTAACCATTGCATTAAACGTTTGGATCCAAATCAGCCCCTTACGAAGTAGCGCATAAACTAGGGTTTAAGATTCTGTCACTCTAGCAACCCATCATCTAATAACTACTCCACAATGCATTCCCTTAGGCCCAAACATGGTGAAGTGCCATGTAGTCGACGTTCACATGACATCACTAAGGGAATCATAACATTCATATCATCAAAATATCGAACACATATCAACTTCACATGATTACTTGCAACATGACTTCTCCCGTGACCTCAAGAATGAAGGTAACTACTCACAAATGATATTCATGCTCAAGATCAGAGGGGTATTAAATAGCATAATGGACCTGAACATATAATCTTCCACCAAATAAACCATATAGTAATGAACTACAAGATGTAATCAACACTACTAGTCACCCAGAGGTACCAATCTGAGGTTCCGATACAAAGATTGAACACAAGAGATGAACTAGGGTTTGAGAGGAGATGGTGCTTTGAAGATGTTGATGAAGATTGGCCTCCCAAAGATGAGAGGGTTGTTGGTGATGACGATGGCTTCGACTTCCCCCTCCGTGAGGGAAGTTCCCCCGGCGGAATCTCTCCGCCAGAGGGAAAAACTGCTCCTGCCCAAGTTCCGCCTCGAGATGGCGGCGTTCCGTCCTGAAAGTCGTCTCCTAATTTTTTCTAGGTCAAAAGACCTTAAGTACCAGAAGATGGGCACCAGAGGTGGGCTGGGCTGACCACAACCCACCAGGGCGCGCTTGGGGGGCCTGGCGCGCCCTGGTGTCTTGTGGTCACCAGGTGGCCCCCTTCCGATAGTTAATTTGCTCCAATATTTTTGATATATTCCAAAATAATTCTCTGTGTAGTTTCATCTTATTTGGAGATGTGCAGAATAGGTGTCTCTGATATGCTTTTTCAGGTCCAGAATTCCAGCTGCCGACATTCTCCCTCTTTGTGTAAACCTTGCATATTAGGAGAGAAAAGGTATTAGAATTACTCCATAAAGCATTATTAAGCATAAAAACATTACAAATAATAGTAGGAAATCATGATGCAAAATGGACGTATCAACTCCCCCAAGCTTAGACGTCGCTTGTCCTCAAGCGAAAGCCAATATCAAAAAACATGTCCACATGGTTTGAGAGAGAGGTGCCGATAAAAACAAAATACGGACATAGTAGCATCATGCTTATTATCATAGCAGCAACAAACTTTGTCATATGACCTTTTCATATAACTTTTATTATATAACTTTATCATATAACTTCTCATGAACAAGTAACAATTCATCACAACATAGAAGTATAAAGCATAAACCTTATTAAAAACCAACAAACTATGTTCTTAGTCAACTTTGCAACTACAATTCATCATATTTTCAGGAAGGGTCTCGTGTCGGAGCCTTTTGGCAAGTCCACATACTCAACCATCATTTAATCTTCTATGATTGCTAACACTCACAACATATCCATGAGCAAAAAGTTTCAACCGGACACATAGAAAGATAGGGGCTTATAGTTTCGCCTCCCAACATATTCACCTCAAGGGTGATGTAAACAATAATAACTCATGCTCACTCATATCCAACTGGATATCTGTGCCTAGATCTTTCCTCACCACATGATGCTTGCAAAAAGAAAACGTAAAAAGGAATAGGGAAGAATACTTTGAGTCTTGCATAAAAGTAAATACATAAAAGTAAAAGATAGGCCCTTCACAGAGGGAAGCAGAGTTTGTCATGCGCTTTTTGGTTTGTATGCCAAATCCCTTAATGCAAAAGAACGTCACGTTATATTGCCCCTTATGATAGCAACCTTTATTATGCAGTCCGTCACTTTTATTACTTTGCCATCACAAGTTCGTACAACGCTCAATTTTCTTTTACACTAATTGATCAAACACATTTAGAAGCAATTTTTATTGCCTTAGTGCACCAATGAAAACTTACTTGAAGGATCTTACTCAATCCATAGGTAGGTATGGTGGACTCTCAAAACATGACTTTGGGTTTATGGTTTTTGGATGCACAAGTAGTATCTCTACTCAGTACGGAATTTTTGGCTAGCAAAGATATTGAGCCAGCACCACATGTTGAAGGATCTATGACAATATAACTTCTATGTGAATATGAACAAACATAAATCATTACGTTGTCTTCCTTGTCCAACGTCAACACTTTTGGCATATAATATTTAATGGGGGCTCACAATCATAAAAGATGTCCAAGATAGTGTATTTGCATGTGAATCTTCTCTTCCCTTATTAATTCTTTCATGAATTGCATCATTGACCAATGCTATGTTTGTCAATCTCCAATAAATTTTACCACTTATACTTTTCTTTATGTGATGTCATTACTTACCATAAGATTAGCATATGATCCTCTTCATTTATTTCCTTTTTATTTTGATAGCAACAAGAAAGTAAAGAAGCAAAAGCTCAAACTGAACTTTATTATATAACTCTCACTCAATTACATGGATAGATAGATCACGAAACTAGCACTCAAAAATAGATCATACTAAACTTTTATTCAACTAAATCACGAAAGAGCTAAGGATCGAACTAAAATAGGTAAAGGTAAATAAAAGTGATGGTGATATGATACCGGGGCATCTCCCCCAAGCTTGGCTCAAGCCAAGGGGAGTACTCATACCCGTGTACTCAAGTCTCCTTTGGTGGTGAAGATGTGGTAGGTTTGTCCTTCGACTTCCAGGGCAAGGGCTCACCATCAAAAGATGATGCACGAGTCTCCCGAGTCGTGCAACTGGCAGCTAAACTCATACCTTTAAATCTTGCTTCATACTCAAAAACTTGGTTTTGAAGATCATATATTTGACTTTGCAGAAAATTGATTTGCTCGTTGAAGGTTAAGACGATGTCCTTCATGGACCGGCCATCCACCATGTGATCACGGGTTAATTCCGTGGTCATGGAGTGATTGGCACTAAGTCCACGCTCTACCATCCCTTGGCACTTGAAGATGTCTTGTTCCATTGCCTCGAGCCTATCCTCCATTCTTCCCGTCCTCTTGGGCCCCTGAACATCTCAGATGTGGATCACCCCCTCATGCATCTCAATGGCTTGAGGGTGCTTCATCACCTCCGACAAGTACGGGTTGATGACCTTCTCGAAGAACTTGTCCTTGGAGGAGCTTGGTGGAGCCATGGAGATCTAGATCTGACGAGAAAAACATCACGAAACAAGAACAGATAATTTTTTTGTGATGCGGTGGTCAAATCAATCGGGGGTATATATAAAGATTTTTTTATCTTGGGAAACAAGAATATGGAAGGAAAACGGAGTCGGGAAGGTGCCCGAGGGGAGCACAACCCACCAGGGCACGCCAGGTAGGGCAGGCGCACCCTGGTGTATCGTGCTCACCTCGGTTGCTTTCCTGTTTATTTCTTATTTTCCTAATTTTTATAATATTCTAAAACTAACAGAAAATATTTTTGCGGATTTTTTGGAGTCCGTCTACTTACCGTATCACGTACCTCCTCCTTTTCAGGATTCTGGAGTGTTCCAGAGGGTTTCTTTTATGTGTTCCTCCGGTGTCATGGTTTGGATAATATTGCTTTCAACGTTAATAGGCATACCTGAGATATAGTGTTTAATTCTTTGTCCATTGACCACCTTCGGGTTAGTACCTTCGGCATTATTAATCTTGATAGCTCCAGAATGATAAACCTCCTCGATAATATATGGTCCTTCCCATTTGGAAAGAAGCTTTCCTGCAAAAAAATCTAAAATGAGAGTTGTAGAAAAGAACATATTCTCCAACTTTGAATTCTCACTTTTGGATTCTTTTGTCATGCCATCTTTTAACTTTTTCTTTGAATAGTTTGGCAATTTCATAAGCTTGGGTTCTCCATTCATCTAGTGAGCTAATATCAAATAACCTCTTTTAACCGGCAAGTTTGAAATCATAATTGAGTTCTTTAATTGCCCAAAATGCTTTATGTTCTAACTCTAGAGGCAGATGACAAGCTTTTCCATATACCATTTTGTATGGAGACATACCCATAGGATTTTTATAAGCTGTTCTATAGGCCCAAAGTGCATCATCTAGTTTCTTGGACTAATTCTTTCGTGACCTATTGACAATTTTTTGTAATATTAATTTTATTTCTCTATTGCTAAGTTCAATTTGACCACTAGATTGAGGATGATAGGGTGATGCAATTCTATGGTTAACATCATATTTAGCAAGAATTTTACGGAAAGCACCATGAATAAAGTGTGAACCACCATCAGTCATTAAATATCTATGGACTCCAAACCTTGGGAAAATAACTTCTTTAAGCATTTTAATGGACGTGTTATGATCGACACTACTAGTTGGAATAGCTTCTACCCACTTAGTGACATAATCAACATCAACCAAAATATGAGTTGTCGTGGTTTTGTCACAGCAGATGCCCTAGTGAAAGAACTTAGGGGTGAGGCCATCGCTACGGTGACTAGCTCGACAGGGTTGATCGGGACGAAAGACACGAGTTTACCCAGGTTCGGCCCCTCATGATGGAGGTAAAAGCCTACGTCCTCCTTTGTGTTGTTTTGATTGGGTATCGATTACAAGGGAGCAGATTCGCTTGACCTAGCTCTCGATTGATTGTTTCTTAACCTAACCCGCCGTAGGGACTCGCCTTTATATACACAGGTAGAGGCCCTGGGCTTACAAGAGTCCGGATTGGGTTACACCTCGTAACTAATCCTGCATCTAAGTCGCCTTGCCTTCTCTAGCAAGTTATCTTAGGATGGTTTACACATCCGGGTCACTCATCGTCTTCTGGCACTGGGCCTCTGTCCGGCCCACCTGGTATGTCGCCTCTAAGTTTTTCTCTTATCTTGGTTTTTGGCCTGTTTAAGGCTTTGTTGTAGAGTCGCCAACAACCTAACCCGACCCTTTCCTGGGTGGGTTATACCGTGGGGTTATATCCCCAACATTAGGCCCCAGGTTGATTTGAACTTGTTCATGTCAATATTCAATTCTTCTGATTAACGATTCTCTTGCTTCTTCTAATCATTTATTCCAAAATAAATCTTCACGACCCGCCATATAGAAAGGATGACGTCATCTCTGGTAAATCCAAAAAATCCTCATGACGTCACAATGGATCTTTGCATTAACTAGTCCTTCCGAAAATCGAGGCGCTCTTTTGGTCACAGTCATAATCACGTCTCCTCGATTCTCGCACTTAACTGTTACTGTTCCACCTCCTCTCTTCCTTATAAATAGGCACGGGGGCCCATTATTTTCACTTTCCCCCGTTGCCTCTTCCTCTCCTTCTTCCTCATGACGCGTCTTGCGACCGGAGCTCCGACGCCCCAGCCAGACCGCACCGTCCACCCTTCCAGGGCCGCTGCATCAGCCTGTTGCGACCAGAGCTCGGCGGCGCGCACCTGCGCCTCTTCGTCTCCCCAGGTTCCATTCCTCGGCCTTCCCAGATCCGCATTAGGATACCGGAGTTCTTAGAGTTCGTCGCCGGTCATCGGAGTTCATATCTTTGTTTGAAAAGAAATCACCTTTGACTTGGAAATGCTAGCAAAATCGCACGGTACTTAGTTTCGCATCTGCCTTGTATCTTGAATAGATTGCCTCTTCCTCAGAATCAGTACACAGCCCGTTAGTCCTTCCATGACTGCTTTTTGGGTTAGTATTTATTTCCCCTTTTACCTTCGTCTGTAGATCCATAGATGTAACTGCAACTTGTGAAACTTGTTTGCCCACACTTTGCAATATTTTCGGTAGTCTCTGTGTTATTGACCAGCCACCACACTGCTGGCTCATCCTGGCGCAATATAACCCGCCATATTCATACTTTAATGCACCTCACTCCTACAGCCAAAGGCGGCTCATAATTTATTGATGGCCCGCCAAGTAGCGTTGCCGTCTTATAATCACAACTGGCTTGTTATGTAGCACTCTTAACCCGCCATAATCTTATACCTTTCCACAGCTTTTAACCCGGTCAATCATGACTAAGGCTCCCTCCTCTTGCGATTGGGTAGCCTCCAGAGTTTCCGAGCTGATGCTTAATGAATATGTAACTATGGAAGTTTTACCGGCTAAAGAAGTCATCCACTGCGGGTTCCTGGTCCAGAAACTACTCCCAAACCCGAGGAGGGGGAAGTTGTTATTTTCACGGATCATCTTCTCCGTGGTTTCTCACCACCCGGGTCAAGATTTTTCCGGGACGCTTTACATTTTTACAAACTTCATCCTCAAGACATTGGCCCCAATTCTGTCACCAACCTGTGCCAGTTTCAAGTATTCTGTGAAGCGTACCTGCAAGAAGAGCCCACTGTTGATCTTTTCAGATATTTCCTTTATATCAACCGCCAGACTGAGATAACAGATGGACCAAGTCTTGAACTCGGAGGCGTTTCAATCCAGAGACGGAGAGATGTAACTTTTCCCTCAGCTGCTCTGCCCAGCCATCCCAAAAATTGGAACCGCACATTGTTCTACTACAGAGATACCGCTCCGGCTGAAGAAAATCCCTTGCCGGGTTACCACCCCTACCGGCTCTGCACCACTACTGAGCTTCCAGACCGGTTAACCGCCACAGAGCATGTTCAATATGCTCACACATTTTCAAGGATCAGGGCTTTAATAGCCAATGGGTTAACCGGAATTGATTTGACCCGCTGCTGGGTTTCCTGGAGAATTTTGCCAATGAGCCGGCGCGGCGGCTTAATGTGCCAATATACTGGCAATGTGGATGACCCTCAGTGCTACAACCAGACGCCTTTGTCAGATAAATAAATTAACTTAATTGTCAAATCACTGCTTGGAGAGACTCAAGAAGCTTGCAATAAAGCGGGTTTGAACCCTTTCTGCGTTCTCAACCTCGCTCCCGCAGTAAGACTCTTTGAATTAATCTTTGTCTTTTCCATCTAAATTTTTCACTTCACATCTCTTTTAACTTTCTGCCAATGCATATATGTATGTAGGCCGACTCTTCCTTCTGGAAGAAGAGAATAACTGCAACCTCCACTATGAAGAAGAAGATCAAAGCGGCCAAACCCCGTGGTCCGGGCAAACTGGATGATTCGGAGGTAGAATTTGACTCCCTTGGCCTTCTTTTCATACAACTTATTGATGTTGACTCCTCTCAGGGCAAAGCGGAAACAAGCCAAGCTGGCGCAGTAGAGGTAACTACTATCTCCTCCGACTCAGAACCTTTGCCAAGAGAGAAAACACAGCGGGTCATCCGGAAAGTAATTTTTTCACACCCTCTTGCTCACTTGGATCCCAACTTTCTTTTGAAGAAGCTGCAACATGATTCTAAGCGTCAGACCCAGAGCGGCAGCTCTGAAGACCTAGTAGTCAGCTTATCCAACACACCAGCTCCTCGGAAACGCCGCAATTAGGTACTTCATAGTCCTACTTTTATTTCTTCCGCGCTCTAGCCTTATGCAGTGACCTGCTTAACCCGTCTGACTTTAATTATCAGGAAACGCCTCCGTCATCTGGCGACTCAACCGGCACGCAGCTGCCTGCCTTCATATTTAACCATGGGTAAGGATTTTGCCCTTGTTGGTATCTAAAATTTGTTCTCATGTGCTCATAAGCTTGTCTACTCTTATCACAGGGCTAAGGCAAAAACGAGCAAGAATTAGAAGGTGGTCGGCTATTCCAAGATCTTCGAGGTCTCTGAGCCGGAGAAAGAGGCGCCGAAGCCCCCTGAGGCCCCAATCCAAAGTTCTGAAGATCCTATTCCCCAGCAAGACAATCCTCCTCTGCAGGCTGATGAAGTCCTTTATGAGGCCATGGACACGGATGCTGACCCGGCCAACATTTGTGACCCGCCAAGTCCAATTCCTCTCCAACCAATTGAGGAAATCCCTTTTGAGAAAAACGCTGCTGACGTTGTCATCACTGGGGCGGGTTATAAGACACCAGGAGCCTCAACTGTATTGGCTAAGCATAAAGAAGAACCACCTTCATTGGAGAAAGGCAAGGCAAAACTGGATCTACCGAATTATGCGGACTTCAGTGCAAACGAGCTGCACGCAGGCTACCTAAGCCGCCTTCATACAAGCCGTGATATGGAAGCCGGCTTAGTAAACATGATGAAGCAGTAGTATGAGGTACGAATTTTAACCCATTTCCGTTTCACAAATATGTACCCATGCAGCCCCCAAGGGCCGGCTTATCTTGAAAGGATGAGCCGGGTCTTCTAAACAATCACTTTGAAAGCATCCGCATGTAGCCCCCAAGGGCCGGCTTATCCTGAAAGGATGAGCCGGGTCTTGCAAATAACCACTTTAGAAAGAATCCGCATGTAGCCCCCAAGGGCCGGCTTATCCTGAAAGGATAGGCCGGGTCATAATATACTTTGAAATGACCTACATTAGCCCCCAAGGGCCAAGTGTATTGCTTGCAATATGCTTGGGACTTGAATAATTGAATCATAGCAAACCTGTTGAATAATGATTTCCAAATGTACTCTCGAATCCTTTATGTAGGAAGCGTTAAACCTGAAGGAGTCGCGTCTTTGCGATTTAAGCAAAAATGTGGAGGCTCTGGAGGCTAAGAGCAGCAAGGCCGAGTCAAATCTGAAATCTTCCTTGGAAGATTTAGAAAAACCGAGATCCGACTTTACTGCTGAACGGTCCGCTCTTGAGTCGGAAAAGACTGCCTTGCTGAAGCATGCAGGAGACGCCGAAAAGCAGCTGAAGCCGGTTACTAAAGAGCTTGCCGGCTTAAAACAACAGATATCTCGAATGACAGCCACCATCTTCGGTAAATGCGAAAACTTGCTCTCAATTGAAGCAATTCATAAATCAAGGAAATCAAAATGCTAAATTGATTTTATGCTCTTAACTATCTGACAGGTGCCAGGAGTGCCAACCTTGGCCAAAATATCTTGTTGAAGCTAAAAGCGGTTTACTCATTAACTGAGCAACTATACGCCGGGAGGCTGCAAATGCTTGTAGCCGTATGCTTTGGAAAAAAGCCTCCAACACTCATCAAGACCGTGCTAGATCAGTTATCTACTGTGCCCTCTCAGATTGAAGAGTTGAAGCTGTCAGCCGCCCGCTCAGGAGCCATTACTGCTTTAAGCCGAGCAAAGGCGTGGCAATCAGAACTAGACCCGACAGAGATGGCTGTCGGGTATCCGGAGTATAATGACGATGGAACCGTCTTCTGTGAGACAGACTTTTCCAGATGTGTCAAAGATATGAGGCCGCTAGCATGCCAACTTGCACAAGAGCTGAATTTGAGCAAGTATCAACTGGCTCACGACAGCAACAACGCTCGTATCAAGGCCCCTTCTCATGTGGTTGCAGACTTAACACCTCAAAGGCGTAAGCATATTTTTGCCCCTGACCTTGATCCATCTCTAATTCTTAACGATGAAGCCACCTTTGATGCGTTAACCGGCATCGACTGGACTTCGGATGATCTCCAGATGGCAGACGACGAAGAGCCGACACAGGATGACCCGGAGCCCTCCACCTCCAAACGCCAGGATGACATTAACCCTGTTGGTCCTAACCCGGATGGTACTGAGGCCGGCTCAGAGTGATGCAATCTTCAAAAACACTTGGCCGAAAAATTGGATAGCCCGGCTATGGCCTTGTAATAGCGTAGTTTGAAAACAGTTGTTTATCTTGCCATGACTTCGTGCATGTTTTTATCACCTTATATCCTGGCGGCTTAACCGCTGTGATCTTTATCAAACATGTGTATGTATGATTTGATCATATCTCTGAATTTTTCCTGAAATCTTGCCCTGTGACAATACATCAGCTCCTTGACTGGCGACTTATAGCCAAACTTCGGGGCGAGTGAATAATTCAATTCCCCATAGTCTTGAAAATATGTAAACAACCTCACTGGCGGGTCATGACAGTTGTAAGCTTAATCAACGAGTAATGCTAAGCCGGATCATTTGTCATCCAAAGACTTAGAACCTTCTCATGAAAAATTCCTATAAAGACAACAAGCAGAAAATACATACATGTATATCTCTTAGTTTTGTAAGTCGGCTTTGCAGGCACAACGAGAAGAGATCAACTCTTGTTTTTATTTTTGAGAAAACTCAAGGCTTTTACTTCGAAGAAGCTAGTCATGAACACCTTTAACCCCGTAAGACGGCTCTCACGTGACATAAATCCGTCGTTTTAACATTAACTAGTTCAGGGTCTTAAAAAAGATTGACTGTTAAGAGTACGAACGGGCCACATAATGGAGAAACAACAACAAAATAGGTGAGTTTATCCTAGCTCTCTGTAAGCCGGCTCTCTCGTGACATAAGACGCCGTTTTAACTTTGACAAGTTCAGGGTCTTATTGAAAGATTGACTGTCAAGAGTACAGCGGGTCACTTGGTGGAGTAGCAAGTTGCAAACAGGCAGGTTTAACACATATATGGCATGTAAGCCGGTCAAGAGGGTATGAAAGCTAAAATCATTGAGTTGGAAGCCCCCAAGTGACTTTATGAATAACCAACTCTTGCACAGAAATCGTTGGGTGAAAACAACAAAGGCCCCGAATTATGGGGGTGCCTGCTTTATTATACTAATTATAAAAAGGTATATACAATGACAGAGGTATGTACATTGATGAGAGCCAATAACTCAAGTGTAGTAAGGTCGAAGATGAGCAATCTTCCACGGCCTGCTAGTCTCCTCCCCAGAAGTACGTGACTTGTCGCTCTCCCGTATATCAATGAGATAATATGACCCATTGTTGAGATTCTTGCTAACCATAAAAGGTCCTTCCCAAGGGGGTGATAACTTATGCATATCTGCCTGATCTTCAATCAAACGGATCACTAAGTAGCCTTCTTGGAACGTTCGGGTTTTAACTCTGCGGCTATGATAGCGACGCAGATCTTGTTGGTAAATCACCGATCGTGCTGCTGCAAGATACCGCTCTTCATCCAAAGCGTCCAGTGCGTCCTGACGTGCCGTCTCATTATCAGTTTCAATGCAAGCCGCCACCCTGGGCGAGTCATGATGAATATCACTGGGGAGAACTGCTGCTGCGCCATAAACCATGAAGAAAGGCGTGTAGCATGTTGACCTGTTGGGGGTGGTTCTGATGCTCAAAAGAACTGAAGGCAGCTCCTCAACCCAACAACCCAGCATTCGTTCCAAAGGAACCATAAGCCGGAGTTTGATCCCTCTCAAAATTTCCTGGTTAGCACGTTCTGCTTGACCATTAGACTGTGGATGGGCCACCGAGGATACATCAAGGCGGATGTGTTCACTTTGACAAAACTCTTTCATAGCTCCCTTAGATAGATTTGTGCCATTATCCGTGATGATACTGTGGGGGTAACCAAAACAGAAGATCAGCTTTTTGATGAACTGAACTGCAGTTGCAGCGTCGCATTTGCTGACCGGCTCGGCCTCAATCCACTTGGTAAATTTATCAACTGCCACCAAAAGGTGGGTCTTCTTATCCTGAGACCTCTTAAACGGTCCAACCATATCAAGCCCCCAGACCGCAAACGGCCAGGTGATCGGAATCATCCGCAATTCTTGAGCCAGCACATGGGCTTGTCGTGCAAATTTCTGACACCCATCGCACTTACTAACTATGTCCTATGCATCCGCATGAGCTCTCAACCAGTAAAACCCATGCCGAAAAGCTTTGGCCACCAAGGATTTTGACCCGGCGTGACGACCGCAGTCGCCTGCATATATCTCTTGTAAGATTTCACGGCCCTCCTCAGGAGAAACACAACGTTGAAAAACACCAGTCACACTGCATTTATGTAACTCGCCATTGACAATAGTCATGGACATAGACCGCCTCGTGATTTGTCACGCCAAGGTTTCATCTTCAGGTAACTCGCCACGGGTCATATACGCCAGATAAGGCAGTGTCCAATCAGGAATAGCACGAAGAGCTGCCACCAATTGTCCCTCCGGGTCAGGTATAGCAATATCTTCCTCAGAAGGTAACTTGACCGACGGATTATGCAACACATCAAGAAACATGTTAGGCGGCACCGGCTTACGCTGAGACCCAAGCCAGGACAGTGCATCGGCCGCCTCGTTCTTTCGTCGATCAATGTGATCCACCTGATAACCTTTAAAGTGGCCTGCAATGGTGTCAACCGCCTGGCGATAAGCCGCCATACGAGGGTCTTTAGAATCCCACTTGCCGGAAACTTGTTGAGCCACAAGGTCGGAGTCGCCCAGACATCTGACCCGGCTCAAATTCATCTCCTTGGCCATACGGAGCCCATGGAGCAAGGCTTCATACTCAGCTGCATTGTTGGTACAAGGAAACATTAACCTTAAAACATAGCAAAATTTGTCACCTCGTGGGGAGGTTAAAACAATTCCAGCCCTTGAACCTTCCAACTGTCTGGACCCGTCAAAGTGAATTGTCCAATATGTGTTGTTAGGCTTCTCCTAAGGTGCTTGACACTCTGTCCAATCATTGATAAAATCCACCAGGGCTTGAGACTTGATAGCTGTTCGGGGTACATACCTCAAATTATGAGGCCCAAGCTCAATCGCCCATTTAGCAATCCGGCCAGTGGCCTCTCTATTTTGAATGATATCTCCCAACGGAGCAAAGCTGACCACCGTGATTGGATGCCCAAGAAAATAATGTTTCAGCTTGCGACTCGCCATGAACACTCCAAACACTAGCTTCTGCCAATGCAGATATCTTTGCTTGGACTCGGTTAGAACCTCACTGACGTAATAAGCCGGCCGCTGGACTAGGTATTCTTTGCCTGTCTCCTTGCGCTCCACAACAACTGCCGTGCTAACGACCTTGTTATTAGCCGCCAAGTACAGGAGCAATGGCTCTTTGTCTACGGGAGCAGCCAAGATAGGCGGCTCAGCTAACTGTTTTTTGAGCGCTTCAAATGCATCATTGGCAGCATCACTCCAGACAAAATGATCTGTCTTCCTCATCATCTGATATAAAGGGATAGCCTTCTCTCCTAGGCGGCTTATGAATTAGCTTAAGGCGGCAATACGACCCGCCAAGCGCTAAACATCATTGACACATGCCGGTTTAGAAAGTGAAGTGATGGCTTTTATTTTCTCCGGGTTAGCTTCAATGCTCCGCTCCGAGACCAAAAATCCCAGAAGTTTGCCTGGAGGTACGCCAAAAACGCATTTGGCCGGGTTAAGCATCATTGTAGACCCGAAGGTTATCAAAAGTTTCCTTCAAATCAACAAGCAGAGTGTCCTTCTTCCTTGACTTGACCACAATATCATCCACATAAGACTGAACGTTGCGCCCGATCTGATCATGAAGACAATTCTGTACACAGCGCTGGTAAGTAGCCTGAGCACTTTTGAGGCCGAAAGGCATACACACGTAACAGAAAGCCCCAAAAGGTGTTATAAAAGATGTCTTCTCCTAGTCCTTGATACGTCTCCAACGTATCTATAATTTTTGCTTGTTCCATGCTGTTATATTATCATTCTTGGATGTTTTACAATCATTTTATAACAACTTTATATCATTTTTTGGGACTAACCTATTGACATAGTGCCAAAGTGCCAGTTGCTGTTTTTGCTTGTTTTTTACTTCGCAAAAAATCAATACCAAACGGAGTCCAATCGCGACGAAAGTTTTTGGAGATTTTTTCTGGACCAGAAGACACCCAGTGGGCCAAAGAAGTACCGGAGAAGTGGGCCGAGGAGACCACAACCCACCACGGCGCGCCAGGGGGGCCCTGGCGCGCCTTAATGGGTTGTGCCCTCCTCGGGACACCTCTCCACCACCTCTGATGCCTATAAATCCCCAAATATTCCAAAAACCCTAGGGGAGTCGACGAAACACAATTCAAGCCGCCGCAAGTTCTAGAACCGCGAGATCCAATCTAAACACCATCACGGAGGGGTTCATCTTCCTCATAGGTGCCTCTCCAATGATGCGTGAGTAGTCCACCATAGACCTACGGGTCCGTAGGTAGTTGCTAGATGGCTTCCTCTCTCTCTCTCTCTCTCTTATGATTCTCAATACAATGGTCTCTTGGAGATCTATATGATGTAAACTTTTGCGGTGTATTTGTTGGAATCCGATGAATTTTGAGTTCATGATCAGTTTCTATCCATGAATATTATTTGAGTCTTCTTTGATCTCTTATATGCAGGATTGATTATAGCATCATATTTCTTTGTTGAATCTTTGGTTTAGTTAGGCCGACTAGATCGATTTTTCTTGCCATGGGAAGAGGTGCTTTGTGATGGGTTCGATCTTGCGGTGTTCTTTCCTAGTGACAGAAGGGGCAGCAAGACACGCATGTATCATTGCTATTAAGGATAACAAGATGGGGTCTATTCCTACATGAATAGATCTTGTCTACATCATGTCATCATTCTTATTGCATTACTCCATTTTTCCACAAACTTAATACAATAGATGCATGCTGGATAGCGGTCGATGTGTGGAGTAATAGAGGTAGATGCAGGTAGGAGTCGATCTACCTATCTTGGACGTGATGCCTATATAATGATCATCGCCTTGGATATCGTCATGACTATTCGATTTTCTATCAATTGCCCAACAGTAATTTGTTCACCCACCGTGCGCTATACTCATGGGAGAAACCACTAGTGAACCCTACGGCCCCCGGGTCTACTTTTCCAACATATTGCTTTCAGATCTATCTTTTTGCATCTTTGTTTTCAGATCTACAAAACCAAAAACCCAAAACATATTGCTGCATATTTTATTTGCCTTTTCTATTTTGTGTTCTTGAGAGATCTATCTCTCCTATCTATCACTACCTAATCTATCTTTTTACCGTAGAGAGATTGAGAACCTCTCTTTCGTGCCGGCTTGCAAGTATTTGTTGTTTGTGTGCAGGTGCTGCTTATTGGGTGGTGGTGATCCTCCTACTGGTTCGATAACCTTGGTTTTATAACTAAGGGAAATACTTACCATCGCTGTGCTGCATCATCCCTTCCTCTTTGGGGAAATACCGACGCAGTCTCAAGCCACATCAAAGGAATTTCTGGCGCCGTTGCCGGCGAGGAAGCGGTCTCTTCTACGTGCCTATCGTAGGCGCCGAGGGGACTTCATCATCATCTACCAGGTTCCTAATCACAAATCTCATCTCCTTGCAATTACATTATTTGCCATTTGCCTCTCGTTTTCCTCTCCCCCACTTCACCAATTTGCCGTTTTATTCGCCCTCTTTTTCGTTTGCCCTTTTTCTTGCCGGATCTCTTCCTCGTTTGCAATCTTGTTTGCGTAGTCATGATGACTCAAGAAAATACCAAGTTGTGTGATTTTTCCAATACTAATAACAATGATTTTATTAGTACTCCGATTGCTCCTCCCGCCACTAGTGCGGAGTCATGTGATATTAATGCCGCTTTGTTGAATCTTGTCATGAAAGATCAATTTGCCGGTACTCCTAATAAGGATGCCCCATCCCATCTAAACACGTTCGTAGAATTGTGTGATATGCAAAAGAAAAAAGAAGTGGACAATGATATTGTGAAGTTTAAAATATTTCCTTTTTCCTTGCGGGATCGTGCAAAAATTTGGTTTTCTTCTTTGCCTCGCAATAGTATCGATTCTTGGAATAAATGCAAGGATGCTTTTATCACTAAGTATTTTCCGCCCGCGAAAATTATTTCCCTTAGGACGCAAATCATGAATTTTAAGCAACTTGAGCATGAACATGTTGCACAATCTTGGGAAAGAATGAAGTTGATGCTAAGAAATTGTCCTACACATGGTTTGAATCTTTTGATGATCATACAATTTTTTTATGCGGGATTGAGTTTTGTCTCTAGAAATCTTTTATATTCCGCCACGGGTGGTACGTTTATGGAGATTACTTTGGGTGAAGCTACTAAATTGCTAGATAATATCATGGCTAATTATTCTCAATGGCATACCGAAAGAGCACCTACTAGTAAGAAAGTTAATTCGGTTGAAGAAATTAGTACTTTGAGTGAAAAGGTTGATGCTTTGATGAAATTGGTTGCTAGTAAAAATGATCCTATTGATCTTAATGATGTGCCTTTGTCTACCTTGATTGAGCAAAATAGTAATTCCGTAGATGTGAATTTTGTCTCGCGAAACAATTTGAATAACAATGCTTATAGAGGTAGTTTTAATCCCAAGCCTTTTCTTGGAAATTCCTCTAATAATTATGATAATTCCTATGGTAATTCTTCTTACAATAATAATAGGAACACCTGTGATCTTGAGAGTAATATTAAAGAATTTATGAATGCGCAAAAGGCTTTCAATACTACGATAGAGGAAAAGTTGAATAAGATTGATGATATGTGTAGAAGCATTGATAGAATTTCTCATGATGTTGAAAATCTCAAGTTGAAAGATTTTGTGCCTAAGATTGATGAATCTATTAAATCTTTATATGTCTCTATGGATGAAAGTAAAAAAAGAACCGCTATGCTTAGAGCTAAAAGAGAAATCTTAGAAAAATCGTTTTCTAGTGATTGCTTTCATAAAAGAGATGTAGATCTTAAAGTGATTGGTGTTTCTACTATTGATTCCTTGTTTAGTAATATTAAAATTGATAATGAAGGGACTTAAGTAGAGTCAACTTTTGTTAGAAGGCGTCCCAATAATTTGGAGCGTGAAAATCTTGATGAAATTTTTGATAAAAGTGGGTTTGAAGAGGTCAAAACTTTAACTAGTGATGTGCCCACTATCTTGGATTGAATTTTTTTAATGATGATAGTTTCTCTTTGATTTAATGTATTTCTTTGTTGCAATCTATGTTGAATTCACCTCATGCTTATGAGAAAAATAAAGCTTTTACTAAACATATCGTTGATGCCATGATGAAATCTTTTGAAGAAAAGTTGGAGTTGGAGATTTCTATTCCTAGAAAATTACATGATGAGTGGGAACCCACCATTAAAGTCAAGATTAAAAATTATGAGTGCTTTGCTTTATGTGATTTGGGTGCTAGTGTTTCCACGATTCCAAAATCTCTATGTGTTGTGCTTGGTCTTACCAATATTGAAGAATGCTCTCTTAATTTGCACTTGGCGGATTCTACTATTAAAAAGCCTTTGGGAAGAATTAATGATGTTCTTATTCTAGCAAATACAAATTATGTGCCCATTGATTTTATTGTGCTTGTTATTGATTGCAATCCATCTTGTCCCATTATACTTGGTAGACCGTTTTTACGCACTATAGGTGCCGTGATTGATATGAAAGAAGGCAATATTCGTTTTCAGTTTCCTTTGAGAAAGGGTATGGAACACTTCCCTAGAACAAGAATTAAGCCACGATATGAATCAATCGTGAGGGCATCCTATGGATCCAAAACCAAAGATGACAATACTTGAATCTATGCGTTATGCCTAGCAAGGGGCATAAAGCGATAGCGCTTGTTGGGAGGCAACCCAATGAATAAATAATTTTTTTCTTTTTCCTTTCTGTTTTTGAGTGTTGACACAATTATTCCTCTGTTATGATTGTGTTTTTATGGTTTATTTAGTGTTTTTGCCAAGTAGAGCCTTTAGGATGATTCATAGGATGAGTAGAAGTGATGCTGAATATGAAACAGAAACTTTGCATCCAGTATATGAATTTTCATTGTTTGCTGGAACATGATGTTGAGCTAAAATTTTAACACAGTGTTTATATACAAATTCCTTACGATGTACTAATTTTACAGAATTTTGGGAGTTACAGAAGTATGGTTAGAGTACAGATTACTACAGACTGTTCTGTTTAAGACAGATTCTGTTTTCGTTGTATTGTGTGCTTGTTTTGATGAATCTATGGTTTGTATCGGGGGGTATAAGCCATGGTAAAGTTGAAATACAGTAGGTATAATGCAATAATAAAATATTAATGGGTTTGCAATAGCACCTAAAGTAGTGATTTGCTTTATTATACTGACGGATCTCACGAAGATTTTGTTGAGTTTTGTGTGATTGAAGTTTTCATGTTTTGGGTGAGATCGCGATGGATGAAGGAATAAGGAGTTTTCAAGTTTTGGGTGAGATCACGATGTATGAAGGAACAGGCAACTAAGCTTGGGTATGCCCCCGAGTGGGATCCCCTCTTTCTTCTAACGACCATCGGTATTTTACTTGGAGCTATATTTTTATTCGTCACATATCATGAGTTTTGCTTGGAGCATCTTGTATCTTTGCTTGCTTTGCTTGCTTGTTTTTCCTTTGTATCCTTGCTGTACACACCTGTTTGGGAGAGCCAAAATTATGCTATGATTTGTTAGAATTGCTCTCTCTCTATGCTTCACTTAAACTTTTTGAGCTATAGAATTGCTCTAGTGCTTCACTTATATCTTTTTGAGCACGGTGTGCTTGGAATATTTTGTACAAATACTCTCATGCTTCACTTAGATTAATTTGAGAGTTAGGAATTTTTTGAAGAAATCCTCTCATGCTTCGCTTATACTATTTTGAGAGATGAAATCTTTATGCTCATGTGCTTCACTTAGATTTGTTTGAGCTTGTCAAAAAAGCAATGGCAATATATGAAACTAGTCCCAAAGTGATAGATATCCAAGGAGGATATAATAAAAACTTTCATGAAGATCATTGGGCAAATTAAACTTGATTCTATGTAATAGTTTTGAAACATGATGATAGTAATATGTGAGTCATGTTAGTGAGTAATTATGCTTGAGTAGGAATATTGGTGTTAAGGTTTGTGATTCCCTATGAAAGTACGAAAGTCAATAGTTATGCAATGAAATTACATCCTACTTATGGTGCATTATTCGGTGTTAGTTATGCTCAATACTCACTTATGTGAATTTTCGTTTCTTGGTTTGGTTGCTTCCCAATATATTTGCTAGCCTCCATTTGTACTTAGTAGAAATACTACTTGTGCATCCAAAATCCTTAAACCAAGTTTTGCCTTATGAGTACACCATACCTACCTATATGCGGTATTTCCATGCTGTCCCAAGCAAATTTGTATGTGCCATCTCTAAATTTTCAAAATAAATTTTCTTTTTTTTTGCTCGTACCGCTCATGAAACGGTGGGGAGTGTCCAATATTTTTCCATGCTAGATGTGTTATTGCCAAGATGAGTGTTTATTCACTTGTCATTGCACGAGAGTGTGCCGGTAATAGGGATGTACATTCCTGAAATGAAAAAGAAAAAAATATTTACTTTATGTTGTCAAATAATAAATTCCTTGGAAAGTGTTGGCATGGAAGGCAACCGTGGATACGGCCCGCCATAGAAAGTGAAAGTTTGGTGGAAAAAGGAATAAACTTTATTTTCTGTCTGGGAACCGCCTATGATATATCTAGCATGGAAAGTATTGTGAGCTACTTTGTCGTTTTTGTTGACAGGAAAAGCATGCCACCCAAATATTTTTCTCTCTCAATTTAAAACTTTGAGCTCTAGCACCTCTACAAATCCCTACTTCCCTCTGCGAAGGGCCTATCTATTTACTTTATGCAATTTTTATTTTTCCTTTGAGTCTCCATCTTCTCTTATAAGCACCAACTAGGGGGCACTATGATCATACTTGAGCATTGGGTATAGCTAATATTTGAGTGTGTTTCATGAATGGATCAATGATTGAGCATGATGGGCTAAGGATAACTTTCTTTAGTGTTGATATTTTGTAAGACATGGTTTCTTGTTGACATGCTTGAGTATTGAAGTTATTATGTTAAAACTAGACTATTGCTTTGAATCATCTATAAGTCCAAATGTCCATGCTATACAAAAGAAAAGAATATGATGAACATGTTAGGCAGCATTCGACATCAAAAATTCTGTTTTTATCATTTACCTACTCGAGGACGAGTAGGAATTAAGCTTGGGGATGCTGATACGTCTCCAACGTATCTATAATTTTTGCTTGTTCCATGCTGTTATATTCTCATTCTTGGATGTTTTACAATCATTTTATAACAACTTTATATCATTTTTTGGGACTTACCTATTGACATAGTGCCAAAGTGCCAGTTGCTGTTTTTGCTTGTTTTTTACTTCGCAGAAAATCAATACCAAACGGAGTCCAATTGCGACGAAACTTTTTGGAGATTTTTTCTGGACCAGAAGACACCCAGTGGGCCAAAGAAGTACTGAAGAAGTGGGCCGAGGAGACCACAACCCACCAAGCCGCGCCAGGGGGGCCCGGCGCGCCCTGATGGGTTGTGCCCTCCTCGGGACCCCTCTCCACGGCCTCTGATGCCTATAAATTCCCAAATATTCCAAAAACCCTAGGGGAGTCAACGAAACACAATTCCAGCCGCCGCAAGTTCCAGAACCGCGAGATCCAATCTAAACACCATCACGGAGGGGTTCATCTTCTTCATAGGTGCCTCTCCGATGATGCGTGAGTAGTCCACCATAGACCTACGGGTCCGTAGGCAATAGCTAGATGGCTTCCTCTCTCTCTCTCTCTCTTATGATTCTCAATACAATGGTCTCTTGGAGATCTATTTGATGTAAACTTTTGCGGTGTGTTTGTTGGGATCTGATGAATTTTGAGTTCATGATTAGTTTCTATCCATGAATATTATTTGAGTCTTCTTTGATCTCTTATATGCATGATTGCTTATAGCATCGTATTTCTTCATCGAACCTTTGGTTTAGTTAGGCCGACTAGATCAATTTTTCTTGCCATGGGAAGAGGTGCTTTGTGATGGGTTCGATCTTGCGGTGTTCTTTCCCAGTGACAGAAGGGGCAGCAAGACACGCATGTATCGTTGCTATTAAGGATAACAAGATGGGGTCTATTCCTACATGAATAGATCTTGTCTACATCATGTCATCATTCTTATTGCATTACTCCGTTTTTTCATGAACTTAATACACTAGATGCATGCTGGATAGCGGTCGATTTGTGGAGTAATAGAGGTAGATGTAGGCAGGAGTCGGTCTACCTATCTTGGACGTGATGCCTATATAATGATCATCGCCTTGGATATCGTCATGACTATTCGATTTTCTATCAATTGCCCAACAGTAATTTGTTCACCCACCGTGCGCTATACTCATGAGAGAAGCCACTAGTGAACCCTACGGCCCCGGGTCTACTTTTCCAACATATTACTTTTAGATCTATCTTTTTTGCATCTTTGTTTTTAGATCTACAAAACCAAAACCCAAAAACATATTGCTGCATATTTTATTTGCCTTTTCTATTTTGTGTTCTTGAGAGATCTATCTCTCCTATCTATCACTACCTAATCTATCTTTTTACCGTAGAGAGATTGACAACCTCTCTTTCGCGTCGGGTTGCAAGTATTTGCTGTTTGTGTGCAGGTGCTGCTTATTGGGTGGTGGTGATCCTCCTACTGGTTCGATAAGCTTGGTTTCATAACTGAGCGAAATACTTACCGGCGCTGTGCTGCATCATCCCTTCCTCTTTGGGGAAATACCGATGCAGTCTCAAGGCACGCCAGTCCTCAATTGCCATCTTGATCTTATGATAACCCGAATAAGCATCCAGGAAACATAAGCTCTCGCAACCCGGTGTTGTGTCAATGATCTGGTCGATACGGGGGAGAGCAAATGGATCAACCGGATAAGCCTTGTTAAGGTCTGTGTAGTCCACACACATACACCACGTGCCGTTCTTCTTAAGGATGAGCACATGGTTAGCCAACCATTCAGGGTGAAAAACTTCCACGATAAACCCAGCTGCTAAGAGCCGGGCTATCTCTTCTCCAATAGCTTTACGTCGCTCCACATTGAAGCGATGGAGGAACTGTTTAACCGGCTTAAATTTAGGATCCACATTAAGATGGTGCTCAGCGAATTCTCTCGGTACACCCGACATGTCAGAGGGTTTCCATGCGAAGATGTCCCGATTCTCACGGATGAATTCGATGAACGCACTTTCCTATTTGGGGTCCATATTAGCCCCCACAGTGAACTGTTGCGATGAGTCGCCAGGGACAAAATCCACCAACTTGGTATCCTCTGCCACAAATTTCAGGGGCGGGTCAGACTCTGTGCTGGGCTTCTTCAACGGGGTCATATCAGCCAGGTCAACATTATCTTTATAAAACTTGAGCTCCGTGTCAGCACAGCTTGTCTCTGCATACGTAGCATCACCTTCCTCACACTCCAGAGCAATTTTCCGATCACCATGCACCGTAATCGTCCCTTTTAATCCTAGCATCTTAAGCTGCAGGTAAACATAATAGGGCCGAGCCATGAACTTAGCATAAGCAGGCCGTCCAAACAGAGCATGATATGGGCTCTTGATTTTGACCACTTCAAACCACAAGGTCTCTGATCTGTAGTTGTACTCATCACCAAAAGCCACCTCGAGGGCAATTTTTCCTACTGGATAAGCCGACTTGCCAGGTACTACGCCATGAAACACTGTGGACGATGGCTTGAGATTCTTGTCAGTCAGATTCATCCGGCGAAAAGTGTCATAGTACAAGATGTTGATGCTGCTACCACCGTCCATCAGCACCTTGGTGAATTTGTAGCCTCCTACCTGAGGGGCAACCACAAGGGCCAAGTGCCCCGGGTCATCAACTCGTGGGGGGTGATCCGCCCTGCTCCACGATATCGTGTGTTCAAACCATTTCAAATACTGCGGAACGGCCAGTGTTGCCGCGTGAACCGCCCTCTTGCGCACCTTCTGATCACGTTTGCAAAGACTTGTAGTGAAGACATGATATTGGCCTCCATTAAGCTGCTTCGGGTTACTTTGATATCCTGATTGGTTGTTTTGCTGCTGACCACCATTATCGGGCTGTTGATTGTGGCCACCCTGGTTACCTTGACCCCGATAACCCGAGTTCAAGCCGCCTCCACCGAAGCCTGACCCGTGAGAGCCGGATCCTGACCCGCCAGGCGGTCCATTGCCGTTACCATGATGCTGGTTAAGTCTGTAATTCCGGAATTCTCGCATGATATAACAATCTTTCCACACATGAGTGGACGGCTTGTTGGGAAGACTGTGCTTTGGGCAGGGGTTGTTAAGCAGTGCCTCAATGTTGAAAGGCTTGACCTTGCCAAAAGGCGGTTTACCGTTGCCCTTGGTGCGGTTGTTCCCAGCGTTGGTGTTGGTCACTAGATCTGACCTGCCGTCTGGGTGCTTCCGTTTGCCGCCATTACACGGGTTGTTATTTCCTGCCACATTATGTTGCTGACCCTTACCGTTGCCATTCTTTTTCCTCTTAGCGGACTTCTCATCATCATAACCAGGATCTTTTGTGCTGTCAGAATCTGCATATTTAGTGAGAGCCGCCATGAGCTCACCCATGTCCTGGCAAGAACGCTTGAGCCATCCAAGCTTCTGTTTGAGGGGCACGAAGTGACAATTCTTCTCTAGAATCAAAACCGCCTGAGCCGCCGTGATATTATCAGATGAGTGGATAATGGCTCAGACCCGCTGGACCCAATGATGGGCCGACTCATCCTCGCGTTGCACACAATGATCTAAATCAACGATCGTCATAGGCTGCTTGCATGTCCCTTGAAAATTCTTGATAAATCGTTCTTTCAACTCGGCCCAGGAGTTAATGGAATTAGGGGGCAGACCCTTTAACCATGTACGAGCCGGTCCTTCCAACATCATGAGAAAGTACTTTGCACAGACTGCATCACTGACGTCCAACATCTCCATGGCTAACTCATAACTTTCAATCCAGGCTTTTGGGGGTAGATCAGCTGTGTAATTAGGCACCTTGCGCGGACTCTTAAAATCCTTTGGCAGGCGCTCATTCCGTAGAGCCGGTATTAAAAGAGGCACTCCAATAGCCCTGAAGGTGGCTCCGGCTCCCACCGAAGTTGAAGGGATCACCGGTGGCGGCTCATGAATCTCCTGGTAAGCCGCCGCAGCCGCCGCCTCACGATGGGCTCTGGCATTATCTACAATCGCCTGAGCATTGACAATGGGCGGGTCATCATAGGGTGGGTTACGATGTTCGCTCACTGCTGGAGACTGCCGGTGACTCCATGCGTCGGCTATAACTGCGGCTTGGAAGGGGGGTTGAGTGCACACGACTTCGACTGTATGTATATTTTTCCTGTTGAGCCACCGCTGTTTGCAAGAGCTCGATGGCATTCCGTGCCTCCGCTACGAAGGGCGTCCCATCGGCCAGAGGGAGCGCATTGAGCCTGGTAGCCGCTGCTACCATGTTATCCAACAGGTTAGAATAATGACCAGGTGGTGTCAAAAAACGCTGCGGCGGGGCCTGATTCCTACAGGGCGGGCCTGGCTGCCGAGGTTGAGTTGCCGCCCTATTCCCCGGTGCTTCCGTGGTTCGGATTATGGCCAGCGGCGTATTCGGTCCTGCCCCGGGGTGTTAAAGAGATTCCTGGGCTCATATTGCACAGGCAGGCGGGTTTGATACCTCATCTGAAGAACTGCCTCGGAGGCGTGTTGATCCAAATTTAAATGAAAAGCTTCCGCCTTCAGACGCTCCGACTCAGCATCCATCTGAATCTGCATTGCATTGATATCCTCTTGGGCCTTAGTCATCTGCTCTTTCAGCCTCGCAATCTCTGCATTGCGCTCCGCTTGATTTTCGGCTGTGACCTCGGTTCCCATCAGAGCTGTCAGCTCATTCATCAATTCCAGCAAAACATGAGCCGATGGCCTGGCTGACCGGACCCTGACGCGCCGGCAGCCGCTACTGCTCCAGCCGCCGTGCTATTGAAAGCCGACGCCGTGCCTTCCATGAAGATGGCGGCTTGGCTTGGCGGCTCGTAGGGCTCCAGAATGCTTTCACCATCGGAATAGCCCCCAAGCCCGCCGTCATGAAGCTGGTAAATTGACTCCGTCTCTCCACTCGAGGACCCATCCTCTGAGCAGACGAGGGTTTCTCCTCCCGACGCGGAATCCTCCGCGAGTTCCGCGCCTTGTGTGAAGCCAACGAAAACGCGCTTCTGGCCATGTTGAATCCGGAAGGGTTGCGCGCGCCGGGCCGACTCGATGAGGTTGGTGCAAATGTCTGGCCCAGGCTTAGATCCGCCGATCTTTCCGATGAAAACGTGAATTCCGCCGAAGGGGACCCGGTACCCGTACTCGATTGAGTCGGCCTCAGGGCCCCAGCCAGCGTCGTCGATGTAGAGCTTGCCGTGACGACTCTTAGTCATCCTGTCGGCGGCGTATCCCTCGATCCCTGGGAGAGAGCCTTTCGAGAACTCGAAACCACCATGCGTTAGCCCCACGGTGGGCGCCAACTGTCGTGGTTTTGTCATGACAGATGCCCTAGTGAAAGGACTTAGGGGTGAGGCCATCGCTACGATGACTAGCTCGAAAGGGTTGATTGGGACGAAAGACATGAGTTTACCTAGGTTCGGCCCCTCACGATGGAGGTAAAAGCCTACATCCAGCTTTGTGTTGTATTGATTGGGTATCGATTACAAGGGAGTGGATTCGCTTGACCTAGCTCTCGATTGATTGTTTCTTAACCTAACCCGCCGCAGGGACTCGCCTTTATATACACAGGTCGAGGCCCTGGGCTTACAAGAGTCCGGATTGGGTTACACCTCGTAACTAATCCTGCCTCTAAGTCGCCTTGCCTTCTCTAGCAAGTTATCTTAGGGTGGTTTACACATCCGAGTCACTCATCGTCTTCTGGCTCTAGGCCTCTGTCCGGCCCGCCTGGTATGTCGCCTCTAAGTTTTTCTCTTATCTTGGTTTTTGGCCTGTTTAAGGCTTTGTTGTAGAGTCGCCAACAACCTAACCCGGCCCTTTCCTGGGTGGGTTATACCGTGGGGTTATATCCCCAACATTACCCATTAGAGGAAGGAAAAGGTCCCATATAGTCAAAACCCCAAACATCAAATGGTTCAACAACATGTGAATAATTCATAGGCATTTCCAGACGCTTACCGATATTACCAATTCTTTGACATTCATCACAAGACAAGACAAACTTACGGGCATCCTTGAAGAGAGTAGGTCAATAAAAACCAGATTGCAATACCTTGTGAGTAGTTCTATCTCCCGCATGATGTCCTCCATAGGCTTCGGAATGACATTTCCGTAGGATTTGTTCATGTTCATGCTCAGGTACACAACGTCTAATAATACCATCTACCCCTTCTTTATAAAGATGTGGGTCATCACAAAAGTAATGTCTTAAATCATAAAATATTTTTTTTTTGTTTTTTTTTGACTGAACACTATAAGGGAAAGCCCCCCACAGCCTTATAGAGCTTTATTGAAAAAGTAGAACCAAAATATATACAGAGTTACCTCGGTAACCCAAAGAAAGGAGAAAAGGAAAACTAAAGAACCTAATCTAAAATAAAAAGAATACATTCAAGGGGGCAGGAAAGATACCCACTTCAGCATATCCTCCTTAAACTTAGGCTTAATCCTATGTGCCAACAATAACATATCTGTCACAAATCCCGATTTCCAGACAGCAAATCTAGGCCGAACATTCTGGAAGACTTTGGTGTTTCTCACTAACCAACTATGCCAACAGGCAGTGAACACCACCTCAGAGAAGAATGGCTTCCGAAATGAGCTTTTTGCATGAGAGGCAGCATCAGACATGTCATTGCTATCTCCCCGGTCAATTTGCAAATAATTCTAGACTCTATGACTGAAGAGACAAGAGAAGAATAAATGATCCATGTCTTCCCTTACTTGTGCATGGCAGATCCTACAATTTACTCCATCATCCATATGCCAATTTCTCCTTTCCACCATATCCTTGGTGTTTAATCTATCCATGATAAGCATCCAAGCAAACACCTTGATCTTTAGGGTGCAGTACCTAGCCCAAATCCAATTGAGTAAAGGATTAAAAGTTTGCTCTATATGGGCATAAGAATAGAAGGATTTTGGAGTATAAGGCTTATTTGTTCCCAACCAAGACCAGACATCACACTAGTTGGGACTTAGATCAAGCTCCCCCAGGAGGGCTTGAAGTTTTGATAATTCCACATAGGCCTGCTCAGATAAAGGCAAGTTAAACCAGGTGGATAGGTCATTACAACGCAACCCATCCTTCACCATTGTCCAAGGATCCTTAACATAGGAGAAGAGTCTCGGAAATCTCTCTTTGAGTGGAGTAACTGCATTTCCGATGTTCCATCTATCCTACCAAAACAACACAGTATCACCTTGATGAACTTGCACCCAAGTCACTTCTCTGAAGTTATCCAGCAGTTTCAAAACAATCCTCCACCAATATGAGCCACCGGTACCCTGTGGTACCCTCTCATGGTAATAGGTATTCTATATTAAATTAACCCAGGGTAAATCATTCCTGTTAAGGAACTTATTAGCATGCTTCATTAACAAGGCTGCATTTTGTAGTCCAAGATTTAGAATACCCAATCCATCTTTATTCTTGGGTCTACAAATCAACTCCCAAGCAGCAAGAGACGGGGAATGCTCCTGCCTATTCCTTCTCTAGAAACACTGTCTCTGAATCCTTTCCAACTGTTTGAGAATACTTGGGGGGATAGACAAACTATAAAGGAAAAAGATAGGCAGGGAAGACAAAGCAGAATTTAAGTACTGTAATCTGCCACCTTGAGCTAAAAAACAGGAACTAGAGGACATCCTTCTTTCCATACAAGTAACCAGTGGCATAAGATGCTCCATCCTAGGCTTAGAGGTACCAACTGGTAAACCAATGTAGGTGAAAGGCATAGATCCAACCTTACAACCAAAAACCTGGGCAAGTCTCTCAGTTCCTCTGGGGTGACATTGATTGGGAAAAAACCCTGTAACATCTCTTTTAGGGCTATAAGTTGTTCCTCCACAGCTGGGAAAATGATCAAAGTATCATCAGCATACTGAATAATAGGGAAATCCTTATCATTACATGGTATTGGCAACTGAATTTGGCCCTTGTGTAACATGTCATTAACCACTGACTACAAGAGATCAGCAGCTAAAACAAATAGCAGGGGTGAGATGGAATCCCCTTGCCTCACACCAGCTTTGCATTGGAACTGTTTCCCAGGGACCCCATTGAGGAGAATAGATGATGAGCCAGATGTGAGGAACTGATGAATCCATTGTCTATATTTGGAGTTGAAGCCTTTGTACTTTAAAAGTTCCAAAATGACTTCATGTTCAATGGAGTCAAATGCCTTTTCAAAATCCAGTTTGAGTATGAGAATGGGCCTCTTAGACTGATGGCATTGATGCAGATACTCTAATGTCCAACCAATACAATCCTGAATGGTTCTGGTTTTAATAAACCCATATTGGTTTTTATGAACACAATCTAGGATAATCTCTTGGAATCTATTAGCAGCCATTTTAGTGAGGAACTTAATACCCAATCCTGTCAAAGAAATTGGCCTATGGTCCCCAACCTTTTCCGGAGAAGATTTCTTAGGAACCAACGTAATGAAAAAGCTATTAATACTCTCCAGGTTTGCCTTCCCCTCAAAAAAATGATTGGCAAGGTAATAAAATTCCTGACAAACTATGTGCCAGCACTTCTTGAGAAAAAGCCCATTAAAACCATCTGGGCCTGGGGCTTTATCAATAGGCATACTGATGTCTACTACGCAACCTTCTTCTTGTAGACTCGTGTTGGGCCTCCAAGCGCAGAGTTTTGTAGGACAGTAGCAAATTTCCCTCAAGTGGATGACCTAAGGTTTATCAATCCGTGGGAGGCGTAGGATGAAGATGGTCTCTCTCAAATAACCCTGGAACCAAATAACAAAGAGTCTCTTGTGTCCCCAACACACCCAATACAATGGTAAATTTTATAGGTGCACTAGTTCGGAGAAGAGATGGTGATACAAGTGTAATATGGATGGTAGATATATGTTTTTGTAATCTGAAAATATAAAAACAGCAAGGTAACTAATGATAAAAGTGAGCATAAATGGTATTGCAATGCTTAGGAACAAGGCCTAGGGTTCATACTTTCTACAGTGCAAGTTCCCTCAACAATACTGACATAGTTGAATCATATGTAAATCCTTCACGTGCGACAAAGAGTTCACTCCAAAGTCACAAATAGCGGAGAACAAACGAAGAAATTATTGTAGGGTACGAAACCACCTCAAAGTTATCTTTTCTGATCAATCTTATCAGCTATCCCTATAAGTGTCACGAACAGCCCTAGAGTTCGTACTAAAATAACACCTTAAGATACACATCAACCAAAACCCTAATGTCACCTACATACTCCAATGTCACCACGAGTACCCATGGGCTTGATTATACGATATGCATCACACAATTTCAGATTCATCAGGTTCAATCCAACACAAAGAACTTCAAAGGGTACCCCAAAGTTTCTACCGGAGAGTCAAGATGAAAACATGTGCCAACTCCTATGCATAGATTCCCAAGGTCACGGAACCCGCAAGTTGATCACCAAAACATACATCAAGTGGATCAATAGAACGTCCCATTGTCACCACGGATATCCCATTGCAAGACATAAATCAAGTGTTCTCAAATCCTTAAAGACTCAATCCGATAAGTAAACTTCAAAGGGAAAACTCAATTCATCACAAGAAGATAGAGAGGGGAAAACTCCATATGATTCATCTATATCAATAAAGCTCGCGGTACATCAAGATCGTGCCATCTCAAGAACACGAGAGAGAGAGATCAAACACATAGCTACTGGTACATACCCTCAGCCCCGAGGGTGAACTACTCCCTCCTCGTCATGGAGACCGCCGGGATGATGAAGATGGCCTCCGGTGATGGTTTCCCCCTCCGACAGGGTGCCGGAACGGGCTCCCGATTGGTTTTTCGTGGCTACAGAGGCTTGCAGTGGCGGAAGTCCCGATCTTGGTTTCTTTCTGGGGGTTACTGGATATATAGGGGTACTTTGCGTTGGAATCACGTCAGGGGGATCCACGAGGTGACGACAAGCCAGGGGGGCGCGCCCTAGGGGGGCACCCCCTAGGCTTGTGATCGCCTCGTGGCTCTTCTGGCCCACCTCCAATGCTCCCAGGGCTTCTTCTGGTCCATAAATGATCATCGTAAATTTTTATTCCGTTTGGACTCCGTTTGATATTCCTTTTCTGTAAAACTCAAAACAAGAAAAAAAACAGAAACTGGCACTGGGCTCTAGGTTAATAGGTTAGGCCCAAAAATAATATAAAATATCATATAAATGCATATAAAACATCCAAGATGGATAATATAATAGCATGGAACAATCAAAAATTATAGATACGTTGGAGACGTATCAAGCATCCCCAAGCTTAATTCCTGCTCGTCCTCGAGTAGGTAAATGATAAAAACAGAATTTTTGATGTGGAATGCTACCTAACATATTTATCCATGTAATTTTCTTTATTGTGGCATGAATATTCAGATCCATAAGATTCAAAACAAAAGTTTAATGTTGACATAAAAACAATAACATTTCAAGCATACTAATAAAGCAATCATGTCTTCTCAAAATAACATGGCCAAAGAAAGATATCCCTACAAAATCATATAGTCTGGCTATGCTCCATCTTCATCACACAAAGTATTAAATCATGCACAACCCCGGTTTTAGCCAAGAAATTGTTTCATACTTTAGTATTCTCAAACTTTTTCAACTCTCACGCAATACACGAGCGTGAGCCATGGATATAGCACTATAGGTGGAATAGAATATGGTGGTTGTGGAGAAGACAAAAAGAAGGAGATAGTCTCACATCAACTAGGCGTATCAACGGGCTATGGAGATGCCCATCAATAGATATTAATGTGAGTGAGTAGGGATTGCCATGCAACGGATGCACTAGAGCTATAAGTGTATGAAAGCTCAAAAAAGAAACTAAGTGGGTGTGCATCCAACTCGCTTGCTCACGAAGACCTAGGGCAATTTGAGGAAGCCCATCATTGGAATATACAAGCCAAGTTCTATAATGAAAAATTCCCACTAGTATATGAAAGTGTCAATATAGGAGACTCTCTATCATGAAGATCATGGTGCTACTTTGAAGCACAAGTGTGGAAAAAGGATAGTAGCATTGCCCCTTCTCTCTTTTCTCTCATTTTTTTATTTTCTCTTTTTTTTTTCATTTGCTGGGCTTCTTTGGCCTCTTTTATTTTTCATAAAGTCCGGAGACTCATCCCGACTTGTGGGGGAATCATAGTTTCCATCATCCTTTCCTCACATGGGACAATGCTCTAATAATGATGATCATCACACTTTTATTTACTTACAACTCAAGAATTACAACTCGATACTTAGAACAAAATATGACTCTATATGAATGCCTCCGGCGGTGTACCGGGATGTGCAATGACTCAAGAGTGACATGTATAAAAAATATGAACGGTGGCTTTGCCACAAATACGATGTCAACTACATGATCATGCAAAGCAATATGACAATGATGATGCGTGTCATAAACGGAATGGTGGAAGTTGCATGGAAATATATCTCAGAATGGCTATGGAAATGCCATAATAGGTAGGTATGGTGGCTGTTTTGAGGAAGGTATATGGTGGGTTTAATGCACCGGCGACAGTTGCGCGGTACTAGAGAGGCTAGCAAAGGTGGAATGGTGAGAGTGCGTATAATCCATGGACTCAACATTAGTCATAAAGAACTCACATACTTATTGCAAAAGTCTATTAGTCATCGAAACATAGTACTAGACGCATGCCCCTAGGGGAAGGGTTGGTAGGAGTTAACCATCGCGCGATCCCGACCTCCACACAAAGGAAGGCAATCAATAAATAAATCATGCTCCGACTTCGTCACATAACGGTTCACCATACGTGCATGCTACGGGAATCACAAACTTTAACACAAGTATTTCTACCAATCCACAATTACTCACTAGCATGTCTCTAATATCACCATCTTTATATCTCAAAACAATCATAAGGAATCAAACTTCTCATAGTATTCAATGCACTTTATATGAAAGTTTTTATTATATCCCTCTTGGATGCCCATTATATTAGGACTAAATTCATAACCTAAGCAAATTACCATGCTGTTTAGAGACTCTCAAAATAATATAAGTGAAGCATGAGAGTTCATCAATTTCTATAAAATGAAACCACCGCCGTGCTCTACAAAGATATAAGTGAAGCACTAGAGCAAAAGACAAACTACTACAAAAAGATATAAGTGAAGATCAATGAGTAGCCAACAATTAAATAACTATGGGAAGACTCTATCATCTAAGAATTTCAGATCTTAAGTATTTTATTCAAACAGCAAACTAAACAAAAACAGAACTCCAAGAATAGCACGCATCATGTGAACGAATAAAAATTTAGGCTCAACATAGGCTAACCGATAGTTGAGGAAGAGAGGTGGGATGCGTAGCATCCCCAAGCTTAGATGCTCGAGACTTCTTGAAATATTTACTTGGGGTGCCTTGGGCATCCCCAAGCTTGAGCTTTTGTATCTCGTTCAATCCTCTCATATCCCGGTTTCACCTATTCTCAAAAACTTCGTCCACACAAAACTTGAAAAGAACTCGTGAGATTGGTTAGTGCACATAATAATAAATCAACTCTTTATGTACTGCCAAGACAAGTTGCACAATAATTTTGAAACATCATCTACTGTTTACTATCGTTTCCACAATTTATATCTACCAATATAGGCTATGGAAACTAGAGGATAAGTAGATAACAAAACTATGACAGCAATCTGTCCAAACAGAACAGTCTGTAGCAATTTATGAAAACAGTGTACTTACGTAACTCAAACAATTATAAAAATTTAGGACATGCTAAATAATTTATATGACACCACTGTGTAAAAATTTCAGAAACGTTCCACGTTCCAGTAAAATATGAAAATTCAACCACTACAGCAAAAGTTTCTGTTTTTACACAGCACACATCAAAACATGCAATGCAAGCATCCTAAGACAATTCTTGGAACTTTTTATTGAAAAACAAGATTATGAATAACACCTAACAGAAAATAAAAAAATATAATGACTATCCAAGCAAAGCATATATTATACGATGAATAAAAATATAGCTCTAAGTAAGATATACCGATAATGTTGAAGACGAAAGAGGGGATGCCTTCAGGGGCATCCCCAAGCTTAGACGCTTGAGTCTTCCTTGAATATTACCTTGGGGGTGCCTTGGGAATCCCCAAGCTTAGGTTCATGTCACTCCTTATTCTCCTCATATCGGTGTGTCACCCAAAACTTGAAAACTTCAATCACACAAAACTTAACGGAACTTCGTGAGATGGGCTAGTGTAGTAAAGATAGATCATTCACTTAGGTACTGTCAAGACAAGATTCATAATTGTTCTCACATAATACCTGATGTATTCCATCATTCCCATAATTTATACCACTAAATATAAGCTATGGAAACACTAAAACAAGCAAACTATGCATGCAAAACAGAATCTGTCAAAAACAGAACAGTCTGTGAAGATCTGGAGTGTAACCATATTTCCCTGTCTCTAAAAATTCTGAAAAATTAGTAAGACCTGAAGAATTTGTATATGAAGACTTTGTAAAAATTTCATATCATTATCACGCTCCAGTAAAAAATTAATATTCCTGTACTGGAGTCAAAAGTTTCTGTTTTGGTTCAGCATCAATTCTACTCATCTTGTGAGTCATCCCAAAGGCTTTACTTGGCACTTTATTGAAATAAAATGCAAAAAACATGATTACCACAGTAGCTTAATCATGTGAACACACAAAAACAGAAAGTAAAACTGTTGGGTTGTCTCCCAACAAACGTTTTTCTTGAATGCCTTTTAGCTAGGCATGATGATTTCAATGATGCTCACATAGGAATAATAATTGAAACATGCAAAAGAGCATCATGAATCTCATGACAAGCACATTTAAGTCTAACCCACTTCCTATGCATAGGGATTTTGTGAGCAAACAATATATGGGAGCAAGAATCAACTAGCATAGGAAGGCAAAACAAGCAAAACTTCAAGATTTTCAACACATAGAGAGGAAACTTGATATTATTGCAATTCCTACAAGCATATACTCCTCCCTCATAATAATTTTCAGTAGCATCATGAATGAATTCAACAATATAGCTATCACATAAAGCATTCTTTTCATGATTCATAAGCATAAATTTTTTACTACTCACCACATAAGCAAATTTATTCTCATCAATAGTAGTGGGAGGAAACTCAACAAAATAACTATCATGTGAAGCATAATCCAATTGAAAATTAAAATCATGATGACAAGTTTCATGGTTATCATTATTCTTTATAGCATACGTGTCATCACAATAATCATCATAAATAGGAGGCATGCTTTCATCATAATAAATTTGCTCCTCAAAACTTGGGGGACTAAGCATATCATCTTCATCAAACATAGCATCCCCAAGCTTGTAGCTTTGCATATCATTAGCATCATGAATATTCAAGGAATTCATACTAACAACATTGCAATCATGCTCATCATACAAAGATTTAGTGCCAAACATTCTATTGACTTCTTCTTCTAACACTTTGGCACAATTTTCCTTTCCATCATTTTCACGAAAGACATTATAAAGATGAAGTATATGAGGCAACCTCAATTCCATTTTTTTGTAATTTTCTTTTATAGACTAAACTAGTGATAAAACAAGAAACTAAAAGATTCAATTGCAAGATCTAAAGATATACCTTGAAGCACTCACCTCCCCGGCAACGGCGCCAGAAAAGAGCTTGATGTCTACTACGCAACCTTCTTCTTGTAGACTCGTGTTGGGCCTCCAAGCGCAGAGTTTTGTAGGACAGTAGCAAATTTCCCTCAAGTGGATGACCTAAGGTTTATCAATTCGTGGGAGGCGTAGGATGAAGATGGTCTCTCTCAAACAACCCTGCAACGAAATAACAAAGAGTCTCTTGTGTCCCCAACACACCCAATACAATGGTAAATTGTATAGGTGCACTAGTTCGGCGAAGAGATGGTGATACAAGTGTAATATGGATGGTAGATATAGGTTTTTGTAATCTGAAAATATAAAAACAGCAAGGTAACTAATGATAAAAGTGAGCACAAACGGTATTGCAATGCTTAGGAACAAGGCCTAGGGTTCATACTTTCACTAGTGCAAGTTCCCTCAACAATACTGACATAGTTGAATCATATGTAAATCCTTCACGTGCGACAAAGAGTTCACTCCAAAGTCACAAATAGCGGAGAACAAACAAAGAAATTATTGTAGGGTACGAAACCACCTCAAAGTTATCTTTTCCGATCAATCTTATGAGCTATCCCTATAAGTGTCACGAACAGCCCTAGAGTTCGTACTAAAATAACACCTTAAGATAAACATCAACCAAAACCCTAATGTCACCTAGATACTCCAATGTCATCACGAGTACCCATGGGCTTGATTATACGATATGCATCACACAATTTCAGATTCATCAGGTTCAATCCAACACAAAGAACTTCAAAGAGTGCCCCAAAGTTTCTACCGGAGAGTCAAGACGAAAACATGTGCCAACCCCTATGCATAGATTCCCAAGGTCACGGAACCCGCAAGTTGATTACCAAAACATACATCAAGTGGATCAATAGAACATCCCATTGTCACCACGGATATCCCATCGCAAGACATACATCAAGTGTTCTCAAATCCTTAAAGACTCAATCCGATAAGTAAACTTCAAAGCGAAAACTCAATTCATCACAAGACGATAGAGAGGGGAAAACTCCATATGATTCATCTATATCAATAAAGATCGCGGTACATCAAGATCGTGCCATCTCAAGAACACGAGAGAGAGAGAGAGATCAAACACATAGCTACTGGTACATACCGTGAGCCCCGAGGGTGAACTACTCCCTCCTCGTCATGGAGACCGCCGGGATGATGAAGATGGCCTCCGGTGATGGTTTCCCCCTCCGACAGTGTGCCGGAACGGGCTCCCGATTGGTTTTTCGTGGCTACAGAGGCTTGCGGTGGCGGAACTCCCGATCTTGGTTTCTTTCTGGGGGTTACTGGATATATAGGGGTACTTGGCCTTGGAATCACGTCAGGGGGATCCACGAGGCGGCGACAAGCCATGGGGGCGTGCCCTAGGGGGGGCGCCCCCTAGGCTTGTGATCGCCCCGTGGCTCTTCTGGCCCACCTCCAATGCTCCGTGGGCTTCTTCTGGTCCATAAATGATCACCGTAAATTTTTATTCCGTTTGGACTCCGTTTGATATTCCTTTTCTGTAAAACTCAAAAACAAGGAAAAAAACAGAAACTGGCACTAGGCTCTAGGTTAATAGGTTAGTCCCAAAAATAATATAAAATAGCATATAAATGCATATAAAACATTCAAGATGGATAATATAACAGCATGGAACAATAAAAAATTATAGATACGTTGGAGACGTATCACATACACTTAACCACCTGATCCATTTCCTCCTGAGTGAAGGGTTTGATCAATCCATCCAGCCCCTGAACTGGTTTAATCAGGTTGGGTAAATCCAAACCCATAACAATTCCTTTAGCAGTGCCCATTCTCCCCTTGAAAGAAGACCATAAAATTCCTTCCATTTGGCTATGTTCAGAAATCACTGTGCCATCATCAAATCTCAAATTGGCAATAGAATTCCTTCTATACCTCTCAGAGGCCATTGCATGAAAGAACTTAGTATTATCTTCCCCCACCTTAATGGATCTAATAGTACATCTCTTTTTCCAATATAAATATTGCAGGTGCAATAAGTGCTCGAAATGAGATTTTACAACCTTTCTGAAATTGAATTCGTGCCTGAACAAAGGCCTGAGTTCTTCCATCCTATCAATCCAGTCAACCACCTTATTGGATTTATCAATAGAAATTTTCATCTTAGATATTCCCAATTTCCATCTCTTCAGATCATACCTCAGATTTTTAAGTTTATGGGCCATCACTGCTGCAGGATGGGACTTGTGTGAGGGCTTATTCCAAGAATTAGTTACACATTCCATAAAACCATCCACCTTAGTCCAAAAATTTTCAAACCTAAAAATCTTAGTTTTAGGAATTGAAGTTGTGATCACTACCACACAAGGGACATGATTAGAAGCAGTCCTAGCTAGGGGCAAAACCTCTGTAATAGGGTAGCAAGTGACCCAGTTGGTTGAGGTAAAAAAACCAATCAAGTTGTTCCAGCAGAGGATTGTCTTGCATATTAGACCAGGTGTAAGTCCTACCTTTGATTGGCAATTCAACTAAACCCAGGTGTCCAATAATCTCATTAAAGATGATCATATCATTAACATCTCCTCCTGGCAGATTTCTGTTGTCTAACGATCTTATAAAGTTGAAATCCCACAACAGAAGCCAATTCTCTTCAAACGCAATTTGCAGATTGTAAAGCCAATCAACAAATCTGTCTCTCAATTCCCCCTGGTATGGGCCATACACATTTACCAAAGTCCAAACATCTACACTCATTTTGGAAGTGAATTTAACTACAATTCCAAATGATTGTACCTCGATTAAATCACCATGTAGTACAGAAGAATTCCACACCACCAAAAGTCCCCCAGAGGCTCCCACCAAAGGAGCAAAAGCAAAATTATCATATTGCTTCGGCAAAAGGATCTGATCTCCTTAAGAGAATAAGTTTCACACTTGGTTTCTTGAAAGCATGCAATAGAGCATTGGCTCTCCTCCAATTTTTGTTTGACTACTCTCTGCCTAGCCGCCGAATTCAGACCTCGAACATTCCAGCAAAGAACATTCCACTTTCTATGATAATTACTACTCATTTAAAACCAAATCAAGTAGCATCATATAGCAAGCTACGTAGTAACTAACCAAACATAAAAGCATCATGCGATAAGAGGTAGCAATACAACCCCGACAGACTAGCCAACAGTTCACCAAAATAAAACAGTAGTTGCCACACACCAACATAAACAGATAGATAAAGGCAAACTTAGGGGCGCGCTAGACCCATTGGTTGACGAAGAAGCTAATCATCAGAAATGTCATCCGGCTTCTTCGTGGGATCAACCATAAGCTGCTCCTCCGTAAGCTTCTCTGCCTTAGTGCCAAGTTCCTCACCAATCATCTGGAGCTCCTTTATGGGTGTCGGAGGAGGAATGCCTTCCCCATCCGGACCTTGCTTGGACCTGCTGGATTCTAGGAGAGACTTGCTGCGCGGCTTCTTCTTCTTCGGCTCCGATGTTAATTCAAGAAACACCGGCTTAAACCCACCCCGCCTGACAGAACCCCGAGTGCATCTACGCACCTCAGCTTCTACCAAAGGGGTTGGTGCCTTCGATTTGCGCCATTTAGTGCCACCACTACTGGGAGGTGCAGTTGCAACACCCCTGGCTGCCAGCCACAGTAACCCCAGTAATTAAGCAACAACAATCACAGTGGTTAATGTGATGTTTTGCTAAACCATGTTTGATCAAAATGAAGTCAACCCTCATTTGCATTCCCTAATGATTTTCAAATGCATTAAAGAAGTGGATTAAATAGTTTTGCCAACCTGAAAACAAAAATCATGTTGGGGTTACAAATAATCCCCTGGTAATTATAAAATTATCGGCAACTTTTATCAATTGCTTAAGTGCCTCTAAATATTGAAAACAGGAGCCAAGACAATATTTTTAAATGCTTTCTACATTATGGAAAATACCAAACTATTTCCAATGCCCCCAAAACTTTATATGACAGTACTAGATGTGGTAAAATAATTATGTGGTACAACTTCACATTTTACAAAAGTCTTTTGATAATAAAAATAATACAAAACAGAAAGTGCTGTAAAAATAAAACAGAAAAGTTTTACAAAAAGAAAAGAAAAAGGCCCCCTCCCTCCCCCTGGGCCTTGCCTCACCGCACGGGCCCAGCCCACTCCCCCTCGGTCGTCTTCCCCACTGCTCCCCCGACCGAGCTCCCCGCACGGGTGGTCGCCCCCGAACCCCCTCGCCGTCCGAGTCGGGAGGATAAGGGCACCGGCCCCCCTCTATGCCTCGGGCTCCTCCCCTCTGAACCCTGACCCTCTCCCTCGACTCCCCCATTGCCTCTCCCTCGATCTGAAGAGGTGCCCAGCGCCATCGTCGCCATGGCCGCACCATAGCCGCGACCACCGCCATTCGTGCGCCCCCCCACGGTGTCTGGCAGCTCCCCCGTGAGCTTCTCCGTCGTCCACGCTCTCGGGTTCGAGCCGGGGACCTCCGCATCGACCGGAGCGAGGCTTCTTCCTCCTCCACGGCCGCTACCTACGCCGCTCGATTTGCTCACCTCCGACCGCCCCGGCTTCCCCTGCCCCTCCGCTGCCCTCGCTGTGAGCACCCGGTCCTCCCCGACCCCTTCTTCCTCATCCTCGTGTCCTCTAGTCCTGATTGTCGCTCGCGCTCGTCACGGCCGCCGCTGCTCGTCGTTGTTGTCGCTGGTTCCGGCCAACCCCTGCACGCGCACGTAGGTCTGTTCGTTGCCTCGACCCGCCCACATCGCGTAGGGCCTCTCGGCCGACCAGATGGTCGCCGGAGGGAGCCGCTCGTGCCGCTGCCGCGTTCTGTCTCCGGCAGCGCGCGCGCCGTGGGATTAAATGCCGGCCGGATTAGTTTAGGATTAGAGGTAAGTTATTTAACTGTTAATTAACCACTGACAGAGCGGGCCCACCGCCTAAATAATTTGATTAATTAGCCCTGAGACAGACAGGTGGGTCCCCCTAGCACTGTTCGTTTGGATAAGCAGTGCTGAGTCAGCACGCTGACTCAGCACTGGGACCCTCATGTCAGCCTCTATGGCTATCATTGGCCCGGTGTAAAAAGGTTTTGGCACTGTTTAAATTCGATTTAGTAAATAAAAGAAATTTCAGAATATTGTTTAAACTTTGAAAATTAATATAAAATAAACCGTAACTCCGATGAAAATAATTTATATATGAAAAATGATCAGAAAACTCCAAAGAATCTGGATATGCCATCCATTCATCTGTCACATGCTCCTAGCATAGCAAACATGGAACTTTTCCCCTCCTGATAGTCTGTCCGATAAATCCAAAGACCCGGGAAATATCGTCAGATATTCTCCCGCTCCGTCTGATACGTGTAGTACTGCGGTAGACTACCCCTAGCACTGTGTATTGCCATGTCATGCATCGTGTTGCATCTGTTTGCTTGTATTTATTGTTTCTTCCCCCTCTTCTCTCCGGTAGCCTCCGAGACTGACACTGCTGCCGAGTACGACTACGCCCCTGACGACCAGCCTTTTGCAGCAGAGCAACAAGGCAAGCAAAACCCCCTTGATCATTCCGATATCACCTATTCTTTCTCCCTCATGCTTGCATTAGATTTTGCTACTGTATTTAAACAAGCACCTATTCTGATGCATAGCCTGATTTTGAGTACTGCCTTCATACCTGCTTTCATATAATGTTGTAGTATAGGTATGGATAGTGTCCCCTGTGTCCCCCATTTTACTATTGTTGTCGCCCCTGCTTTCATCACCGTCGTCATCGAGGACTTGAAGACAGAAGACTCGGTCAACATGACTGACAAGCCGTTACCGACACATCACCACACATACCCCGAGTATGATACTTCGAGAGTGATTCCTCGGATATCTACATGGAGTACCGACGCACAGCCACTTTGACTTGACACTATATTTAATGTGGCGGGACTGAAGGGACAGGCGGTACCACTCTATTGAGGTGGACCTGAGTTCCCGACAGTCTTGAGACGGGTCGGCCCCAAGGGTACCCGTGTGAGTAAGATATGGTGGGATGCGCCGGTAAGGCATCCAAAGGGTTATTACGAGGCGTGGCCGGACAGTGATGTCCTTGCCATAAGCATCAAGACGGGGCGACGGGATGGTGGGACCGATCGTCACCGCAAACTATAAAGTCACTAACGGGTTTGGATATGTGATCTGAGAAGGCCTTTGGCCTCTTTCGCACTGACCACCACGTGGGAACAAAAGTGGGCACTCTACGGCGTACATTCTCCCGAAAGCTCTTCAGATGTCACATAGAGCGACTCGCGCCCGGGTGGCCCGAGCTAACGCATGGTGCTTGTTACTAAGGCATGCTAGGACTGACACCGGCCGAGGGCGTAACGTGCAGGATGGCGAGGGCGATGGCCCAAGACCCCAATCCATTAGGATGTAGACCGGTGTGCTGGCCTCTCTGTTGAGCCTAGGTAGGACTACGTCGTGTCGATCGGCCGAGGCCGGGTATAACCCGAAAAGTGTATCCGGCCAGAGTTGATCGAGCATGTTGGGTAAGTTTGTGCACCCCTGCAAGGAAGTTAAACTAATCGATTAGCCGTTTCCACGGTAACGGACGCTCAGAGAGTATCCTGGTCTGTGATAACAAGAACTGGATACTTATGATGTTACTTGAATTATTGGCTCCGGGATTGCTTTCTCGCAGGGAGTCGAGGAAGAATCTCTGGGCCTTGCTACATTATACCCCTGTTAATTAAAATATGCTGCTCTGAACTCTCGTCTTATGCTGCAAGACGCTAAAGATTCTAGTCTTCGATAGGACTAGGCCTTCTTCCCTCTTCTGGCATTTCTGCAGTTTAGTCCAAAGATATAGCCCCATTCCTTTGATACTGGTGCATATCTAGCATAGTTCTGATGTAAGTCTTGCGAGTACTTTGGATGAGTACTCACCGTTGCTTCGCTCTCCCTTTTCCCCTTGATACGATGCCACGATCAGATGATGTAGTCCAGGAGACCCAGGACGCAGTTCACCCCGTTGACGAACACTACTACCCCGACGGAGGCCACTACTACCAGGATGGAGCCTACTACGACGTAGACTTCTCTGACATCCAGGAGTAGTTTGGAGGTTCCCAGGCAGGAGGCCTCGCCTCTTTCGATCCGCTGCTTATGTTTGTGCTAGCATTCTTAAGGCAAAACTTGTGTACCTTTATGTCTGTACTCAGATATTATTTGCTTCCGCCGACTCGTGCTTGTCGCGCTTTGTATTCGAGCCCTCGAGGCCCCTGGCTTGTAATATGAAGCTGTATGACTTTAATTTGTGTTTAGTGTTGTGTTGTGATATCTTCCCGTGAGTCCCTAATGTTGGTCGTACGCATTTGCGTGCATGATTAGCGTACGATCAAAATGGGGGCGTCACAAGTTGGTATCAGAGCCGACTGCCTGTAGGTAGCCCCCTTTCCATCTCCTTGGCCAAAGTTGAGTCTAGACATTGAAAAACTTTTACTAACACTGATGCTGTGGCTTACGGGCCCACATCTCAATCGGGTGGCATTAGGATCTTTTATTCCTCATCTATACTCTGGGTTCTGATCTCTCGTCTATTTCGGGTTAAAATTTTTTACTAACACTAACTCTAGGTTCTCGTAACTACTTCCCCGGAGAGCCCCTCATTCCCGATGATCGCCTGCTTCATCAGAAGATTCCGAAGATACTCTCCGTTGTCCCGACAATGCTTTGATCTTACTACTTTGCAATTCATTATCGCATGAAATCCCTTACGAATAATTCCTCACACTTACCGGGGGTTCGATCATCCTCAGTTGTTATGTGTTTCGTAAAATTCTTCGGAACGTTATTCGATCTCCCGAAATCCGCAGTAGCCTATTGCTTTTGACCTTTTTACCTGCTTGCATTATGGTTAATTCCATATGTCTCGCAATAATTATTAAAATCATTTGCGATGGTCATCTGATTTTAATGGATTCAACCTGTGTGTGAGTGCATGCAGTCCTCAGTTGAACCTTATAAATTATGTTTTCGGCTCAGACGTCTTTCCAAAACATGAGCTAGTTCTAGATAAATCAAACCTTGATTGGTTATTCCTTTGTATTCAAGACTCGACTTAATCAGATAATTCAATGATTTGATGCCTTTGCATTCTTTCTTATTTTGGTTGAGTATCGTTACTCACATCGTATCAATTGTAGTCCGCTAGATCTTTTGGTGGATTATTATCCGACAGTGGCATACATATTCAAAATTCTTGTGAATTCTTCCCCTGATACATAATGTCTTTGGCAGAGAGTATCCTCTATTTTTGTCAACCATGCTCTACTTTCGAGCTTGTGTTATTCACCCTTGAAGTTTGTGTTATATGTTCCTAAGATGCCCCTATGGGTGTAACCTATGCCTTCCTTAATCTGTGTGAACCCGAGAGTTTTCACGAGTCATATTCTCTTTTGTTTAGCCCGATAAAATTTCAACACTGCAACTTCATCAAAGGCGAGGAGTGAATGAGGTTATGCCTTGAAGAAGTGGGAGTCGACCTTGAACTTTGTGTTCATGCCCATGGACCCGTTGTATGACTTATCATGGAGCTTCTTGTAACAATAATCATTCTCTTTGTATGGATTGATCTTGTATATATGTTTTGCTACTTTGCAACCGTGGTTTCGACCATGATTGTTCTTCTTTGATCCCATTTCTTGGACAAGTTCAAGCACTTGTCTTCGGCAGATCAATGCACCTGCCCAACCTCTATTTTGATCTACCTTCGAGTATTACCCCCTGGTATCTCGAGGATATCATGTCATTGCACTACATCTTATGAATTCTAGATGAAGTAATGCTTTTCCTTGTTATAGTCACTCCACGTGTTCTGGGTTGTCATCAACCGAGAACATCGAATAGTGAATCGAGTCTGCACTGCAATTCAACAACTCGTAGTAAACTCCTTTGTTTACGAGTTTGTACTCGATCATGTCATTCCCAACTGATTGCCTACCTCATCATCGTCCTGCTGAAGCTTGACCATGCTACCTAAGTCCTTCATCCCCGGAACGCAATTCCAACAGTGCGCTAAGCTTACATCGAGTTTTCAACATCATGATTAGTTGTCTTGAAGGGCAATATCGATTTTGAGCTAGCAATCTTATCTGTGGTTCCGACAACCTTTTTGCTTCACCATTTCTTTGCTTGATGTCATCGCTGATCGATAACATCTTCATGAAACTTCTCGACAAATGTGTCGTGATCATCATCAACATTCGGAGCTCTTCCAGGTATCAATCGAATTCTTGATGAGAAATACCATCCTTGCTCCTCGATGATTTATGTTATCATCGACAACATTCGTGCCTTCCTCCAACGCAAACTTGCTAATGTTTTGTGTTGTACCTTGAGTTCCTTGCTATCCAGCTTATGTTCTGTTCTAACATTGTTCATGCTACCCAATCCTTATTTCTAGGTGCACTTATCTATCGATGTTTAAATTGTGGTTGTTCTCCCTGAACCTTTATTGTTATATCATTTGTTCACATAATTATGGAAATCCATGTTTATGGAATTCTCGATAAATTGTTGCTGACCCTATCGGCCGCTTTCTCATCCTCTCCATGGTTAAAGATGGACTCCTGTTTCGGAGCTTACCTCCGTATTCCATGTTCTGAGATTCTTGCAACGTGATCTTGTCGATTTGTGTTGCATCCCTTTCCTTCTCAGGCCTGCTAAGTCTGAGGTATCGAAATACCAAACATATCTGAATCTCAGTAAGATATGATGGTTGGAACATCTTCCAAGAATTATAACATTGGTCTCTAGGTACCCGATAAAGTGATGTCGTGTCGGACACACGTGGCTGGATGACCTATTGTTATAATGCCTTGTTCAGCAAGAATTGCAATTCTTCCATGGGGAAATTATAAGACTTATTTTATAAGTTGTTCCTACTGGATCCTTGTGTAACCAAAGTCTGACCTTTACCTGGTGACCATGTCTTTGCTATCTCGAAGCATGTCTGTGGTACACCGATCATCAAAACAAGAACATTGGAGGCATAATGCTAAATGTTTCTTGATCAATTATCCAAACACCGTTGTATGGGTAAACTTCATAAATTCCTTGCCCTTTGTCTTAATGGTTACCTACCTGGAGCCTTGTCATGATTATCTCGCTCTGCTTGCTCTTGGAAAAGATATACACCTAATGCTCGTGTATACACATTTTCCTTTCCATTGGTCTGTTTAACCTTTCTTGAGATTTATTTGATCTGAGTAGTGATAATTCCCTGCTTAGGTAAATACCTCGGTGTACTACTCTATCAGTAAGACCCTATTACTATTGTTGTTAACATTTCTATAACCGCCGGTGGGCGAGAACTTTGCCTATTGGTCCGCCTCGTTTGGACGAGCAGGAAGATGGTTCTCTTCGTCCCCCGCCCTTGGTATCGATGTTGTTGCCGACATAGTTGACAGACTATCCTCTGACATGTCTTGCTAGCATGACCGTGCAAGATGTCACCGCTCTTCCTACTCTTAATCCACATGATGGGCCCATAACCCATAGTTCCACAGGATCGAAACCTGACTCTCCTGTACCACTTTGATTCCAAGGTATCTTTTGCACTTGGCTTCGTATGTAATTTCCGAGCCACCACCTAAGGGATGATCTATTCTTGTGTCAGACGCAATATTTAATTCGTTGCTCTGAACCCCTTTTCACCTTCTGATCAGGCATCAAATGATTGCCTACCCGCTTGAAACTTTTGAACCATCGCATATTGCTCTCAATGAATTCCCTGAGTAACAACTCGAGAAATAATTCATGTCTTCTTCCTTGAGTTCACTGTCAGGTGCCCAACTTGATGGAGATACGTTCTACCAGAGTTTCTCCCTCTAATCGCAATCGTAGGACGATGAACATCCCGATGAAAGGATGACGACTTCATCATGATGCCCTGATACAGCAAGTTAAAGACATCAATGCCATGGATCAACCTCTTCGAGAAGAGCAACCAGAATGAGAAGACTCATTAGAATATCGTAACCAGAACTTTTCCCTTACTCTACCTCTTAATTCTCGGGACGAGAATTCTTGTTAGACGAGGAGAGTTGTAACACCCCTGGCTGCTAACCACAGTAACCCCAGTAATTAAGCAACAACAATCACAGTGGTTAATCTGATGTTTTGCTAAACCATGTTTGATCAAAATGAAGTCAACCCTCATTTGCATTCCCTAATGATTTTCAAATGCATTAAAGAAGTGGATTAAATAGTTTTGCCAACCTGAAAACAAAAATCATGTTGGAGTTACAAATAATCCACTGGTAATTATAAAATTATCGACAACTTTTTATCAATTGCATAAGTGCCTCTAAATATTGAAAACAGGAGCCAAGACAATATTTTTAAATGCTTTCTACATTATGGAAAATACCAAACTATTTCCAATGCCCCCAAAACTTTATATGACAGTACTAGATGTGGTAAAATAATTATGTGGTACAACTTCACATTTTACAAAAGTCTTTTGATAATAAAAATAATACAAAACAGAAAGTGCTATAAAAATAAAACAGAAAAGTTTTACAAAAAGAAAAGAAAAAGGCCCCCTCCCTCCCCCTGGGCCTTGCCTCACCGCACGGGCCCAGCCCACTCCCCCTCGGTCGTCTTCCCCACTGCTCCCCCGACCGAGCTCCTCGCACGGGTGGTCGCCCCCGAACCCCCTCGCCGTCCGAGCCGGGAGGATAAGGGCGCCGGCCCCCCTCTACGCCTCGGGCTCCTCCCCTCCGAACCCTGACCCTCTCCCTCGACTCCCCCATTGCCTCTCCCTCGATCTGAAGAGGTGCCCAGCGCCATCGTCGCCATGGCCGCACCATAGCCGCGGCCACCGCCATTCGTGCGCCCCCCCACGGTGTCTGGCAGCTCTCCCGCGAGCTTCTTCGTCGTCCACGCTCTCGGGTTCGAGCCGGGGAGCTCCGCATCGACCGGAGCGAGGCTTCTTCCTCCTCCACGGCCGCTGCCTACGCCGCTCGATTTGCTCACCTTCGACCGCCCCGGCTTCCCCTGGTCCCTCCGCTGCCCTCGCTGTGAGCACCCGGTCGTCCCCGACCCCTTCTTCCTCATCCTCGTGTCCTCTAGTCCCGATTGTCGCTCGCGCTCGTCACGGCCGCCGCTGCTCGTCGTTGTTGTCGCTGGTTCCGGCCAACCCCTGCACGCGCACGTAGGTCCGTTCGTTGCCTCGACCCGCCCGCATCGCGTAGGGCCTCTCGGCCGACTAGATGTCGCCGGAGGGAGCCGCTCGTGCCGCTGCCGCGTTCTGTCTCCGGCAGCGCGCGCGACGTGGGCTTAAACGCCGGCCGGATTAGTTTAGGATTAGAGGTAAGTTATTTAACTGTTAATTAACCACTGACAGAGCGGGCCCACCGCCTAAATAATTTGATTAATTAGCCCTGAGACAGACAGGTGGGTCCCCCTGGCACTGTTCGTTTGGATAAGCAGTGCTGAGTCAGCACGCTGACTCAGCACTGGGACCCTCATGTCAGGCTCTATGGCTAGCATTGGCCCGGTGTAAAAAGGTTTTGGCACTGTTTAAATTCGATTTAGTAAATAAAAGAAATTTAAGAATATTGTTTAAACTTTGAAAATTAATATAAAATAAACCGTAACTCCGATGAAAATAATTTATATATGAAAAATGATCAGAAAAATCCAAAGAATCTGGATATGCCATCCATTCATCTGTCACATGCTCCTAGCATAGCAAACATGGAACTTTTCCCCTCCTGATAGTCTGTCCGATAAATCCAAAGACCCGGTAAATATCGTCAGATATTCTCCCACTCCGTCTGATACGTGTAGTACTGCGTTAGACTACCCCTAGCACTGCGTATTGCCATGTCATGCATCGTGTTGCATCTGTTTGCTTGTATTTATTGTTTCTTCCCCCTCTTCTCTCCGGTAGCCTCCGAGACTGACGCTGCTGCCGAGTACGACTATGCCCCTGACGACCAGCCTTTTGCAGCAGAGCAACAAGGCAAGCAAAACCCCCTTGATCATTCCGATATCACCTATTCTTTCTCCCTCATGCTTGCATTAGATTTTGCTACTGTATTTAAACAAGCACCTATTCTGATGCATAGCCTGATTTTGAGTACTGCCTTCATACCTGCTTTCATATAATGTTGTAGTATAGGTATGGATAGTGTCCCCTGTGTCCCCCATTTTACTATTGTTGTCGCCCCTGCTTTCATCACCGTCGTCATCGAGGACTTGAAGACAGAAGACTCGGTCAACATGACTGACAAGCCGTTACCGACACATCACCACACATACCCCGAGTATGATACTTCGAGAGTGATTCCTCGGATATCTACATGGAGTACCGATGCACAGCCACTTTGACTTGACACTATATTTCATGTGGCGGGGCTGAAGGGACAGGCGGTACCACTCTATTGAGGTGGACCTGAGTTCCCGACAGTCTTGAGACGGGTCGGCCCCAAGGGTACCCGTGTGAGTAAGATATGGTGGGATGCGCCGATAAGGCATCCAAAGGGTTATTACGAGGCGTGGCCGGACAGTGATGTCCTTGCCATAAGCATCGAGACGGGGCGACGGGATGGTGGGACCGATCGTCACCGCAAACTATAAAGTCACTAACGGGTTTGGATATGTGATCTGAGAAGGCCTCTGGCCTCTTTCGCACTGACCACCACGCGGGAACAAAAGTGGGCACTGTACGGCGTACATTCTCCCGAAAGCTTTTCAGATGTCACATAGAGCGACTCGCGCCCGGGTGGCCCGAGCTAACGCATGGCGCTTGTTACTAAGGCATGCTAGGACTGACACCGGCCGAGGGCGTAATGTGCAGGATGGCGAGGGCGATGGCCCAAGACCCCGAGCCATTAGGATGTAGACCGGCGTGCTGGCCTCTCTATTGAGCCTAGGTAGGACTACGTCGTGTCGATCGGCCGAGGCCGGGTATAACCCGAAAAGTGTATCCGGCCAGAGTTTATCGAGCGTGTTGGGTAAGTTTGTGCACCCCTGCAGGGAAGTTAAACTAATCGATTAGCCGTGTCCACGGTAATGGACGCTCAGAGAGTATCCTGGTCTATGATAACTAGAACTGGATACTTATGATGTTACTTGAATTATTAGCTCCGGGATTGCTTTCTCGCAGGGAGTCGAGGAAGAATCTCTGGGCCTTGCTACATTATACCCCTGTTAATTAAAATATGCTGCTCTGAACTCTCGTCTTATGCTGCAAGACGCTGAAGATGCTAGTGTTCGATAGGACTAGGCCTTCTTCCCTCTTCTGGCATTTCTGCAGTTTAGTCCAAAGATATAGCCCCATTCCTTTGATACTGGTGCATATCTAGCATAGTTCTGATGTAAGTCTTGCGAGTACTTTGGATGAGTACTCACCGTTGCTTCGCTCTCCCTTTTCCCCTTGATATGGTGCCGCGATCAGATGATGGAGTCCAGGAGACCCAGGACGCAGTTCACCCCGTTGACGACCACTACTACCCCGACGGAGGCCACTACTACCAGGATGGAGCCTACTACGACGTAGACTTCTGTGACGTCCAGGAGTAGTTTGGAGGTTCCCAGGCAGGAGGCCTCACCTCTTTCGATCCGCTACTTATGTTTGTGCTAGCCTTCTTAAGGCAAAACTTGTGTACCTTTATGTCTGTACTCAGATATTATTTGCTTCCGCTGACTCGTGCTTGTCGCGCTTTGTATTCGAGCCCTCGAGGCCCCTGGCTTGTAATATGAAGTTGTATGACTTTAATTTGTGTTTAGTGCTGTGTTGTGATATCTTCCCGTGAGTCCCTAATGTTGGTCGTACGCATTTGCGTGCATGATTAGCGTACGATCAAAATGGGGGCGTCACAGCAGCGAAGAATAAGTTGTCTGAAGAATAAACATCAGAGGTGAGTATTGTGCTATCAGACAGATGAGACTCCATGGGCTCCAAGCAATTAAAAGTAGCAGATTCCAATTCTGGAAGCAGAGGCCTAGCAATGGGCCTGATGGGCCTGCTAGAAGAAGCCTCCCACCACTGAATATGTGAGAGAACCTGGATGTCATCAAAAGCCAAAGCCCATGTCCTTTTGGAGAGGATGACATGCGAGAAGGGTTTAACTGACAATGGCTTCGGCACTTCATATGTCATTTCCCCATCAAGAAGCATCTGAAAAGTCCTCTTCCAAGCAAGCTCTGGCGGCAAGGGAGGGCCATACACCAATCTGACAGCTCCTACAAAGATTTGCTGAGCATTGATCACTGGAGGTTGGTACGGGACTATTGCCAATTGATTCTCTTGCTGTTGGACAACTTCCTCAAGAACATGATCAGGCTGCTGCTGCTGATGGAAGTCATTTTCAGACATAGATCCAGAAGGTTGGTCTGAGGGATCACTAGAAGAGTGTCTAGAGGGGGGGTGAATAGACTACTAGCAGGAATTTAAAACCTAACCTTTTCCCAAGTTAATTGGTTGGCAGATTTTAACAATTTAGCAAGTCTAGCAAGTCTAATATACCCTACACATGCATGTCAACAAATATGGCAGCGGAAAGTAAAGACATTGCACATGAAGTAAAGAGTTGAGATAGGTAGATCAAACGCAATTGGAGACACGATGATTTTTCCCGTGGTTCCGATAGGTGGTGCTATCGTACGTCCACGTTTATGGAGTCTTCAACCCACGGAAGGTAATGGTCGCGAGAGTCCATGGAGGGCTCCACCCATAAGGGTCCACGAAGTAGCAACCTTGACTATTCCATAACGGCTTTCGTCGACGAAGGACTAGCCTCACTATGGGTAGATCTTCACGAAGTAGGCGATCTCCTTGCCCTTACAAACTTCTTGGTTCAACTCCACAACACGAAGTAGGAGGCTCCCAAGCGACACCTAACCAATCTAGGAGGCACCACCCTCCAAAAGGTAATAGGCTCGGCAATGATGATGAACTCCTTGCTCTTGTGCTTCAAGATGATAGACTCCTCAACACACAATCACTCTCTCACAGCTTTGGCTTGGTGGAAGAGATGGGATTGGTGGAAAGCAACTTGGGGAGGCTAGAGATCAAGATTCATATGGTTGGAATGGAATGGCATGATCTCAACACATGAGTAGGTGGCTCTCTCTCAAAAAACTGGATGGGACAAGTATGGAATAGTTCTGAGTGCTTCACTTTCGAGTGGGTGGTGGTGAAGGGGTAAAATCCAACCGTTACACACAAAATGACCAACTCGGTGACACTGATGTGTTAATCTCGGTGGTACCGAAGTGACCAAAAGGTGGCAACTTTTGAATCTCGGTGAGACCGATATATGAAACTCGGTTGCAACGATAAGGTGACCAACGGTCAGATTGCCCATTCTTGGTGACGCCGATCCAACAAACTCGGTCGGACCGATTTTGTGAATTTGCGTAACAGAAAGTTGGCAAGCTGAACTCGGTGGCACCAAAGCAGAATTGGTTGCACCGAAAGGCTAGGGTTTGGCTTAGGTCTGTCTGAGTATGGGAATCGGTGGCACCAAGTGGAAAGTGTTGGTTGCACCGATTTTGGATATTTGACTTTGACAGACTTTTGTGGAAGAGCTTGTGGGTGTTTTTGGTGACTATCGCTTGTGCACGTATGAGCATTTTGTTCACCAACAATATCTTACCCCCTTTTAATAGTATTGGCTTTCCTATGGACTCAAAGTGATTTCTCACAAATGTAAAATGTAGATTCCTCTTGCTTGAATCTTTGCCAATCCATTTCCTTGCATCTTGGGGTATCTCCACAATCTCCACAATCCTTTTGCCAGCCCTCTCTGTGGACTTTATCTGAAATACACTAGGTAAAAGTATTAGTCCAAGAGACAATGTATGTTGTCATGAATTATCAAAACCACCAAGGGAGCATGTTGTGCTTTCAATCTCCCCCTTTTTGGTAATTGATGACAACATACAATCAAAGCTTCAAATAAAGCTATGCATGGATATAATGAAGACTTTGAGAGACACATGACTTAGACTTGCTCCCCCTAAATTTGTGTAATCCCTTTAAAGGATAGTTGCTTTGGAATGCATGGACACACATGTAGTAGAAGGGATATAAGGAGTCATGTGTATCTTGGCTATATGCATCAAGTATATATGAATGAGATGTATCCTTGTTCAAAACTTCACTCTTTCAAACAATATGTGCAAGGAGCAAGAGATCATCTTGATCAAAGATATGATGCATATACTTACCTTGAGTTCTTGAGCATTCTAGTAGTAGAGATACACTTGAGAAAACAATGTTAGGAAACACAAGAGTATTCTACTAAGCAAAAGCAATAGAACTCAAAAGTACCAAGATATGGAGAACATATATAGAAGATAGTATTTCTTAAGATTGATATGTCTCCAAGATCATTTAGAGCTTTCTCCCCTTAGATATGAAAATAATAGATCATCCTCTCCCCCTGAATCTCGGCATGTGGATATTGGGATTGGATAGGGTGAGAAAAATCTAAGATGATCAACATTAGAAAGTATGTTTATTCCAATATTGACAACTTTTCTCCCCCTACTTTGGTGTTCTCCCCTTGTCTATATGAGTATAAACATTGATATTCGCTCTCCCCCTTGATCATATCTCCCCCTTTTCACAAGCATGTATCTCCCCTTTAGCTTGAAGCTTTGTTATTCTCCCCCTTTGGCATTAATTTCCAAAAAGGTCATACACAGGAATAGATACAGGGATCATTGATAAGAAGGGATCCTTGAGAACAAGGGTCATTGAATGTAGGGTTCATAGAAATGAAAACTGAGAAAAAATTCTCTCCCTTTGACTGATCTGAGATTTTGTAAGACTTCTCCTCCTTTGAGTTAGGGATCCTTGAATAAAGAATTTCTCCCCCTAAGTTTTTTTTAATAATAAGAAGGGATCATAGAAGTAACAAAATCACAATAGAAGGTTTACTAAAGAAACACAGTTTTGCAATAAATAAGAGAAGATATAAATCGGTGGCTCCGAGACAAACAAATCGGTGGTTCCGAGATTTTGTAGTGCAGCTCATCTGCAATTTCAGAAGAACCGAGTTATTTGTATCGGCGGCTCCGAGGCAGAAACAGAAACTTGGCAATATGATTTTGAAATTGAGATTTCTCAAACTTCGCCAAAAACACAGTGACAAAAGAAGTTTTTCAAATAAAAGCAAAAGATTTTACAAACGGGATATCAACTAGAGAAGATTTGAGTGGTTCCAGGAAATCTTGCAAATTAGGGAATGAACCAACCAAAGTACTTAACTAGATGATGGGCAATGACTAGGTCACCTATATTAGAGTATATTGACTTAGGAGCCAATCAAGAATACTTGATCATAGGTCATACTCAACGTTAAGCTCAAAATGGGGTTACCATTTTTTGATTAAGCATTTTAATGTCTTCATATCACTTGAGTTGCTTTAGCTCATGACTTGGAGTAAAGCCTTTTCAAGGATATGAGTACATATCTTTGAGTGATGTTGATGACGTATCTTGTAGGTGAGCTTGTTGAGGATGCTCAAGGTTGATGAAGATCATCTTGAGTTGGGAGCAAACCTTCTCGTTTTAGTACACTCGTCACCTACATAGGTTAGTCAAGCAAGGAAGAACAATATATATCCCTTTGATATGATACCAATTGTGATTTAGCTAATATGATCACATCAAGTATATATCAAGGATATGGTTGAGTTGTCTTCTTCCTTCCATCATCAAGAGGGGTTGTGGATACTTGGTCATGACAAGATTGCTTATGATTGGAGTTGATAGCAATCTTGTGGAATGAAAATCTTCCAAGTACCTACAAAAGTTTAGATGCAATACAAGGGAGCATAGAATTCCATGGCATAAGATAACACGTTAAGAAATATCATGGAAATATCAAGAAAGTTCATGCCCTTGCATGCAAACAAGTGAGTCTAGCTCAAGTTTTAAGCATCAATGATGTTCAACTCACTCCTCAAATAACAGAATGTCTTCTCATCAAGAGGCTTAGTAAAGATATCGGCCAATTGCTTGTTAGTGCGAACATGCTAAAGATTAATATCTCCTTTGGCAACATGATCACGAATGAAATGATGTCTAACTTGAATATGTTTAGTTCGAGAATGTTGCACAGGATTATGACCAATTTTAATAGCACTTTCATTGTCACAAAGTAATGGAACATTTTTAACATGGATTCCATAATCCTTAAGCGTTTGTGTCATCCATAGTAATTGCGCACAACAAGATCCAGCAGCAATATACTCAGCTTCGGTAGTAGATAGAGATATCGAGTTTTGTTTCTTGGAGGACCAAGACACAAGAGATCTACCCAAAAATTGACAAGTACCCGAGGTGGATTTTCTATCAACCTTGTCACCGGCATAGTCCGAATCGGAATAGCCAACAAGGTTAAAGGAAGATCCCTTGGGATACCAAATGCCAAAGTTTGGTGTTTGTATCAAATATCTCACAATACGTTTCACGGCCAAAAGATGACACTCTTTAGGTGCAGCTTGATATCTAGCACACATGCATACACTAAGCATAATATCGGGACGAGAAGCACATAGATATAGCAATGAACCAATCATAGATCAATAAACTTTTTGATCAACCGGTTCATCCTCCTTGGTAAGATCAACATGTCCACTAGTAGGTATAGGAGTTTTCATACCTTTGCACTCTTGCATGTTGAACTTCTTAATCAAGTCCTTGGTATACTTAGTTTGAGAGATGAAAGTTCCTTCTTTCGTTTGCTTGATTTGCAAACCAAGAAAGAATTTCAGCTCACACATCATGGACATCTCATACTTCTCGGACATCAACCTTCCAAATCTTTCACTAAATTGTGGGTTAGTAGATCCAAAGATAATATCATCCACATAGATTTGGCACATAAATAATTCACCATTAACTCTCTTAGTGAATAAGGTTGCGTCAATTTTACCAATTTCAAAACATTTTTCAATGTGAAACTTCGTTAAACATTTGTACCAAGCACGAGGGGCTTGCTTAAGACCATAAAGGGCTTTACGAAGCTTGTAAACATGATTAGGTTTCTTAGGATTCACAAAACCAGGTGGTTGCTTAACATAAACCTCTTATTCAATCCCACCATTTAAAAAGGCACTTTTAATGTCCATTTGATAAAGCGTGATATCATGGTGATTGGCATAAGCAAGAAGAATGCGAATAGCTTCAAGTCTAGCGACGGGGGCGTAGGTCTCACCGTAGTCCATACCTTCGACTTGCGTATATCCTTGGGCTACGAGACGTGCCTTGTTGCGTACGACTTGACCGTCTTCGTCTTGCTTGTTCCGAAACACCCATTTTGTTCCGATGATGTTTTGCTCATCCTTGGGTTTTTCAACGAGTGTCCACACTTCGTTCCTCTCGAAGTTGTGAAGCCCTTCATGCATCGCATTCAACCAATCCGCGTCTTCAAGAGCTTGTTCTACCTTCAAGGGCTCAATGCTAGAGATGAAAGAATAATGCTCACAAAAGTTAGCTAGGCGAGTTTTAGAGCGAGTGATTCTCCCTGTTTGTATATCACCAAAGATTTGGTTTAGGGGATGGTTCTTGGTCACTTGTGCTCGAACTCGGGTCAGCTTCCGATTGTTGGATGGTGGAGCTTCTTCTTCATCATCATCTCCTTCATATTCATTGTTGTTGAAGGTGTCGTTTCCTTGAGGTGGTGGTGAAGGAGGTTGTGGTGTATCTTCATGATGCACTTCCTCCTCTTCATCATCTTGTCGTGTACCGCTTCTGGATCCCTCCATGTCATGTTGAGGTTCACCTTGACGTGAAGTAGGGGCTTCCACTTGAGTTGATGAAGTACTTTCCTTCACCTCCATGGGGCGAATCTTGTCGATGGGCAAGTCTTGGATAGCTTCCGAAGGGTCCTTATCACCTACATCATTTGGCAATTGTTTGACTTGCGAACCATTAGATTCATCAAACTTCACATCTACCATCTCTTCAACTTTTCGAGTGAAGTTGTTGTAGACACGGTAAGTGTGAGAGTTCGATCCATAACCGAGTAGGAATCCTTCATGAGATTTAGGAGAAAATTTAGTACGACGATGCTTATCAAGAATGTAGCACTTTGAGCCGAATACCCGAAAGTATCCAGCTTGGGGTTTGTTACCGGTGAGTAGCTCGTATGCCGTTTTACCGAGAAGCTTGTGCAAGTAAAGTCGGTTTGTGGCATGACATGTTGTTTCCACGGCTTCTGCCCAAAAGTGTCTTGGCGTCTTGTATTCGTCAAGCATCGTTCTTGCCATCTCAATAAGTGTCTGGTTCTTCCTCTCAACAACTCCATTTTGTTGAGGCGTGTACGTAGCTGAGAACTCATGTGAGACACCTTCTTCGTCAAGAAAGGTATCCACATGGGTGTTCTTGAACTCCGATCCGTTATCACTCCGAACTTTCTTGATCTTCACTTCAAACTGATTTTGCGCTTTGCGAACGAAGTTCTTGAAGATCTTTTGTACCTGCGACTTATCATCAAGAAAGAATACCCACGTAAATCTGGAAAAATCATCAACTATAACTAGACCATAGGAATTTCCACCGAGGCTCTTGTAAGCATTGGAACCAAAAAGATCCATGTGAAGTAACTCGAGTGGTCTCCTACTAGTCATGATATTCTTAACGGGATGACTTCCACCTACTTGCTTTCCAGCTTGACAAGCACTACACAGTCTATCTTTGTTAAAGATAACATCTTTAACACCAAGTATATGATCACCTTTGATAAGCTTGTCTAGATTACGCATGCCAACATGTCCTAGTCTTCTATGCCAAAGCCAACCTTTAGAAGATTTTGCAATAAGACAAGTACAAGGTTTCAATCTCTTACTGAAATCAACAATGTATAGATCACCTCTATGGAAACCGGTAAAGACCATGTTATGATTATCTTGACGAAACACTTGGCAATCTACTTTCATGAATAGCACATTAAAACCAAAATCGGCAAGTCTAGATACGGAAAGAAGATTGTAGCCAAGAGATTCAACAAGCATAACATTTTGAATAGAGCTATCATGGGATACATCCACCTTACCAAGACCAAGTACCTTACCCTTGGAGTTGTCTCCAAATGTTACGTACCTTCGTGGTCCATGGTTTGGTGTGATCTCTTCAAACATTTCTCTATCTCCGGTCATATGATCGGTACATCCGCTATCGAGAATCCACTCTTTTCCCCCGGACATGTAATCCTTGAAGTTTGCCATGAGACTTAGATTTTTCATGATCTTCTCATACTCGATGTCGAACAGCTCATCTTCATCATAGTAGCCATGTTCCACGTCGTCATCATCAAGTGGGAAATCCTCATCACAAAGAACAAGAGATTCGTTAGGATTGTGATCATGACAATGTTCAAACTTGTGAATTCGAATGGCTTCTACAATGATGCTGTTGATAGTTGTGACATCTCCTTTAGCATGCATGAGGTCTCTAAGCTCAAATAGACAATCATCAAACTTGGGATCACTAGACGTCATTTTGTGGAAGGCAATAGTTTTATGACGAATTTCATCAAGATTAGTCAATGAATAACTTGGATATCGTTTCTCCAAGTCATTCCACAAAGTAAAAGCACATTCAAAATTCTTCATTTGAGTAAGCACATTTCTAGGCAATGCTCTAACAATGAGATTAATAGTTATAAGATTGCATAGCATATCAATTTCCTCTTCGTGTGTGGGATGTAAAGGATCAATGGGAGGTACATAGGGGCTCTTAACATATTTGCTCAATTGAAATTCATTAAACAGCTCAAGCATCAAAGTTTTCCACTAACTATAGTACTCTCCATCAAGAATAGGCACTCTACAACTCAAACTCCCTATACTAGACACATCCATCTTCCTCCTCGGTGATTAAACCGAAGCAATGGAGACCAATGCTCTGATACCAATTGAGGGATCACTAGAAGAGTGTCTAAAGGGGGGGGGGTGAATAGACTACTAGCAGGAATTTAAAACCTAACCTTTTCCCAAGTTAATTGGTTGGCAGATTTTAACAATTTAGCAAGTCTAGCAAGTCTAATATACCCTACACATGCATGTCAACAAATATGGCAGTGGAAAGTAAAGACATTGCACATGAAGTAAAGAGTTGAGATAGGTAGATCAAACGCAATTGGAGACACGATGATTTTTCCCGTGGTTCCGATAGGTGGTGCTATCGTACGTCCATGTTTATGGAATCTTCAACCCACAGAGGGTAACGGTCGCGAGAGTCCACGGAGGGCTCCACCCATAAGACTCCACGAAGTAGCAACCTTGACTATTCCATAACGGCTTCCGTCCACGAAGGACTAGCCTCACTATGGGTAGATCTTCACGAAGTAGGTGATCTCCTTGCCCTTACAAACTTCTTGGTTCAACTCCACAACACGAAGTAGGAGGCTCCCAAGCGACACCTAACCAATCTAGGAGGCACCACCCTCCAAAAGGTAATAGGCTCGGCAATGATGATGAACTCCTTGCTCTTGTGCTTCAAGATGATGGACTCCTCAACACACAATCACTCTCTCACAGATTTGGCTTGGTGGAAGAGATGGGATTGGTGGAAAGCAACTTGGGGAGGCTAGAGATCAAGATTCATAAGGTTGGAATGGAATGGCATGATCTGAACACATGAGTAGGTGGCTCTCTCTCAGAAAAATGGATGGGGCAAGTATGGAATAGTTCTGAGTGCTTCACTTTTGAGTGGGTGGTGGTGAATGGGTATATATAGGCATCCCCAAAAATCCAACCGTTACACACAAAATGACCAACTCGGTGACACCGATGTGTTAATCTCGGTGGTACCGAAGTGACTAAAAGGTGGCAACTTTTGAATCTCGGTGAGACCGATATATGAAACTCGGTTGCACCGATAAGGTGACCAACGGTCAGATTGCCCATTCTCGGTGACGCCGATCCAACAAACTCGATCGGACCGATTTTGTGAATTTGCGTAACAGAAAGTTGGTAAGCTGAACTCGGTGGCACCGAAGCAGAATCGGTTGCACCGAAAGGCTAGGGTTTTGCTTAGGTCTGTCTGAGTATGAGAATCGGTGGCACCGAATGGAAAGTGTTGGTTGCACCGATTTTGGATATTTGACTTTGATAGACTTTTGTGGAAGAGCTTGTGGGTGTTTTTGGTGACCATCACTTGTGCACGTATGAGCATTTTGTTCACCAACAATACCTTACCCCCTTTTAATAGTATTGGCTTTCCTATGGACTCAAAGTGATTTCTCACAAATGTAAAATGTAGAGTCCTCTTGCTTGAAGCTTTGCCAATCCATTTCCTTGCATCTTGGGGTATCTCCACAATCTCCACAATCCTTTTGCCAGCCCTCTCTGTGGACTTTATCTGAAATACACTAGGTAAAAGTATTAGTCCAAGAGACAATGTATGTTGTCATGAATTATCAAAACCACCAAGGGAGCATGTTGTGATTTCATGGTCAAGCACCATGGATTCTTGGTCTTGAACAGGTGGATCCTCTTGTTGCTGCTGCACTGGTGCTTCATCACTCCAATGTCCATGCCCCCAGTTGCCAGTATCTACATGATCATCCATGGGAGGTGGAATTGGTGGCCGGTCATTCCACCCCAAAGCAGGATAGGGGGGATCACGAAGTTGTATATATATAGCAACAATGTAGTTAGCATAATCAGCATACCAAGGAGTGTTTTGAGAAACATTTAATGCAGCTAACTGTTCATTAGGAAAACTATCATCAATAGGTAGTGGGTCATCAAGAATATTTTCTAACCTAGACAAGTTATCCGCTAGTGGGTTCTCAGCTCCTTTCCTATCAGTGATATGTAAATCAAATTCTTGAAGCAAGAGGACCCACCTAATGAGTCTAGGTTTAGCATCTTTCTTTTACATAAGATATTTTATAGCAGCATGAATTCTTTCTAAGAGATCCCACTTGAATTCAATAGTCTTCTTCATAAAAGAACCAGTACAAGAAGTATCGAGCATGGATCGATCATTATTAGAAATTCGAGCATAAAAATTCTGAATAATAATTTCTCTTGGGAGCTCATGATTGGGGCATGAATATAACATTGAATTAAGCCTCCCCCAAGATAGAGCGATGATTTCTCCTTCACAAGGCCAAAAATTATATATATAATTCTAATCACGATGAACTAGATGCATAGGATAAAACTTTTGGTGGAATTCTAATTACAATCGATTCCAGTTCCATGATCCAATATCATCACATAGCTTATAACATGTCAATGCTTTTCCCTTAAAAGATAAAGGGAAAACCTTCTTCGTAACTTCATCTCCGGATAAACCTGCAAGCTTAAATAATCCACAAATTTCATCCACATGTATTAGATGCATATCAGGATGTTCAGTTCCGTCTCCTGCATAAGGATTAGCTAGCAATTGTTCTATCATGCCCGAAGGAATTCATAACCAATATTTTCAGTAGGTGCAGTAGGTTGAGGGGCAACTAATTGTGGTTCCGGTCGAGGTGAAGATACCCCGAACAAACCCCTCAAAGGATTGTTTTCCATAGTAGCAAGTGACAATAAATTTCCGCACGTAGTATAAGTTTTTCCTTACCGATTTCCACTTACAAAGAGCGCTTCACTCCCTGGCAATGGCGCAAGAAAAGAGTCTTGATGACCCACAAGTATAGGGGGTCAATCGCAGTCCTTTCGATAAGTAAGAGTGTCGAACCCAACGAGGAGCAGAACAAAATGACAAGCAGTTTTCAGCAAGGTAATTTCTGCAAGCACTGAAATTGTAGGTAACAGGTAGTTTGATAGCAAGATAATTGGTAACGAGCAAGTAACAGCAACGGTAAATAAAGTGCAGCAAGATAGCCCAATCCTTTTGTGGCAAAGGACAGGCCAAAACAGTCTCTTATAATAAGCAAACTGTTCTTGAGGGTACACGGGAATTTCATCTAGTCACTTTCATCATGTTGGTTTGATTTGCGTTCGCTACTTTGATAATTTGATATGTGGGTGGACCGGTGCTTGGGTGCTGTTCTTACTTGAACAAACCTCCCACTTATGATTAACCCCCTCGCAAGCATCCGCAACTATGAGAAAAGTATTAAGATAAAATCTAATCATAGCATTAAACGTTTGGATCCAAATCAGCCCCTTACGAAGTAGCGCATAAACTAGGGATTAAGCTTCTGTCACTCTTGCAACCCATAATCTAATAACTACTGCACAATGCATTCCCTTAGGCCAAAATATGGTGAAGTGCCATGTAGTCGACGTTCACATGACACCACTAAGGGAATCACAACATTCATATCATCAAAATATCGAACACGTATCAACTTCACATGATTACTTGCATCATGACTTCTCCCGTGACCTCAAGAACAAAGGTAACTACTCACAAATGATATTCATGCTCAAGATCAGAGGGGTATTAAATAGCATAATGGATCTAAACATATAATATTCCATCAAATAAACCATATAGTAATCAACTACAAGATGTAATCAACACTACTAGTCACCCACAGGTACCAATCTGAGGTTCTGGTACAAAGATTGAACACAAGAGATGAACTAGGGTTTGAGAGGAGATGATGTTGTTGAAGATGTTGATGAAGATTGGCCTCTCAAAGATGAGAGGGTTGTTGGTGATGACGATGGCTTCGATTTCCCCCTCCGGGAGGAAAGTTCCCCCGACGGAATCGCTCCGCCGGAGGGCAAAAGTGCTCCTGCCCAAGTTTCAGATCGAGCGACAGTGTTCCATCCCGAAAGTCCCCTCCTGATTTTTTCTAGGTCAAAAGACCTTAAGTACCAGAAGATGGGCACCGGAGGTGGGCTGGGCTGACCACAACCCACCAGGGCGCACCCGGGGGGCCTGGCGCGCCCTGGTGTCTTGTGGTCACCAGGTGGCCCCCCTCCGGTAGTTATTTGCTGCAGTATTTTTTATATATTCCAAAACAATTCTCCGTGAAGTTTCAGCTTATTTGGAGATGTGCAGAATAGGTGTCTCTGTTATGCTTTTTCAGGTCCAGAATTCCAGCTGCCGGCATTCTCCCTCTTTGTGTAAACCATGCATATTAGGAGAGAAAAGCTATTAGAATTACTTCATAAAGCATTATTAAGCATAAAAACATTGCAAATAATAGTAGGAAATCATGATGCAAAATGGACGTATCAACTCCCCCAAGCTTAGACCTCGCTTGTCCTCAAGCAAAAGACGATATCGAAAAACATGTCCTGATGGTTTGAGAGAGAGGTGTCGATAAAAACAAAATACGGACATAGTAGCATCATGCTTATTATCATAGCATCAACAAACTTTGTCATAGGACCTTTTCATATAACTTTTATTATATAACTTCATCATATAACTTCTCATGAACAAGTAACAATTCATCACAACATAGAAGTATAAAGCATAAACCTTATTAAAAACCAACAAACTATGTTCTCAGTCAACTTTGCAACTACAATTCATCATATTTTCAGGAAGGGTCTCGTGTCGGAGCCTTTTGGCAAGTCCACATACTCAACCATCATTTAATCTTCTATGATTGCTAACACTCATAGCATATCCATGGGCAAAAAGTTTCAACCGGACACATAGAAAGATAGGGGCTTATAGTTTCGCCTCCCAACATATTCACCTCAAGGGTGATTTTAACAATAATACCTCATGCTCACTCATATCCAACTGGATATATGTGCCTAGATCTTTCCTCACCACACGATGCTTGCAAAAAGAAAAAGTAAAAAGGAATAGGGAAGAATACTTTGACTCTTGCATAAAAGTAAATACATAAAAGTAAAATATAGGCCCTTCGAAGAGGGAGGCAGAGGTTGTCATGCGCTTTTTGGTTTGTATGCCAAATCCCTTATTGCAAAAGAACGTCACATTATATTGCCCCTTATGATAGCAACCTTTATTATGCAGTCCGTCGCTTTTATTACTTTGCCATCACAAGTTCGTACAACGCTCAATTTTCTCTTACACTAATTGATCAAACACATTTAGAAGCAATTTTTATTGCCTTAGTGCACCAATGACAACTTATTTGAAGGATCTTACTCAATCCATAGGTAGGTATGGTGGACTCTCGAAACATGAGTTTGGGTTTAGGGTTTTTTGATGCACAAGTAGTATCTCTACTTAGTGCGGAATTTTTGGCTAGCAAAGATATTGAGCAAGCACCACATGTTGAAGGATCTATGACAATATAACTTCTATGTGAATGTGAACAAACATAAATCATTACGTTGTCTTCCTTGTTCAACGTCAACAATTTTGGCATATAATATTTAATGGGGGCTCACAATCATAAAAGATGTCCAAGATAGTTTATTTTCATGTCAATCTTCTCTTCCCTTATTAATTCTTTCATGAATTGCATCATTGACCAATGCTATGTTTGTCAATCTCCAATAAATTTTACCACTTATACTTTTGTTTATGTGATGTCATTACTTACCATAAGATTAGCATATGATCCTTTTTCATTTATTTCCTTTTTATTTTGATTGCAACAAGAAAGTAAAGAAGCAAAAGCTCAAACTAAACTTTATTATATAACTCTCACTCAATTACATGGATAGATAGATCACGAAACTAGCACTCGAAAATAGATCATACTAAACTTTTATTCAACTATATCACGAAAGAGCTAAGGATCAAACTAAAATAGGTAAAGGTAAATAAAAATGATGGTGATACAATACCGGGGCATCTCCCCCTAGCTTGGCTCAAGCCAAAGGGAGTGCCCATACCCGTGTACTCAAGTCTCCTTTGGTGGTGAAGATGATGAAGGTGGTGGTGATGTGGTAGCTTTGTCCTCCGATTTCTAGGGCAAGGGCTCACCATCAAACGATGATGCACGAGTCTCCCGAGTCCTTTAACTGGCAGCTAAACCCATACCTTTAAATCTTGCTTCATACTCAAAAATGTGGTTTTGAAGGTCATAGATTTGACTTTGCAGAAAATTAATTTGCTCATTGAAGGTGAGGATGATGTCCTTCATGGACCGGCCATCCACCATGTGATCACGGGTGAATTCCATGATCATGGAGTGATTGGCACTAAGTCCATGCTCCACCATCCCTTGGCACATGAAGATGTCTTGTTCCATCGCCTCAAGCCTAGCCTCCATTCTTCCTGTCCTCTTGGGCCCCTGAACATCTCGGATGTGCAGCACCCCCTCATGCATCTCAATGGCTTGAGGGTGCTTCATCACCTCCGACAAGTATGGGTTGATGAACTTCTCGAAGAACTTGTCCTTGGAGGAGCTTGGTGGAGCCATGGAGATCTAGATCTGACGAGAAAAATAGCACGAAACAAGAACAGAGAATTTTTCTGCGATGCGGTTGTCAAATCAATCGAGGGTATATATAAAGATTTTTTTTATCTTGGGAAACAAGAATATGGAAGGAAAATGGAGTCGGGAAGGTGCCCAAGGGGAGCACAACCCACCAGGGCCCGCCAGGTAGGGCAGGCACGCCCTGGTGTATCCTGCTCACCTCGGTTGCTTTCTTGTTTATTTCTTATTTTCCTAATTTTTATAATATTTCAAAACTAACAGAAAATATTTTAGTGGATTTTTTGGAGTCCGTCTACTTACCGTATCACGCACCTCCTCCTTTTCAGGATTCTGGAGTGTTCTGGAAGGTTTCTTTTATGTGTTCCTCCGATGTCATGGTTTGGATAATATTGCTTTCAATGTTAATAGGCGTACCTAAGATATAGTGTTTAATTCTTCGTCCATTGACCACCTTCGGGTTAGTACCTTTGGCATTATTAATCTTGATAGCTCCAGAACGATAAACCTCCTTGATAATATATGGTCCTTCCCATTTGGAAAGAAGCTTGGTGGTACCGAGATGCTAGGGTTTGGCATGGGAATCTGTCTAAGTGAAACTCGGTAGGGCCGAATGGAAATTGTTGGTGGCACCGATTTTGGATATTTGGTTTTGGACAGAATATTTGTGGGATAATTTCATGTGAATTTTTGGTGGGTAATCTCTAAGCACTTGAGCAACCAGATCATCATAGACACCTCATCCCCTTTTAATCGTATTGGCTTTACTATGGACTCAAAGTGATTTCTCACATAAAGTAAAATGTAGAGTCTTCAAGCTTGTTTCCAATAGATGTTCCTTGCATCTAGGGGATCTCCTCACAATCCTTTGGCCAATCCATTCATTGAACTTTCCTGAAATATACTTGGTGGAAACATTAGTCCAATGAAATATATGTTGTTATTAATTACCAAAACCACCTAGGGAGAAGTTGTGCTTTCATACTTGCAGGGGCAGAAACATGTCGAGCAGTGGAAGTTCTTACCAGGGTGAGCATGTAGATCTGATTTTGCCCCCTCCCCATCCCCTAGGTGTAGAAATATCTTGGAGATTCTTGTGTGTGCCTGATACTTGTGATCTGCGTTGGATTTTCCGTGAAGAGGAACGTGATCAAGTTTTATCGAACCAATAGGAATATCAATCCGCAACCGTCTTAATCGGCTGCACACAAATGAACAAACAACTTGCACCCAACGTAGGCAAGAGGGTTGTCAATCCCCTTGATCTCGTTATTTGCAAGCAAATGAGTTGTGTAGATAATTGTTGATAAATATAAATTGCAAAATAAATAAAAAAGTAAATAAAGGCATCAAGGTAATTGTAGCGTTTGTAAATATACAAGGGAATAGACCCCGGGGCCATAGTGTTCCCTAGCGGCATCTCTCATGTAGGCAGCATACGGTGGGTAACAAATTACTGTTGGGCAATTGATAGAAAAGCGGATAGTTATGCGATGTTCATGCCAATGATCATGTATATATAGGCATCACATCCATATGCAAATAGGCCGACTCCTGCCTGCACCTATTACTATTACTCCACTCATCGACCGCTATCCAGCATGCATCTAGAATATTAAGTAAAACAGAGTAATGCTTGGAGAACGATGACATGATGTAGACAAATTAAACTCAAACAATATGAATGAACCCCATCGTTTTATCCTTAGTAGCAACAACACAAAGATGCATCTTGTCCCCTACTTTGTCACTGGGATATAGAAACTCGCCAGGTTGAACCTACCACAACGCACCACTCCCACCGATGAAATATCAATCTACTTGGCCAAAGCATACCAATAGATCGGAGAGCATTACAAAGCTATAATGATCATGCACTTAAGATATAATATAATGCAGAGGCATCTCAAATACTTTTCATGAATAATCTGAACATAAACCCACAATTCATCGGATCCCAAAAAACACACCGCACAACAGGATTACATCGGATAGATCAAAGCAAAGATGCGATGACCATTGTATTGAAGATCATAAGAGAGAGAGATTGCCATCTAGGTACTAGCTATGGGTCCGTAGGTCTGTGGTGAACTACTCACACATCATCATGAGGGCAGCAAGGTTGATGAAGAGGCCCTCCGTGATCGATCCCCCCTCCGGCAGGGTGCCGGAATGGAGCTCCAGATGGCCTCGCGACGGAACAGAGACTTGCGGCGGCGGAAAAAGGGTTTCGGGACTGCCTTCAGGGTTTTTAGGATATTAGAGAATTTATATGCCGAAGAGGGGCGTCGGGAGACGGCCGAGGGGGCCACCACATATCAGGGCGCGCCCTGATGTGTGGTGGGTCCCTCATGTGCCTCCTGGGTTCCTTCCGAAGCTTCCAGGTCTTCATATAGTCCATAAAAAATCATCAAAAAGTTTCGTGGCAATTGGACTTCGTTTGGTCATGGAAAGCAATATGACGATGAACGAACTAGTCATGTGAAGTGACGATGGAATTTGCATGACAATATATCTCGGAATGGCTATGGAAATGCCATGATAGGTAGGTATTGTGGCTGTTTTGAGGAAGATATAATACGGCTTATGTGCAACTGAGCGTATCATGTCACGGGGTTTGGATGCACCGGTGAAAGTTGCACCGATCCTCGAGGTGAGAACGGGCTATGCACGATACCGAAGAGGCTAGCAGATTATGGAAGAGGTGATAATGCGTATGTCCATGGTTTCACATTAGTCATAAAGAACTAATATACTTATTGCAAAGTTTTATTAGTTTATCATAAATTAAAGTACTAATCGCATGCCCTGACGGAAGAGGTTGGTAGGAGTTAATTATCGCGCGCTTCCGACCAGAAACAACACTAGGATTTCAACGAGGAATATAAATGCTCACACATGATCACCATGCCTCTTTAATTTGTAGATGAACAAACAGGTCAACCTTTATTAATATCGACACTTCTACGGTTTAACAATTATGAACTCACACCTATCTCATATTACTACATTAATATCATTGACCCACAATTTCTTTATATGTGCTACATGATGGTTTTGATTATCACTCATTGAATACATAATATTCTTGGAGTAGTCTTTATGACCCATGCAAATTACTGTCACTATTTATTAACTCTCAAACAAATATAAGTGAAGATAGAGAGTGAAATCATTTCTTTAAAATCTACACGCCACCGTGCTCAAAAAGATATAAGTGAAGTACTAGAGCAACTGCTAAGCTCAAAAGATATAAGTGAAGCACATAGAGTATTCTAACAAATTATGAGGAAGGTGTGTCTCTCTTAAATAGGTGTTTCCAGCAAACAATGATTGTGGTAAACTGAAAGTAAAATCAAACAAAAGCAAACGACGCTCCAAGCAAAACTCATATCATGCGACGAATAAAAATATAGCACCAAGTGACATACCGATGGATTTGAGACGAAAGAGGGGATGCCTTCCGGGGCATCCCCGAGATTAGACGCTTGGTAATCCCCAAGCTTAGGCTCTTGCTACTCCTTATTCCTTTGTCCATCAAGATAACACCCAAAACTTGAAAACTTTAATCAAACAAAACTCAACAAAACCTCGTGAAATCCGTTAGTATAAGAAACATATTGCATATTCTAAGTACTGTTGTAAATTGATTCAAATTTAATAAATACAAAATAGGTACTGTATTCTAACTTCTCCATGGCTTATACCCCCCGATACAATCTATAACATAATCAAAATAAGCAACTATGCAAGAAAAAACAGAATATATCTAAAACAGAATAGTCTGTAGCAATCGGTAGAGAGCCTATACTTATGTAACTCTAAAAATTCTGAACAATTAGGGAAACCTCGAAAATTTGTATAGAAACAATGTGTAAAAATTTGAGATCATTATCACGCTCCAGCAAAAAATGAAACTTCCTGTACTGAAATAAAAAATTTCCGTTTTGTTTCAACATCGAGTCTACTCATCTTGTGAGTCATCCCAAAGGCTTTACTTGGCACAAAAACTAATTTAAACACAAAAACATAATCATTACAGAGGCAATAATCATTCTATTAAAAATAAACAGAAATTTTAAAGCAAAAATTTAAGATAACTATTGGGTTGCCTCCGAACAAGCGTTATTGTTTTATGCCCCTAGCTAGGCATAATGCATAGTTTCAAGTATCGTAGTATCCACGGAAATGATCCGTCATGCGATGATCATATTCTCTTCTTTCATCAGCAAGTTTTCTAATAGTTAAGAAAAAATAATTGAAGGGACTAAACTTCACAACACAAGGATCCGAGAGATCTATTTCAGGGGAAATAGGAGGCTCTTCTTTAGGTTTCTCGTAAGTGATAACTATTTCCTCATTGTAAAGATTTTGATGAAGGTATTTTCTTAATTCTTTATCAAGCTCATAACCCATTCCAAGTTTTCGTATAGCAAATTGATCATTATGTTCAGAGATTTTATCAACTAGGACATTAGGTGGAACCTTCTTTCTAAGGTTTTCATCATAAGCAACATAGTCCGTTGATCTTAGTTTTCTTACCCCTTCCAACTCATAAAGAATTCCTTCTATTGGTGGGCATTCACAATTGATCCTATAATAAGGAAATATATCCCTAGCCTCTTGTATAATATTGTCAAATTCTTGAGCAATAAATATAGTGGCTAAGCGTTTAGTAGGAGCTTCCTGGATATTAGAAAACTCTAGAAACAACCATTGTATCAAAGGATGCATATGGACAAATTGTCTTTCCAACTGTGCTATAAGCGTAGATATAGCATCTACATAACTTGTAGTTCTAGTAACAATGGAACCTCCCATAAATGGTAATGATCCCGCACAAGTGAAAAAACTTGAATCACACTCTTGCCTATAATACTCCCACTACCTATACGGAGTTTCTTTGTTTGCATAGTGGGTTCAATTTTAGAAGGATAATCGTCCGCAAGATTATCAAGTTTTTCCTTAGCAACTTCATCAAAATTTCTTTTAGTGTTATTAGCACAAGGCGAAGTTGGGTGCTCAAGGGCTTCCACACTAGCGGCGGAAACACCACTAATCTCAAAATCAAACATGATAGCTACTTCAAGCATAAAAAAGAGTAAACTAGCAACAAGCAAAGATAAATATTTTTGATTTTTTGATTTTTATGAGACAAGCTAAATATAACAGCAAATAAAAAGAAGAACAAGTGAATGAAAATTTGTGTGAAGTTACTAGGTAGTTGATGATGATATTCCCCGGCAACGGCGCCAGAAATCCTTCCTGATACTTGTGATCTGCGTTGGGTTTTCCCTGATGAGGAATGGGTAATTGCAGCACAAAGTGGAGAAGTATTTCCCTCAGTTATGAAACCAAGGTTTATTGAACCAATAGGAATATCAATCCTCAACTGTCTTCAGTGGTTGCACACAAATGAACAAACAACTTGCACCCAACGCGGGCAAGAGGGTTGTCAATCCCCTTGACCTCGTTATTTGCAAGCAAATGAGTTGTGTAGATAATTGTTGATAAATATAAATTGCAAAATAAATAAAAAAGTAAATAAAGGCAGCAAGGTAATTGTAGCGTTTGTAAATAGACAAGTGAATAGACCCGGGGGCCATAGTTTTCGTAGCGGCATCTCTCATGTAGACATCATACAGTGGGTAACACATTACTGTTAGGCAATTGATAGAAAAGTGGATAGTTATGCGATGTTCACGGCAATGAACATGTATATATAGGCATTACGTCCATAAGCAAATAGGCCGACTCCTGCCTGCACCTATTACTATTACTCCACTCATCGACCGCTATCCAGCATGCATCTAGAGTAACAGAGTAATGCTTGGAGAACGATGACATGATGTAGACAAAGTAAACTCAAACAATATGAATGAACCCCATCGTTTTATCCTTAGTAGCAATAACACAAAGACGCATCTTGTCCCCTACTTTGTCACTGGGATATATAAAATCGCCCGGTTGAACCTACCACAACGCACCACTCCCACCGATGAAATGTCAATCTACTTGGACAAAGCATATCAATAGATCGGAGAGCATTACGAAGCTATAATGATCATGCACTTAAGAGATAATATAATTCAGAGGCATCTCAAATTCTTTTCATGAATAATCTGAACATAAACCCACAATTCATCGGATCCCAACAAACACACCGCACAATAGGATTACATCGGATAGATCAAAGCGAAGATGCGATGACCATTGTATTGAAGATCAGAAGAGAGAGAGATTACCATCTAGGTACTAGCTATGGACCCGTAGGTCTATGGTGAATTACTCACACATCATCATGAGGGCAGAAAGATTGATGAAGAGGCCCTCCGTGATCGATCCCCCCTCCGGCAGGGTGCCGGAACGGAGCTCCAGATGGCCTCGCGACGGAACAGAGACTTGCGGAGGTGGAAAAAGGGTTTCGGGACTGCCTTCAAGGTTTTTAGGATATTAGAGAATTTATAGGCCGAAGAGGGACGTCGGGAGACGCCCGAGGGGCCACCACATATTAGGGCGCAACCCCTCCAGGGTACGCCCTGATGTGTGGTGGGGGCCTCGTGTGCCTCCTGGCTTCCTTCCGAAGCTTCTAGGTCTTCATATAGTCCAGAAAAAATCATCAAAAAGTTTCGGGGCAATTGGACTTCGTTTGGTACAGTAAACCTGCAAAGGCAAAAAAAAACAACTGGCACTGGGCACTGGGTCAATAGGTTAGTGCTCAAAAATATTATAAATTGGTAAATAAAGACCCAAATCGTATCCTAGAATGATAATATATCAGCATAGAACAATCAAAAATTATAGATACGTTGGAGACGTATCAGTGCCCCCTTCATCTGTGAGTGTTGAGACAACTTTGTGTGTTGATATCTTGATATTCCTCATGATTTCCCATGTATGCACAACTTTTTTCTTGTTTTTTTGGTCCTAGACAAAATACGGTGAAAAAATAACTACATCAGCTGGTAGTGTGTGTGGAGGCTAAGAACAAAGAAGAAACAGAAACATAACACCTGTGGGATTGTGTACCTGGAAGAAAGTCCATAACACTGCATAGTAGAGGGGGGTGGATCACAAGCATGATTTCAGTTTTAACTAATAAGATAACTGCATATCACTTTACTTTGCATATTTCAGATAGTTTTTGTGTTCAGATAGGGTGTGCTCATCCTTCTACGGGCTTCTGAAAAAATAAAAGTTGTAGTAGAATAACTACAAGTTTGCATATCACTAAAGTACACGTTCATATAACTGAAGGTGAAAAAGCATCTTCTACTTTTCAGTTTTGTTCCAGTTTTGGTTCATCTACTTTCACAAAGACATCTAGTAAGAAAAATTGTAGTGGCCACACAAATAAAAACATTTCACCCCAAGCTGGCATTTTCTGAAAAAACATTTCTATCTATTGTCTGATCAAAAATAAAATCATAGGGCTTCACACGAACAAATAAATGACATCCTTATTTTGTTAGAGAAAATGAGAAAGTGATGACTCTGAATAGGTAGCCACACATTCTGAACCAAAAAAAGAACTAAAATCTATTTGATAATAACATAATGTTGAATTTTGAAACTGCTAATTGCAGGTAATGAAGATAGCTATGCAAGCGACTACATTGGGACTCATGCAAGATTTGGGGCGAATGAGAAAACATTGCTTCAGATCTTACATGGAAAACAGGAAAAAAGTCAAGAAGAAACATTTAAATCTTACCGTTCTATTTTGATTGCAGCCTTCACAGTCCCAATACTCAAGAGTGATGTTTGACCCGAGCCTTTCAGAATGCAAATCACCGCCTTATGTTTTTTGCCGATGTTTTCCCCTTATTCATTTGCTCGCCAGGTTCATGAGTTTGCAATGGCATCAAACCTTCTTACCATTGGACTAGCAGATCAATTCCTCTGGCTGGTCAACATACTGGCCCTTCCTTGGAGGAGAAACATGTTGTAAGTTTTTTTGGTTCAAAAAAATAAGTAAAATTGCTAGAAAACATGAAAAATCTATTTTTTTCTCTTTTCCACTGGACATGAACTGTATCTAAAATCAAATTTGAACCAAAAAAAAACGGAAAAAATTGTAGGGAGGGCCATTGGATGACAATTTGGGGATGAACATGTCATATACACAAATACTGCTTGTTGTTGATTCCGAGCTTTGTACTCACACACATATTTGGGGTGGGACTCAAAAATTGTCTTTGTGGTTGATAGAATCAGAACATGTTTTAAAAATGACTTAACTTTGTTTCTGCAGACTTCCTATTTTGGTTCACCACACACGAATCGCTAACCTGTTGGTGCTGAGGTATGATCATCAACCTGAAAAAGCACCCCAAAATAACAAAAATTATGTGTTAGCATATATATATATATATATATATATATATATATATATATATATATATATATATATATATGATTCAAACAATCATTTGAATTGAAAAAGCATGAATCTAATAAAAATTTGTGGCTGTTGTTTGTGGACAAAAACTTTGCAGAATGAAACATCCATGATAATAGGGAGAAATTCAAACTTGATTCAACAAACTGAGTTGTACATCCCTTCGTCGAGCACATATTTTGAGGACAATATGGATCCCGACCGGGAAAACAACCGGTCTGATTCCTATCAAGCTGGCTCATATATATGTGCAAGCTTTGACATGGAAAGATGGTCTGCCAGCTTCTGGTGCAGACTTGTTGCAAGCTTTAGGGCTGTGTGTTCAAGACAATACCATTGAAGATGTTCCAGGAAGTGATGATTCAGATTCCGATACAACTGTTTTCAGGAATGTGCTTGCTATCACTGATGTAGACAATGACCAAGTTGTTGCTGAAGATGAGGTTGCAGAGACTAATGATGCAACTGTCGACGATGATGGCCAGTGCTTGACACAAGACGACATAGACATTTTTCTGAAGAATGACAGTGTTGTTGTAGCCAAGAGGTCTGTAACCACCATGTGCCCAGAAGGGCATGTATTTTGATTCATCTAATGCAACCCAAGCATTTTACAATGAATATTCTTCCATTTGTGGTGAGGAAAGCATCAAACTACCATGGGCAGACCGGCCTAGGAGGCGGTGAGTCTTGTTGCATTTTCAGGTGCAATCGAGCTGGAAAGGTACTTGATGAGGAAGAGAAGGAGGCTAGGAGGAAAATAAGACAAGAGAACTGCCAAGAGAGAACCGACAAGCTAGCAACAAAGACAAGGAAAAGCAGAAGGAATGTGATTGATGTAACAAGTTGTGAAGCAAAACTAGTAGTCACGAGAAATAATGAAAGATGGTGTATCACGGACATAAATCTTGAGCACAATCATGAGTAGAGTCCACCGGAGGAATCAAAATACTTGAGATCACACAAACACATGATAGAGGAGGAGAAACTATTTGTGAGGACATTCAACTCCATCAAATTTCCAACAAGGAAAATTATGGCAGTATTATCATATTTACGACAAGGTCCGCTGCCATACACAATAAAATATGTGAGCAATGAAGGCATCAATGAGGAAGGAGAATGACAACAACATGATGCAACTTCTGGACTACTTCTGGGGCACACAAGCGGATGATTCGAGGTATTACTACAAGTTCACGGTTCATCCGAAAAACCCAAATAAGGTCCTCTGCATTTTCTGGGCTGATGGATAATCAAGAAAAATGTATGATCTATACGGTGACAGCCTAAGCTTAGGCACAACATATAAAATCAACAAATACAACACCCCCTTTGTCCCTTTTGTTGGTGTGTCTGTACATGGTCAAAACTACTTGTTTGCATGCGCTATTATTCAGGATGAGACGGTTGGCACTTTCAGTTGACTGTTTCATACATTCCTTGACTTCATGGGTGGAAAGCAACTGACAACAGTAATCGCATACTAAGATGCGTCCATGAAAGAAGTTGTCCCTGATGTCTTCAACCTATCCAAACATCAGAATTGTCTGTTCCATGTGAAAAAAGGCCGAAGAGAAGTACTGCAGGACTTTCATGACAAAAGTGATCTGCATGCTGACTTCACTCACATTGTGCACAACTCACTCACAATTGCAGAATTTGAAAATCTGCGGCGAGAGATGGTGGAAAAGTATGACACTGGGACTGTGAGCTATTTCGGGATAGTGTGGAAAGAGAGGAGAAGGTGGGTGCATGTATACTTCAAGACATATTTCCTTCCACTGATTCACTCAACCTTGCGGAGTGAAGGCATTTATGCCATTTTCAAGGAGAATGTAGCATCCACTTACAGTGTGAGGAGCTTCATGACAGAATATCAGAGAATTTGTGAATGCATAGAAGACATGAAGATGGAGCAAGACTTTGTAACTAGATAAAAAACAAACATTCTGGGTGCACAACAAACTTGAGATCCAGGCATCGCGAATGTACAACAGACAATTTTTTTACCGGTTTCAAAAGCAAATTAAGTTTGCAACTAATATGCATGCGGATGTCATCGAAAATGGCTCAAAGTATGAGGTTTACAAGTCAAGCCTGCTTACTGAAGAATATTTCAGGATGCACCGTTATCTTGTAGACTTGTACTAGCAAACCTAAGACATGATGATTTTGCTTGCATATGTGAGAAGTTTTAGAAAGATGGGATTGTATGTGCGCACATATTGCGAGTGCTTGTCCATCTGAACAAGTCTGTCCTACCTGACAAGTATTACATAGGGAGGTGGAAACCAAAGGACCGAAAGTATGTTAGACACGAAAATTTAATATCCCATGAAACTGACCGAAGCAAGCCAACATTTGAGGTATGCGCAACTATCAAAAATTCTTAACGACATGGCTTCCTATGGGGCAAGAACGAACGAGAAATTCTTGTATGTTGCAAAAGAGGGTGAAAAAAAAATCCAAGATGGGCTTGAAGATATGACTAGAGCAGATGACTTGAGAGAGCTATTGGCAAGAGGAATTGTTGTGGAAAAAGACCCACCTACTCAAGTGCAAGTACCTCACCCTGATGGTTATGACACCCTACAAGACCAGGATGTTGCCATTTCTAAAGCGCGTCCACGTGCTCATTTTCTAACAACTAGGGAGTAGTTCCTTGCAAAGAAACAAAATGCATGCAACCACTGCAACAACTAAGAACATAATATCGTTGGTTGTGAGAACCTGCACATTGACAAGTTCAAGTTCCAGAAGAAGAAACCAAAAACTAAAAAATCTACAGGTTTGTGCTATTTTCAGTTTATTTTACACATTACTTGTAATGGTTTTTGGTTTACAGTACTAAGAACAAAAACATGTGGACTGCCCTCCCTAACAAAAAAAATGAAAAATGTTTGCATGTTTTAACACATGGACAGACGATGCGTCAGCTGGCAAACAAAATGGTGCTAAGCGTCAATGTAAGACGGCACCTAACACAGAGGTCCAAGGGTGTTGTAGTTCCACAAAAAATGCATGAATGAATCATGCTTTGTGATGCTTGTAGTGTTCGTAGAAAGACTTGATTGGAACAAAATTGGGAGAACAACAGAAAATAGTTTCTTGTAATAAAAAGATGAATGTGTGTACGTGACAATTATGTTTTGACATGTGTGAAAAAGACCACTTAATTTCCTCTGTTGTTCTTCTTTGTATATGAATTTCCTACGATTGTTCCTCTTGGTGATTTGAGTATATTCACAAAGAAAATGGCATACACAAAAAAAGGAAACAATTAAGCTGTTGTCGAAAATCCACAAAACAATAGTTTTCTGTTGATTTGAATATAGTTTCAGTTTAAAAAAATATCTGCATTGCTTTACTTCTTCTTTTATCTTTGTGAAGTAGTTTAACAAAAACTGTTGCAAGACGAAAAGCACATTGAACTAAAAAATAAAAAATAAAACAATTATTGCAAAAATGGTTTTCCATCTCTCGAGTTAACAAAAGCTTGATATAAAAAATGAAAGTAGTAAAATATTCAAAAAACAAAAAAAGAGGCAGGGCTTTCAGATTGCTCGCATAAAACGAAGGGAAAAAAGACCTTCCCAATCGATATATTTGCGATAGTCTCACTAGGTTTTCTTGTTGAGTTCTCGAGGAACAATGTACCAAAAGCCAAAAATAAGAATCTAAAATATAAATAACTAATTAATTGGTTCTTCGTCTGGTGGTCTCCCTAAAGACAGTATACCGACTACTTTGAGTTTGCCTTGCATTTTGCATCTTGTTTAACCAGTTCTCTGAAAACAAAACAAATAGAAAAATTTGTGTCACAACTAATAAAAGTGAGAGAAACCAAAAGAAAACATTGGCTTATTTTCCTTCTTGAAGTCAAGAGCAAATAATGTGTGTCACTCACCATTCAGCATGGATGGTGAGCTATCTCAAAAGAAAAAAAATAATGTGTGTCACTCAAGAAAACAAAACTATACTTGAGTACTAGAAAAAAAAATACCAGTTCCGCATTAGAAGTCCTTGCCAAGTTTTTTGCCTACTTTAATGGTGTTATTGGAGCCAAAAAGAATGTCTATAGTAAGTTCGACACTTGCATCGGGAACATCCTTTAACTTGAATTGTGGCTGCAATGGGTTCCTTGAAGCCCATGTTTGCATCCACTTTAGCACAAAAATCCCACTAGCACTTCTGTTTGGGACTAAAAAAAATTGTAAGCACATTGATGAAAAAAAGAATACACACATATGTGTGTAAAAAACTATGAGCTTGTTTTACCTTCTAGGGTGCTTTGGCATATTGGGGTAAGATGTACAATTCGTGAAGCCCATTCGTCTCGGATTAGACTCTTCCCATGTTTTGATAAAATTTTGTATCTGAATAATATTTTTTTTGTTTAGGAACACAGGAAAAAATGGATATCATTGTTTCATACATCACATTTTTTTAAAAAAGAGTGGCGCGTGTTAGAATCATCAAATCTTTGATCTCCATGTGGAACACCAAGACCCCTTCTTGAACCGAATATAGAAAAAATGAATTTTCTTGTTGCCATATCAACCATGAACAAGAACCATTGTTCATTGTGTATTGATGGGAATAAGAGCTGCATTATTTGGAGGAAGATTGTAAATAACGGGAAAAACAATGAAAAGGAATTAAACGCAAATAAGGTCTTGAGTGAAAAAGGGATAGTACATGATCACTTTTTCACTGCCCCTTCAAAACTTATAAGTGCTCTATTCCTCATTGACCGCCTTGCTTCTTTGGCACACCGCTTATCAAGAAACTAGTCCTTGAAAACAAGAGAAAGACAATAGTTCTAAGTGTTGAATTTATAAAACAACGTTAGTTTTCTTTGTACTCATAGACACTGTAGTGAAGAAGTAGTGTTTCTTTGACAATCTTGGATGCTCATCTCGGAATATCATTTTACAGAAAACGTTGCTGACATAGGATTCTACCCAACCACTAGTTCTAAAAGAATCACCAATCTGCCCTAGTGAGAGACTTGTTTTATCAACCAGCACAACCCATTTTCTGCAGGGGTTGGCAGAAAAAGAAAACGCAAAAACATGGTTATTGAGGGCATTTTTTAAAAGACAAAAATGCATCTGCATTCCATCTCTCCTTGTTGTGACAAAAAAGACTAAGTAGAAGAAAGATAAAATGAAAACAAAATGTAGAAAACCTTCCGTGGGGTTTGACTTTGCTTAATGTCACAATGTTCCTGTGTAGTTCCTTCTCATGTGACATAAGAGATCCTTTGTCATTGTTATCATACGGCGAGCACAAAAACTTGCTAGTGTACATGGTCCTTTTGGGAGGCAATTTTTCTTTACTCATTGAATAACTTGAACCCCCTAAGGTTAGCTTTGTGTTGTATAACTTGTTTGACCATATTAGAGAACAAACCGTTGAATGACCTCTCGCCTAGAACTTGAACCTCTCGAGACAACTGCAAGAAATACACAAAAAATGTTACGGGTAGTTCCGTGTCGGTTAAGAGAAACTTCTTGCTATAGAAAAGTGGAAAGCTAATAGAATGTTGGACAGTAAATTTACGTGCAGCTCGTTGCTGATAGGAATTAGTTGGTGTTCAATGTCTTCTTGTTTGTGTTCTTCAGTAACTTCATCTATAAAAATCATCTTATCGATTATTGAACTTGTTAAGCAACCCTGTAAAAGAGACAAAAAGTTGAACATAATGCCATCTTTCACAAAGAATATAGAGAAGAGAAGGAACAACATAACTAAGATAGTGAACTTAAAAATCAAACAAAAAGAAATAAGAAATTGGGCACACCTTCTTGTGCTGGTGTGATGAGCTCTCAAGTGTGACATGGTTGGATGTTCTCATTGGAGAGTAACATGTCTTTGCTCTATTCCAAGTGTTCGACATGTATGCAACATGAGATATCAATTTGTGAGTAGGAGGGAAAAACAAAAGGCGAGTTTCTTTTGGAAATAAAGATATGTGCTTGAAAAAAGTGTACAAAGAGAAAATAAATCAAAGACGATATATATTGAATCAATCATGTCATATTTTTTTTAATTCCTGGAAGAAACTCTCTGCACTTGCTAAACCCTCTTGATATAGGCTCTCTCCGAGCACACTGAATAGAGAAATATGTTTGTGCTGTTTGGTCCTCCTTGACATAAACAAAAAGTAATGATTGTTAAAATCTTCTTATGCAGATAATAAGTTGCTTCAGGTAAGAAAAGTTTATTGGTGAAAAACTTGCACATTAACAAAGAATGCACACCTCCGAGATATATCCTTTGATTCCATGGTTGCTTATATTTGTTGTTCTACTTTTCTTTGCCTCCTGGAAAATAAAAAGTATCATTGAGTAAAATGTTGTAAAAGCAAGAATTGAGGAAAAAGGCGATTTCAACAAAAAAGAAGAAGTATGAATGACTATTCAAAAAAATACATATATCTTGGCATTGTATGTATCTGTGTCCATCCATAATAGTCGCCAACATTCGGGCTCCGTTATTTCATTCCCATAGTCATCAACATCTTCAAGAATCCTACACCTAGGTGTCATATCATTGATACTTGCGATCTGTGTTGGGTTTTCCGTGAAGAGGAACGGGTTATTGTAGCACAAAGTGGGTAAGTATTTCCCTCAGTTATGAAACCAAGGTTTATCGAACCAATAGGAATATCAATCCTCAACCGTCTTCAGCGGCTGCACACAAATGAACAAACAACTTGCACCCAACGCGGGCAAGAGGGTTGTTAATCCCCTTGATCTCGTTACTTGCACCCAACGCGGGCAACATGTAGATAATTGTAGATAATTGTAAATTGCAAAATAAAATAAAAGGTAAATAAAGGCAACAAGGTAATGGTAGCGTTTGAAAATATATAAGTGATTAGACCCGGGTCCATAGTTTTCCCTAGCGGCATCTCTCATGTAGGCATCATACGGTGGGTAACAAATTACTGTTGGGCAATTGATACAAAAGCGAATCGTTATGCGATTTTCACGGCAATGATCATGTATATAAAGGCATCACGTCCATAAACAAATAGGCCGACTCCTGCCTTCACCTATTACTATTACTCCGCTCATCGACCGCTATCCAGCATGCATCTAGAGTATTATGTAAAACGGGGTAATGCATGGAGAACGATGACATGATGTAGACAAAGTAAACTCAAGCAATATGAATGAACCCCATCGTGGTATCATTAGTAGCAATAACACAAAGAGGCATCTTGTCCCCTACTTTGTCACTGGGATATAGAAACTCGCCAGGTTGAACCTACCACAATGTACCACTCCCACCGATGAAATATCAATCTACTTGGCCAAAGCACATCAATAGATCAGAGAGCATTACGAAGCTATAATGATCATGAAATTAAGAGACAATATATTTCAAAGGTATCTCAAATAATTTTCGTGAATAATCTGAACATAAACCCACAATTCATCGGATCCCAACAAACACACCGCACAATAGGATTACATCGGATAGATCAAAGTGAAGATGCGTCGACCATTGTATTGAAGATCAAGAGATGGAGAGATTGCCACCTAGGTACTAGCTATGGACCCGTAGGTCTGTCGTGAACTACTCACACATCATCATGAGGGTAGCAAGGTTGATGTAGACGCCCTCCGTGATCGACCCCCCTCCGACAGGGTGCCGAAACAGAGCTCCAGAATGCCTCATGACGGAACAGAGACTTGTGGCGGCGGAAAAAGGGTTTCGAGACTGCCTCTGTTATTTTTAGGGTGAAATAGAATTTATAGGTCAGAGAGGGGCGTCGGGAGGCAGCCGAGGGAGGCACAAGCCATGAGGGCGCCCCCCCTGAGGCGCGTCCTGTTGGCTTGTGCGGCCCTCGTGCGGCCCCCGGCCTCCTTGCGAAGCTTCCAGGTCTTCTTTTGGTCCAGAAAAAATTATCAAAAAATTTCGTGGCAATTGGACTTCGTTTGGTACTGTAAACCTGAAAAGCCAAAAACATGCAGAAAATAGCAACTGGCACTGGGCACTGGGTCAATAGGTTAGTGCTCATAAATTGGTAAATAAAGACCCAAAAAGTGTCCTAGAATGATAATATATCAGCATGGAATAATCAAAAATTATAGATACATTGGAGACGTATCAATCATCGACAAAGAAATACTTCCTCCTTGCATTGTCTAGTGGATGCAAAATGTCCTAAATGATTTTTCCATGTCTCTGTTTATTACCATTGATGTGTAAAAAATAAAAAATAAAAAATAAAAAATAAAAAGAGAAAAGGGTAAATAAATGAGAAAGCTAATGAAAGCAAGAATAGAAAAAAGAAACTTTGTGCTAGAAAAAAGAAACTATTTCATATGTACTGAATAATAGAGTAGAAATAAGTATTGTCTGGTAGTGTATGTTTATACCTATATCCAGTTCCATATGCTTCTTATGATATCTACCTGGTCTCAGAAAAAATGTGGTTTCAAGTAATGGGTACCACAAGGCGGGGGGGGGGGGGGGGGGGGAGGGAGTGAAAATAATGTTTTTCTTAAGAAACCTTTGTTGTTGTTGTTGTTGTTGGTGGTGGTGGTGGTGGTGGTGGTGGTGGTGGTGGTGTTGTCGTCGTCGTCGTCGTCGTCGTCGTCGTCGTCGTCGTTGTTGTGGTCGTCGTCGTTGTTGTTGTTGTTGTGGCACACAACTAACTTTCTCTTCTTGCTTGTCCTTTGGTTGATCCAAAACTTTAGTCTGAAGAAGATGCTTGTTGCAAAAAAGGACAGGGAATGAATGTCTAGTTAGCTCAATAGAACAAAACAGAAAGAAAAAACCAATAGATGGAATTCCTTGGGTTAAAAGAAAATGTACCTCTAGGAAACAACATTATCTTCAAACCTGAGAATGATGGCGCTACATATTTACTGCATTCCTCCTTTGTATTGATATCTTGTTGTGTACCATCGAGGGAGCTTGCCAATTTGGCTGGTAGCAACATATAGTTCATGCTTGTGCTCTTCTCTGGGTTGCTTTTTAAGTAGTACATACATTCCCATTGCGTTCAGGGACCTTTGTATCTACGTCCATCTTTTTAAGATTCAGATTTTGGATGAGTTTTCGCAATTCTGCGTGATTTTTTCCTACAAGAGAAACGGGGGGGGGGGGGGGAGGGGGTGGGTGATTGTGGGCAAAGTTAGTTAAGAGAAAAGAAGTGTGTGGGACAAAAATGAAAAAGGGAAAATGGAAAACAAATGAATAGAAAACATTTAAATATGTCAGAAAATGACCTTGGGGGCTTGTACTTGAACCTCATTGCATTCAGCAACGTTTTTTATCCTACTGACGAATTCAAGGGCATTATATCTGTTACCGGCTCTCCATTTTTAAAAATAAGTTCATGTCAAAACAAAAGATAGAAGAGGGGAGAAATTAGTTGATTCATGTTATGGGCAATTTTTTTTAAAGAACTTGAAAACATATAAGGAATTGGTGCACAAAAATAAAAAATGTGTTTATCTGTAAAAAAATTAACCATCTGAGCTTGTTCTTCATGCCCATTTCTCTGATTGTTGCACGGTTTTGATTGCATTATTGCTATGCCCATATCATCTATTTCTGTTCTAGTTGCTTCAGGTGTAGTTTCCTGTCAAAGCGGGCAAGAAAAAAAGTGTCAAAAAATATGACACACAAAATTAATACCACGCAACAAAAAAAACGAAGAAAACTTGCAACAGTACATTCTTAGGAGTTGAGCTTGATGACGGTTGTGTACTTGTTTTCCTTCTTTTCTTCATGTCAGTTTAGTGTGCCAACGGATCAAAAGTGAACATGAGTTAGCACCAAAAATATATATCAATAAAACATAGAAGTTGTTCGATGAATAACGATATGACAACATACCTCTGTTAATTTCAATACCATTGGAATCAACTATGACAGTACTCCCAGACCCATTTCCTTTTTTGGTTGGCATGTACAAATACTCTCTTGACTCTAACTTGGCTGCATGTTGAGAGCCATTGAAAGAAGTAGAAACAATGTGCAAAGTGTCAAGCAACACGTGTTTTGGTATCACACGTGTTTAGGTTTTCATCCTTCATGCGCTTCTGGAATCTGAGGCATATACCTTCCTTGACCTGACAAGTAGATAACATTGCACAAAAAATTGTAAGGAAAAAATAGCTTGCTTGATGGAGGATGGTGTTGTGTGAGTTATAGATTGCAATTGTGTACCTTGTCTGGAAAAGAGCCACCAAAAGCCCTGTGTATAACTTTTCTGATATTTGAGTTTTTCGCTGTGCTTTCCCATCCATCATCTTTTTCGGCGTAGCATGTTTCTCGCTCATCTTTTATCTGAATAGAGAATGGATATAACATAAAAAAATGTCAATTAGACGCAAACCAGAGAATAAAAACAAAACAAAAAAGGATGCAAATGTGACTATAGGATGTACTAAAAAATAAAAAAATAAAAAATCTCTTGTAAGGAGTATGTTTTACTTCTAGCGCTCCATAGAATCCATCTTTTCCAATAAGTATATCACCAAAGTGCTTTATACTTTGGCCTTTCCAGAAACAAATCTTAGCAATGCTGCAAGTATTGATATTGATCCAAACTTGTTGAAGTCTAGACACCGAACCTAATAAAAGGGACGAGTATGGGAAGTTTTATTCATGTTGACTAAAAAGAGGATAATACATCTAATAAATCAGTTGAACAAACAACAATGGGTAAACAAAACAAAAATATGTACTGCTAGCCAGCATATACAACCACCTAATGTCGATGTTATTCGTTATTTCTTTTCTTTCTCTGTTTGGTACTTATTGACATAACACATGCCCCACACATGAACGAAACTGCACCAATTGAGATCTTTCAACTTTGATACATAGACAAGAGGTCCCAAATATTTTGTACTCGGCTTAGTGTTGGATGTAGGACACGAAAATGCTGCTAGTGCTACGTTCAAGAAACAACGAACAAAATCGGTCGTCTGACAACCCTTTCGTCATTAGCTTGTTCCCAAGGAAACTTATTAGTGGTAGTTCTGATACTCCAAACAATGCAAGAAACTCCGCTTTCCCGGTCTCCTTTTCCACCATGCTAATTTGCACTAGTGAAGAAATGGCTAGCCACAACTCTTGTTGGTGTGGCGCGCCATTTTCCTCCAACGCCAGCACTAATATTTCAAATAGTGCTCGCATTGCCTAAATTTGTACGTTATTGGTACACACATAGTGGTGGCATTCAAATTCTGCCGAACGTCACTTGTATGAGGACCCCAGCGCTCTCCCCTTTCACATATTATTATTGGCGTGGCTAAAGTTCCTATGCCAGGACTATGCATTATACTTGTGGTGTGCAACTTATACGGCACGCCATAAGTATATTTTGTGGAGCCCACAAATATTGTGGTGGCGTTCCTAAATGTAGAACGCCATTAGTATTTGCATTTCTATATATAGCTGACCCGGCCGCCCTGGTTAATGATAGGCAATCTCTTAACGGTACTCTCACATATATGTGTGTATAGAGATACACGACCGGCGGACTCTGCCTTCGATCCATTGAGAGAACTAGGCGACTGTTTTTTGTGTGTATATCATTTAGGTATGTAATGCCCGCATATGTGTGTGTATATAGTACATAATATGCTGAAATGGTTTTTGACCTTTTTTGTAGGCACTGTGGAAGTGAATGATTTATGCTGGAATATATATATATGGACCGAACTATAAATTGGTTCTTCAAGGTCGCGTTGGAAGATATGAATCAGAAAGGGGAAACAAAAATATTATGTCCATGTAAGAAGTGCGAAAACATAGTTTTGATTGACCCTTCTACTGGTCGTGTGTAGATGCACTTGTTAAAATATGATTTCATGCCTGGTTACATACGGTGGATAAGTCATGGTGAGGAAGCGGAGGATGTCAAAGTCGAAGGGGAGGTACATGATGATGAGATATAAGGAGGTGTTAAGAATGTTGCAGAACATGAAAATCACCTCGACGGGCAGAAAGAATACAACGGTAAAGAATTGTGAAAGAACAAAGATCTAGATGACTATGACCAGTCTGGCATCTATGAAGAAGAAGATGGCATTTTCTGAAAAAGAGAAGTGTAAGAAAAGACGTAGAAGCACGTCGGATGTAGAAACTTCCGTTGAGAGCCCCCGCACAAATAAGAGAAAAGCTTCCGTTGAGAGCCTCCGCACAAACAAGAGAAAAACATCAGTTCAGAGCCCTCGCACAAACAAGAGAAACCGAGAAACAACGTCGTAGTTGATTTTTATCTATCTTTTATTTATTATTAATTCGGCAGTATTCGATCGTATTTTAATATTGATGTAATAATCTTCTTTCGTATGTGACCTTGTCCATCCCCTTTTAACATTTTTGTCTTGACCGTATTTTATTATTCTACATTTGTATTGACCATCGGAAGTTGAATTCAGTTGATGTAATTTTGGAAGGAAAATAGCTACGGCGTCGGTGATGTCACCAACGCCATAGCTAATATATCTATGGTGTTGGAGACGTCACCAACGCCATAGCTATTTCCCCCCATTGTCTTTGCCCGTTTGGGGGGAAATGTTCACCGCAAACTTTCGTTTCGCGCGCTCACACCCTCTGCTCTGTGCGTCGCCGCTGCCACCTTCGTCGTCGTCGCCACCACCCCCTCCCCCATCGCCACCACCACCTTCGTCGTCGTTGCTGCCACCCCCTCCCCCGCCACCGTCGCCCACCTTCCCCTTCGGTCGCCGCTCCTCGAGTCGCCGTCGACCCCAATCGCCTCGACCTCGAGCCGCCTTTATCCCCTCCCCACCGCCGTCGCGCCGCCGGCCCGAACGACCTCAACCTCGCCGCGGCACCTTTAATCCCTCCCCTGCCGTCGTCCACCCGTCCCGTCAATCAGTGCCAACACCTCGATTCCTCCGGTAAGTGATCAAAATGTGTTTTAGGAAATGTGGTTCAAAATTTGTTTCGATGGAAATGTGGTTGCTTGTGTATTGTTTGCAGGGAATGCATAGGGTTGCCAATGTTTTGGCGAAACGTTCATTAATTTCCGTTTCGTCAAATTTCTGGCAACCAGTATGTCCTATTTTTAGCAAAGGTCATGCTGAAATTTTGTATTTTATATATGAATTAATAAGTATATGTGCTATTTGTGTTTGTAGATGTCCAATCAAATGAACGACGTGCATGAATCTTCTTCGATACATTCGGCACACGACGGTGAAACATTTACGGACACGCAGGGACAAGAAGATTATGATGATGAGCTTAATCCAGATGACTACTATGTGAGAGGCAGAGGCTACAGTGTTCCTGCTGGTGCGGACAGTAATCCTGATACGGGCACTGAAGGAGAGGACACATAGGAGTATTCTCCCGCGGAAGAGGTGGATGTGGAGGTCGACGAGCATGTTTCAAAATCCAAGAAGCAGCGGAAACTTAGGAGCCGAAATGTTATAAGCACCGACAGGCTCGTCGTCACACGAGTTAAAGAGACTGGTGAGCCTGTTAGTCCACGGAAAGCCACTGCTCACTATGGCAAAGCCCTAGGTGTTATCCTTCGAGAACTTTGCTCCATCAACGAGACAAATTTAAGGGATATGTACAAAACTAATCTGCGAGAAATCCTAATAAGAAGGGTGCACACAAGATTCAAGTTTCCTGAGGAGTATGACAACGTATCGTACCCAAAGAATCAGGTAAACAACCATGCAATCCATAAGTTCTCGAAGAATTTGAGTTCTTGGAAATCTGCAACAAGAAAAGATATTGCAACGAAACCCGACATAGATATCTCCGAGATCCAGCAGAAGTGGCCTACCATTAGTGTAGATGATTGGAACATTTTCAAGATGCAAAATCAGGAGAACTCAGTGATGAACCAGTCGTCATGGGGGAAGGAAATGCGATCGAAGACATTAAGTAACCACACCCTCAGCAGTTGTGGTTTTGTTGGGAAGAAGCCCGTATGGGACAAGCAGGACGCTGCACTACATCAAAGGGCATCTCAAACCACTTCGCGCAATTTAAAGACTCCCTCGAATATAACTATGTCAGGGGGCGGTACTATTATGATCATAAGACAGGGGAATTTACTACAGATCACCAAACAAGGAAACTAGAAGAAGAACTGGCAAGGCAACATGCAAAACCTCATAGCTCGCAAGGTTCGTCGGCCAGGTGGAACACTCCTCTTGACCGGTCGATCAACATTACCCTTGGCAAGGAGCCGTTAGCACCGCCGGCGGGTGGCCATGTGAACAGTGCTGGATGCGGTGCCCAATGGGACTATTATTATCCCGAAGTATGGGTGCTGCAACGACAGAGAAGGAGAGCCAACAAGCGGAGCATTAAACATTAAATAATGGAAGCCACAGCCGCAACCACCGTCGCAGCCACAGCCGCACCATAGCCAACATCGAAGAACGCATCAACGTTCAAAGCCAAGCCCATGCCCAAGCCATGCTGCCTTCAATAATCGAGAGCGTGAATAATTGGATCAAGAACGGCGAACCAGGAAACATTGTCATCCAAATTAATACGGCCAATTATAGCCGCCAACATTCTGTCTCTTTCATTGGTAACCCATCGCCAATGGATGCTCTCAACGCTCTTACTAAAGACACTCCATGCAGTCTCTTAGCTTATGTGCATGATGAACTGGTTAAAGTTGCAATTGGGTCGATCATTCGCCCCAAACATACCATGATGCACGGAGTGCCCATGCCTGAGGGGGTCTTCAAAGTTAAGGACTTGAGGTGTCTATTGTCGTAAGGGGTTTCGAAGATATTTCTCCTTCAATACAACCTCCGGGTGCGGATAGCCAGTTGACCCTGTCAGGATATTTGGGTTGTCCAATGTAGTGGTCGAAGAATCAAATTCAGCTAGGAAACGTCCAAATCTCCCCAACCTCACAGCATATGAACAATGACATCACATGTGGGCGAGGACTATCTCCTTTGGGTTAGATTCAACCTAAAGTTTGTAACAACAACAATGTGCATGTCGGTGAGGACCACGACAATGCGGTTGTCGGTGGTGAGGACCATGTCAATGGTGGGGATTTGGGTGGTGAGGGCCATGTCAATGGTGGGGATGTCGGCGGTGAGGGTCATGTTAATGGTGGGGATTTGGGCGGTCATCAGGACCATGTCAATGGTGGTGATTACGGCGGTGAGGACAATCTACTATCAATCGATACTTCCTTATTGACGAATATCAGAAATCAGCTCCCAGCATTGACATGTGCAATCTTGATGGACCTAGGTCTGCTGGTCCTGCTCTTGGATTCTCATCTATGCCTCCGCTTGCTCAATAGGAACGTGTTGTTCCTTGCCAGAAGAGTCTTTTCAATGAGGACTTCATGCCACCAGACACACATGTGCCACCACACAGGGGGAGCATTGCTGAGTCCAAACACAGTCAATGCGACGGTCACAAATGCATTGCCAGACAATATAGCCAGCCAGTCTAACCCGACACACAAGAAGAGAAAGAGACCAGCTGGTAATAAGACGAAGGCACATGCTGTCAGCCAACTGGTTCAGAAGAGTAAACAAGTTCGGCATGTCGTTCAATGGCGGAATTACCATTCCCCAGGTGATCCCATCCTTCCGAAGGAGCTTAGCGATCTTCTGCAGACATAATTGAGGATTCTGCATGACACAATTCTATCTAGGTATAAGTATGCATTCTCTGCTGGAGGTGGCTTTCGCCCTGGTTTTTTTAGTGATGGTGCCACCAAATCTTGGTTTGTGCGACTATTTCCCCGTGGAAATATTCTATGTGTCGTTCGAAGATATCTTCAACATGTTCCGTCTAATGAAGCTTAGTTATTCCTTAGTACGCCCATGGGCAATCAATGCTGCCTACACTGCCAAATGTGATCTCAACAAGGATGTCACGGTAGCGGACCCTTACCTCATGCACGAGACCAACACCAATCACCCTGAGCGCCGACAAGCTATGCGGAAGTATTTGACAGACTTCATGATTGCCAACATGGACAAAGACTGCCTTCTCATGCCCTACTATCCGAAGTAAGTCATTTTGTCTAGCTAGATTACTATTTCGTACAATCTCGTTATGCATGCTTTCACATAACACCATTAATTAAATCGACTTTTTATGCAGTGAACATTGTGTCCTCATCGTTATTACCCCGAAGTTCGCCGAAATTTATATCTTGGATTCGACGGGGAAAGTGAAAAAAGACTACAGAGGCATCAAGAAGGTCCTGGATGAAGCACTTTTTGAGTATACCAGACGGGAAGGAGTGATCAGAGACGGATATCGGAAGTTTGACAAATTTAAAGCGGTATGCTTCGGCAACAAAACAGACTTTTGTTGCATGCAGCAGCCGGAAAACAGTGATATAGACGGCTACTACGTTGTGCACCACATGGAGGAGTACATACGGGAGGGAGAACGCCTTAAACAGAACTCAGACATCATCGCATGGGGGAAGAAAATGGAGGAAATTAGCTCGGGAAATAACAGAGGTGAATTCAAGCGCATCCAGGTGAAGTTTGCTACCATCCTCAACAAGGATGTCATCGACCATGCCGGGGTTTTCAACGGCGGCGCACCTTCTGGCCTGGAGGAGATAAAAGCTCGCCTTCGAAAGCAGGGGCTTGATGCTGACGGTCCTGTGTCTATCGCGGATCCGGCGAAGAAATACGTTAATGATCCTTATGCTGATATGTAATAGGATAGTGTCAGCTACCTATGTTGTTAGTTATACAATACTTCTAGCTTGATCAGCTACATGTTCGTGTGGTTGTGTGTTACAGTACTTTAAAACTTGACTAGCTATCTTAACTAATTATTTAAGCACTATGTACGAATCTAAAATGTTTCAATTGCCTTTATTTATTACCTTATTCTGCCATGCAAACGGTGCCCTTTCCCGCTGCCGTGGCAGCGATTTTCGGATGCTTACAAATTAAGTGATGGCGTGCTGAGAAGGTACAACGCATGCAATGTTTTTCAGTTATTTGTGACGTTGGAATAATATGTACGCCATAGATACAGATCATAATGCCGGCGTACAACATAATCCGACGCCATAGGTATTCGAAATACTGCTGACGTAGGCTCCAACGCCACCACTGTTTTTTAACTGTGGCGCCATATTGCTGGCGTCAGGTGTCTACGCCAGCAAGGCCTTTTTTTCCACGTCATAGCTAGGCTTTTCTGCACTAGTGTTGTGTGCTACCTACTGGGATATCAAGCACCAGAGATACAACTTCAGGGTTGAGAGGAGTTGATTTCCCTTTGAACACAATTGCTTCATCTCTTGTGGATATGTTGTCAGCAACCCACTATGCAAATTGCCTTGGAACATAACAATCATCAAGCTCAAGGAGATATCCAAAACCACTGTTCACAAGCTCCATTATGTAATTGCTCTTGCATACAATGTCGACTATCTAGATATGAAATAGTCAAACCATAGAATGCATGCACCAACAACCTTGTACATTGAATCATGTAGCCTCAGTTTGATCTCGACTCACGTTTGTTAAACCAAGCCAAAGCCAACAACGCAGATGTAGAGAGCCCAAATCCTATTCGAGGACTGTTGCGTGAGTGAAAGGTCTTGGTGCAAATAGGCGCACCCCGCTTCATCAATGTTGCATCGACTGACCCATTAAAAGGTATACGTGGGAGTTTGGTCTCTGGTTTTGAGAAGCTTCCTAATGGTTATTTTTCTTTTTGATTTGTTTTTTTGGACCGGTTTTGTGTTGGTTTTTTTGTTTCCTTTTCACATTTCCTTTCTCCAATAATTTTTTTCGAAACAATGAACATTTTCTTTTTCGTATCTTTTTTCAAAATTTATGAACTTTGCTTACATTTTTTGAACCTTATCTCGAAACCGATGATCTTCTATTCAAAATCAATGATTTATTTCAAATTTGTGGTCATTTTTTTTTAAATTGAGGAACTTTATAAAAAATGATGATTTTTTCTTAAAATCGAGTGAACATTTGTCAGTTTTGCGAACTTGTTTGAGTTACTATTTTTTTCACAATTTTTTTTATGGCAGAGTCAACTGGTCAACCCGTGACCAGCCGAACCGGAAACCGATGCGCCCACGTCCTTCTTGGGCTGGCCCATGAAGGGGCCCACGTGGGCACTGGCTTCCTCTACCGGCGCAGAGGATACTGAAGCGTAGGTCTTTGTAGAGAGTGCTCAAGGCAAAAATATGCCTAGCTTGGCTATCTCCACATGATCGATGGGCTCCTAACGGAAGATGAGCCGAACTAGATTGGTGGCTCACTGGTGGGCGGATTCGCTGAAAACTGGATGATGTGTGGGAGGGCCTGATTCCTATCCGCCGCTGTGTGCGTCGATTAGTTGACGCTTGCCAAACAGAATGGCGAGCGAGCGAGCATTCTTGGCCGACCCATCAAAGTGTTCGATTGGTCCCGGTTTGTTTCTTTCCCCTTTTCTCGTATGTGTTGTTCTGTTTTTCTTCTTATTTTTTCTTTTCAGGTTTCACTGTTCTTTTTCATATATTATTTGAAACTTTATATTATTTGAAACTTTAAAAATGTTTGTCTTTTTGATTTTTTCGAAAACTACAAAAAAATGTTTCGAAGTTTGTTTACAAATTAAAAAATGTTCATTTTTCGAAAAATGGTCATCTATCTAAAAAAATTGTGTTTTCCAAAAAATGTCAGGTTTCAAAAAACTTTTAGAAATATATAAATGTTTGTGTTTTCTAATAACATTTGAAAATTTCATTAAATAATCATGTTAAAAATATTCCCATTTTTCAGAAAAATATTCAAAGATCCAAAAATTGTTCAAGTTTTCAAATTTTGTTCAGCATTTCAAACAAATGTTTGAGGTTCCAAATTTGTTCCGAATTTCAAAAAAAAATCTAATTTTCAAAATTTCTCCACATGTTTAAAAATGTGCACGTTTCAAAATTTGTTCAGATTTTCAAATTTTTCTCATTTCCAATAAATTCCTCAATTCAAAGACGGTTTGTGTTTCTGAAAAATGTTTGACATTCTCTTTTTAAAATGCGTTATTAAAAAAATCTGTTTAAAATTCTTGAAAATGTCTTGGTTTTCAATTTAAAAAAATTCCGTGTTTTTTGAAAATATTCGGGAATCTAAAAAATGTTCCTTTTTAGCAATTGTTCTGAATTTCGAAAATTATTCCTGTTTTCATATTTATTTCACAAAATCTAAAATTGTTCATGTTTTAGAAAGTGTTTGGATTTTTTAAAATATTTAAAAATACAAAAATAATAAAGGAATAAGAAAACCGGGTTGCTATAGTGTTGGGTTCAGTACATTGGACCAAGTCGCTACCGTAGTAATGTTGACCAATGTTTTTTTTTTCGAAATGGCAGTTATCCTGCATTCATTAAGAAGAAAAGAGTTGCTTAGTTAATTAAGGAAAACCGAGCGAAAACCAGATTGCCCAGTTAATTATGGAAAACCGGGCGAAAACCGATACAACCGTTGAGGGGCACACATAAAAAAGCCCACGCACACCACTCCAAAGAGGGTCCCGGCGAGACAGCACGCAGGCGTCATCGTCATCACTCCTCCCCTAGAGGCGACATCGCCATCCCTACACTCTGAGCAAACGACTCCGACTCCGCCGTAGGCTATCGTCGACTCAACCCACGCTGTAGAGGACACGTGAAGCTGCATGAAGATCTATGCCAAAAACTCAACCACCTGCGGCCAGACGACGCTACTCTGACTCTGACGGAGAACTCAGTAGGACAAAACCAGGCACGGCTGGCGCCACGGGAGATCGCCGAACGGAAAACTTGCAGCCAGTCATCGTATACCACAGGGCCCCGCCGCCGCAGCTTCGACTCCTTAGCCACAAACAAACCGAGGCAAAACCGTGGACACGCCGAAGAAGAACCGACTACCGCAACCATTGCCGCGTCGCCGACGTCGCTCCCACCATCATCGTTGCCACAGAAGCCTGGACGCCACACCCGCCGCCAACCGCCATCCACTGGTCCCGCTCGCCGAAGCCAAGCTCCCAAGACGAAGCCCCCAAGAGGGAATAGGACACCAAGGCGCCGCCATCGTCCGATCACTGATCAAGGTTTCCCCCGGAGAGGCCGAAATGGCCAGATCCGCGCAGGAGGGGTGGGAGAACAAATCAACGATGCCTCCATGAAGGTCAACGATGGCCACAGCCGCCGCCATCGCTGGTCCCGACACGAGGCCAAGACACGGTTTTCACCCCGCTCCACACCACCTCAGCCGCACATCATCCCGCATTGGCGACGGCAAGCCCACTAAACACCACCACCATCGAAGCCGCCCATCGACGAAGAAACACCAAGATCCGCCGCAGCCAACCGCACCTCGCGGAGACCACCGACGGCCGGAGAAGATCCGCATCACATGCCGCCGGAGCGCACTTCCTCGCCGCCATGGGCCTCCGATCCGCGCACCCCAGGGATGTGCACGCGATGCCAGACCGCGCAGACACCCACCGGCCGCGCCCCCAGCCGGCCGAAGCCGCCGCTCGAGCGCCGTACAGGCCGCTCAAACCCCTCCACCGTGAGCTCCGCCAGATCCACACTGTCCGGAACCAGATCTGCGCTGCCCGGAAGCCCACCGCACCCACGCCGCGCCCAGCGCACGCATGCAGTGCCTCATCGCACGGCCACACTGGGCCGCCCCTTGACTCCCTCGCCTCAGCCACCCGCACACGACGACCGGACCAAGCTCCCCGCCTCAACGGGCGCAGCCAGGCCGCCCCCAGCGCCGAGGCAGTGCACCCCTCGGCCTCGGCCAGATCCGAGTCGCCCCACGCCATCCAGCACCGGCGCCCCGCCTCGTCGGGCGCCTCCGCGCGCACGCACGCCGCCCCCAGCCGTCACGAACCGGCCGCGCCATGGCCCGCGCCGCCCGCAGCCGACGCCAGACGCGCCCCGCCGAGCCATCACCCCACGGCGCCAGGGCCGCCGCTGCAGGCCGGCCACGCCTGCACACCACCAGATCCGGGCACGAGGGCCCTGGATCCGCCGCCCCCGCCGGAGGAGAGGAGCTCCAGCCCGCCGGCGCAGAGCTCGCGACGACCGTGCGCCAGCGCCGCACGAGCCAGCCACGGGCCACCCGCGCCCTGGAGAAGAAGCCCCGCCGCCGCCGCTGCCACACGGGCTTTGCCCGGCGGCGCATCCCGGCGGCGGCGAGGGGGGAAGACGACGGCGAAAGCGGCGGTCGGTGGTGGTTTGGGTCGCCGCCCGTGTCGCCCGTGCGGAGCGACGCGGGGGGCTTATTGGTAAAAAGGAAAGATCGTTGACCAATGTTGATATAGTCTAGATTTGCATCTCGCCACTGTGTGCTGCAATAGGCTAGCCCACGTTTTGGTCGGCAAACATCCGCAGCGCGCGGCGTATAGGATGTCCAGGAAGGGTCTACATATGGAGTAGGAGAGATGCCTCTATTCTTTTTTGACCCAAAATTGTAGGAATTTATCGCACGTATGGAGTTTGGAGTAGGAGAGATGTCTCTATTCTAATTTTGTAGACATACAATATGTGAAAATTATTGTTAAAGTGTTATGACGAAGACCTTTTTTTTTAAGTGCACTTTATATTTTGGGAGCTATTTTACTATTTTTCGTAAATACTACCTGTAAATTAATATAAGACCTTTTAGATCACTAAAGCAGTGATCTAAAAAGTCTTATGTTTTTCTTTGTCTTATGTTAGTTTATAGAGGGAGTATATATCTATGGTTATTCCATACAAAATACATGCACGACAGCCCATGCATAGTATTAGAAACAAGATACGCTGATCTAAATCTGTTTGCTGGCAGTTAAATCAATATGGCCTCTTCCCCGCAAAAAAAAAAAAAAGTCAATATGGCCTCTGCCCAATGTAGTTGCCGGGAGGGCTGTAATTGCAGGTGATGAACACGCCGGCGTTGTGGTCGCAGAGCAGGCGTGCGCAGCCGACACGCGTCGAGTTGCGCCACACTATCTGCGTGTAGTGCCCGCCAATGAAAAAAATAGCGTGCTATAAGATTTAGCGTCGCCCTTCTTGAAATGCTATAGAAGTTATAGCGTGCTAATAGCGTGCTATATTTAAAAATAACGTTTTGCATAAAAATGTCAATTATATCACAAAAATTAAGGCTTCCATAGTTTGCAAGGAAAGGAAACACTCCTAACTAGACAAAGAAGCATACGAGGAGTTAGGCTCAAGGCATGTACACTCCTACTTTGTAAGGAGAGGGAACACTACTAATTAAACAAAGAAGCATCGGTTGCTGACTTGCCGGCACCGTCGGTGCGGTTTACACCGGCGTTGTTTTGTTGGAGTTGGAGGTGTGTCCGACATCACTACTTGGAGAGGGGAGGAAGAGAAGTTGCTACCGTCTGTCGCTCATGAACCACCGCCACCACTTCGCACACGAGTCAAGAATGTTGCCGCCGCCCTCAATTACGAGATCATGGGAAATTGATGACAAGTGGGCGAGGTTATGTTGTATGTGTTGTGTCAATGGGAGAGAGAGGGATGGGGAGATAGAGTGTGAGTGAGTTGGGCCGATGTGATGTGGCGTTGCCGTTGCCTGATGGGTTGCTGTGTGATACATGCTAAAACGCTCCAACTTTATTTCGTTTAGCGTCGAAATAGCGTTCTATAGCGTGAATAGCGTCATAGCGAGCAAAATTGCTAAAACGTAACGTGGCCCTTCCAGATACGCTATAGCGATGCTATAACGTCGAAATAGCGTGCTATTTTTTTCGTTGGTGCCCGCACTGCTTACCGGCGGCGCAGCTGTTGGAGGCGTAGTTGTAGTTGGCCTTCTCGTCGGCCCATATCTTCACGGCCTGCGCCGCCGTCCAGTCCTTGCCAGAGCCCCAGAACAGGTTCTCCCCGTACTGTGGTGCCTTTGAGTGCACTAGCTTGCAATCGCCGGAGCGCTGCCTGGCGTAGCTTGCCGCATAGGCCGCCACGGCCGCGTCCCAGGTCACAGGACCCAAGCCGACGGCGGCGCGGGCGACGTTCTGGGCGATGACATAGTCTTGTGGCGAGTTCTGGGCATGGCAGGGGTTAGCCATGGCGGCTGCCATTGCCAGCACGACCAAAAGGGCAAGTTTAGATGCCTCCATATGTGTACGCCTCTGAATGTGCTATATGTTGTTTATGTTTTCTTTCGTATTCTTGTGAGGTAGCGTCAACTTTTCCAGTGTATTTATAGAGGAATTTCGTTGAAGCATAAGCCAAAATTATCGAGTATACGTAACTATGGATGGCAGGATGTTATGTCAAGATATTGGATAAGCACCGGGAATTAGTGTCTACTCCTAAATAGAATCACATTTATATAGTTATGTTTAGAAACAACTCTATAAACATACTCCAAAGAATTAAATGAGGGAATGGAGATCCAAAATATGTCCATTACCATTAAAAGATCACCTAAGTTAAAACTTTTGGAAAATTTTAATATGAAAGATTGATTATTAAGGTATGAAAGAAAACCAAGCAAAAGAACATCAAAATAATGTCTGGCTGTGTAAGTTTGAAGAATGTGTTTGCACACACAAGATTGCAACGAAAAAGTTATGTAAACAAACCAATAAGCATTGTATAAAACAAGGAGATTGGTTCCTTTCAACCGGCTGTGCGTCGACAACCACCTCACGGAGTGACCCACGTCTAGTGGGCCCCACGCATGTGCCCTCTCCCTATTCCTTAATGTCTTTTTTATCGCCCGTGGAATGCTTTCAACTACCTCTCCAAGTTGAGTTGTGGCGTTACGGCTCAAGTTAACCGGACGAGGGCGACTACAACAGCCGTCAACGGATCTTGATGCTGCCACACCGGGGGGGGGGGGGGGGGGGGGGGGGGGGGGGATGGGCATACACTTCAAAGTGTTGTTGCAAGGCGACACAGGGTGCTGCGAGCTCCACCTTCCCCAGACTTCGTCGATGCAATCCACTGCTTCCGACGACGCTAACGGTTGGGGATGGGGCGAAGGACAACATGTGTTGCAAATCCAGTGCCGTTCATCGCGTCCGTGTTGCAATTAAGACGACGTGGGGGTGCTGTAAGCGACCGGCCGTGATACGAGACAGCGACGCGCGGGGAACCGTCGTGCTGATGCTACAGCACGTTGTTGCTGTGAAGTCATCGACGATGGTCGTCGGGGATGCTGCAAGTAGTAGTGTGAGGTGACTGCAGTATTTTGTTGGGAGTTGGTGTTGCGATGGCCGCCGGCAATGTCGCAGAGAGTTGTGAGAGGGGGATCTAGGGTTACTGTGACGACGCCGTTGTGTTGTGAGTTGGTGTTGCGATAGCCCTATCGTGCCACGTGTCGGCTCTATGATGGTGCCACTTTGTTCCGAGTTAGTGTTGCAAGCTGTGCTATGACGCTCTGGCAGTGCTCTGATCTAGGGTTTCTAGGGATGCTCTCATTTTGCAAGAGCGGCTGCTATGGTGGTTGGCGGTGTTGTGAACAAGCGCTACCAACGGGCGACGATGACTGCGATGACTAAGTTGTGGGCTGCAGAAGTACAGACAGACAGTTTTGATTGTGCGCATACAGAGACTGACAAGGCAGTTGTTTTCTGGCTAGCTACAACACAATGGCGGCTAGCGCCCGATATAAAACAAGGTTTATTTTGTTCTCCTTGATTTTTCTCCTACCAGATCCAGACACCTAGCAACGCATGATTAGTTGTGAGTCTACGGGTTCTTTCTACACTATCAGAATGAAAGTAGTTACTCGTGTCATTATGAGTGAGCCAGATAACGGCCCTATTAGCATGGGAAGCTATCATGAGGGCCTTCGGTGCACTGACGATGCACAAGTTGCGATAGCCCGCTTGTTAGTGGTTGTGGTAAACATTGTGGGAAACGGGTTGGGGGTAGGTTTTGGAACCTTCTTGTGGTTTTAGGAAGGTTTCATCAGTTTTTTTGTTTGCTTCATCGTTTCTTGTGGGTCGCTTGTTAGTTGTTGTCGCAAACAATCTAGAAACAGGCTGGGGCAGGTTTTGGAACCATCTTTGTGGGTCGGTTTCATCAGTTCGGGGGATGGTTTCATCGTTTTTTTTGTTTGCTCCATCGTTTCATGTGAGTCGGCTTGTTCGTGGTTGTCGCAAACAATGTGGGAAACAAGTTGGGGGGGGGGGGGAGGGGCAGATTTTGGAACCTTCTTGTGGGTCACCTTGTTCGTGGTTGACACAAACATTGTGGGAAACGGGTTGGGGGCAGGTTTTGGAATCTTGTTGGTTTTAGGAAGGTTTTATTGGTTTTTTTTGTTTGTTCCATCATTTTTCATTTATTCTCTGTTTTCTACCAGTTTTCTGATTTCCTATTGGTTTTTCATTTTTTTCTCCTTTTATTTGCCTTTTAAAAAAACTGTGAATGATATTCCAATTACTGGATATTTTTTAAATTTCATGGATACTTTCAAATTCATGATTTTTTTCTCACATTCCTGAACAATTGTTTTCAAATTTATGAACATTGTTTCATTTTCATGGACATTCTTCAATTTCGTGAACTTTTTTTCAAATTCATGAATAGTTTCTCAAATTCATTAATCTTTTTAAGGTCATGAACATTTTCAAATTCTTGATTTTCTTTAAATTAATGATTTTTTCAACTTTGTGATCATTTTTCAGATCCGAAGAATTTAAAAAATCGGGAATACTTCAATAATTTATGAAGCAATTTCAAAGCCATGAACATTTTTCCAAAATTGTGAACATTTTCCAAATTAACAAACAATTTGAATTGATGAACGTTTTAGACTTTGTGAAGATTTTTGAACCCGTAATCATTTGGAATTCGTGAACATTTTTTGAGTTCATGAACAGTATTCCTTCTATTCGTGAACATTTATTTGGAGACATGATTTTTCCAAACTTTGCAAACATTTTTTGAATCCGTGAATATTTTTAATTCATATTTTTTTTGAATTCATGAACATTTTCTGAATTCACGAACATTTTTTGAGTTTTTGATTTTTTAATGCACAAACAGTTTTTGAATTCGCTGACTTTTTTTGTGAATCCATGAACGTTTTTTTAATTCATGATATTTTCAACTGAAAATGAAACATACCGAAATATAAAAAAGATCATTGCGTCAAGATGGCTCCCCCTCAGCCGGTCAGCCCTGGCATCTCCTTTGGCGACTTCCCTAACAATTCCATCGGCGACCCATGGCGATCTTATCTCTACTCTCCAGACCTACGTTCTCCGGCCATGGCTGCCCCCATTGGATTTCTTCCCCGGACGGCCTTTGCCTCCAAGGAGCATCTTTCTCCACTTCCGTTCATTGCTCCACCCAATCCCATGCCTTCCTTCTTGTGGTGTCTTTTAGCCGATCTAGCTTTCCCCTTCATCATGATCACGTTGGCATGGCATTAAGTGCATGTCTAGGTGGCAACCCTTTAGGATTTCATGTGATCCATCTGCATGGCAATGTGTTGCAATTCTCTGTTGCATCTAAAGCCGTGGGTTTCCTCATTTACCTTCGTTCATATACTTGTCCCCACTTCCGTTGTTTTCTCCATCTTTCGGGTTTCAATGGTCCTTCATGGTCTCTGGAGTCTGGAATACTCAGTTACTCACCCTGGCTCCAAGAGGAATCACTTGAGTGGCGCACTATTTCCCATCCTCATCACCATGCCATTCTCACCGGAGCCAACACCACTCCGATTGGATCACGTCGACGGGAGGCCATTCAACCTACTCCGACAGTCATCACTACTCATTACTCAGGGCGTTGAGGATTCGAACGCTGCTGACCAACCATCTACCCAACCCGTTTCACACACCGACCCAACCCACCAACCCATCCCTCCACAGCCCAACATCCATCCCATCGCCTAGGTTCTTCACCCATATCCCGACACATCTTCTATGCACCATGCCTTGCGTCGGGCCACAAGCATTCAAATGCTCTCAAGTTCTCTTAATCACTCAAATGACTGATGACATCGTCTACTGAGATTTCACGTCTCTGACGTCTCAGCGTAGTAGCAAATCTCCTCCAAAAGGGAGGGGAGGGGGTTGCAATTATGCATCCATGACAAACTTATCCGGTAACTCGTCTTCCTTACGATGCATTATATTTCATGAGCCTGGTCTAATACATGACAATTTTGATCAACACACCTATAGCCATGGAACTACTTCGTGGCATACATGCTGGCACCAGTTGCGTTGAATTTAGCTTTGAACAGATCCCACAAGTTCTCGACAACCCGCATATGTAGATATGCGTCAACTAGCTCGTCTCCAATCACACTCCGAACGGCTCCGACAAAAACAGAGGTGGCCTCCTTGAATGCCTTCTCCTGTTAAGGAGTAATCGTTCCTTCATGAGTTTCATCAGCGACCCATAACACATTCATCGACTTGAGCCACTGCCACCGGTTAAAATGAGTACCCACAAACGGGTTCGCTTTCAATGTAGTAGTAAAGACTTGAATCAAAAATTTCCTAAAAACATTACATTATCGAATTGTTGAAAAATAGCAATTTTTTGATTTGTTTTAATCCACAAAAAAATCATGATGATAGCGCTAACAATATTAATCTCATACCGAGAGTTTAAACTGTGAGCACGTACTACACACTAACCATATGCACCTATGGCGAACAAACAAGAGAGGGATGAACAAAAGCATCATCTTTGGTAACCTTCTTCTTGGTGGCCTCAGAGGTAGTCGGGGAGGTGAGAAGTCGCGCCTGAACTACCGACAAGATGGAATCTTCGAAAGCAGTAACAACGAGAGGAACTGTGGTGGGTTGTGTGCGAGGAGGTAGAGCAGATATGAACTGGTCTGAGTAGCGCCTAGGATTGCCACCGCCTTTAATATGGAGCCGGGTATTGAGACGTGGGGCTGGGTCAATGTTCAAGTCGGCAAGAACCCACGATCCGGGTCAATGTTCGAGTCGGCAAGAACCCACGATCCGATGTTTTTGATTCGTAGCGCGTCCGTTAATGACTCGTAATTGTGAAACGTACGTGAAGCGTCTTACCTCCCGTAGGAGGCCGCGTTGAGTATATATTGATAGGCCGGGGCTTGTCCCGTGGATGCATACAAGATTGGTTCGGTTTGAACCGAACTAGAGATATTATAGGAGATAAGGGAGAGAGAGATTACATGCGATCACCTCTAACTACACTATACATTGATATTCTAACATCCTCTCTTAATCACAATTTCCCAAGTTGAGATTACGCCGAAATGCTTCTAAGCCTTTAGTAGGTAAAGCCTTTGTAAAACCATCTACGACTTGATCTCTTGAAGGAATGAACTTGATTTCTAGCTATTTGTTGGCAACCCATTCTCTGACAAAGTGAAAATCTATTTCTACATGCTTTGTCCTAGCATGAAAGACTGGGTTAGTAGAAAGATATGTTGCACCAAGATTATCGCACCAAAGACATGGAGTTTGAGCTTGCCGAACTCCACGTTCCTTGAGCATGGACTACACCCAGATAACCTTAGTTGTTGCATTTGCCAGTTCTTTATATTCTGCTTCTGTGCTTGACCTGGAAACTGTAGCTTGTTTCTTTGTACACTAAGAAATTAAGTTAGGTCCAAAAAATATGGCAAATCCCTCTGTGGACCGTCTATCATCTAAGCAACCAGCCCAGCCAGCATCATAAAAGGCTCTAAAAAGTGTAGATGATGATCTGGTAAATGTGTGGCCAATGTTCAAAGTGTGTTTTGCATAACTCAAGATGCGCTTGGTTGTCGTCCAGTGAGTTGTAGTGGGTGCATAAAGAAACTGACAAACTTTGTTGACTGCAAAATAAAGGTGAGGCCTGGTAAGTGTCAAGTACTGTAAGGCCACAACTATTCTTCTGTAACGTATGTTGTCCTCTTGACTTAGCGGTTCTCCTTCTGACAAAGACAATGATTCCGAGCTAGACAATGGAGTTGGTGAAGGTTTGCAGCCTTCCATGCCAACTTTGTTCATGAGATCAGTTGCATATTTCCCTTGTGAAAAGTGAACACCATCTGTGTTTTGCTTTACCTCTATATCCAAAAAGTGTAGGTCTCCCAAATCCTTGAGAGCAAATTCCGACTTTAGATCCTTTAACAGTCCTGTTACAGCTTCATTAGATGAACTAGTAACAATTATGTCATTGACATAAATAAGCACAAAGATAGAGGTTTGCAACTTATTACAAATGAATAGAAACGTGTGAGATCTTGAAGGGACAAATCCAAGTGATTGAAGTTTAAAACTCAACCGTGAGTACCAAGCTCTTGGAGCTTGTTTCAGACCATACAAGGATTTGTCCAGATTGCAGACATGAAATGGATCATTCTTGTCTTCAAACCTAGGAGGTTGCTTCATGTACACTTCCTCTTCCAGAACACCATGAAGGAACGCGTTCCGCACATCTAGCTGATGAAGGCACCATCCTCTAGAAACAGCAATAGATAAGACAAGACAAATGGTGGCAGCCATAACAACATGACAAAATGTGTCTCCATAGTCTATGCCATACCTTTGCTTGAAACCTTTCACAACCAGGCGAGCTTTATAACGATCTATTGTCCCATCTGACCTCCTCTTGGTCTTAAGACCCACTTACAATCTATTAAATTTATACCTTCTTTGTGTGGAACAAGGTGCCATGTTTCATTCTTTCGAAGAGCCATGTGTTCTTTCTCCGTCGCTTTTCTCCATTTATCATCGCCAAGTGCCTCCTGCACACTGTTGGGTTCGCCTGTGGAACACAGTAAGCCAAATTTCAAAATATTTTTGTAATTTACCCTTTGTGTTACTCCATGTTGAAGTCTGGTGCGGGTTGGTGTAGGAGCGGCTACACGAGAAGTAGCCACGAGAGATCCTGGCGCCTCTAGAGAAGCAGGCACTGGCGACGCCAAATCTGAAGACCCTGGCGAAGCCGATCCCGAGGCATCGGATCCAGCGCCTGCTCCTTCCACTGTTGGAGGCTACCAGTCTGTCGGCCCACTTGGCGAGCACGCACGTGAGGTGGGCTCCGCCTCGTCTGTCACGACGCGTAGCTCGGGTCGGTTGTCGGGCGCTGTGGCGTGACGAACACCTTATCGCGGACCATGGGCGAGCCGGCCGCTCGACGCGTGGGCGAACCCCCGCCGAAGCCTGCATGGTTGGGGCGACACACGGGGATTCTGGGTGCGCAGATCCCGAGGCCGATCGGGGCGACAGCTCAGTCTGCACCCCCACGGATCCCGCAGGTGATTGTGTTGCAGTCTACCACATCGATCCCTAGGGAGATTCGGCATGATATTTCGTGGCATGCGGTGAATGAATATCGGGACCGTTTGGGCTCATTCTTTCACAATTTGATGCGGCGCTTTCTCCTGTAGCAACATGTTGGGGAACGTTGCATGGAAAACAAAAACTTTCCTACGCACACGCAAGATCTATCCATGGAGATGCATAGCTACGAGAGGGAGAGTGTGTCTACATACCCTTGTAGATCGCTAAGCGGAAGCGTTAAAAACGTGGTTGATGTAGTCGTATGTCTTCACGATCCAACCGCGATCCGTCCTGATCTAGCGCCGAACGTACGACACCTCCGTGTTCAGCACACGTGCAGCTCGATGACGTCTCCTCCTCCTCGATCCAGCGAGCGAGGGCGGAGTAGTAGATGAGTTCTTCGGCAGCACAACGACGTGGTGGCGGTGGTGATGGAGCAATCTCAGCAAGGCTTCGCCAAGCGCTACCGTAGATGTGATCGCAGGAGAAAACAAGATAGGGAGAGAGGGAGGGTTGCGCCTCTGGCTTGGGTGCGGCTGCCCTCCCTCTCCTCCTCTTTATATAGGGGAAAGGGGGAGGCCGGCCGCCCTAGGGTTTCCCCTAGGGGTGGTGGCTATGCCCTAGGGGGCTGCCTTGGCTCCCAAGATAAGGGGGGCGGCGGCCACCTTAGGGTTTCCCACCCTTGGCCGCATGGGCCTTTGGGAGGTGGGGCGCCCAGCCCACCATGAGCTGGTGCACCTCCCCTCTCAGCCCATGGGGCTCTCCGGGGTAGGTGGATCTCCCCGGTGGACCCCCGAAACCCCTTCCGGCATTCCCGACCAAAACCGGCAAGTCCCAAAACTATTCCGGAACCCGAATACCAACTTCCCATATATGAATCTTTACCTTCGGACCATTCCAGAGCTCCTCGTCACTTCTGAGATCTCATCTAGAACTCCGAACAACATTCGGTCACCAACATACATAACTCAATAATACCGTATCGTCATCGAACGTTAAGCGTGCAGACCCTATGGGTTCAAGAATCATGTAGACATGACCGAGACATCTCTCCGGTCAATAACCAATAGCTGGACCTGCCCATATTGGTTCCTACATATTACACGAAGATCTTTATCGGTCGAACCATGATGTTAAGGATTCAGTCAATCCCATATGCAGTTCCCTTTGCCCATCAGTATGTTACTTGCCCAAGGTTCGATCGTCGGTATCTCCATTCGTAGTTCAATCTCGTTACCGGCAAGTCTCTTTACTCATTCCATAATACATGATCCCATGACTAACTCATTAGTCAAATTGCTTGCAAGCTTCTTGTGATGTTGTATTACCGAGAGGGCCCAGAGATACCCCTCCGTCCCACGGAGTGACAAATCCCAGTCTCGATCCATGCCAACCCAACAGACACCCTCGGATATACCTGTAGAGTACCTTTATGATCACCCAGTTACGAAGTGATGTTTGATACACACAAGGCATTCCTCCGGTGTCACGGAGTTGCATGATCTCATGGTCTTAGGAACAGATACTTGACATGAAGAAAGCAGTAGCAATAAATTTAGTGATATGATCAAGTGCTATGCTTACATTTGGGTCTTGTACATCACATCATTCTCCTAATGATGTGATGCCATTATCAAATGACAACTCATGTCTATGGCTCGGAAACCTTAACCACCTTTGATCAACGAGCTAGTCTAGTAGTGGCTCACTAGGGACACGGTGTTGTTTATGTATCCACACATGTATATGAGTTTCCGGTCAATACAATTATAGCATGGATAATAAACGTTTATCATGAACAAGGAAATATGATAATAACCACTTTATTATTGCCTCTAGGGCATATTTCCAACAGTCTCCCACTTGCACTAGAGTCAATAATCTAGCTTTACATTGTAATGAATCTAACACCCATTGAGTTCTGGTGCTGATCACGTTTTGCTTGTGAGAGAGGTTTAGTCAGCGAGTCTGTAACATTCAGATCCGTATGTACTTTGCAAATGTTTATGTCCTCCTCCTTGATTTAATTGCGGATGGAATTGAAGCAGCGTTTTATATGTCTAGTCCTCTTATGAAACCTGGGCTCCTTGGCCAGAGCAATGGCACCAGTGTTGTCAGAAAAGAGAGTCATGGGATCCAGTGCACTGGGCACAACTCCAAGATCTATCATGAACTACTTCATCCAGACTCCTTCCTTTGCTGCTTCCGAAGCATCTATGTACTCTGTTTCACATGTAGAATCTGCTACCACGCTTTGCTTTAGAACTGCACCAGTTGACCGCTCCACCATTTAAAATAAATACGTATCCGGTTTGAGACTTAGAGTCATCCGGATCTGTTTCAAAGATAGCATCGATGTAACCCTTTATGAAGAGCTCTTGATCACCTCCATAAACGAGAAACATTTCCTTAGACCTCTTTAGATACTTAAGGATATTTTTGACCGCTGTCCAGTGTTCCACTCCTGGATCACTTTGAAACCTTCTGGCCATACTTATGACAAAGGCTCACATCCGGTCTTGTGCATAGCATTGCATACATAATAGAGCCTATGGATGAGGCATAGGAGACGACACTCATCTTTTGTCTATCTTCTGTACTTGCTGGGCATTGAGTCCTACTCAACTTCACACCATGTAAGACAGGCAAGAACCCTTTCTTGGACTAATCCATTTTGAACTTCTTCAAAGCGTTATCAAGGTATGTGCTTTGTGACAGTCCTATTAAGCGTCTCGATCTATTTATACTTGATCTTGATGCCTAATATGTAAGCAGCTTCTCCGAGGTCTTTCATTGAAAAACTCTTGTTCAAATATATCTTCACGTTTTCCAAAAGTTCTATATTATTTCCAATCAGCAATATGTCATCCACATATAATATTAGAAACGCTATAGAGCCCCACTCACTTTCTTGTATGCAAGCTTCTACATAAACTTGTATGAATCCAAAAGCTTTGATCACCTCATCAAAGTGAAGATTCCAATTCCAAGATGCTTGCACCAGTCCACTCAATTATTTTGAGAGAAACTCCTTCTCTAGAAAGGATCCATTCTTGGCAACAAAGACTTTGCCTTCGGATCTGAGATAGAAGGTATACCCAATTGTTTCCTTAGGGTACCCTATGAAGACGCACTTCTCCGCTTTGGGTTCAAGCTTATCAGGCTGAAGCCTCTTGACATAAGCGTCGTAGCCCCAAACTTTAAGAAATGACAACTTAGGTTTCTTGCCAAACCATAATTCATACGGTGTCGTCTCAACAAGCTTAGATGGTGCCCTATTTAAAGTGAATGCAGCTGTCTCTAATGCATAACCCCAAAACGATAGGGGCAAATCAGTAAGAGACATCATGGATCACACCATATCCAATAGAGTATGATTACGACACTTGGACACACCATTAAGCTGTGGTGTTCCAGGTGGTGTGAGCTGTGAAACAATTCCACGTTGTCTTAAATGCATACAAAACTCATAACTCAGATATTCTCCACCACGATGTGATCGTAGAAACTTTATCTTCTTGTTACGATGATTCTCAACTTCACTCTGAAATTGCTTGAACTTTTCAAACGTTTCAGACTTGTGTTTAATTAAGTAAAGATACCGATATGTACTCAAATCACCAGTGAAGGTAAGAAAATAACAATATCCACCACGCGCTTCTACACTCATTGGACCGCACAAATCAGTATGTATGCTTTCCAAGAAATCACTTGCCCGCTCCATTGTTTCAGAAAATGGGGTTTTCGTCATCTTGCCCATGAGGCATGGTTCGCATGTATCAAGCGATTCAAAATCGAGTGATTCCAAAAGTCCATCAGCATGGAGTTTTTTCATGCGCTTTACACCAATATGACCTAAGCGGCAGTGCCACAACAAAGTGGTACTATCATTATTAACTTTGCATCTTGTGGCATCAATGTTATGAACCTGTGTATCACTATGATTGAGATTCAACAAGAATAAACCATTCAAATTAGGTGCATGACCATAAAAGATATTACTGATATAAATAGGCAACCATTATTCTCTGATTTAAATGAATAACCGTCTCGCAATAAACAAGATCCAGATATAATGTTAATACTCAATTAAGGCACCAAATAAAACTTATTTAGGTTTAAAACTAGTCCCGATGGTAATCGAAGAGCGAGCGTGCCGACGGCGATCACATCAACCATGGAACCATTTCCGACGCGCATCGTCACCTCGTCCCTTGCAAGCCTCCGTTTATTCCGTAGTTCTTGCTTCGAGTTACAAATGTGAGCAACCGAACCGGTATCAAATACCGAGGCACTACTATGAGAGCTAGTAAGGTAAACATCAATAACATGTATATAAAATATACCTTTGTTGACATTGCCAGCCTTCTTATCAGCCAGGTACTTGGGGGAATTCCACTTCCAGTGGCCAGTCCCCTTATAGTAGAAGCACTCAGTCTCAGGCTTGGGTCCAGCCTTTGTTTTCTTCACGGGAGCGGCAGCTTGCTTGCCATTCTTCTTGAAGTTTCCCTTCATTCCCTTGCCTTTATTGAAACTAGTGGTTTTTTAACCATCAACACTTGATGCTCCTTCTTGATTTCTACTTCCGCCACTTTCAACATCGCGAATAGCTCAGAGGTCAACTTGTTCATCCCTTGCATATTATAGTTCATCACAAAGCCCTTATAGCTAGGTGGCAGTGACTGTATAACTCTGTCAGTAACCATCTCAGGCGGAAGCTCAACTCTCAACTGATTCATGCGGTTGTAGTACCCAGACATTCTGAGTATATGCTCACTGACAGAACTATTCCCCTCCATCTTGTAGGCGAAGAACTTATCGAAGGTCTCATACATCTAAATTCGGGCATTAGCTTGAAATACTAATTTCAGCTCCTGGAACATCTCATATGCTCCATGGCATTCAAACGCTTTTGAAATCCCAATTCTAAGCTGTACATCATGGCGCACTGAACTATTGACTAGTCATCAGAACGTGCCTGCCAGATGTTCACAACATCTGCAAACGACACTGGTGGGGCTGGCGCACCGAACGGTGCATCAAGGACATAAGCCTTCTATGAAGACATGAGGATAATCCTCAGATTACGGACCCAGTCCGCATAGTTGCTTCCATCATCTTTCAACTTAGCTTTCTCTAGGAACACATTAAAATTCAGGGGAACTATTGCGCGAGCCATTGATGTACAACATAATTTCCAAAGACAACTTTAGACTATGTTCATGATAATTAGTTCAATTAATCAAAATTACTAATGAACTCCCACTCAAATCAACATGCCTTAGGTTGTTTAAGTGTTACATGATCCAAATCCACCAACCCAAGTCTGATCATCACGTGAGATGAGGTGGTTCCAATGGTGAACATCTCCATGTTGATCATATCTACTATATGACTCATGTACGACCTTTCGGTCTCCGTGTTCTGAGGCCATTTCTATACATGCTAGACTTGTCAAGTTTAACCAAAGTATTCTGAATGTGCAAAACTGGCTTACACCCATTTTATGCGAACAAAGAGTCTATCAGACCCGATCATCACGAGGTGCTTCGAATCGGCGAACTTTCACAACGGTGCTGACTTGGGGAGAACACAATTTTATCTTGAAATTTAAGTGAGGGATCATCTTACAATGCTACCGTCGTCCTAAGCAAAATAAGAGGCATAACAAGATAAACATCACATGCAAATCAAAATAAGTGACATGATATGGTGATACGTCCATTTTGCATCATGATTTCCTACTATTATTTATTATGTTTTGTTGAATAATAAAGCTTTAGGGAGTGATTCTAATGCCTTTTCTCTCATAATATGCAAGGTTTACACAAAGAGGGAAAATACCGACAGCTGGAATTCTGGACCTGAAAAAAGCTCATCAGAGATACCTATTCTACACAACTCCAAAGAAGCTGAAATTTTACGGAGAATATTTTTGGAATATATGAAAAATACTAGAGCAAAGAACTACTGAAGGGGCCACCCTGGTGGGCACAAGACACCAGGGCGCGCCAGCCCCCCCCCCCCAGGCGCGCCCTGGTGGGTTATGCCCTCCTCGGCCCACCTCCGGTGCCCATCTTCTGGTATATAGGGTCTTTTGACCTAGAAAAAAATAAGGGGTGGACTTTCGGGATGGAGCGCCGCCGTCTCGAGGTGGAACTTGGGCAGGAGCACTTTTGCCCTCCAGCGGAGCGATTCCGCCGGGGAAACTTCCCTCCGGCAGGGGGAAATCAAAGCCATCGTCATCACCAACACCCCTCTCATCTTTGGGAGGCCAATCTTCGTCAACATATTCAACAGCACCATCTCCTCTCAAACCCTAGTTCATCTCTTGTGTTCAATCTTTGTGCCGGAACCTCAGATTGGTACCTGTGGGTGACTAGTAGTGTTGGTTACATCTTGTAGTTGATTATTATATGGTTTATTTGGTGGAAGATTATATGTTTAGATACATTATGCTATTCAATACCCCTCTGATCTTCAGCATGAGTATTATTTGTGAGTAGTTACCTTTGTTCTTGAGGTCACGGGAGAAGTCATGTTGCAAGTAATCATGTGAATTTGATATGTGTTCGATAGTTTGATGATATGTATGTTGTGATTCCCTTAGTGGTGTCATGTGAACGTCGACTACATGACACTTCACCATCCTTGGGCCTAAGGGAATGCATTGTGGAGTAGTTATTATATGATGGGTTGCTAGAGTGACAGAAGCTTAAACCCTAGTTTATGCACTACTTCGTAAGGGACTGATTTGGATCCAAACATTTAATGCTATGGTTAGATTTTATCTTAATACTTTTCTCGTAGTTGCAGATGCTTGCGAGGGAGTTAATCATAAGTGGGAGGTTGTTCAAGTAAGAACAGCACCCAAGCACCGGTCCACCCACATATCAAATTATCAAAGTAGCGAACACGAATCAAACCAACATGATAAAAGTGACTAGATGTAATCCCCGTGTACCCTCAAGAACACTTTGCCTATTACTAGAAACTGTTCTGGCATGTCCTTTGCCACAAAAGGATTGGGCTACCTTGCTGCACTTTATTTACCATTACCGTTACTTTCTCGTTACCATTTATCTTGCTATCAAACTATCTGTTACCTACAATTTCAGTGCTTGCAGAAATTACCTTGTTGAAAACCGCTTGTCATTTCCTTCTGCTCCTCGTTGGGTTTGACACTCTTACTTATTGAAAGGACTACGATTGATCCCCTATACTTGTGGGTCATCAAGACTCTTTTCTGGCACCGTTGCCGGGGAGTGAAGCGCTCTTGGTAAGTGGAAATCGGCAAGGAAAAACTTATACTACGTGCTGAAATTTATTGTTACTTATCACTATGGAAAACAATCCTTTGAGGGGTTTGTTCGGGGTATCTTCACCTCGACCGGAACCACAATTAGTTGCCCCTCAGCCTACTGCACCTACTGAAAATATTGGTTATGAAATCCCTTCGGGTATGGTAGAACAACTGCTTGCTAAACCTTATGCAGGAGATGGAACTGAACATCCTGATATGCACCTTTTATATGTGAACGAAATTTGTGGATTATTTAAGCTTGCAGGTCTACCCGGAGATGAAGCTAAGAAGAAGGTTTTCCCTTTATCTTTGAAGGGAAAAGCATTGACATGGTATAGGCTATGTGATGATCTTGGATCATGGAACTAGAATCGTTTGCAATTGGAATTCCACCAAAAGTTTTATCCCATGCATCTAGTTCATCGTGATCGGAATTATATATATAATTTTTGGCATCGAGAAGGAGAAAGCATCGCTCTATCTTGGGGGAGGCTTAAGTCAATGTTATATTCATGCCCCAATCATGATATCCCGAGGGAAGTTACTATTCAGAATTTTTATGCTCGGCTTTCTCATAATGATCAATCCATCCTCAATACTTCTTGTGCTGGTTCTTTTATGAAGAAGACTATTGAATTCAAGTGGGATCTCTTAGAAAGAATTAAACGCAACTCTGAAGATTGGGAACTCGACGAAGGTAATGAGTCAGGTATAAAGCTTAAGTTTGATTGTGTTAAATCTTTTATGAATACCGATGCTTTTCACAAGTTTAGCACTAAATATGGACTTGACTCTGAGATAGTAGCCTCTTTCTGTGAAGCATTTGCTACTCATGTTGATCTCCCTAAAGAGAACTGGTTTAAATATCATCCCCCTATTAAAGAAGAAATTAAAGAACCGGTAAAAGCTAAAGATGAAACCATCATTTACAATGTTGATCCAGTTGTGCCTACCGCTTACATTGAAAACCCACCTTTCCCTGTTAGGATAAAGGAACATGCCAAGGTTGTGATGAAGCTGCTAGAATTGCCAAACCCGATGAAAAAGATAAACATAGACCCGTAGTGGGCATGCCCGTCGTCTTAGTCAAAATAGGAGAACATTGATATCATGGTTTATGTGATTTGGCCGCTAGTGTGAGTGCTATCCCTTTTACCTTATACCAAGAAATTATGAATGAAATAGCACCAGCTGAAATAGAAGACATTGATGTTACTATTAAACTTGCTAACAGAGACACCATCACACCACTTGGGATTGTTAGAGATGTTGAAGTCTTGTGTGGGAAAGTAAAATATCCTACTGATTTTCTAGTTCTTGGTTCCCCACAAGACGACTTTTGTCCCATTATCTTTGGTAGACCTTTCTTGAACACCGTCAATGCTAAGATAGATTGCGAAAAACAAACTGTCGGTGTTAGTTTCGGTGATGTGTCTCATGAGTTTAATTTTTCCAAGTTTAGTAGACAACCCCGTGATAGAGCATTATCTAGTAAGGATGAAATAATTGGTCTTGCTTCTATTGTCGTGCCTCCTACCGATCCATTATAACAATATTTGCTTGACCATGAAAACGATGCACTTACGTGAAAGAAATGAAATAGATAAAATTTTCTTTGAACAACAACCTCTCCTGAAACACAATTTGCCTATCGAAACTCTTGGAGGTCCTTGTCCACCTAAAGGTGATCCTGTGTTTGAATTAAAGCAATTGCCTGATACTTTGAAGTACGCTTATCTTGATGAGAAAAAGATATATCCTGTTATTATTAGTGCTAACTTTTCAGAACATGAGGAGGAAAGACTATTAAAAGTTCTAAGGCAGCACCGGGCTGCTATTAGATATACTCTTGATGATCTTAAGGGCATTAGTCCCACTGTATGTTAGCACAAGATTAATATGGAACCTGATGCTAAACCCGTTATTGATCACCAACGGCGATTGAATCCTAAGATGAAAGAAGTGGTAAGAACTAAAATATTAAAGCTTCTGGAAGCAGGTATAATCTATCCCATAGCTGATAGTAGATGGGTATACAGTCCCGTTCATTGTGTCCCTAAGAAGGGAGGTATTACCGTTGTTCCTAATGATAAAAATGAACTCATTCCACAAAGAATTGTTACTGGCTATAGAATGGTAATTGATTTTAGGAAATTAAGTAAAGCTACTAGAAAAGATCATTACCCTCTACCTTTCATTGATCAGATGTTAGAAAGATTATCTAAGCACACACACTTTTGGTTTCTGGACGGATATTCTGGTTTCTCTGAAATACCTGTGTCACAATCTGATCAAGAGAAAACCACCTTTACTTGCCCTTTTGGAACCTATGCTTATAGACGTATGCCTTTTGGTTTATGCAATGCACCTGCTACCTTTCAAAGATGTATGACTGCTATATTCTCTGATTTTTGTGAAAAGATTGTGGAGGTTTTCATGGATGATTTTTCCGTTTACGGAACTTCTTTTGATGATTGCTTAAGCAACCTTGATCGAGTTTTGCAGAGATGTGAACAAACTAATCTTGTCTTAAATTGGGAGAAGTGCCACTTTATGGTTAATGAAGGTATTGTCTTGGGGCATAGAATATCTGAACGAGGTATTGAGGTGGATAAAGCTAAAGTTGATGCAATTTAGAAAATGCCATGTCCTAAAGATATTAAAGGTATTCGAAGTTTCCTTGGTCATGCTGGTTTTGAGGGATCACTAGAAGAGTGTCTAGAGGGGGGGTGAATAGACTACTAGCAGTAATTTAAAACCTAACCTTTTCCCAAGTTAATTGGTTGGCAGATTTTAACAATCATAGCAAGTCTAGCACACCCTACACATGCATGTCAACAAGTATGGCAGCGGAAAGTAAAGACACTGCACATGAAGTAAATAGTTGAGATAGGAAGATCAAACGCATGAGGGACACGAAGATTTTTCCCGTGGTTCCGATAGGTGGTGCTATCGTACGTCCACGTTTATGGAGTCTTCAACCCACGGAGGGTAACGGTCACGAGAGTCCACGGAGGGCTCCACCCAGAAGGGTCCATGAAGTAGCAACCTTGACTATTCCATAACGGCTTCCGTCCACGAAGGACTAGCCTCACTATAGGTAGATCTTCACGAAGTAGGCGATCTCCTTGACCTTACAAACTTCTTAGTTCAACTCCACAACACGAAGTAGGAGGCTCCCAACCGACACCTAACCAATCTAGGTGGCACCACCCTCCAAAAGGTAATAGGCTCGGCAATGTCGATGAACTCCTTGCTCTTGTGCTTCAAGATGATAGACTCCTCAACACACAATCACTCTCTCACAGATTTGGCTTGGTGGAAGAGATGGGATTGGTGGAAAGCAACTTGGGGAGGCTAGAGATCAAGATTCATATGGTTGGAATGGAATGGCATGATCTCAACACATGAGTAGGTGGCTCTCTCTCAGAAAACTGGATGGGGCAAGTATGGAATAGTTCCGAGTGCTTCTCATTCGAGTAGGTGGTGGTGAAGGAGTATATATAGGCATCTCCAAAAATCCAACCATTACACCTAAAGTGACCAACTCGGTGACACCGATGTGTGAATCTCGGTGGTACCGAGTTGCTCCAAAGGTAGCAACTTTTGAATCTCGGTGAGACCGATATATAAAACTCGGTTGCACCGATAAGGTGACCAACGGTCAGATTGCCCAATATCGGTGACGCCGATTCCACAAACTCGGTCGGACCGATTTTGTGAAATTGGGTAACAGAAAGTTGGCAAGCTGAACTTGGTGGCACCAAAGCAGAATCGGTTGCACCGAAAGGCTAGGGTTTGGCTTAGGTCTGTCTGAGTATGGGAATCGGTGGCATCGAGTGGAAAGTGTTGGTTGCACCGATTTTGGATATTTGACTTTGGACAGAATTTTGTGGAAGAGCTTGTGGGTGTTTTTGGTGACTATCACTTGTGCACGTATGAGCATTTTGTTCACCAACAATACCTTACCCCCTTTTAATAGTATTGGCTTTCCTATGGACTCAAAGTGATTTCTCACAAAGTAAAATGTAGAGTCCTCTTGCTTGAAGCTTTGCCAATCCATTTCCTTGCATCTTGGGGTATCTCCACACACCCTTTTTGCCAACCCACTTTGTGGACTTCATCTGAAATACACTAGGTAAAAGTATTAGTCCAAGAGACAATGTATGTTGTCATGAATTATCAAAACCACCAAGGGAGCATGTTGTGCTTTCAATCTCACCTTTTTTGGTAATTGATGACAACATACAATCAAAGCTTCAAATAAAGATATGCATGGATATAATGAAGACTTTGAGAGACACATGACTTAGACTTGCTCCCCCTAAATGTGTGCAATCCCTTTAAAGGATAGTTGCTTTGGAATGCATGGACACACATGTAGTAGAAAGGATATAATGAGTCATGTGTATCTTGGCTATATGCATCAAATATATATGAATGAGATGTATCAGTGTTCAAGACTTCACTCTTGCAAACAATATGTGCAAGAAGCAAGAGATCATCTTGATCAAAGATATGGTGCATATACTTACCTTGAGTTCTTGAGCATTCTTGTAGTAGAGGTACACTTGAGAAAACAATGTTAGGAAACACAAGAGTATTCTACAAAGCCGAATGCAATAGAAATCAACAGTACCAAGATGTGGAGAACATATAGAAGATAGTATCCTTTAAGATTGATATGTCTCCAAGATCATTTAGAACTTTCTCCCCTTAGATATGAAAATAGTAGATCATCCTCTCCCCCTGAATCTCAGCATGTAGATACTGGGATTGGATAGGGTGATAAAAGTCTAACATGAGTAGTCAAGTGAAATAGACATATTTTTCTCTCCAAAACAAATTTGTCTCCCTTTACTTTGGTATTCTCCCCTTGTCTATATAAGTAAAGGCTTTGATATTCTCCTCTCCCCCTTGATTATATCTCCCCCTTTGCATAGGCACGTATCTCCCCTTTTATCATTGAAGCTTTGGTATTCTCCCCCTTTGGCATTAATTTCTAAAAAGGTCATACATAGGGTCACATACAGGGATCATTAATTAAGAAGGGATCCTTGAGAACAAGGGTCATAGAATGTAGGGTTCACAGAAATGAGAATCATAGATAGCATTAGAAACTGGGGGAATCATGGAAAATAATTTCTCTCCCCCTTGGTTGATCTGAGATCTTGTAAGACTTCTCATCCTTTGAGTTAGGGATCCTTGAATAAAGTTTCTCCTCCTAAGATTTTTTTAATAATAAGGGATCATCGAAGAAACAAAACCATCTCTAGTAGGATCACTAAAGAAACACAGATTTGCAATTATGAACCTAGATAAGAGATGAAATCAAATCGGTGACTCCGGGACAAACAAATCGGTGGTACCGAGATTTTGTGGTGCAGCTCATCTGCTAATTCGGTAGAACCGAGTTATTTGTATCGGCAGCTCTGAGGCTAAAACAGAAACTTGGCAAAGTGATTTTGAAATCGGAGACTCCGAAGTAGATCGAGATTTCTCAAACATTGCCAATAACAAAGTGTTAAAAGAAATTTTCAAAGTGAATGCAAAAGTTTTTACAAAAGGATATCAACTAGAGAAGATTTGAGTGGTTCCAAGAAATCTTGCAAATAGAGAATGAACCAACTCAAAATACTTAACTAGATGATGGGCGGTGACTAGGTCACCTATATTAGAGTATATTGACATAGGAGCCAAGCAAGAATACTTGATCATAGGTCATACTCATCGTTAAGCTCAAAATGGGGTTACCATTTTTCGATTAAGCATTTTAATGTCTTCATATCACTTGAGTTGCTTTTGCTCATGACTTGGAGTAAAGCCTTTTTCAAGGATATGAGTACATACCTTTGAGTGATGTAGATAGCGTAGCTTGTAGGTGAACTTGTTGAGGATGTTCGAGGTTGATGAAGATCATCTTGAGTTGGGAGCAATCCTTCTCGTTTTAGTACACTTGTCACCTACATAGGTTAGTCAAGCAAGGAATAACAATATATATATCCATTTTGACATGATACCAATTGAGAATTATAAATATGTGTCAAGGGTATGTTCTTGTTGTCTTCTTCCAACCTTCATCAAGAGGGGTTGTGGATACTTGGTCATGACAAGATTGCTTACGATTGGAGTTGATGGCAATCTTGTGGAATGAAGTTCTTCCAAGTACCTACAAAAGGTTAGATGCAATACAAGGGAGCATAGAATTCCATGGTATAAGATAGCATGTTAAAAGATCATGGAAAAATCAAGAAAGCTCATGCCCTCGCATGCATCCGAGTGAGTCTAGCTCAAGTTTGAAGCATCAATGATGTTCAACTCACTCCTCAAGTAACAAAACGTTTTCTCATCAAGTGGCTTAGTAAAGATATCAGCCAATTGCTTGTTAGTGCGGACATGCTTAAGATTAATATCTCCTTTGGCAACATGATCACGAATGAAATGATGTCTAACTTGAATATGTTAGGTCGAGAATGTTGCACAGGATTATGACCAATTTTAATAGCACTTTCATTGTCACAAAGTAATGGAACATTTTTAACATGGATTCCATAATCCTTAAGCGTTTGTGTCATCCATAGTAATTGTGCACAACAAGATCCAGCAGCAATATACTCAGCTTCCGCAGTAGATAAAGATACCGAGTTTTGTTTCTTGGAGGACCAAGATACAAGAGATCTACCCAAAAATTGACAAGTACCCGAGGTGGATTTTCTATCAACCTTGTCTCCGGCATAGTCCGAATCGGAATAGCCAACAAGATTAAAGGAAGATCCCTTGGGATACCAAATGCCAAAGTTTGGTGTTTGTATCAAATATCTCACAATACGTTTCACGGCCAAAAGATGACACTCTTTAGGTGCGGCTTGATATCTAGCACACATGCAAACACTAAGCATAATATCAGGACGAGAGGCACATAAGTATAGCAATGAACCAATCATAGATCGATAAACCTTTTGATCAACCGGTTCGTCCTCCTTGGTAAGATCAACATGTCCACTAGTAGGCATAGGAGTTTTCATACCTTTGCACTCTTGCGTGTTGAACTTCCTGATCAAGTCCTTGGTATACTTAGTTTGAGAGATGAAAGTTCCTTCTCTCGTTTGCTTGATTTGCAAACCAAGAAAGAATTTCAGCTCACACATCATGGACATCTCATACTTCTCGGACATCAACCTTCCAAATCTTTCACTAAATTGTGGGTTAGTAGATCCAAAGATAATATCATCCACATAGATTTGGCACACAAATAGTTCACCATTAACTCTTTTAGTGAATAAGGTTGCGTCAATTTTACCAATTTCAAAACCCTTTTCAATGAGAAACTTTGTTAAGCATTTATATCAAGCACGTGGGGCTTGCTTAAGACCATAAAGTGCTTTACAAAGCTTGTAGACATGATTAGGTTTCTTAGGATTCACAAAACCAGGTGGTTGCTTAACATAAACCTCTTCTTCAATCTCACCATTTAAAAAGGCACTTTTAATGTCCATTTGATAAAGCGTGATATCATGGTGATTGGCATAAGCAAGAAGAATGCGTATAGCTTCAAGTCTAGCGACGGGGGCGTAGGTCTCACTGTAGTCCATACCTTCGACTTGTGTATATCCTTGGGCTACGAGACGTGCCTTGTTGCGTACGACTTGACCATCTTCATCTTGCTTGTTCCGAAACACCCATTTGGTTCTGATGATGTTGTGCTCATCCTTGGGCTTCTCCACGAGTGTCCACACTTCGTTCCTTTCGAAGTTGTGATGTTCTTCATGCATCGCGTTCACCCAATCCGGGTCTTCAAGAGCTTGTTCTACCTTCAAGGGTTCAATGCTAAAGATGAAAGAATAATGCTCACAAAAGTTAGCTAGACGAGTTTTAGAGCGAGTGATTCTCCCGGTTTGTATGTCACCAAAGATTTGGTTTAGAGGATGGTTCTTGGTCACTCTTGCTCGAACTCGGGGTAGCTTAGGCTTGTTGGATGGTGGAGCTTCTTCTTCATCATCATCTCCTTCATCTTCGTTGTTGTTGAAGGTGTCGTTCCCTTGAGGGGGTGGTGAAGAAGGTTGTGGTGGATCTTCATGATGTACTTCCTCCTCTTCATCATCTTGTCGAGTACCACTTGTGGATACCTCCATGTCGTGTTGAGGATCACCTTGACGTGAAGTAGGGGCTTCCACTTGAGTTGACGAAGTACTTTCCTTCGCCTCCATGGGACGAATCTTGCCGATGGACAAGTCTTGGATAGCTTCCGAAGGATCCTTATCACCTACATCATTTGGCAATTGTTCGACTTGCGAACCATTAGATTCATCAAACTTCACATCTACCGTCTCTTCAACTTTTCGAGTGAAGTTGTTGTAGACACGGTAAGTGTGAGAGTTTGATCCGTAACCAAGTAGGAATCCTTCATGAGATTTAGGAGCAAATTTAGTACGACAATGCTTATCAAGAATGTAGCACTTTGAGCCGAATACCCGAAAGTATCCAACTTGGGGTTTGTTACCGGTGAGTAGCTCGTATGTCGTTTTACCGAGAAGCTTGTGCAAGTAAAGTCGGTTTGTGGCATGACATGATGTTTCCACGGCTTCTGCCCAAAAGTGTCTTGGTGTCTTGTATTCGTCAAGCATCGTTCTTGCCATCTCAATAAGCGTCCGGTTCTTCCTCTCAACAACTCCATTTTGTTGAGGCGTGTACGTAGCCGAGAACTCATGTGAAACACCTTCTTCGTCAAGAAAGGTATCCACATGGGTGTTCTTGAACTCCGATCCGTTGTAAGGTATCCACATGGGTGTTCTTGAACTCCGATCCATTGTCGCTCCGAACCTTCTTGATCTTCACTTCAAACTGATTTTGCGCTTTGCGAACGAAGTTCTTGAAGATCTTTTGAACCTGCGACTTATCATCAAGAAAGAATACCCACGTAAATCTGGAAAAATCATCAACTATAACTAGACCATAGGAATTTCCACCGAGGCTCTTGTAAGCATTGGGACCAAAAAGATCCATGTGAAGTAACTCGAGTGGTCTCCTAGTAGTCATGATATTCTTAACGGGATGACTTCCACCTACTTGCTTTCCAGCTTGACAAGCACTACAAAGTCTATCTTTGTTAAAGATAACATCTTTAGCACCAAGTATATGATCACCTTTGATAAGCTTGTCTAAGTTACGCATGCCAACATGTCCTAGTCTTCTATGCCAAAGCCAACCTGTAGAAGATTTTGCAATAAGACATGTACGAGGTTTGGATCTCTTAGTGAAATCGACAATGTATAGATCACCTCTACGGAAACCGGTAAAGACCATTTTATGATTATCTTGACGAAACACTTGGCAATCTATTTTTGTGAATAGCACATTAAAACGAAAGTCGGCAAGTCTAGATACGGAAAGAAGATTGTAGCCAAGAGATTCAACAAGCATAACATTTTGAATAGAGCTATCATGGGATATGGCCACCTTACCAAGACCAAGTACCTTACCCTTGGAGTTGTCTCCAAACGTTACGTACCTTCGCGGTCCATGGTTTGGTGTGATCTCTTCAAACATTTCTCTATCTCCGGTCATGTGATCAGTGCATCTGCTATCGAGAATCCACTCTTTTCCTCCGGACATGTAATCCTTGAAGTTTGCCATGAGACTTAGATTCTTCATGATCTTCTCATACTCGATGTCGAACAGCTCATCTTCATCATAGTAGCCATGTTCCACATTGTTATCATCAAGAGGGAAATCCTCGTCACAAAGAACAAGAGATTCGTTAGGGTTGTGATCATGACAATGTTCAAACTTGTGAATTCGAATGGCTTCTACAATGATGTTGCTAATGGTTATGACATCTCCTTTAGCACGCATGAGGTCTCTAAGCTCAAATAGACAATCATCAAACTTGGGATTACTATGCGTCATTTTGTGAAAGGCAATAGTTTTATGAAGAATTTCATCAAGATTGCTCAATGAATAACTTGGATATCATTTCTCCAAGTCATTCCACAAAGTATAAGCACATTCAAAATTCTTCATTTGATTAAGCACATTTCTAGGCAATGCTCTAACAATGAGATTAACGGTTCTAAGATTGCATAGCATATCAATTTCCTCTTCGTGTGTGGGATGTAAAGGATCAATGGGAGGTACATAGGGGCTCTTAACATATTTGCTCAATTGAAATTCATTAAACAGCTCAAGCATCAAAGTTTTCCATTGACTATAGTACTCTCCATCAAGAATAGGCACTCTACAACTCAAACTACCTATACTAAACACATCCATATTCCTCCACGGTGATTAAACCAAAGCAATGGAGACCAATGCTCTGATACCAATTGAGGGATCACTAGAAGAGTGTCTAGAGGGGGGTGAATAGACTACTAGCAGTAATTTAAAACCTAACCTTTTCCCAAGTTAATTGGTTGGCAGATTTTAACAATCATAGCAAGTCTAGCACACCCTACACATGCATGTCAACAAGTATGGCAGCGGAAAGTAAAGACATTGCACATGAAGTAAAGAGTTGAGATAGGAAGATCAAACGCATGAGGAACACGAAGATTTTTCCCGTGGTTCCGATAGGTGGTGCTATCGTATGTCCACGTTTATGGAGTCTTCAACCCACGGAGGGTAACGGTCGCGAGAGTCCACGGAGGGCTCCACCCATAAGGGTCCACGAAGTAGCAACCTTGACTATTCCATAACGGCTTCCGTCCACGAAGGACTAGCCTCACTATAGGTAGATCTTCACGAAGTAGGCGATCTCCTTGCCCTTACAAATTTCTTGGTTCAACTCCACAACACGAAGTAGGAGGCTCCCAAGCGACACCTAACCAATCTAGGAGGCACCACTCTCCAAAAGGTAATAGGCTCGACAATGTCGATGAACTCCTTGCTCTTGTGCTTCAAGATGATAGACTCTTCAACACACAATCACTCTCTCACAGATTTGGCTTGGTGGAAGAGATGGGATTGGTGGAAAGCAACTTGGGGAGGCTAGAGATCAAGATTCATATGGTTGGAATGGAATGGCATGATCTCAACACATGAGTAGGTGGCTCTCTCTCAGAAAACTAGATGGGGCAAGTATGGAATAGTTCCGAGTGCTTCTCATTCGAGTAGGTGGTGGTGAAGGGGTATATATAGGCATCTCCAAAAATCCAACTGTTACACCTAAAGTGACCAACTCGGTGACACCGATGTGTGAATCTCGGTGGTACCGAGTTGCTCCAAAGGTAGCAACTTTTGAATCTCGGTGAGACCGATATATAAAACTCGGTTGCACCGATAAGGTGACCAACAGTCAGATTGCCAAACTCGGTGACGCCGATTCAACAAACTCGGTAGAACCGATTTTGTGAAATTGGGTAACAGAAAGTTGGCAAGCTGAACTCGGTGGCACCGAAGCAGAATCGGTTCCACCGAAAGGCTAGGGTTTGGCTTAGGTCTGTCTGAGTATGGGAATCGGTGGCACCGAGTGGAAAGTGTTGGTTGCACCGATTTTGGATATTTGACTTTGGACAGACTTTTGTGGAAGAGCTTGTGGGTGTTTTTGGTGACTATCCCTTGTGCACGTATGAGCATTTTGTTCACGAACAATACCTTACCCCCTTTTAATAGTATTGGCTTTCCTATGAACTCAAAGTGATTTCTCACAAAGTAAAATGTAGATTCCTCTTACTTGAAGCTTTGCCAATCCATTTCCTTGCATCTTGGGGTATCTCCACACACCCTTTTTGCCAACCCACTCTGTGGACTTCATCTGAAATACACTAGGTAAAAGTATTAGTCCAAGAGACAATGTATGTTGTCATGAATTATCAAAACCACCAAGGGAGCATGTTGTGCTTTCAAGTTTCTATACGAGGTTCATTAAAGACTTCTCTACAATTTCTAGGCGTCTTACTAATCTTTTGCAAAAAGACATCCCTTTTGTTTTTGATGATGATTGTGTGGAAGCCTTTGAAACACTCAAGAAAGCCTTAACCTCTGCACCTATCGTTCAACCACTTGATTGGAACTTGCCTTTTGAAATTATGTGTGATGCTAGTGATTATGCTGTTGGTGTTGTTCTAGGACAAAGAGTTGGTAAGAAATTGAATGTTATCCATTATGCTATCAAAGCTCTAGACAGTGCCCAACGAAATTATGCTACTACTGAAAAAGAATTTTTAGCAGTTGTGTTTGCTTGTGATAAATTTAGATCCTACATTGTTGACTCCAAAGTTATTGTTCACACCGATCATGCTGCTATAAAATATCTTATGGAAAAGAAAGATGTGAAACCTAGACTTGTTAGGTGGGTTCTCTTGCTTCAAGAATTTGACATCCATATCGTTGATAGGAAGGGAGCTGAGAACCCCGTAGCTGATAACTTGTCTAGGTTGGAAAATATTCTTGATGACCCACTACCTATTGATGATAGCTTTCCTGATGAACAGTTAGCTGCAATAAATGTTTCTCAAAACACTCCTTGGTATGCTGACTATGTCAATTACATTGTTGCTAAATATATACCACCTAGCTTCACATACCAACAAAAGAAAAAATTCTTCTACGATTTAACACACTACTTTTGGGATGACCCACATCTTTATAAAGGAGTAGATGGTATTATTAGACGTTGTGTACCTGAGCATGAACAGGAACAAATCCTATGGAAATGTCATTCCGAAGCTTATGGAGGACATCATGCGGGAGATAGAACTGCTCACAAGGTATTGCAATCTGGTTTTTATTGGCCTACTCTCTTCAAGGATGCCTGTAAGTTTGTCTTGTCTTGTGATGAATGTCAAAGAATTGGTAATATCGGTAAGCGTCAGGAATGCCTATGAATTATTCACTTGTTGTTGTGCCATTTGATGTTTGGGGTTTTGATTACATGTGACCTTTTCCTTCCTCTAAAGGGTACACTCATATTTTGGTTGTTGTTGATTATGTCACTAAGTGGGTAGAAGCTTTTCCAATTAGTAGTGCTGATCACCACACCTCCATTAAAATGCTTAAAGAGGTTATCTTCCCGAGGTTTGGAGTCCCTAGATACTTAATGACTGATGATGGTTCACACTTTATCCATGGTGCTTTCCGTAAGATGCTTGCTAAATATGATGTTAACCATAGAATTGCATCACCCTATCATCCTCAATCTAGTGGTCAAGTTGAACTTAGCAATAGAGAAATAAAGTTGATATTACAAAAAACTGTTAATAGGTCTCAAAAGAATTGGTCTAAGAAACTAGATGATGCACTCTGGGCCTATAGAACAGCTTATAAAAATCCTATGGGTATGTTTCCATACAAAATGATATATGGTAAAGCGTGTCATTTGCCTCTAGAGTTAGAACATAAAGCATTTTGGGCAATTAAAGAACTCAATTATGATTTCAAACTTGCCGGTGAGAAGAGGCTATTTGATATTAGCTTGCTAGATGAATGGAGAACCCAAGCCTATGAAAATGCCAAACTATTCAAAGAAAAAGTAAAAAGATGGCACGACAAAAGAATCCAAAAGCGGGAATTCAAAATAGGAGACTATGTTCTTTTGTTCAACTCTCGTTTAAGATTTTTTGCAGGTAAGCTTCTCTCCAAATGGGAAGGACCTTATATTATCGAAGAGGTTTATTGTTCTGGAGCTATCAAGATTAATAATGATGAAGGTACTAACCCGAAGGTGGTCAATGGACAAAGAATTAAGCACTATATCGCACGTACGCCTATTAATGTTGAAAGCAATGTTATCCAAACCATGACACCGGAGGAACACATAAAAGAAACCTTCCGGAACACTCCAGAATTCTGAAAAATATGAGGTACATGATACGGTAAGTAAACTGACTCCGAAAAATCCACAAAAATATTTTTTGTCATTTTTGGAATATTAAAAAAAATGGAAAATAAGAAATAAACCGGAAGGCAACCGAGGTGAGCACGATACACCAGGGCGTGCCAGCCCTGCCAGGCGCACCCTGGTGGGCCGTGCCCACCTCAGACACCTTCTCGACTCCGTTTGCCTTCCATATGCTTGATTTTCAAGAAGAAAAATTCTCTATATATACCCCCTGACTGTTTTGACGACCGCATCGCAAAAAAAAATCCTTTGTTCTTGTTTCGTGCTGTTTTTCCTGGCAGATCTGAAAATATGTCGTCTCAAGATTCAGAGGGGGAGAGTTATGTTGCTGACTATATTGCAAACCCCAAGATCTATGGAGAAGTGGAGCATTATGGATGGACCTCAGACGAGGAGGAAGACGCTGCCATGAAGGAAACAAAGGATGATAGCTCTAAGGAAGAGGATGACCCACTACCTTAGCCCGGAGACATGCATGTGGAATTCAAGAAGTCAAGCCTCCCTAGAGGATACAAACCTGAGGTTCAATTTATTCCATCTCGTTTTCTGTAGGAGAGCAAGGCGGCATTATGCAAAAAGATATTAAAGCTCGAGTTGGAGAATGATGATCTAAGGGAGGAAAATTTTATGCTCAAATATAAGTTGAAGAAGAAGGCTACATCATCACCACCACCAAAGGAGACTTGAGCACACGGGTATGGGCACTCCCCTTGGCTTGAGCCAAGCTTGGGGGAGGTGCCCCGGTATCGTATCACCATCACTTTTATTCACCTTTACCTATTCTAGTTCGATCTTTAGTTCCCTTTTTGATTTAGTTGAATAAAAGTTCAGCATGATCTATTTTCGTGTGTTAGTTTCGTGGTCTATCTATCTATGTAATCGAGTGAGAGTTATATATAATAAAGTTTAGTTTGAGTTTTTTGCTTCTCTACTTTCTTGTTGCAATCAAAATGAAAGGAAAGAGAAATAAATGAAAAGAATCATATGCTAATCTTATGGTGAGTAATGATATCACAAAAGGAAAAGTATAAGTAGTAAAATTTATTGGAGATTTACAAACATAGCATTGGTCAATGATGCAACTCATGAAAGAATTAATAAGGGAAGAGAAGATTCACATGCAAATAAACTATCTTGGACATCTTTTATGATTGTGAGCCCCCATTAAATATTATATGTCAAAATTGTTGACGTAGGACAAGGAAGACAACGTAATGATTTATGTTTGTTCATATCTACATAGAATTTATGTTGTTATAGATTCTTCAACATGTGGTACTTCTCAATATCTTTACTAGCCAAAAATTCCACACTAAGTAGAGTGTCGGGGAACGACACCTATGGGATCACCAGGGTCCCTTTGCGATTCGGCGGGGAGAAGGGTCACACAGAGAGCAGTTCGGGTGAACAGCACGCAGGGATCTTTACCCAGGTTCGGGCCGCACGGATGCGTAAAACCCTACTCCTGCTTGCTTGTATTGGGTGTGTATGAGCTGTGTTCTAGGAGCGCTACAGTAACTAGCAGCTACGCTTACAGAACGGTCAGCCCAGCTCTGATCCGATCCCCCTGTAGCTAAGCCTTGGGCCTCCTTTTATACTCTCAAAGGGGTCATCCACAGTGGCAAAGTACAGCGGTGGCACGAAGTAGATACGTGAGGTGTCCAGGTATCCACAGTGCCATCATACCTAATACTGACGGGCTAGGACAAGGGCATTTAATGCCCCGTTAGGTATACCAGCCTAGCCTTGGGATGGAGCAAAGGAGCCATCCCATCGAACCGCCCCAGCCCATCACGTCGTCAGCGTCTGCCACGCCTCCAAAGGAACAAGGGCTAAAGGACAAGCGGGTTGTTTCCTTGGGAAGGCGCGCGAGAACAGTGTGAGGGGCTTGCCGGGCATGAGGCTTGTCGGGGCTGTGAGCCGCCCCGGCAAGATCTTGCCGGGGGAGGCCAGCGCCAGCCTTCGGTCTTCTACTTCTTTGGTTTCTGGCGTCTTCGACCCCAGCGTCTTGACTAAATCCTGCCGGGCCGAGGGAGCTGCTCGCGCACAAGTCTGGGCAGTTGACACCCCGGTTCTCAGTACCCTGACAGGAGCCCCCGGGCCTGGGCCACACAGGCGCGCGCGGCGCCGTTGGGCTAGGCCCAAAACAGTGCGCGGGCACACGTGGCCATGGTAATGATGATGGTTGGTAACTTTTTCCCATACCGTGCAATGACTGCAGGTCTTGGGAATACTGGAACGAGGCGGTCCGTCTCCCGCCTCGGGAGTGGGAGCGATGGACAGGACGGCGCCTGTTCGCCTCCGAATTAATGTCTCGGACGACGCGCCTTGCATGACGCGCGTTGCCCATGAATTGCAGAGGGTCGGCCTCTCTCCCTCCTCGGTCCTCGGCTCTATAAAAGGGAAGGCGAAGGAGGAAGAAGGTCACCCGTCAGCGAATTCCTGATCTCACCATTCGATTTCCTTCTCTTCTGTTTTCGCCACCACCCCCGCAGCATCTCGAGATGGCAAGAGGACGTGGTCGCCCTAGAGGTTCCCTCAGCGCCTCGAGGAGCAGCCCTCGAACTCCGGCGCGTGTGGTGGTGACCATGGCGGGTCCGAGCTCCCGCGGCGGGTCTGCGTCCCGCGGCCGCGGGGCGATGGCCCCGGCCAGGGGCGGCGGCCGCGGCGGCGCGCCTCTGCCGCAGCCCCATGCGGGAATCCATGCGGGGGAGGAAGCGCGAGAGTTCGTCATCGTCCTCCCCGGCCGGCTCCGGAGCTGGCTGCGTCTCCCTGACTCTTTTGCAAGGGCTGTGGAGAGCAACCGGCCCCGAGGTTTCTGGCTTCGTGCGGACGGGTGTAGCAACGGCCCCTGGTGGGTGGCGGTCGACCTCACCCCTGGTAGCGCCATGTTCCTGACCAGGGGGTGGAAGTCGTTCGCTCGCTCCCGCAGCCTCGCCCCTGGGCATCTGCTTCACTTCACGCTTGTCGACCCCGGTACCCTCTCTGTGAGGTTCCTCGGGGCGGCTGGCGTTCGCCTGGAGTGCTGCGCCGAGAGCTCGAGCGACAGCGACTTCGACTCCTCCAGCGACAGCGACGACGAGGACGGCACCGACGACGACGACGCCTTCGCATCAGGAACGGGGTTCCCAACCAAGGCATGATCGGCGCCGTAGTTAGGTCTCGCTGTTCCATCCGCGAGACCTTGTTTCTAGGTCGGCCGCCGCGTCGTAGTAGCTGTAGGTTTCTTTTGATGTATTTCGGAATGTATCCAATGTAGTCCTTGGCTATCTCAAGAAGAAATGCATTGGATGCTTGTCTTTGAAAAAAATTCTTAGCCTGTGAATCTTGTTCTTGCATGTATCTTGTCCCTCGCTGTCCTCCCCGACAAGTATCTTGTCGAGGGATCTTCCGGCAAGTCTGTAGCGGCAGCGCAGCACTCGAAGAGGTGCGCTTGCCGGGGGTCTTGCCGTTGTTTGGGCTTGTCGATGATGCAGACGGGTAGAACGGAGCGCCGACAAGGGCCGCGGGTCCTAAGACAGAACATCGCGCCGTGCGGCGAAGAGCCAGCCCCCGGGCTTTTCTGATAAGGGTTGCCGCGAGGGCGATGCTCGATTCGCGCACGTTCTCTTGTCGTTGCCGCCGTCCGTAGATGACGTCCCATCACCGTCTCGCTGGTCTTCAACTTGTGTTCCTTGTCTTCATGATTTGCCTTGAGGTCGCACGGGCGTCTCGGCAAGCGTTGCCGTTGCAAGTATCCCGGCAGGTCGACCCCGGCAAGTCGGGTCTTGTCGCGACGAGGATTGTCGCAAGTTCGGCCTTGACGGGCCCGCGCACACCGGAGGCCTCGAGCCTGGGCCGCACAGGGGGGGGTGCGGCGCCGTTGGGCCCGGCCCAGAACAGCGCATGGGCACGCGTGGCAGTAGTTACTGTGTGGGGTCATTATTTTACTGCGCCCCTCGCCCTCCCCCACGTCGCGCATTGAATGCGGGACGTGGGGAACGTGCGTGACGTGACCGCTGCGGTCGCACGCTCGCGTGGGGCTCTTTTATTACCTCTGGTAAAGAGGCGGCCCTGCGCTTTCCCATAAAAAGGAATCAGCAAGGGCCGCGGCTCATTTACCCTCCGCCTTTCGCGATTCGGGAACCGCCGTCGCCTTCCTCGCCGCCCCCTTCTCCCCTGAGCCTTTCTTCCGCTCTCCAGCGCACCTCCACCAATCTCGTTGCCCAGCCGCCGTAGCCGCCATGCCGCCGAAGGCAAACACGGGCAAGAAGGCGGCGGAGAACAAGCTGGTGGCGTTGCGGAAGAAGCAGGCCGTCTTCGCGCCGGGGCTTGACAGGGAGAGCCTGAAGGAGCATTACCAGTTTATGTGGGCGGCGGAGACGTCGGCGCATCCGGCCACCCGTGTGAGTCCAGGTTACCGCGCACCCGACCCAAAGAAATACCTCTTCTTCGCCGACTATTTTTACTGTGGTCTTTGTCCCCCCTTCTCCGACTTCTTCAAGGATATCTTGAACACGTACGGCTTCCAGCTTTTGGATTTCACGCCAAATGCCGTAACGTGTATGTCCGTTTTTGCCTACCTGTGTGAGAACTTCGTCGGAGTTCATCCTAGCACCGCTTTGTTCCGCCATTATTTCACCCCCCGAATCGAGACGGGTGAGGCCCTTTCTGGTTCCGTCGCTTGGATCCCGCGGGCGGGAACCAAGGACGTCTATCCAAAGGGGGCCTAACGCCGAAGTTGGGAGGAATGGCGGGGCAAATGGTGTTGGGTCCGGGAGTCGGTGGAGGAGGAAGTTCAGCCGTTTTGCTTGCCGCGGGAGACGAAGATTGCCCGCAGCAGCGAGTGGAGCGCCCTTGATGCCGAAGACGAGAAGCTTGCCATCGCCACGACAAGGATCCTCCGCCTGAGGGAGGCCGGGCTGACGGTAGAGATGATCGGCGCCGATTTTCTTCGCCGGCGCATCGCCCCCTTGCAGGACAAAGGGAGGCCGGCATGGGAGTTCCAGAACACGGCGGACATCATGAGGCTACGCCCCGGGTTGGATTTCAACTTGACGGCCATGCAGCATGGCACCCTCTGCCAAAAGCTATTTGGGAGCGCGACGGCGCGTGTCCTGCCGGCGGGCGTAGTCCTGTTGTGTAACAACTCCCGCCGGAGCTCGATTCTCGCCATGATGCCGGCGCTTGACGCGCACAGCGTCGACGCGAGGTGGGCCGTGCCTGCCGCCGATTTGGTCCAGCAGTTCTTCGACAACTTGTCGGAGAGGCCCATCCTTCAGGATGAGAAGCTTGTCGCCGACACCACCGAAGGGGAGATGCAGTACATCGCCGACAGGGTGCAGGAGGCGGGTCTCGCCGACGAGGCCGGCGGCTCTGGCTTCGCGGGAGAGGGGTCCAGCGAAGAAGAAGAAGAAGAGGAAGAACGAGAAAAGGTTGTCGGGCAGGACGACGCCGTCGAGGGCACGGAGGAGGAGGAGGAGGAGCTGTCAGAGGAAGCCCCGGCCCTCCAACCAAGAAGCAGGCGCGCCCTTCGTGGTGCCGCTACAGGGGCCCCGGCCCGGCAAGGTTCTTCAAGTGATACAGCCTCCAACATGGAGGCGGCCGGCAAGGAGGCGCAGCGACAAGAGGTTCCTCAGCAAGCTGCGCCCGCTGCGGCCAAGCGGGCAAGGAGTGCCTCCCCGCCTCCTCGGACGAGCACCATGGTGGAGGTCGCATTCGACCTTTCCGCCCTCAGCTCGGAGGAGGATGAAGAGTACGATTCCTGCCGCTCCTCTACCTTCCGAATCTTTCATTTCACTTTGTCTTATTGTTCGTTTCGACTTGTTTCCGCAGGGACGCAGAACCCTTGGCGCAGAGGGTAGCGAAGAGGGCAAGGACCTCGACGGACGAGGAGCCGCCGGTGGGCACTTTTGGCGCACCCGACGTGGCCACCATCAGTCCAAGGCCCAGCCCACGACGCAGCCCTCGCTTCAGCCCCCGGCGCAGCCCCCAGCGTGAGCCTGTTACTCTTTTTCCGCTGGCGAGTGCCGGGGTGCGCCTCTACGTTGTTGACATTGCTGGACGTGCAGGAGGAGAAGGGCGTCAAGGGGAATCGTCCGAACTTATTCCCGACGTGCCGCCTCCATCAACCACGCCGCCCAGGGACGTATCTCCGGCCAAGACTTCCTCCAGCTCGCTTTACCGCGAAGAGGAACTAGCAAGCGGAGGCACCGGCAACCGTGCGCCGGCAACTGATGTTGTCGGGGAGGGGGAACCTTCGACCCGGCAGCCTGGCGCAGGTGAGATGTTTGTCTTGGTCATCTATTGTTTTAATGTTCCTCTCTCTCTTCTTTTTTTTGTCTTCTTGAACTTCCACTTAATCTCCATCTCGCTTCGCTTCTTCGGCTTTCAGATATCCCATCGGTGGAGGACATGAACGTCGACAATATCGTCGAAGACATTGCCAGGGACGCTGCCGCCGAGGCCGATAAACTTGCCGCGGAAGAGGCTGCCAAGAACGCTGCCGCGGAGGCCGACAGGATTGTCGCCGAGGAGGCCACCAAGAGCGCTGCTGCCGAGGACGACAGGTTTGCCGAGGAGGCCGCCAAGAGCGCTGCCGCCGAGGAGGCCGCTAGGGACGCCGCCGCCGAGGAAGCTGCTAGGAGGGGCAACGAGGAGTCCGGGGGCCGCACTGACGACGTTCCCGCCGCAGGAGCGCCTAGCGCTGAGCCAGCTCCGGAATCCTCGGCTGCTGGTGAGGCGGCCGTCGAAGAGCAGCCGCCATCAACCGAAACTCCTTCCAGCAAGTACATCAGAGTTGGCGACGACCTATTTGTGAGCCTGCAGGGAGCAGCGAGCATTCAGGCGCCAACTGAGGGAGAGACTCTTGAGGAAGTGTTCACCGCTGCCGGGCTCGAGGTTGTTGACGAGCCTAACATTGGCCGCGCCAGAACGGAGGAAGAGAAGCTCCTTCTGGCGATAAACGGCAACTACCAGAAGCTCCAGGCTCTTCACCGCGCTCGCAAGGAGAAGCTGGACTCCAGGGCTGCAATTGCTAGCCAGGTGGAGGCAGATTTCCAGAAGCGCGTTGAAGAGGTTCAGGGCTGGTTTGCCGAGGCTTACAAGGATTTGGCATTGAGCCAAACGCAACTGAAGCAGCAATGGGACGAGCTCCTCCTCAAGCAGTCTGACATTGAGAAGGCCCAGGAGGACGCCAAAGAACAGGTCGAAGCAGAGGAGGCGCGTCTCAACGGGCTCCGCGTCGAGCTCAAGACCCATGATGAAGAACTCGAAGCCCGAGAGAAAGCACTGGCCGACAAGCTCCGCGCCAAGGACGAGGAGGTGAGCAAACTTGTCGCGCAGCAAACTCAGGAGCTGGAGCGGAGGCATGAGGAGGCGCTGAAGACTATGGCAGTCGACCACGCCGGAAAACTGAAAGAGGCCGTCGATGCCGCCAAGGCAGCAGAGGCAGCCAAGAATGAACTCGCCGAAAGGGCAAAGGGGCTCGAGATGGAACTCTAGGAGCACGGCAAGAAGGTCTCGACGCTCGAGACCGAGAAGAGCAACGCCCTTCTCAGCCTGGCAGAGGCACAAGTCGCCGTCTCCGACAAGACCAAGGAGCTATCCGCAGCCAGCGAATCCGTCAATGTCTTGAACTTGAAGCTGACCACCTTGAAGGAGACCCTTGATGCCGCAGAGACCCAGAAACGGGCTTTGGCCAAGGATCTCGAGAAGGACGAAGAGCTGCTCAAGAGCACCGCCCTCGAGCACAATGACTATGTGCGAGGAATGGAGATTTGGATCCAAAAGCTTGTCGACGTCGCGAAGAAGCTTGCCGCACAACTGTCCGCCATGGGCCTGGACGATTTCAGGGAGCCCCTTGATGAGAACATGTCCCAGGAGGGCAAGCTGCTGATGTTCTTGGACTACGTGCTTGAAGCTCTGGAGCGACTCCACTCCGGCCAAAAGACTCGTCTGGCCGACGAGGCTCGTCAACTCTGCCAAGGCGTCCTCCGCAAATTGCTCACCAAGGTGGTGTTCAGAAACCCCGGCATCGACCTCTCCAAGATCTTCCACCACCTGCCGAAGGATGCTGATCTCACGGCGACAGAAGAGCTCATCGCGCCCATCATCGACAGGGTGAGTGGCGTGAAGCGAGTTGAAGGCGATCGCCGGGACTAACTGCTTTTCTTCTTGTCGCCATCGTTTTCATGTTAAAGACAAGATGGCCTTATGTTAGAAACGCGGCAAGTGTTATTGTAATATGACTTGGTACTATTTAGTCAGCTGCTATGTTATTCTCCTTTACTTGATTTCTATTTGTGTGTATTCGCCCTACGCTTATCTGGAAACTTGCCGGCGCGCGCGCGCTTGCCGCGAGCGCTAGGTGCGGGACTTTAGCAGCCTGCTGGCGAGGCCGCCGCCGGCAAGAGACCCTGGCGCTCTTGGTGCGACCGCTCAGGCTGTTGAGCGGACTCGAAACAGGGTGAGGGCGCAACACAATCGCGACAAGGCTCCCTCGCGTGCAGGTTTTCCATACAAAGGTCGAAATCGTTCGAGGGAAACAACTGAAATGAAGATCTGTCTGAGATTTTGGACGACTTAGCTCTTTGTCGTCGCATTCCTTTCGACAAGGTGGCTTCCTCGAACGTCGCCCGTTGGTATCCATACCAGGTATCCATACCACTGTTGTCCTCCCCCGGCAAAGCTGCACGTGAGGTGGCCTTCTGTCCCTTCTTAGAAAAAGAAAGAAGAGAAAATAAAAGGTATGGAACCTTGGCGGTTCGTTAGCACTTGTCGAGCATAAGTGTAATGCAAGGATCTTAGACTTAGCATGTGTATGAGGGAACATGAAAATCGACAAGACTTGCGAAAACACTCAGCTTTATTTAACTGCGCACAGGGTCTGCGCCTGGCTTTGTACAAAGGATCACGTGCTACAGCGGCACTACTTGCACAAAAGAGGTTGCCGGGAGTCCCGGCAACCGCGCCTTATGGGTAGAACTTACGAAGATGCTCGATGTTCCAGGAGTTGCTCACCGGAACACCGTCTTCGGTCTCCAGGCGGACTGCGCCAGGCCTGGTGACTCGTACTACCCGATAAGGGCCTTCCCACTTTGGCGTCAACTTCTTGGAATTCTTGGACGACTGAACGCGCCGAAGAACAAGGTCGCCTTCCTCAAGACTCCGGGCATGAACCTTGCGGCTATGATAGCGGCGCAAAGCTTGCTGGTAGCGTGCAGCTCGCACAGCAGCCTGGAGACGATCCTCCTCAAGGAGCAGCGCGTCATCTTGTCGCAGCTGCTCTTGCTCAAGCTCATCGTAAGCGAGCACTCGAGGTGACCCGTATATGAGTTCTGTGGGGAGAACTGCTTCTGCCCCATAAACTAGGGAGAAGGGCGTCTGGCCTGTGGCTCGATTTGGTGTCATTCTGATTGACCAAAGAACCACTGGCAGCTCATCAATCCAGCGCTTCCCGCACTTGTGCAGCTTGTCGAAAGTTCTTGTCCTGAGACCCCGCAACACCTCTGCGTTCGCCCTCTCCACTTGGCCGTTGCTCCTTGGGTGAGCAACAGAGGCAAAACAGATCTTGCCGCCAAGGTCCTGGACGTATTGCATGAAGGTGTTGCTGGTGAACTGTGTGCCGTTATCGGTGATGATCCTGTTGGGCACACCGAAACGGCAGACTATTCCTTTGAAGAACTTGACGGCTGACTGTGCTGTCACCTTCCTCACTGCTTCCACCTCTGGCCACTTTGTGAACTTGTCGATTGCTACGTACAAGTACTCAAAGCCCCCGGCAGCACGGGGAAAGGGGCCCAAGATGTCGAGCCCCCAGACCGAGAATGGCCAGGATAAAGGGATTGTCTGGAGAGCTTGGGCTGGTTGATGTATCTTCTTTGAGTGAAACTGGCATGCTTCACACCTGGTTACTAGCGCAGTTGCATCCTGGAGGGCCGTGGGCCAAAAGAACCCTTGCCGGAACGCTTTGCCGGCAAGCGCCCTTGACCCTATGTGGTTGCCACATATGCCTCCGTGTATCTCCGCCAACAGCTCTAGTCCATCCTCCCGAGCAATGCACTTCAATTTCACACCGTTCAGCCTCTTCCTGTACAGGACGCTGTCCACAAACTGGTACATCTTAGACTGTCGGGCTACTTTCTCTGCGTCTTCTTGCTCATCGGGGAGTTCTCCTGTCTGTAGGAAATGGACGATGTGCTGTGCCCATGCTGGAGCCTGAGGCTCGACGGCAAGGACCAAAGGCAGATCTTCCGCCGCGGGAGCAGCCATCTCAACGGCAAAGGGCCGATACCCTGCCGGATCTCGCTGTTCCCCGGCAAGCTTGGCGGGAGCGTTTGCCTCGACGGCAAGAGCTTGAGGCTCTGCCGGAGCCTGTCGCTCACCGGTAAGCTCGGTGTTGTTCCCGGCAACCTTCTTGTCGGAGGCTTCTGGGAGCTCTGCCGGAAAGTACTTGCTGGAACTCAACTTTCTTCTTTTCTCTGGCCCGGTTGATGGTGTCGCGGATGGTTGAGTGAGTCGGAGTACAAAGGTACCTGGTTCCACAGGCAACTTAAGAGCAGCGCGCTTCGACAGGTCATCAGCAATGTTGTTCTCCGCACGGGGGACGTGCTCCATTTGCAGACCGTCAAAGCGCTCTTCCAACCTCCTCACCTCTTCTACGTAAGCCTCCATCAATGGACTTTGGTAGTCTTTGTTGACTTGCCTGACGGCAAGCTGAGAATCACCTCTGACGATGAGCTTCCGGATTCCGAGGTCTGCCGCGATCCTGAGACCGGCAAGCAGTCCTTCATACTCTGCAGTATTGTTCGTCGACCTCTCCCGGGGAAAGTGCATTTGGACTACATACTTGAGGTGCTCTCCGGTGGGTGCGACTAGCAGCACGCCAGCCCCGGCGCCTTGCAGCGAGAAAGCCCCATCGAAGTACATAATCCATTCCTGAGTTGTTTCCTTGCCGGGGAGAGTTGACTCTGGAATCTCATCGTCCGGCGTTGGGGTCCATTCTGCAATGAACTCCGCCAAGGCTCGGCTTTGTATAGTCGAAGTACTTTCATACTTGAGGCCAAAGCTTGACAATTCCAACGCCCACTCCACAATCCTGCCGGTTGCATCTGGGTTCCTTAGGATTCGCTGCAACGGGAAGCGGGTGACGACAGTGATCTCATGTGCTTGGAAGTAATGGCGCAGCTTCCTCGAGGCCATGAGGAGGCCGAAGAGCAGCTTCTGCACACCGGAGTATCTTGACCTGGCCCCCTGCAAGAGGGAGCTGACAAAATAAACCGGGCGCTGCACCATCTTCTTCTTCCGTGTAGTCTCATCTGACTCTGTCGGGGGAGGCCCCGGCAAATTGCTTGTCGGGCCTGCCGCTGACTCGCTTGTCGGGCTCGCCGCCACTGCTGCTTCTTCATCACTTTCTCTCTCCGCCACTAACGCGGCGCTTGCCACTTGATTCGTTGCCACCAGATATAGTAGCAGCGGCTCTCGTGGTTTTGGCGCGACTAGTACTGGCGAAGAGGAGAGGTACTTCTTCAAGTCTTGCAGCGCTGCCTCCGCTTCCGGAGTCCATTTCATTGGTCCTGCCTTCTTCAAAATTTTGAAGAAAGGCAGGGCGCGCTCAGCAGACTTGGAGATGAACCTACTTAGTGCGGCGACGCAGCCGGCAAGGCGGCGTACATCTTTGACACGCTTTGGCGCTTCAATCTGCTCAATTGCCTTGATCTTGTCAGGATTCGCTTCAATCCCTCGGTGAGATATGAAGAACCCGAGAAGCTTGCCGGATGGGACACCAAACACGCACTTCTCAGGATTGAGCTTCAGATTGATTTTGCGCAAATTCGCAAATGTCTCTTCCAGGTCTGCAATGAGCGTGGCCTTGTCCTTGGTTTTGACCACTATATCATCCATATAGGCTTCCATATTTCTATGTAGCTGAGGCTCAAAACCAATTTGGACCGCTCTTGCAAAGGTTGAACCGGCACTCTTCAACCCGAAAGGCATACGCAAAAAGCAGTATGTACCACATGGGGTGATGAATGCGGTTTTCTCTTCATCCTCCTTGGACATAAAGATCTGGTGATATCCAGAATAGGCATCAAGGAATGAAAGCAAGTCGCAGCCGGCAGTGGAGTCCACAATCTGATCGATGCGCGGCAAGGGGAAAGGGTCTTTTGGGCAGGCTTTGTTGATATCTGTATAATCAATGCACAGCCTCCATTTGCCATTCGCCTTGCGTACCACGACCGGATTGGCCAACCATGTTGGATGGAGTACTCCTCTGACCAAACCTGCTGCTTCCAACTTCTTGATTTCTTCAGCGATAAATTGCTGTCGTTCCAAAGCTTGCTTCCTCACTTTCTGCTTGACGGGCCGCGCGTGAGGACAGACGGCAAGGTGGTGCTCGATTACCTCCCTGGGAACACCGGGGATGTCAGATGGTTGCCATGCAAACACATCGACATTCGCCCGCAGGAAGGCAACGAGCGCGCTTTCCTATTTGTCATCAAGGGTGGAACTTATGGTGAAAGTTCCTCCCGTTCCGTCCTCCTTGGCGGGCACCTTCTTTGTCTCTGGCGGGGCAGCCTTGGATCTCTTGCTCTTGCCGGTGGAGCTCTCAGGCACATCCTCGACGGCGGCGCAGCACTCCGAAGAGGTGCGCTTGCCGGAGTGAGTGTGAGAGGCCTTGCCGGTCTTCTTCCCCCCGGGAGTTTCAGCGGCAGGAGCAAGTGCCTTGTCGGCAGATGCTGCAACTGCTTCCCGGTAGATCTTGTCGGCGCAGGCAAGTGCATCCTTCTTGTCGGAGCCGACGGTGATGACACTTATTGGCCCGGGCATCTTCAACGTGTTGTAGGCGTAGTGCGACGCCGCCATAAACTTGGCCAGCGCTGGGCGGCCGAGGATCCCATTATATGGTAACGGAATCTTGGCGACGTCAAACACTATCTTCTCTGTCCTGAAGTTCAAGTCGCTGCCAAATGTTACCGGCAGCGTGATCTTTCCTTTAGGTTGACTTCTTCCTGGGTTGACCCCTTGAAAAGACCCTGTCTCTTCGAGATCTCCATCAGGAATTTGTAGCTTCTTGATCACTTCAGGTGAGATCAGGTTCAAGCCGGCCCCGCCATCAACTAGCATTTTTGTCACCTTGAGGTTGCGAATTGTTGGTGAAACCAGCAATGGCAAGCACCCGACCGCAGTTGTGCGATCAGGGTGGTCCTCGATGTCAAAAACGATAGGCGTGCTGGACCATTTTAGCGGCCTCCGGGCGGCGATGGAGGGTTCCGTCGCGTTCACTTCACGCGCCCACTGTTTAAGCTGGCGGTGGGAAGAATGCAAGGAGGCGCCTCCGTCGACGCACATCACGTCGGTGGCTTTCTGAAACTCTTGGTCACTAGACTCGCCATCTTCTTCCATGCCATCATCATCATCCCCTTCTGGCTTGTCGCGGCCTTTGGCGGGCTTCTCCTTTCATTGATTGGCCTTGCTGCGGCGGCCTCCTCGGCCGCTGCGTTTCTTGTCGGACCCCTCAGCACCATTTTGGGCCTTTTCCTTGTCTCGTCTGTCGTATTCAGCCTTCTGCTTCTCGACGAGCTGCTCGACTTGTCGGCAGTCTTAAAGATCGTGGCCCTTGGTGCGATGGATCTTGCAATACTGCTTGCCGGAACCTTCTGGCTTGTCGGCGGCCGCCAAGGCTTGGCAGTTGGCACACCCGGCAACGTCCTTGCCGGGGTCATCAACCTTGGCCTTCTTGGCGGTGCCGGGGCTGCCGGATCCCTCGACGGCAAGCACGGCCTTAGTCTTGCGCTTCCTGTTGCGTTGCCGACCCTTCTTTGTCGGGGCCGGCGCATCATCGTCAGAGTCGGCCCCCACACCGGCGCCTTCGCCGGGGAGCCTCCTCTCTTCTTCAGCGCGCGCGCACCGGTCGGCCAGGGCATAAAGCTCGGCGACATCCTTGACCTTGTTCATCGCCAGCTCTTCCCGCATCCTGCGGTTGCGCATGTTCTGATGGAATGCGCTGATAACAGCAGCTGGATGAACGTCCGGGATGTTGTGGTGAACGCGGCTGAATCTCTGGAAGTATTTGCGCAGGGTTTCGCCCTCCTTCTGGGGGATGATGTGCAGGTCACTTTCTTGGCCCGGAGCTTGGTGGCCGCCGGTGAAGGCGCCAACAAACTCGTGGCATAAGTCTGTCCAGGAAGAAATGGAGCCTTCCGGCAAATGCATCAACCACGACCTGACGTTGGGCTTAAGCATCAACGGGAAGTAGTTGGCAAGTATCTTGTCGTCGCGTCCCCCGGCAGCCTGCACCGCAATGGTGTAGATGCTGAGGAACTCAGACGGATGGGTTTTGCCGTCGTACTTCTCCGGGACCTCCGGCTTGAACGTGCGAGAGTTGGGCCACTGGACTCGCCGCAGCTCACGGGTGAACGCTGGGCAACCCACCTCGTAAGGCAGATCGCCAGGGTCCCCTGGCGCGGGCTTGTCCACAATGGGTCCCGCACGCTTGTCGGACTGGTGGCGCGCTTCCCGGCGCCGCTCGATGGTAGTTCGAGCGTCCTCTTTGCCCCGCTCCCGAAGAACTTGACGTTGATCACGACGGGTTCGTGGATCAGACGACGCCGTGGAATCGTCATCACGGGTGTCGACCTGTCGGGTTGCCGTCCGCCGCTGCCGTGGGGGGGAATACACCGTAGTTGTGCCACCCACAGCCTTCTCCTTGCTGACGCGCGTCGGTTCGGCGGACCGGCTCCGCGAGGGCTCCGCCTGCTCCGGCCTGTCTTCGTTGGCCAGGCCAACGAGGCTCTGGATGGCGGATCTCCACTCCTCGAGTTTGTCCGCAGTAGGAGGAAAATTTAGGAGCAGCTGCGCACGCGCCAGTGCCTCGGCTGGCGTGGGTGGCGGCGACAGGTGCGAGGAACGTGAGGTGCTCTGACTCCTAACTGCGTTAGAAGGAGCACCAACACGATCCTGCGACCGTACGCCGCCAGCGCCAGCGCGTGGGCGTGCATGCTGACCTTGCGTCCCCCGAGGATGATGCTCGGGAGACTTTCCATGGGGACGTCCGGGGCTTCCATCGTCGCGGCGAGGCTCCTCACGCGCGCCCTGGGAGGACCGCGGAGCGTGCGCCGGCGTGGGCGTCTTGGAGGGCACCCTTCCATCCCTAGAGTTCGCCGCACCGCCCGCCGGCAGTGCGGCTCCATCTTTGGAACCAGCGGCGCGAACGACACCGCTTGCTTGACTCCGATCACCGGAGCGTCGTGGAAGTTCGGGACCTCCACCTCCTCCACCCGCATCAGCCCCATCGCCCGCGTGAGTAAGCACGGGCGCAGCGGACGCGGATGGTCCAACTGCCACCAGCCCCTTCCTCTTGGGGGCCATGGCGATGATGACGAAGAACTGGCGCGCTGATCACGGGACCAGGTCCACGCAGCCTCTTCCCCCTACCTGGCGCGCCAAAGATGTCGGGGAACGACACCTATGGGATCACCAGGATCCCTTTGCGATTCGGCGGGGAGAAGGGTCGCACAGAGAGCAGTTCGGGTGAACAGCACGCAGGGATCTTTACCCAGGTTCGGGCCGCACGGATGCGTAAAACCCTACTCCTGCTTGCTTGTATTGGGTGTGTATGAGCTGTGTTCTAGGAGCGCTATAGTAACTAGCAGCTACGCTTACAGAACGGTCAGCCCAGCTCTGATCCGATCCCCCTGTAGCTAAGCCTTGGGCCTCCTTTTATACTCTCAAAGGGGTCATCCACAGTGGCAAAGTACAGCGGTGGCACGAAGTAGATACGTGAGGTGTCCAGGTATCCACAGTGCCATCATACCTAATACTGACGGGCTAGGACAAGGGCATTTAATGCCCCGTTAGGTATACCAGCCTAGCCTTGGGATGGAGCAAAGGAGCCATCCCATCGAACCGCCCCAGCCCATCACGTCGTCAGCGTCTGCCACGCCTCCAAAGGAACAAGGGCTAAAGGACAAGCGGGTTGTTTCCTTGGGAAGGCGCGCGAGAACAGTGTGAGGGGCTTGCCGGGCATGAGGCTTGTCGGGGCTGTGAGCCGCCCCGGCAAGATCTTGCCGGGGGAGGCCAGCGCCAGCCTTCGGTCTTCTACTTCTTTGGTTTCTGGCGTCTTCGACCCCAGCGTCTTGACTAAATCCTGCCGGGCCGAGGGAGCTGCTCGCGCACAAGTCTGGGTAGTTGACACCCCGGTTCTCAGTACCCTGACATAGAGATACTACTTGTGCATCCAAAAATCGGAAGCCAAATTCATTCTTTGAGAGTCCACCATACCAACCTACGGATCGAGTAAGATCCTTCAAGTAAGTTGTCATCGGTGCAATAAGACAATAAAAATTGCTTCTAAACGTATTTTGATCAATTAGTGTAAGAGAAAATTGAGCGCTATATGAACTTATGATGGCAAAGTAATAAAAGCGATGGACTGCATAATAAATGTTGCTATCAAAGGGGGCAATATAGCGTGACGTTCTTTTACATTAAGGGATTGGGCATACAAACCAAAAAGCGCATGACAACCTCTGCTTCCCTCTGTGAAGGGACTATCTTTTTCTTTTATGTATTTACTTTTATGCAAGAGTCAAAGTATTCTTCCCTATTCCTTTTTACTTTTCTCTTTTTGCAAGCATCATGTGGTGAGGAAAGATCTAGGCACATATATCCAGTTGGATGTGAGTGAGCATGTGTTATTATTGTTGACATCACCCTTGAGGTGAATACGCTGGGAGGCGAAACAATAAGCCCCTATCTTTCTATGTGTCCGGTTGAAACTTTTCGCTCATGGGTATATAGTGAGTGTTAGCAATCATAGAAGACTAAATGATAGTTGAGTATGTGTCGTGGTTTTTATCACGGCAAGATGTCCTCGTGAGAGAACTTAGGTGTGAGGCCATCACAACTAGGTGGCGGCTTGAGAGGGGTTGGTCGGAATCGAGAGACGTGAGTTTACCCAGGTTCGGCCCCTCCAATGGAGGTAAAAGCCTACGTCCTGCTTTGTGTGTATTGATGATGACGATTTCGATTACAAGGGGTGCAGAATCGCTACCTCTCATATCGAGAGCCTCTAATATGTCTATTTCTAATGACTTGAACTTGTCCCTCTTGGGGTCCCTTACCCCTCCTTATATAAGTTGAAGGGTAGGTTTATATGTAGAGTCCTACTGGGAGTAGGACTAGGACTAGTCTCTCTTGAGTCCTAATCCGGGTCTTGTTTCTCTTGTGAGGAAATTCTTCCTCTTCTTGGGCCTTCTCTGTGAGCCAGCCCTCTTGGCCTCTCTATGAGCCGCCTTCTGCCGGGGTGCACGCCGGGCCTTGGGCCTTCCCATCCAGGTTGACCTGATAAAACACGGCGCCCGTATGAGCCGCCAAATGATGTGCCGGGTCATTCTCCTGGCCGGGTCAAACCGTGGGTAATATCCCCGATAGTAGCCACCAGGTTAGCTTGAATTTATTCATGGTAAGCTCCAGAAATAAGAATAATAAATATGTTTAAGCAACCAGCTTGCTCCACTGGCCGGCTTAACTTAATGAAGTGGCTCCTTGAAAATCCGGGTTTCATCTTCATGTCAACGAGCCGTCTTCACAATCATCTTGTTGGTCTGTGTCCTTTACGGGAAAAATATTGGTAAATAAAAACACCCATATGTCGTTGAGTCAGCCTCCAATGCTTTGGCTTGATGAAAATATTGGAGATAAGAAAACCATATGAGGTTGAGCCGGCTTCCATTGCTTCGGCTTTTGATGAAAATATTGGAAATAGAAATTCGTCCATTGTTAAACCACGTCATGGGACGCGGGGATCTTGCCGGGTCATCAGATGTAGCGGATGCCAACTTAGGATGAAAATATTGCTGATTTATGGATGTAAAACTTGCCAACTTGTGAAGCCGGGTTGCTTATATAGACTATGCCGGGTCATGATCTCTGATAATGCCAGGTCAAAACAACTGGACTCCAGTTGACTTGATAAAATTATTGGGAATAAAAGATCCATCTGATGTTGAATCGGTCTTTCAGTGCTTCAGTTCCATGAAGAAATGAGACCAGTCTCGCTCACAATTGACAGCTTGAAAGTGTTTTTCAATTTTTTTTGATATATCCATATTACCTATAGCCTCCAAGCTCCAAGTTTATCAGTTCATGATGACTTGGTGATTTGCAATTAACATCTTTGACTGTGTAGCCCCCAAGTGCCGGGTTGTCTTGCCTGCAGCAGCCCGGGACTTGTAATTGTCTTATACTTATAAAATTTCAGCCGGTGTAGCCCCCAAGGGCTGGGTTGTTTTGCTTGAAACAACCTGGGACTTTGAACTTGGTTGTGAATGTCGTAGGCAGATAGCTTTGGAGAAATCCGGGTTGGCGTCTGAGTTGCCAGTTATAAACTGAATGTCTTCCATTTCACATGTGTAGCCCCCAAGGGCCGGCTCATCAGTATGTGATGGGCCGGGTCTTCAATTTGGACCTTACAATCTATTTAAACAGTTGAATACTGTAGCCCCCAAGCGTCGGGTCGCATGCCTGCAGCGACTTGGGACTTTAGAAATTTTGATCTGAGTAGTGTAGCCTCCAAGTGCTGGGTCGTTTGCCTGCAGCGACTCGGGACTTATATGCACTTCTCCTATGAAAAGAAAAACATCATATGATGTAGCCCCCAAGTGTCGGGTCGTATGCCTGCCGCGACTTGGGACTGTGTGAGAATAAATCCTTGCCCATGGTTATAATGTAACCCAGTATTTCATTGTTTGAATGAATATCTTGGAACAATGCCTTTGTCCTTGAAATGAAATCCCTGCTCGTGGTTGCGGTGCAACCCGGCAAATATATGTTTGAGGAGTCCATAAGTGTTGTAGTTTACTACAGAGTACAAGTTCAAAAAATCCAAGAGCCGATCAATTAGATGGCTCGTCAAATATATGTGATAGGGCGGCTCTTCAAGAATAGTCATTTCTTCTGAGCTGGCTTAAAAACCCCAATCATTTAATACTGGTTATGATGAACCATGATGAAGATCCAGCCATTTTGGCTATCAGAGATCTATTTGTTTCTGAAGTGGTTACGGTGTAACACGGTTTGATGACCGGCTTGACATGTATGTATGATGCATGATGCAATGCAGGATGATGTATGTATATGATAACAGAATATAAGATGCCAGTTTTCAAGGCATGACATAAAGTCCGGCTTTCGAGGCTCAAATCTTGCTTCAATGAAGCGGGTGTGATAACCCATGGTTTATCCTAGCTCTCTGTATGCCGGCTCTCACATGACTCAAGCCGGTGTTTTAACCTTGAGAAGTTCAGGGTCCAAAGATGGATTGACTTGTCAAGAGTACACGGGGTCACCTGATCGGAGTCGCATCAAGCATACAGGCAGGTTTAACCATTTTGTGGCGTATTTGCCGGGTCAAGAGGGTGAGAAAGCTGAACTTGATGAGTTGGAAGCCCCCAAGTGACCTATGACCATGGAAAAGCTCAACATAGGATATACAGGAGACAATGCTACTACTGCAAAACATCTAGGGTCCAGATAAGCCAGCTTTATTCCATTGATCATAATATGATAATATGATGATCCAATAAGGCAGGATACCTATGTTTGAGCAGCACATCAAGGCAGCTGGTCCTCTTTGGCAACCTATAATTTTTTCGCCCATAAGGCAAGGCACCCATGTTTGAACTGCGCATCGTGGCAGATAGTCCTCTTGGGCGACTTTTAATTTTTTCGCCAATAAGGCGGCAACCCCCGGGACCGGGTTGTCTTCCTTGCGATGACCCGGGGTTATTGTATTTGTTGAAACCGATCAAATCTGTCGAGCCATATCTGTGTAGCCCCCGAGTCTTAAGTCGACTCAAGGAGGCGGCTTAAGAGTCTTCATACTTGGCTGTGGCATAAGCCCGCATAAGGTTGGCAACTGAACGATGCAATTTATTGAAACTGAAGACGATGTGGCGAGTTGATGATCTTCGTGATGCTCATCGTATGTCCTTGGCAAATGTCGTGGCCAAATTGAGGTCATATACCACTTGACCCATTCCTTTGTTATTCTCACTTGGTCCGGCTCGCCTGGCTCTTCCAGGTCCATTTTTTTGTTCTTTGCTACTGGCTTTGAATTGCCGGCTCAACGGTGGCCGGCTCAAATTGTAGCGTCTCCAGGGATGTTTCCTCCGTGTCTGACTCTCGTATTTCTTCGATGTGCTCAAGCAGACCGGATCGGGGGATGGCAAGCTACTGCGTCTATCCATTGGATAACCCGGCGCGAGTAGGGGCTGGCGCGGGCTTTGGCAACCTTGCGTAAGACATGATTTTAAATATCACTTTTTCCTTTGCTCCAATGTTGGTGGAGGAGACCGGGCCGCGAGGGCGGTGGCTTGTGCGCGTCTGCTTGGCGGCTCATATGGGCGTTCGTAGTTTCGGCGTTTTAATGTAGACCCAGCCGCGAGGGCGGCGGCTCACGCGCATCCGTTGGCGACTTGAGCGAGCAGGCGCGGCACCGGCGTGTTGATGTAGACCGGACCGCGGGGGCGGCGGCTCGCGCGCATCCATTGTGTAGTTTGAGCGAGCAGGCGCGGCACCAGCGTGTTGATGTAGACGCGTGAGTCGGCCGGTAACTTGGCACGGATGCGGGAGTCGACCGCGGTGTTGTAAGCCGGTGTGGACACGAAAGACGAACGCATCGTTGTAAGCTGGCACGGTTGCGTGAGTTGGCCGCGGCGTTGTAAGTCGTCGTGTTGATGTAGATCAGATCACACGGACGGCGGCCTGCACTCGTGTCCGTCGGGCAATGCGACGTGGGTGGAGGCTCGCGCATAACGGCATTGGCACGAGCTCCGTTTTGCGGTGTATCGCCATGCCATTTTTTTAATAAACAATTGACCTGGTTTGTTTTTGTCGGATGAAGGCGGACGCTGGTGTAACCTTAGCACCCACATGGCCCTCACTCTTTTTGTTTCAATAAAAAGTTCTCTTTGTCCCCACCACCGCCGCATACAGCGACACGAGACCAGCCAGCAGCTTCTTCTAAGCAAAAACTCTCATATTAATCAAGTCAAAAAAAAAAAACTCTCATATTAATCTTCACCCTGTGCGCCCTCATGAATCTCAGCACTGCCTGTCCCACCACTGCAAGCAGCGAACAAACAGCCACGAGAGCCATCCTAGCTGCGTCCTTCGGCCCCCCTTTCGTCGTCAGCTCGTTCCGGTCAAACTTGATGTACGTCGGGTTAGCGGCGCTATCATCGGCAGCACCCTCACAGCCAAGTCGAAAGGCATCGTTCAGCCGGTCAGAGAGATGGATCAGGATCCTCGCAAGCCAGGCCAATTCGGTCTCCGATATGGGCCTCTTCATCCAGTCACCTCTGTATCTAACTTCGCCAAACTTGCTCCTCCCTGAATGGGGATGCTTAGGTGTAAATATCTCGCCGCACCCTGGATGTTGATGCTGCAACTCTTGTGCCGAAGTATTCTGGTGGTGGATGCCTTCGATGCGGCCCTGGATGATCTTTTTCATCCGCGATTTTATCAGATCCAACGACTGGAGAGCTTGTACTATGTCACCTGGCAGGCGTTGTATCTCCAACTCTGCTCGGATCAGAAGCAGCTGAAGCAGATGATAAGCCCCGTCCTCACCACTATTGAAAAGTCTTAGATCAGAGTTCCAATGCTCATGCAAGAAAGATCCATCTGCATCAGTTTCTGTCAGACCATCCTCCCAGTCCTTGAGCTGCTCACGGATTGACGGAAGATACATAATTACATCATCTGATTCTTTAAAATCATCACGAGCACTGAGGAGACATCAGAATGGATAAACTTGTGTGCAAAACCCAGGAAATGCACCACCATCGAGCTATAGAACAGGTAATTGGACAACACATAATTCTTCCACGACGGAGTATACATCAGCTCCCCTTTCTGCATCACCTGTGTGCCCGTCCCCTGCATCAGGGACACGTCATACTCATCCAGCTCCTCTTGCGTAACCTTCCATGGCTCCATATATGCCAACCACACAGACAAGACTTGCGTTGCATTTTTGATTTTTTTTCAAAACTAGGTAGTTTTTTATAGCAAATTTGAAAAGTAACAGTGCGAACCTTTTTTTGCAAAAATAGCACTCCGTCGGTCAGCCATTGGCCGAAGAGGGACTCTTCGGTCATCCGTTGGCCGAAGAGGGACTCTTCGGTCAGGCGTTGGCCGAAGACCTGCTGTGCTGGGCCGAAGACCTGTCTTCGGCCAGCGCATGGCCGAAGAGTCCTCTTTGGTCTTTCGTTGGCCGAAGAGTTCATGCACTTTACGTCAGTGCCTGACCGAAGTTGCATGTGAGACATTTCGGTCTTTCGTTGGCCGAAGAGTCCTTTTCGGCATTTCCTTGGCCGAAGAGTGCATTTTCTTTCCCGCCTTTCTTTCCCGTCAATTTCTGTCCCGCCCTTCTTTCCCGCCATTCTCTCCCGCCATCTTCTCTTCTGACCCTATAAAACCCCCTCCGCAGCAAGGTGGGTGAGCAGGCAAGTGTAGTGATTTTTTTTGGTCACCGTTTCTTTGCAGGTAATGGCTTGCCCCTTTTGCCGAGCTCCAGGTGGCCCTTGTTCTTCCTTTGATTCTTGTGCGTCTGTCTTCACTGTGGTGCTGGATCGTCGCTGTTCAAGGCGTGTTGTAAGATTCTATATCTTGTTTATCTGATTGTGGCATATGGTTGATGTTGTTTTGGTTGGAATGTATTCTAATGCCTTTGTTTATATGATTGTGATGTTTGCTTCCATTCTTTTTGTAGTATGTTCCGTGCAGTGTTAGATCACATCTTGCTCGGTACATTGAGGATTGCAGAGCTTTAGCTATTCGGAGGGGTGACACAGATATTGATCTTGCCCTTCACAACAGTGAGGGTAACTTATATGGTGTTCTGTTTAGACATGGTCGGGTGAGCAGTAAATTCCATGGTCCTTCCTGGGAGGAACTTGTGAATGGTTATGGTCTCCGTCATCGTGACATGATGACTGTTAGGCTTGAGCACTATGGAACTATGATTGGTGTTGATTTTCATCGGGATGGTGTTATGTTGTTCCCTTTACCCTGTGTTGGTAAGTTTTTTTTAGTGATTTAAAGTTTTGTTTCAGCTTATACGTTTTGCTGTTCTGCTCAATTTGTGAAATTATTTTTTTGTAGCTCTTGAGGATCTGAGTGAAACTCAGAGGGAACTTGTTGACTGTTGTTTTTATAGTCGTGGTGTCAGTCTGAATTATCAGCAAATGTATTTCATGTCGCGACATCTCTTTGATGACAACTACATATTGTGTACTCCTTTTGTTCATAGGATTGATTCCATGAATGTTATTTCTCGACATATGGTGAGCTTTGTTTTTGGCTACTGTTTATTTATTTGTTCTTTGCTCTAGTATACTGTTTTAAATTTGTAAGCTGGACATCATATAACTTGATGTTTTTTGTCAGGTTATTCCGAGCATGGTTGTGAGGAGTTTGAAGGATTTTTTTTCAATTCCTAGGACTGGTTCTTTAACTCTTGAAATTACTTTGGATTCTGAAGATGATGATATATCTGTGAGCATTCCTTGTTCCTACTTTATTGGATTGGGTGGTAGAATGGTGTTCAGGAAGGAAGGTTTCGGTAATTTTCTTCGGGCATCGTCTATTGAAGTAAACAATTTGGTGCTCATAGCCTTCAAAGAGCGTGATCAGGAGCTTGCTGTTGGTTTCAGCCCTCTGCCGCAGTGATCGTACTTATAGACTTTGTACTTTCCCGCAACCATTTCCCGACATTCTATCTCGTCATTTTCTTTTCCCGCCCTACTATCCCACCATTTTCTTTCCCGCCCTTCTTTCCCGCCATTTTCTTTCCCGCCATTCTCTCCCGCCATTTTCTTTCCCGCCTTTCTCTCCCGCCATTCTTTCCCGCCATCTTCTCTTCTGAACCTATATAACCCCCTCCGCAGTAAGGTGGGTGAGCAGGCAAGTGTAGTTTCGTGGAGATGTCCCATTATCCTTTTGATCGTAGTTTTCACTCTGGTATGTCCGATCGTCTTCTCCGTCTAGCCGCCAATTTCAAGATCGACGATAGAGTAGTTCCATGGGAGGAACTCATCAGTAGTGACACCATAATGAATGAGTTGGCTCACTCATTAGCTAGGAGTGGGTGGCCTCCCAGGACATTTGAGGAGATACGGAAAGAACTTCTCAGGTTGCATGGCAGATGGCAGAAGCAACTGCATAAAGGTGAATCTTACCTCAGGCTTGCCGTAAATAATTCAGATTTATGGTCAGCAGACAGTGAGGACGAAGACGACCTCTTCATGCCGAGCACCAAGGCCAAGATACCTGCATCGTCGAAGTGCAAGAGTACCGCACCGTCGAAGGGCAAGAGTGCTGCATCAACGGAGGATGACGACGATGACTTCATGCCGAGCACCAAGGCTAAGAGACCCACATCGTCGAAGTCCAAGGCTACCGCAACGTTGAAGGGGAAGAGTGCTGCGTCAACGGAGGATGACGACGATGACTTCATGTAGTTTGTGGGATGTATTTTTCTAGTTAAGTCGTACCATTTAATTCAGATGTACTTCTATCTTAATTATCTGTTGTAGTCTGTTTGGAAATGTATCTCGTACCGTTTAGTTGAGTCGTACCGTTTAATTCAGATGTACTACTAATATGAAGTAGACAAGTGTCTTGAAAACAAATCAGTCTCTTACATAGATAATGACTCATACATAGATAGTAACATATACATGAAGGATGTCTGATACATAGATAAGTCCTCACACATGAGAATAGTCTGAAACTAACATGGGTGTCTCATACATATATAATCATATCACTGCTGGGGACGGCGACGAGTCTGGACCTTCCTCTGACGAGGACCGGAAGGCGATAAGTGCTGACGTGGTGGGCGAGGGTCACGAAAACCATGACCGTACATAACCTCGCCTGTCACGGTCTGTGTCTCCTGCGTCGGTGGTGGTGGTGGAGTATGATACAACGGCTGAGAGAAGTCATACGTGTTTGCAGCTTGGTCATCGTCATCGCCGTAGCCGTCTAAGAACGAACCATCACCACTAAGCATCGGCGACTGCACGACATGCGTGAACGGATGCGGCTGGTTGCTGACTGTAGTAGTGAAGCACATGTCAAATTGAATTGCGAACGTACACTGCTTAAAGTAAAAACCAAAAGTAAAGTTACCTGGCCCCATTTGTTGATGCCATGCCGACCCCCCTGGTTGTGAAGGATGTGGCTCATGCCAGGACGAGCTCCCTGGCTGTGAAGGAGATGGCTCTTGCCATGCCGAGCTCCCTGGATGTGAAGGAGATGGCTCTTGCCATGCCGAGCTACCTGGATGTGAAGGAGGTGGTTGATGCCAAGACGACCTTCCTGGTTGTGAAGGAGGTGGTGCCGGTGAAGCCATGCGCCGTGACTCTGAACGATGCACAGATGGACGTGGCGGACGAAGTGCTGGACGAGGAACCGCAACGTCCGAAGATCTTCTACATGTCACTGCTGCGTAAATCCCTCGTAGCTTCTCATCAAAACGCTTCAACCATGAGAGGTGCTCTGGCTGTGGGATAGTATCCCCCCTCTCAACCCGCCGCATTAAAGCGGAAACCTCCTCTCGCGCGCAGCCAACACATGTGAGCAAGGAAGGTGCAACAACTTCGGTTTGTTGCATGTACACTCACACGTTGGATAAAATTCCGTTCCAATTTTTACCTCATGCGTCTTCACCTCATTTGACGTACCAAAACCATCGGTAGGTAGCTGAACCTCATACCTCCTTTCCTGATTACCTATGAGTTTGACAGTGTGCTTGTTTGCTTTCTCTATCTTCTTTGCCATGTACTCCATGACACGGCTACAATAAGGTGTGTTCGGATGATCTGTAATATGCTTCTTTGCTAACTCGTGCCTTTCTCTGAAATATCTCAAAGTGCCATGGAATACAGCCTCGACAATAGCTGTGAGTGGCAATGCTCTATTCCCTCTAAGTACAAAGTTATACACCTCAGCAAGGTTGGTTGTCATGTGGCCATACCTAGCTCCATGGGTGTCATGCAGGATAGACCAATTCATGGGAGGCTCTTTCTCTATCCACTGAGTAAAATTCTTTATTGCCCTGCCATTCGGCCTCTTAGTGCCAGGAGGGTCAATTCCTGGCAAGTCACAAAGAGCTACAGGCTGCTCTAGCTCCGCGATGATTATTGCTAATTGGACATGATCTTGTTCCATTTTCTTTCTGGCTTTAACCTGCTTCTTAGTAAACTCATCTAGTTTTGACCAAATAAAATTGTATTTGCGTTGTTGGTTCTGCTTGCATAATTTTTTGAACAAGTTCATCAACCGCTTGTTCTTGAACTGTGAGAAATTTTTTGCCCCAAGATGGCGCATGCACCACCGGCTCTGCAGGTCCTTCCATGGTGTTGATTCGTTCTCAGTTGGATCCCTCAGTGTCTTCACGGCCTTCAATATACCAGCATGTCTGTCATGAATGACACACACGTTCGGTCGGTCCTTCACGATGGCAATTTTCACTTGCCTCAAGAACCATATCCAGCTTGGAAAGTTCTCACCCTCCACGAATGCCATAGCAAGTGGGATGATTTGATTGTTCCCGTCAACACCAATAGCAGTAAGGATTTGCCCTCTGTACTGACCAGTAAGGAATGTGCCATCCACAAACATCACAGGAGGACAATGCCGGAAAGCTTCGATGCAAATAGCAAAAGAAAAGAATACTCTCTTCAACACCTTAAAATCTGGTATACTCGCCAATCTTGTGTGTTGTACGTTAACATAAGTGCCGGGATTCCTATCCTTCAATACTTGAAGGAGCCACACAACATTATCATATGAGTCGAAGAACGTCCCAAACCTTTCCTCCATAGCCTTCTGCTTAGCCCTCCAAGCCTTCCCGTAAGGAATGACATAATTCCACCTGACCTTCACTGCTGTCTGGATGTGTTTTGCTTCCATGTCTTTCTTCTGCACTATCTCAGTATACATGAGTTGCGCAATGAGAGTTGAAGACAGGTTCGGATGATTCACCAGAAGGTTTTTCCTTACACAAGTATGTGGAACAACATCGGTGACAACCCAGTGGATGTTATACTTCGGCACGTGCCCGTGCACCTTCCCAGGACAACCTGTTTCAACACATTTCACGGTATAGTTTGTTCGATTTGATATGTGTGTCCGGAAAACCCTCTGCGTGGACATAGCCCACTTTACCACCGCATATTTAAATTTCTTCTTTGTATCATACATAGAACCTATCTGGACTTGGTTCAGATGATACTGCCATGGAGTCTCATGGCCATCGTTGACCGTGAGCCCGATCGATAGGTCCTGATGTCATGCGACAGGAATCGGTACCTCCACTTCATCCTCGGAATTTTCAGAATCCAGATCCTCAGCCAGTCCATCCTCGTCCTCTTCCTCCATCACCCTCTGCATTTCCACCCCTTCCTCATCCCCATCAGCAATACCAGAACCAGCTAATATTAGCGACCGACTACTCGGCCCAGTATCGTTACCACACAAATTGTGTGGCACGTAATCTAGCTCTTCCTCGAGTTGGCTAGCATCCACATCCATTGGCTGTGACCCGGATAAATAAATCTCGTTAGCCACTTGACTGCCCTGCCCGGGTTCGTACCCCCCTCTGGTTGTCCGGTATTCTCCTCCTTCGCCACAGGTTGCACTAGGGCATATGGGTGGATTTTTCGGTCTCTGCAACGCCTTAACAGGGTCAACCACTTCTGGCTCCTATCTATCAGCATCAACTCCCACTTCACATTTTTACAGGATTTGGTCCACAATGCTTGAATACTGACGGAACATACCCCAGGATCCAGTCCAAAACTAGTTGTCAACCAGTACTTCAACTGTCTAATGTCCAGTCTGTCCGGGTCTGGAAGTGTCATGACACATTTTTTATACTCGCTAAGATCAACCCCCAACTCATTATATCGAACATTGCCAGGGCCATAGTAAACAGTCAAATTTACTGATTCAGACATTTTAACCTGTGAGACACTTCCATCTCATTAATCACAACGAACAAAATTATTACCCGCTACACTAACTAACCGCTAAAATGACATCACAAACCAATTAACACTAAAAAAATGTGACGCGTGATTATACCTTCGACACGTGTGGCCACCTCACGGAGAACTTGCACCAACGGACAACACCAACGCCACCCCCTCGGCGGCAAGAAGCTGTACCTCCTCCTCACCAGCCAAACCGCCTCCTCCTCCTCCTCACCCCACCATGACTCCAACTCACTTGTACGCACAAATAGCTATCCCATAGGAAAAAAATGACCGTAGGCCGGTGGAGATGGCTACGATCTACCGTTTCTGTGGTTTGGATTCGAAAATGGGTAGAGAAACGGAGAGATCAGCGAGAGGGGGCGACGTTATAGAGAGGAACGAGAGAGAGAGCTCGTAAAAACAGCCAGAGGAAGAAGAAGCTGGCTCGGGCGTTATCCACGAGCTCTTCGGCCGCTGGTTAGCCGAAAAGGTCTTCGGCCGCTGGCTGGCCGAAGAGGCCCGTCTTCGGCCCAGCTCACCCACTCTTCGGCCTACGCGTAACCGAAGAGGCCTCTTCGGTCTTCGGCTGGCCGAAAAGGCCCTCTTCGGCTGGCCGAAAAGGCCCTCTTCGGCCAACGGCTGACCGACGGGCTGCTAGTTTTGCAAATTACGCATTAGCACTGCTAGTTTTCGAAAATGCTAAAAAAATGGCCTAGTTTTGAAAAAAAATCTGCATTTTTTATCACCACACCAATGGGGCAGAAGAAGAAGGCCCTCAACACAAACCGATAAATAGGCCTGTGTATCAGGGGATTCCAGAATCCAACCTGGCTATCCCAGACCACATTCCTCGCTGTTATTCCTTCAAACACCATGCGTGCAGGACCGCCAACACAGCAGTTCAGGTACATGACGAGCAGCTTGACCGCATTCCCGAGCCCAGGGGATGGCGGCTGCTCGCTCAGCTCGGCGCGAGCCCGGGAGGGTAACTTGAGTCCGAATGCGCGGTACGCCTGCACAGGCAGCGGTAAGAAGTCGTCCCCCACGAGCCAGAACTAGAGAGCCGGTAGCGGCTACCCCGTGTCCGACTTGCTGGCTTGACGAGGAGCCGCCGGCGTTTTGGGACAGGATGGTCTGTCTTGCCGGAGATGCGGTAACCCCGGTAGTGCTTGGGCTTGGCAGAGAGTCGAGGGCCCCCAGAATTCTCGAATTTCCGAGGAAGACGGTTCCGCTCTCTACTTCATGGATGCTCTCGAAGGTTCCGCTGTCCAAGAAGTTCGCCGCGGTGACCCTGGCGCTCCAGCCGACACCGGCCCTGGAGGAGGCCGGGTAGCCGCCGAGCTCCCGCTCCTCCATCTCCACGAGGTCCTGCACATGCCGAGCGTGCGCCATCTTCTCGTCGGCGGCCATGGCGGCCTGTCGATTCGCCTCCACCGCCACCGCTCTGGCGCTCTCCGTGTCCGCGTCGTAGATGGGAGCCGCAGGGACGTCGAGGCCCTCCAGATACGCCTCCTCCTTGTCCATGTAGACATCGTACGGGAGTCGCGGCGGCGGGCTCTGGTTCCTCCGGCTCGAGCCGGCGATCCATGGGCTGGGATTCTTTCTCCGTTGAAGCTCTCGGGGGATCTCCCAAATTTTGTGGCGTGAGCGCGGCGGGCCGCCCAGAGGAGCGGCGTGTGGAGGCGATGCGAGGCGGCGGCCAAGCCGGCCGGGGTGCAGTGCAGCGAGCGCGGCGGCCCGGGCCATGGCAGCAAAGTCGAGCCGGCTCGTGGCGAGGCCGCGGTGGTGGCGAGCCACGGCGGCGGAGGCAGGCAGGGCCATCGCGTCGAATCGTGGTCGAACTGTTTTCGGGTCGTGGCCCTTTTCCTCTCCTTTTTTTTTAATTTGGTTCCTGATGATCGATGTGACGCATCTGCCTTCGCCGCTGTTTGCCTTCACTGTCAGTTGTGCAACTCGGCTCCTGTTTGCTTTTACTAGTCAAAGTCACAACAGCAGCCTAGCAGCCCTGAGATTTGAAGCGAACCCGCGTACGTCTTGAGTATTACAGCAATCTGAGTCGATCTCGCTCTCGCCGGATTGCACCGGCTGCTCCAATAGAAGTCGACCTCGGACAGACGCATCGACAGGCCGCGGGCGGCGGCGCGCGTGGAAACCTGCTTCTTTCAATCTCAATCGTGTATATGTCGTTCCTTTTCCTCGACATGGAGGCAATGATTCTTTCAACCACGCACACGATGCAATGTTGATGTCGATTCCTTTAGGCGTTGGTACAACGAGTCACCGTCATTGTTGACGAAGATGGACCCATCGAAATCTGAATCCCCACGCATGTAGATCCATTTTGAGCCGGCACTTCCTCATCCGGCTAATCGCAAACTTCTCGATCCCCGGAAGAACTCCCTCCAAGAAAGTGGCCCACGGTGGGCGCCAACTCTCGTAGTTTTTATCACGGTAAGATGTCCTCGTGAGAGAACTTAGGTGTGAGGCCATCGCAACTAGGTGGCGGCTTGAGAGTGGTTGGTCGGAATCGAGAGACGCGAGTTTACCCAGGTTCGGCCCCTCCGATGGAGGTAAAAGCCTACGTCCTGCTTTGTGTGTATTGATGATGACGATCTCGATTACAAGGGTGCGGAATCGCTACCTCTCATATCGAGAGCCTCTAATCTGTCTATTTTTAATGACTTGAACTTGTCCCTCTTGGGGTGCCTTACCCCTCCTTATATAAGTTGAAGGGGTAGGTTTACATGTAGAGTCCTACTGGGAGTAGGACTAGGACTAGTCTCTCTTGAGTCCTAATCCAGGTCTTGTTTCTCTTGTCAGGGAATTCTTTCTCTTCTTTGGCCTTCTCTGTGAGCCGGCCCTCCTGGCCTCTCTATGAGCCGCCTTCTGCCGGGATGCACGCCGGGCCTTGGGCCTTCCCGTCCAGGTTGACCTGATAAAACACGGCGCCCATATGAGCCGCCAAATGATTGGCCGGGTCATTCTCCTGGCCGGGTCAAACCGTGGGTAATATCCCCGACAGTATGTGGACTTGCCAAAAGGCTTCAACATGAGACCCTTCGTGAAAATATGATGAATTGTAGTTGCAAAGTTGACCGAGAACATAGTTTGTTGGCTTTCAATAAGGTTTATGCTTTATACTTCTATGTTGTGATGAATTGTTACTTGTTCATGAGAAGTTATATGATGAAAGTTATATGAATAAGTTTTATGCTAGAGTTTGTTGCTGTTATGATAATAAGCATGATGCTACTATGTCCGAATTTTGTTTTATCGACACCTCTTTCTCAAACCATGTGAACATGCTTTTCAATATCGGCTTTTCGCTTGAGGACAAGCAAGGTCTAAGCTTGGGGGAGTTAATACGTCCATTTTGCATCATGATTTCCTACTGTTATTTATTATGTTTTGTTGAATAATAATGCTTTAGGGAGTGATTCTAATGCCTTTTCTCTCAGAATATGCAAGGTTTACACAACGAGGGAGAATACCGGCAGCTGGAATTCTGGACCTGAAAAAAGCACATCAGAGATACCTATTCTGCACAACTCCAAAGAAGCTTAAATTTTACGAAGAATATTTTTGGAATATATGAAAAATACTGGAGCAAAGAACTACCGGAGGGGGCCACCCTGGTGGGCACAAGACACTAGGGCGCGCCAGCCCCCCAGGCGCGCCTTGGTGGGTTGTGCCCTCCTCGGCCCACCTCCGATGCCCATCTTCTGGTATATAGGTTCTTTTGACCTAGAAAAAATAAGGGGAGAACTTTCGGGACGGAGCGCCGCCATCTCGAGGCGGAACTTAGGCAGGAGCACTTTTGCCCTCTGGCGGAGCGATTCCGCCGGGGGAACTTCCCTCCCGAAGGGGGAAATCGAAGCCATCGTCATCACCAACACCCCTCTCATATTTGGGAGGCCAATCTTCATCAACATCTTCAACAGCACCATCTCCTCTCAAACCCTAGTTCATCTCTTGTGTTTAATCTTTGTGCCGGAACCTCAGATTGGTACCTGTGGGTGACTAGTAGTGTTGATTACATCTTGTAGTTGATTACTATATGGTTTATTTGGTGGAAGATTATATGTTCAGATCCATTATGCTATTCAATACCCCTCTGATCTTGAGCATGAGTATTATTTGTGAGTAGTTACCTTTGTTCTTGAGGTCACGGGAGAAGTCATGTTGAAGATAATCATGTGAATTTGATATGTGTTCGATATTTTGATGATATGTATGTTGTGATTCCCTTAGTGGTGTCATGTGAACGCCGACTACATGACACTTCACCATCCTTGGGCCTAAGGGAATGCATTGTGGAGTAGTTATTAGATGATGGGTTGCTAGAGTGACAAAAGCTTAAACCCTAGTTTATGCGCTACTTCGTAAGGGGCTGATTTGGATCCAAACGTTTAATGATATGGTTAGATTTTATCTTAATACTTTTCTCGTAGTTGCGGATGCTTGCGAGGGGGGTTAATCATAAGTGGGAGGTTGTTCAAGTAAGAGCAGCACCCAAGCACCGGTCCACCCACATATCAAATTGTCAAAGTAGCGAACATGAATCAAACCAACATGATAAAAGTGACTAGATAAAATTCCCGTGTACCCTCAAGAACACTTTGCCTATTACTAGAAACTGTTCTGGCCTATCCTTTGCCACAAAAGGATTGGGCTACCTTGCTGCACTTTATTTACCATTACCGTTACTTGCTCGTTACCAATTATCTTGCTATCAAACTATCTGTTACCTACAATTTCAGTGCTTGCAGAAATTACCTTGCTGAAAACCGCTTGTCATTTCCTTCTACTCCTCATTGGGTTTGACACTCTTACTTATTGAAAGGACTACGATTGATCCCCTATACTTGTGGGTCATCATATGGCCATCATCATCTTATGCTTTTGATTTCCATCTCCAAAGCACCGGCATGATCTCCATCGTTACCTCACCATGATCTCCATCATCGTGTCGTCATGTGGTTGTCTCGCCAATTATTGCTTCTACAACTATTGGTAACACATAGCGATAAAGTTAAGCAATCACATGGCGTTTAATGATTGACACGCAAGTCATGAATTAAATTAAAGACAACCCTATGGCTCGTGCCAGTTGCCGTACTCATCGACATGCATGTCGTGATAACTATAGAAAACATGATCATCTCATACATCACATATATCAAATCACGTCTTGGCCATATCACATCAGAACATACTCTGCAAAAACAAGTTAGACATCCTCTACTTTGTTGTTGCAAGTTTTACGTGGCTGCTATGGGAAACTAGCAAGAACCGTTCTTACCTACGCGAAGCCACAGCGGTGATAATCAAGTTGCCTTTTAACCTTCTACAAGGACCGCCTTCGTCGAATCTGATTCAACTAAAGTGGGAGAGACAGACACCCGCCAGCCACCTTTATGCAACACAAGTTGCATGCCAATAGGTGGAACCGGTCTCTTGTGCAAGGACAAGCAAGATTGGTCCAAGCCGCTTCATCCCACAATACCGCCGAATGAAAATAAGAGTAAGGAGGTAACCAATCTGAACTTTAACGCCCACAAACACTTTGTGTTCTACTCGTGCATATCATCTACGCATAAACCTGGCTCTGATACCACTATTGGGGAACGTTGCATGAAAAACAAAAAATTTCTTACGCACGCGCAAGATCTATCCATGGAGGTGCATAGCTACAAGAGGGAGAGTGTGTCTACATACCCTTGTAGATCGCTAAGCGGAAGCGATAAAAACGCAGTTGATGTAGTCGTGCGTCTTCACGATCCAATCACGATCCGTTCCGATCTAGCGCCGAACGGACGACACATCCGCGTTCAGCACACGTGCCGCTCGATGACGTATCTTCCTCCTCGATCCAGCGAGCGAGGGCGGAGTACTAGATGAGTTCTCCGGCAGCACAACGACGTGGTGGCGGTGGTGATGGAGCAATTTCAGCAGGGCTTCGCCAAGCGCTACTGTAGATGCGATCGGAGGAGAAAACATGATAGGGAGAGAGGGAGGGCTGCGCCTATGGCTTGGGTGCGATTTCCCTCCCTCTCCTCCTATTTATATAGGGGCAAGGGGTGGCCGCCCGCCCTAGGGTTTCCCCTAGGGGTGGTGGCGGCGCCCTAGGGGGCTGCCTTGACACCCAAGGCAAGGGGGGCGGCGGCCACCCTAGGGTATCCCACCCTTGAACGCATGGCCCTTTGGGAGGTGGGGGCGCCCAGCCCACCAGGGGTTGGCGCGCCTCCCCTCATAGCCCATGGGGCCCTCCGGGGCAGGTGGATCACCCCGGTGGACCCCGGAACCCCTTCCGGCATTCCCGACCAAAATCGGCAAGTCCTGAAACTATTCCGGAACACGAATACCAACTTCCCATATATGAATCTTTACCTTTGGATCATTCCGTAGCTCCTCGTCACTTCCCGGATCTCATCCGGGACTCCGAACATCATTCGGTCACCAACATACATAAGTCAATAATACCATATCGTCATCGAACGTTAAGCGTGCGGACCCTATGGGTTCGAGAATCATATAGACATGACCGAGACATCTCTCGGGTCAATAACCAATAGCGGGACATAGATACCCATATTGGTTCCTACATATTCCACAAAGTTCTTTTTCGGTCGAACCATGATGTGAAAGATTCAGTCAATCCCGTATGCAGTTCCCTTTGCCCATCGGTATGTTACTTGCCCGAGATTCGGTCGTCGGTATCTCCATACCTCGTTCAATCTCATTACCGTCAAGCCTATTTACTCGTTCCGTAATACAAGATCCCGTGACGAACTCCTTAGTCGCATTGCTTGCAAGCTTCTTGTGATGTTATATTACCGAGAGGGCCCACAGATACCTCTCCGTCCTACGAAGTGACAAATCCCAGTCTCGATCCATGCCAACCCAACAGACACCCTCGAAGATACCTGTAGAGTACCTTTATGATCACCCAGTTAAAAAAGTGACGTTTGATACACACAAGGTATTCCTCTGGTGGCAAGGAGTTGCATGATCTCATGCTCTTAGGAACAGATACTTGACATGATGAAAGTAGTAGCAAAACTTAGTGATACGATCAAATTCTATGCTTACGGTTGGTCTTGTCCATCACATCATTCTCCTAATGATGTGATCCCGTTATCAAATGATAAATCAAGTCTATGGCTAGGAAACCTTAACCATCTTTGATCAACGAGCTAGTCTAGTAGAGGCTCACTAGGGATACGGTGTTGTTTATGTATCCACACATGTATCCGAGTTTCCGGTCAATAAAATTATAGCATGGAAAATAAACGTTTATCATGAACAAGGAAATATGATAATAACCACTTTATTATTTCCTCTAGGGCATATTTCCAACACAACATATGAAGGAGAAGAATCTCTTTGTGAAGGAGAGCACCAACATTGGGGTGGAGATGTTCGAAGGGAAATTGTGTCTCATCAAACACAACGTCACGAGAAATGTACGACACGATCGGTGGAGAAATCTAAACACTTAACCCCTTTGTGTTTTGCACTGTAGCCTAGGAACATGCATTGCGTGGAGGAGAACATCAGTTTTCGAGTATTGTACGGGCGAAGGTTAGGCCAACAAGCACATCCAAAGACACGAAGGTGAGCATAGTCAGGTTTGATTTTGAGGAGATGTTCAGTGGGTGTCTCATTATGAATAACACGACTAGGCCACATGTTATTAAGATGAACAAGGTAAGAAATGCCTCATCCCAAAATTTGAGAGGCATGGAGGCTGAAACTAGAAGGGCTAGCCCTACTTCGACGATATGTCTATGTTTCCATTAGGCGGAATCATTTTGTTGATGGATATGAGGACAAGAAACATGGTGAGATATGCCTATCATTTGAAAAAAAGGAGTTTAGCTTCACATATTCACCACCCCAGTCTGACCACATGGCAGGCATTTTGGTATCAAATTGGCGCCCAACAAAAGCTTGAAAGTTACGAAATACTTGCAATACATCTGAGCGTTTCTTAAGTAGATAGATCCAAGTGTATTTGCTATAGTCATCAACAAAACTAACATAATATGTGAGTCTACCAACAGAGGACGGTGCAGGACCCCAAACATCAGAAAAAATAAGTTGCAATGGTTTGGTAGATACGCTAGTGGAAATAGGGTAAGGTAACTGATGACTTTTTGCTCTTTGGCAGGAATCACAAATTGTTTCAGAATTTCTCTCACCAACAAATGGGAGGTTATTTCTACTAAGAATTTGATGAACAGTAGCAAAAGAGGGATGACCCAAACGACTATGCCACCTTTTAGCAGGAAGTTTGATGGCGCCATACACCTTTTTATTGAACTTGCAATACTTCGGAATCAATGGATAGAGCCCTTGAACACATCTACCCTTATGGAGAATTTCCTTCGTTACCTGCTCCTTGATCAAGAAAAAATATGGGTGAAACTCTAGAAAGACATTATTGTCAAGAGAAATGCGATGAATGGAGAGAAGACTTTTGGATGAACTATGCACTTGCAGAATTTCATTGATCAAAATATCTGTACTAGGGGTTTTGACTATTGACTGAGCAACATGACTAATTTCCATACTTGACCTATTGGCTGCGGTGTAGACTTGATCTTGGCCACGACACTTCTCGTGCATCGTTACTTTCTCCAACTCTCCTCTGATGTGGTTCGTCGCCCCAGAGTCAACGTACCAATTGATGTATCTGCTGTAGCTGCAATTTTCTTTTTCTAGGAATTATCATCGGCATAGCGCCAATCACAATCCTTTGCGAGATGGTTGTTTTTCTTTCAAAGTTGGCACTTCCCTTCATAGTCATCATAGCCTTGGAAGGGGCGCCCCTTGTTGCGCAGGTTGGTGTTGTTGCCTTGTTGTTGTGGTAGTGATAGCCACCGCCACCGCCGCCCTGATAGCCAGTTCCACCACCAGCTTGGTAGCCGCCGACATCGCTGCCTCGGTATCCGCCGCCACCACCGCTGTGATGGCCACTGCCACTGTCGTCGTTGTAGCCGCCGCTAGAGCCGTTGTAGCCGCCGCCGCGTGATTCGTTGCCCTCTCCTTTGGGCTGGTTGCGGTAGCCCTTGGAGAAGCCCTGGCGACCGCGACTGCGTTGGCAGAGGGTTTCAAGGCTCCCCAACTGAAGCCATGGAACATCTCCATTCTTTGATCAAAATTGGACACCATGGCAAAGAGATGATAGACAGTGAGAGGCTCTGTGCGGACATCTAGGTCTGAAATAATTAGTTGGTAGTCCATGTCCAAACCGACAATGATAAAAGAGACGAGTTCATCCTCTCCGATCGGCTTGTCAGGTGTTGCTACCTCATCGTGTGGATGCATACAAGATTGGTTCGGTTTGAACCGAACTAGAGATATTACACGAGATAAGGGAGAGAGAGATTACATGCGATCACCTCTAAATACCCTATACATTGACATTCTAACAATAATTAGGTTTGAGATGGGCTCGACTTGTTCACGAAACACGACACACGGATGAGGCAAGGTGGGCAACCAAGAAGGAGCGTACAGGAATCAGTCCTCTTGTCAAACTCAAATAGCATGTGGAAGAGAATCCTTATAAAAAGATCTCAACTCTCCTTCACTCATGAGGTGGGAATAAACTTCCACCACCTTGTCATCTCACTCCACATGGCCTACACTTTTTCAGGATTATTATTTATATAGGCCTAAAGGCCATCTATAATTCAACTATCCTACTGAAGAAATTTCAATGAGTTCAACTAAAATTGGATGAAGCTGAATTTTACTATATTTATTGGAATCACACGCATACTTTATGGGTGATCAGTCCATTCTTCCTTGCAAAAATAGGTAAATACTAGCAGGTGGAAGGCGCGGCGGCACGCCGCGCCCAAGTATAAGCCCGTTGTTGGCTAAATTGCAGCTTAATTTGTTGGTTGCTTGTGTACTTATTGTTGTTCAGTTTTACAAAGTAGTGTGAGAAGATTACGAATTGTCGAAAAGAGTAGAAATTGTTGGGTCGCATACATAGAAAGATGAATGAAGGAGTACAATAATGCGAACATTTGACTAAAAGGTTATAGATTTTATAAAGTGAAAATAACCAGATTTTCTAGCTTGATATCTATTAGCGCATATTATCCTCCTGTGGTTGCTCCCTTCCACTTATCCACTTCGCTCATGATGCCAAACACCGGAAAGTATCATATATGCAAATAAACTGAATGTTATCTATCGTTCCTTTCTCTTTCATAATGCACCTTCAACAACACAATGAACATGTGATTTCCATTACGTTTATCATACTATAGACACATTTGATTTGTTTTGTAGAAGCAAATAGAATTACTTTGTGCAGTAGAAAGGAGAACGTGTTGGAGCATGCATTTTGTTGCCCCTTTTACCTGACAAATTGTGTGATTGAAACTGGGGTTCGAAGGGATGTAGATACTAATTAATCAAACTCCCGCAGAACCGTTGCGTCAGCATACAACATGGAGCAAGGTACGAAGTATATTTAGTGCAATGCTTAATGTCTATCATGTATGTTATAATTTCAAACAGAGTGACCAATTTGAAAGGAATTTGTAGGATTCTGCCCTCATATATGTCTAATATGTATCATGGAATTCCATTTTTAATCATAATCAAACAAAGGCCAAAAAAAGAAAAACTTACATCTAGAAATTTATCCAATATATGAGTAATCCAAATAGTTTTGAGTATCTGATCAATATTTTCACAAACAATGTGATTTTACGGTGAAAATTTTGAGCATTCTCAAAAGAATTAGAAAATAAAACTAACAAGGGATGGTTATTTAGTAACATGTTAACTGGGTAGAGAAAAGTTTGATCAGATTTATCCTGACGATTAATATAAGAAAAACACAATGACATTAGACACAAACAAAAGCATAAGATTATTCTTCTAAAAACTGAACAATAAATGAGAAGGATGACATAACAGTATTGAAAGGACGTGGATGTCGCCTAGAGGGGGGGGGGTGAATAGGCGCTTTAAAATAATTACGGTTTAGGCTTGAACAAATGCGGAATAAAACTATCGTTTAATTAGTCAAGCACAAAACCTAGAACAACTAGGCTCACCTATGTGCACCAACAACTTATGCTAAGCAAGATAGACAACTAAGTGATAGCAAGATATATAACAAGAAACAATATGGCTATCACAAAGTAAAGTGCATAAGTAAAGGGCTCGGGTAAGAGATAACCGAGGCACGCGGAGACGACAATGTATCCCAAAGTTCACACCCTTGCGGATGCTAATCTCCGTTTGGAGCGGTGTGGAGGCACAATGCTCCCCAAGAAGCCACTAGGGCCACCGTAATCTCCTCACGCCCTCGCACAATGCAAGATGCCGTGATTCCACTAAGGGACCCTTGAGGGCGGTCACCGAACCTGTACAAACAAGGTTGGGGCAAACTCCACAACTTAATTGGAGGCTCCCAACAACACCACGAAGCTTCACCACAATGGATTGTGGCTCCGAGGTGACCTCAAATGCTCGGGGCAATCTCCACAACCTAATTGGAGACCCCGAAGCTTGCCCGGAGCTTTGCACCACAATGATTGAGCTCCGAGGCACCACCAACCGTCTAGGGCGCCAAAGCACCCAAGAGGAACAAGCTCAAGGGTGCTCAAACACCCAAGAGTAATAAGCTTCTCAACTTCTCACTTCCACGTATCACCGTGGAGAACTCAAACCTATGCACCAAATGCAATGGCAAGGGCACACGGAGTGCCCAAGTCCTTCTCTCCCAAATCCCACCACAACAACTAATGCTATGGAGGAAAAAGAGAGGAAGAACGATGAAGAACACGAAGAACTCCAAGATCAAGATCCAAGGGGTTCCCCTCACAAAGAGGAGAAAGTGATTGGTGGAAATGTGGATCTAGATCTCCTCTCTCTTTTCCCTCAAGAACTAGCAAGAATCATTGGAGGGATTGAGAGTTAGCAAGCTCGAAGAAAGTCAACAATGGGAGAAGAACACAAGCTCAAGAGTTGAGGAGCAATGGGGAAGAAGACCCCCTTTTATAGGTGGGGGGAAATCCAACCGTTACCCTCACAGCCCGCACACAAGCGGTAGTACCGCTCAGGGGAGCGGTACTTCCACTTATACCCGTCCTGGAACAACAAAGCGGGAGTACCGCTCTGGAGGGAGCGGTACTTCCTCTCAGAAATCCCAGAAGACCGGAATAAAAAAGGATGCGAAAGAGGCTGCGGATCATCAGGGCGGCAGTACCGCTCGGTACTTCCGCTTAAAAAAAAATAAGCGGTAGTTCGAGCAGCTCTTTAGGGCAGTAGTACCGCTGGAGCGGTACTACCGCTCTGGGGAGAGCGATACTTCCGCTGAAAATGGCCAGAGACCCCTGTAGGCACCAGAAGGCAAATATAAGCGGTAGTGATAGCGGTAGTACATAGCGGAAGTACCGCCCAAGCGGTACTACCGTGCTATCGAGCAGTACTACCGCTTGTTCAGAGAAAAATAGCTCTGGCACTGAAACTGCCATAACTTTCGCATACGAGCTCCGAATTGAGCAAACTCAAGCTTGTTGGATAGCACACGACAAGTACTATCCAAACAGGGGCAAGAAGAGGCAGTATAAAAATGCCAATGGTATAGAGATGTGAAACCTCTATCAATGAAGAACCGGCAAGAACTCCAACATCGAAAACATCATAGAAGATGCATACGGACTCCGTTTTCGATGAACTTGAGCTTGTCATGAAGCTGACCATAAGCTCAAGAAACCTCAAAGATAAAAACCAACCAAGAACCAAGAAAGATGATGATGCCAAGAATGCAATGGTTTGAGCTCTCAACGAACAATACGATCAAGCTACTCGCTTGAGAGCCCCCTTGATAGTACGGCTATCTATCCTATAACCCAGTCTCCTAACTACCACTATGAGACCGGTAAAATAGAAAACCCTATCAAGGTCAAACCTTTGCCTTGCGCATAGTCCACTTGAGCTAGATGATGACGATCTTGTCCTTCTCAAGATGGACCACCTTTCTTGCTCCCCCATACTCCACTATGGGTGAGCCACTCTTCGGCACATCTTCACAAGTCCATTGTCACCACAATGAACGGCAAGCCTCAAGCATGATCTCTCCGTGATGCTTCACTTGAGCTTGCACACCGCAACCTTGATGACGATCACCACTTGATGTCATCTTCCATGGGATGTATGGGATCTTCCTCTTGATGCAAGCCCATGGAAATATACCTAACCCCACAAAGAACACTCACAGGGAACATGGGTTGGTACATAAAGCGTAATGGACAATGCTTACCATACCATGGGATCACTTGATACCTCTCGGTACATCTTGTACGCTTTGTGTGTTGATCAATTTGATTCACTCTTTGACTTAGTCTTGGTCAACCTTGTATCTTATCTTCTCTATGACCAATCTTTGGATAAAACCTTGAATACCACCTTGGTCACCATATAAACTCCTTGAAACCAACAGATGGACTTCAAGAAGTGCCTATGGACAAATCCTTCGAATATAACTTAAGGCAACCATTAGTCCATAGGGATTGTCATCAATTACCCAAAACCACACATGGAGAAATGTGCTCTTACAAGTATAATTTTGTAAATGGCTAGCTCAGCATATATAAGCTAATACAAATACATGTTTATTTAGTTTGAGCTATAAACGGACAATAGAAGCAGAACCATTAGTTGCTTATATTTGAGTCCTCACTTTGTAGGTCGTGTGAGATAAATTTGTAGACTGAAATCCTCAACTTTCTAAAATAGTAGCCTAAATGTGCATATAAATGAATATCCTCACCTCTTACCTGATATTAGAAAAAGATAAACATCAGACGGCCATGAAAACAGGTGGTCGAAAAGATGGAAGTTATTTTTGAGTTCTTTCAACAAAGCCTGCTATTACCAATCAAACATACAGTTGCAAAGTCTTTGAATAGGTATAAACATTAACCAAATATAATCACCAGAAAAATTGCCAAAATCATAAGCAATAGTACCATAGTTTGTTGATGGACTTTCATTGATGCAATATCATGTTAGTCAAGGAACCTCTATTTCCTAACTATAAACTACCACTACATATTCCACAAGGCAACAATCATCAAATTCAATATCTGCACGCCTTCTTTTTTAGGAAAATAATGTATTTAAATGCATATCCTACAAAATCTAAAAAATGACAGACTGTGAAATTGAACAAACAATACTTGCACCAAAACACACACAAGAAGTAGGGTCACACGTCGCAGCGATAAAAAACCACATGTGGTCGAATATGTTACCGGAGTTGAAGTCGGGGACACATCCGTCGCGATATAGTGGAGGTGGTCAGCAAGGTGGAAGTGGTCGAGGCAAGGCGCTGGAGCTGGGGGTATCAGGAAAACGACCGAGGTAAGGTTGGTGAGGTAGTGAAAGCACAACTTCTCCCTAGGTGTTTTTGGTAATTAATAACAACATATATTTCATTGGACTAATGATTCCACTAAGTATATTTGAGGAAAAAGTTCAAAGTTGGATTGGCAAAGGATTGTGAGGAGACCCCAAATGTAAGGTATAGGATTGGCCAAGTTACAAGCATGAAGTGATGTGAACTGGGGCCTGATCTTTCGATGAGAGTGGGGGTAACTACGATTTTTGTGGGACTTGACCCTCACGATCCGGCTACCAACCGTACAGGGAGAACCGTACACGACTGATATCCACGGCAATCGCTGAACCAACTCCTCGATGTTATCGACCAAGCCAACGGCGCGATCGACCTATCCACGAGGGATTTTTCCTGCAAGCAAATCGAAGAACATGCAAGAAAATAATAGCCAAGCAATCTGAAATTGCGAATATGCTAGATGAATAAATGGGGTTCCGATAGATTGTCTTGACGGTCGCACTAGCCGCTACGAGCGAAGACAAATAAAAAGTAGCAATAGCTAAACTTCTCTAAAACAAAACCCAAGTCTAAAACCTAATTTAGGCTATCTATTTATTAGGAGGCGACGCGCCTCGACCAGGCGGCCGAGCGAACGAATCCTGGTGGCTCACGATGTGTTGTACCAGTCCATGAAGATCACGCATCCAACAGCAAAAGCTGGCCCACACCGGGGCCCGCCCATTGGTTGACGTTTCTTGGAAAAGGATTGCACGGCAGGATGGTGGTTAGAATTTCCTGGACATTCACACGTATTTGCATGCACATGGTCCCACCTTCACAACGGACATGGCACATTGGTAGTGCAAATGCATGTGCATGCACATATGTTTGCATGGATCCGTAGACATACATCTTCACACGTGACGGGTGCAAATCTTCTTTAACTCTGCGTACAATAATTAAATGTGTAGTATATTTGTATCTATTAGTAAAACAAAGAATTAAGCAGTTATTACTAGAAATCACCTGAAAAATATGTCGTGTAATATTTGTAGATGTATCTATGATGACTATGTCCACATCATCCTCCCTTTCTTGAAAACAAAGCCGTCCTCGGCTTTCATTTATCTGAAATATATCATAGAGCAACGCACAAATAGATGCAACACATATAGGCCGTTTCAAACTCGTTAGCTCAAGAGGACATGATAAATTTGTAAAAACTTTCTTGTGTCGGAGTATAACATTATGAATGTCATGATAAATTTTATCCCACACATAATCTTGATGTGAATTATTTTGATGCAGACTAAGAATTTGACCACATGGTGTGTCCAAATCAGGAGCTGGAACACTTAAAAGAAAAAATTCAGAATTAATAGCAAGCATACTATGCGTAGTATGATCTGTTGATTTAGCTTTCTCATCATTTATTATTTCATCTGGGGTCATAGGAAGCAAGTTAATGGTTTTCCCTTCAAACACGAGAGTATACGAATTTGTTCTACCATGATGGGTAACACTATTATCATATTGCCAAGGTCGACCTAACAATAAAGAACAAGCTTGCATAGGAACGACATCACAGTCAATGTAATCATCATATGAACCAAGTGTAAAATGTACTCTCACACGACGTGTTACCTTTAACTTACCACAGTCGTTGAACCACTGAATGTAATATGGATGGGGGTGTCTCGTAGTGGTGAGGCAAAGCTTCTCTACCATCTCTATACTCGCCAAATTATTGCAGCTTCCACCATCAATGATTACACGAACAGAATGCCCTTTGACAACAAACTTAGTTTGAAAAAGATTATGGCGTTGAGGCATCTCAGCATGCCCCACCTGGGCACTTAGTACTCGCATGGTTACAAGACTTGGGTATTGATCTGCCATGTCAGCATGACAATGTATCTCCTCCAAGTCATTCGCCTTAGTATCACCTGCATTATTAGTGGCAAGCATAGCATGTGTATCTTCATCCAAATCACTACCTGAGGAGTACTCACCATCTTCCCGCACAATGAATGTACGTTTATTTGGGCAGTCCTTCATCAAGTGCCCTCCACCTTTGCATATATGACACTTCATGTCCCTTGTGCGTCCAGACGAAGTGGTGGGTGCTAGGGAAATTGCTTTCGAAGCCTCTGAGGATTGTGGAGCTGATTTTGAACTTGTTGGATGTGCACCACTATGCAAAATAGGTGGTGTTGCCTCAGTGGTGAACGGGACAGTCGGAGAAGGTGTCCATGATGAGCGTCGACCTGCAGAAAAGTTACCTCGTCCCTTGTTTTGTCGTCCTTGTACTTCCCTTTCAGCTTTACAAGCAAAATGAAATAAACGAGTAATAGAATTGTACTCCTTATAGTCCAATATATCCTGAATATCACGATTCAAACCTCCTAAAAATCTAGCCATCATAGCATCGTCGGTTTCAACTAATCCACATCGCATTAAGCCAGTTTGCAATTCTTGATAATAATCCTCTACAGAACTACTACCTTGTTTTAAACGTTGCAATTCATTCAGTTTGTCACGAGCATAATATGAAGGAACATAACGTTGTCGCATAGCTCGTTTTAAAGCATCCCAAGTAGTAGGTATATTGTTCACATTAACACGGCAATATTCACTCCACCAAATAGAAGCAAAGTGTGTAAATTCACTAGTGGCTGCCCTAACTCTTTGGTGCTCGGGAATATCATGACATGCAAATTTTTGTTCAACTGAAAGTTCCCAATCAAGATAAACATCTGGATCATATTTACCATTGAAAGCAGGCATAGTGAATTTAATTTTAGCACTAGAGTGTCTGTGATCTCTAACATCATACCTGTGTGGATCTCGTGCCATACCTTGACGGTCGAAACGTAATTGTCGATGAGCACGGTCATTATGGCGGTTGACCATTTGGTCGTCTTCGGTGTCACCATAATAATCCACATAGTTGTCCCCATGTTCTTCGTTGGCGCGTGGATGGGGTTGTTGGTGCTGGTTTATGGTGGCAGCATCGGTGACCGTAGCTGGGTGTTCAGGATGACCCACGGGCACACGTCGAGCGCGCGAATTAGCGGCGACACCCGTGGAGTTGTGAGGAGCAGCGTTGTTGTTGATAAGGGGTGCACTCTGCAACCCGTCCAGGCGTGACAAGATGTCCTGTAGATGTGTGTTGGCAACACCTTGTGCATCCTCTATGGCCTTGAGCCTCTTTTCTGCCTCAATCTGAGCACCCTCAAGTTGGGCGAGGCGCTCGCTGGTAACCTTCACATCCGCGCTTAGGCCCTCAAGCGTGGGTTCAGTCCCTGCCATTGTTAGTGATAGAGAGAAAAAATAAACAGTGTATAATCCCTATCAACTAGTAGGACGTGATGGAAAAAAAACTCGCTCACACTCAAGCTTAGTATCAAATTCTTACTTGTTCTTACCAATGCAACAGGTGGTGATCAGCGCGTTGGTGTTGGCTTCAAACAATCGATGAAGATTGGATGGAGCGATAACCAAGAATCAGTAGAGCCGGGACCTGTACTTATTGGTAGGAACAGGTGTAGCTTGGCAAAGGCTTCTCAACTCACAATATTAGTGGCACAATTTAGCAAAAAGCAATGCAAGTTGAATAATTGCTCAAACTCCTAACTAGTGCTGGTAGTCAACTAGTAAGAGATAAAACAATCTAAGCCCAGATACTGAATCAATAGAGTGAAGACTGATGAAAATATGACAACTCTAAATAGCTAAATATAAATGAGGTACAAACACAATGTATGACACCCGAGAGAGAAAGAAAAGGAAAATAGTGTTCAGCGGTTGTCACTTGTATAAATGAGAAGTCCTGTACAGCAAAAAGAATAGCCCAAAAGGATGCTAGCCGGCCTGAACTTGGAGGTTTTCCTCTTTTTTTTTACTCTTTTTTTTTTCTTTTTCTTTTTTCTTCTTTTTCTCTTTTTTCTCTTTTTTTTTCTTTTTTTTTCTTTCTTTGAGCAGGCCGGTTACCAACAAATATACGCACTATAACAGGACCGAAACAAAGTGCTACTAGAATCGATTGGTTGTATCACTGGATATTAAGAATGAAGGAAAAACGTGTGTGATACTATTGCCGGACGTGTATTACTAAAGATGGGAAAAGCAACCTGTCAAAAGAAAGCAATGCACAAGTTTTCTGATGATGGGACGTGTACAGTGTACCTCATGCATGTAAGATCAATCAAGGGATAAATTCTAATTGAACAGCGCAGGCGCAGGGCAAGGCAGACACAACTGATCTGGATGTGTGCGCAGTAGCAAAAACAACAGCGACACCCAAGAAACTGTTGCTGTATCAAAGAGAAAAGAAAACGTGGAGTAACTTGTGTGGATGGAAAACAGGGTTGACTGTGTGGACACGGGAAACAGATGACGAGGCGGAAAAAATTATATGCGGCGGGCGTGATACACGGCGGCAGATGGAGCGATCAGATGGACACGAATATCAATTTTTTTTGAACGAACAACCAACTCGGGGAAAGAAAATATTGATGGACAAAAACAGGTGCGATCTAGTAGATAATTTCCTCCCAATCTAATCTAAACCAGCACTAGTATTAGATGAATGCAACCAAAAATTCAACTACACAAATACTAGATGCAAAAATTGCTAAAGGCTGAAAAGGTAGGTGCAGCGGATGAACTAATCTATTTTTTTGGCTTTTTTTTGTGGGTTGTAGGACGGAAAACAATCTAATCTAATAAAACTGTAAATCTCTCACCGATGAACCTGAAAACTGATACCACTTGATGTGAACTGGGGCCTGATCTTTCGATGAGAGTGGGGGTAACTACGATTTTTGTGGGACTTGACCCTCACGATCCGGCTACCAACCATACAGGGAGAACCGTACACGACTGATATCCACGGCAATCGCTGAACCAACTCCTCGATGTTATCGACCAAGCCAACGGCGCGATCGACCTATCCACGAGGGATTTTTCCTGCAAGCAAATCGAAGAACATGCAAGAAAATAATAGCCAAGCAATCTGAAATTGCGAATATGCTAGATGAATAAATGGGGTTCCGATAGATTGTCTTGACGGTCGCACTAGCCGCTACGAGCGAAGACAAATAAAAAGTAGCAATAGCTAAACTTCTCTAAAACAAAACCCAAGTCTAAAACCTAATTTAGGCTATCTATTTATTAGGAGGCGACGCGCCTCGACCAGGCGGCCGAGCGAACGAATCCTGGTGGCTCACGATGTGTTGTACCAGTCCATGAAGATCACGCATCCAACAGCAAAAGCTGGCCCACACCGGGGCCCGCCCATTGGTTGACGTTTCTTGGAAAAGGATTGCACGGCAGGATGGTGGTTAGAATTTCCTGGACATTCACACGTATTTGCATGCACATGGTCCCACCTTCACAACGGACATGGCACATTGGTAGTGCAAATGCATGTGCATGCACATATGTTTGCTTGGATCCGTAGACATACATCTTCACACGTGACGGGTGCAAATCTTCTTTAACTCCGCGTACAATAATTAAATGTGTAGTATATTTGTATCTATTAGTAAAACAAAGAATTAAGCAGTTATTACTAGAAATCACCTGAAAAATATGTCGTGTAATATTTGTAGATGTATCTATGATGACTATGTTCACATCATGAAGACTCTACATTTTACCTTGTGAGAAATCACTTTGAGTCCATAGGAAAGCCAATACTATCAAAATGGGGTGAGGTAATAATGGTGAATGAAATGCTCAAAATGATCAAGTGTTAGCCACCAAAAACACTCACAAGCTCTCCCACAAATATTTTGTCTTAGACACTACCACTCAAAATCAATGCCACCAACAATATCCTATCGGCTATACCGAGTCAAAACTCTAGACAGAAACCCTAGCCAAAACCTACCTCTCGGTACTACCAAGTTTCATATCGGTGCAACCGAGTTTCAGTGACCAACTTTCTGTTGCCTCATTCACAAGAATCGGAATTTTTGAGAATTGTGAACCAGTCTCACCGAGTTGTGTGACTGCCCTCAGCCACTCATATCGGTACCACCGAGAAACCTATACCGGTCTCACCGAAAACACCAAAGTTGCCACATTTTGCACTAGTCGGTGCAACCGAGTTTTCACTTTGGTTTCACCGAGTTGGGAAATAATGTTGTAACGGTTGGATTTTTGGAGACGCCTATATATACCCCTCCACCACATCCCACTCGCAAGAGAAGCACTCAGAACAGACCCACACCTCCCATATCCAAATTTCTGAGAGAGAACCACCTACCCTTGTGTTCAGGTCAAGATCATCCACTCCAACCATATGGATCTTGATTTATAGCCTCCCCAAGTTGCTTCCCATCCAATCAATCTCTTCTACCCAAGCCAAATCTGTGAGAGAGTAATTGAGTGTTGAGGAGACTATCATTTGAAACACAAGAGCCAGGAGTTCATCGTTACTATCACATGTATTACCTTTTGGAGGGTGTTGCCTCCTAGATTGGTTAGGTGTCGCTTGGGAGCCTCCTACTTCGTGTTGTGGAGTTGAACCAAGAAGTTTGTACAGGCAAGGAGATCACCTACTTCGTGAAGATCTACCCATAGTGAGGCTAGTCCTTCGTGGACGGAAGCCGTTATGGAATAGTCGAGGTTGCTACTTCGTGGACCCTTCATGGGTGGAGCCCCCCGTGGATTCTCGCGACCGTCCTGCGTGGGTTGAAGACTCCACAAACGTGGACGTACGATAGCACCACCTATCGGAACCATGGGAAAAATCTCTGCGTCTCCAAATTGCGTTTGATCTTCCTATCCTTATCCTCTTACATATGTTTGTCTTTACTTTCCGCTGCAATACTCGTAGACATGCATGTGTAGGGTGAACCTGATATACTAGAATTGCTAAAATTTGCCAACCAATTAATTTGGGAAAAGGTTAGGTTTTTATTTGGTCAAGTAGTCTAATCACCCCCCTCTAGACATACTTTCGATCCCTACAGGTAGGAAAACTCGAAGGGGGTCGACTAAGAGGTGACTTGTGCTGGAGGACGGTGAGGCTGCAGAGGTCATGACACTGGCTCCCGCGGCCAGTGGTGAGAGGCACGCAGAGAGAGCGTGATGGTAAGGTCAAGTGTGAGGATTCCATGATGCTACGTAGCCCATCGCAAGTGATGAGGTCACCTACCCAAGGTAGGGTCACAGACCTCACATCTAGGGCCCACCTGGGGTCCTACATATTCATGGGAGTCTCTGGACTACGTTAGCATTCAGATGATTTTACTAGATCCACTCGGATCCTTGGAAGTCACTCGGACGTCATCAGCCAGTCGGCCAAGCTTTGGCACTCGGACATGAAGAAGCAGAGGCGACGTGAGAGCTACAACGTTCGAGGGACTTAACTCGCATAAAGTGTTGTGAAGACAACATTACCTGTAATGTCCCTAGTTAACACAGCCGTTTCTAGTAACTCTAGTAGTTACCGTCATTAATTACCCTAGTAATGGCGCTCGGCTGGTGGTGGCGCACTCTATATAATCCACCCCCGGCGCCAGAGCGAGGGTTACGAACTCTCTGTAATCAGATACACACATAAGCATACACTAAGCCTCAGGGCTCGAGACGTAGGGTCTTTACCACTTCCGAGTGGGGCCTGAACTCATACATCCGAGTGTAACACTTGCGTTGTAGCTAGGCTTCACCCTTAGTCATACGTACCCCCCGCACTACTGTCAGTCTTACTCCCATGGCAGTTGGCGCCCACCATGGGGCAGCACGTCTAGCAAACTCCGGCGTAGTTGGAGATTTAGTTTTAACTTTTCCGGTCATCATGCTGGCACTCGACGACGAGATCCTTTTTGGCAGCCTCCACTTTGTCGTCGATGGTTCGGCATGGTTGCACGAGGCACCATTGGACCCGAACGCGTTCCCCGCCCGCGGTGTGACGCATTTCAGCGCGGCGGCGCACGGGGTTCTTCTTCGTCAGCCGTCGGAGCCTTATGGCTCCGTGCCTGCTCGTCCTTTTGCGGTCCGCCGCAAGAGCTCTGGGCGCTCGCGGCTATAGCGATGGCTCAAGCATGTCGTGGCGCGCCAGCCTACTTCCGAGCAGGTGGCCATGCTTGACTCTGGCGAGCCCATTGTCAGCTTGTCCCCCTCATCGGGCGACGAGTTGTCTGATGGATCCGAGCGCGAAAGCAGCAAGAACACTACAGAGATACTGATGGCTCACACCACCAACCACGAGCTTCCTGGGTATTCCACAGGCAGTTCCCGTGGTCGAGATAGTGGCCACGACGACGCCCACACCGATGCCTATTTTCCCTAGCCTCTCAGTCGGGAGCATAGGGAGGAGAGGAGGAGGAGGGACGACGAAGTCCTGCTCACTCCCATCACGGGGACTTCCCCGGAGGAGATAGCTTTTGAGGCTACGCGCCAAGCCACCTTGGCTGAGCGCGAGTGTCTCGAGCGACTCCAGCGGTCACTCGATGACCGTGCTGCCAGAGAGCAACCCAGCTCCAGTCACAGTCGGTGGCGGTTATTTTCGGATGACAGACCTCCCAAGATCCTGGTGATGCGCACACCGATGGAGAACCTGACCGCAGCAACTCGGATAGCTGAATCTATTCAGCCGTCCGGTTCTGTGGCTGGAGAGGGCTTTCAGCAGATCCAGCCTCTGCTGAAGACCGCCCGAAGACAAAATTCGGAGGTGTCTCGATCGCACCAGCACATTTACAGCAAGTCCGCTCGGGCTGACACAGTTCAGTCCGTGCACAGCTTGTATGCCTATGGAAAGCGCCGACATTCTCCTCCTCCTCCGAGAGGCCAGCATGGAGGGCGTTGGCGCGATGAACGTGACGTCAGTCAGAGGGCCCCTCCGAGGGGCGGTTCGTATGGCAAGCGGCCCTATGACGGCGGGTGACCTCACCGAGAGGACCGCAATCGCAGTCTCGCTCGGTCCAATGGCTACGAAGAAGGTGGCCGGCGATCCCTGCTACTCAATGCCAGATCTATCATCCCGCAGAACGTGGTGAACAAGAACCGGTTGGTAAGAGACCGAGTGAGTGGATGGGGGACTTCAAGGCTCGATTGTTTCAGTAGGTACATCTGAGAAGCTGATATCTCCTCCAACTACAGGTTGGCAACGGGAATCGGAAAGTTTAACGACGAGTTCAAGCCAGAAACATGGCTCGAGGATTACCGAGTGGCCGTCCAGATTGGTGGCGGCGATGACTTTGTTGCGATGAAGCATCTTCCTCTCATGCTGGAGGGATCTGCACGAGTCTGGCTGAACCAGTTGCTCTCTAGCAACATCTACTGCTGGGAGGACCTGGCGCAGGTGTTCATCAAGACGTTTGAAGGCACCTACAAGCGTCCGGGTGGGCTGACAGAATTGCAGCACTGTGTCCAGAATAGCAACGAAACTCTCTGAGAGTACATTCAGCGTTGGACCACGCTGCACAATACTATCAAGAACGTTACCGAGCATCAAGCCGTCTGCGCCTTCAAGGCTGGCACTCGGTATCCGGAGCTCATCCCGAAGTTCGGCCGATCGGGAGACCTGTCTCTCAGTCGGGCCATGGAAATCGTCAACAAGTACGCCAATGGCAAAGAAGAAGACCGCCTCCGAAGCGGCAAAGGGCGAGCCTGCGACACCCCTCAATCGTGGGGAAACGTAGGCAAAGAGCACAAGTAGAAAGCCGATCCTTCGGGAAAGGCAGAAGTTGCGGCGGTTCCTGGCCAGGGGAAGCCTATGCCGAAGAAAAATAAGAAGAAGGAATGGGCTAATAAGATGAAGCCCGAGTACAAAACCGAGGTATTGGATCAACCATATGTTGTCCATACTAAAAAAGATGAAGAGGGCAATGTAATCTTCCCAAAGCACACCACTCGGGAGTGCCGAATGCTCAAGCAGGAGATGGGTAGAGAGACCTCTACTGAGAAGGGTGAGGATGCTCCCGAGTATCCGAACGTCGACAAGGTCTTAAACATGATTTTTGCTGACGTCGAAAGCAAGAGCCGATTGAAGGTCGTCAATCGGGAGGTGAACATGGCAGCTCCGACTGTCGTCAACTACCTCAACTGGGTGAAGACTCCTGTTACCTTCGACCAGTCAGATCACCTAGCCCACATAGCCACCCCTGAGAGGCAGGCGCTGGTTGTTGACCTGGCCGTCAACGGAGTCCGACTGCGGAAAGTCCTGATGGATGGAGGCAATGGGCTCAACATAATCTATGCCGACACGCTCAGGGCAATGGACATTCCGATGTCCGGACTGAGCAAGAGCAACATGCATTTCCGCGGGCTCATTCCTGGGAAGAAAGCCGAGTCACTCGGCCAAATCGCTCCGGACATCGTGTTCAGAGGGAAGAAAAATTTCTGAAAGGAACGCTTGACGTTCGAAGTGGTGGACTTTCGGAGCGCCTATCACGCCATGCTGGGTAGGCCCGCCTACGCACGTTTCATGGCCCTCCATGTTACATGTATCTTAAACTCAAGATGCCTGGGCCGAAAGGAGTGATCACGGTGACCGGCGATCGGATAGTCGCCGAGGAGTGCCTCCAGCAAGGCTCCAAGATTGCCAATGAACAAGTACTCGCAATCGAACTCGACGAGTACAAGAAGGCGGTGGACACTGCGGATTTGCTCAAGTCCAAACGGCCGGCAACGGAATCAGCTTTCCAATCGGCCGGTGAGACCAAGCAAGTTCACATTCACGTGAACGATCCGAGTGCCGCTCCTACTAACATTTCGACGACACTCGGTGAAAAATAGGAAGCCGAGCTCATCTAGTTCCTCCATGAGAACTGGGATATCTTCGCGTGGAAGCCGTCTGACATGCCGGGGGTCCCAGGGAGTTGGCTGAGCACCGACTCCGAGTCGATTCGAATATCAAACCGGTCAAGGAGCACTTGCGTCGATCCTCCGTCGAGAAGCGCAAGGCGATTGGTGAAGAAATCGCTCGGCTCCTAGCTGTCGAGTTCATTCGCGAAGTGTACCATTCCTAGTGGCTGGCCAACCCAGCGTTGGTACCCAAGAAGGACAAGTCCCCCCAGATGTGCATCGACTTCAAGCACCTCAATCGGGCCTGCCCGAAAGATCATTTTCCCCTTCCCCGCATAGATCAGATAGTAGATTCCACTGCTGGATGTGAACGCCTATCATTCCTGGGTGCGTACTCCGGGTACCACCAGATCAGATTTTATGGACCAGATGAAATAAAAACAACCTTCATCACCCCATTCGGGTGTTTCTGCTCTATCACTATGCCATTCGGTCTCAAGAATGTTGGGGCAACCTTTATGCGCTTGATACAAAATTGATTGCAAAAGCAAATCAGTCAGAACGTGGAGGCATATATGGATGACATTGTGGTCAAGTCCAGGAAAGGTTCCGACCTCCTGGCAGACCTCGCCAAGACCTTTGCGAACCTGTAGCGCTTTCAGATAAAACTTAATCCTGTGAAATGCACATTCGGAGTGTCATCGGGTAAGCTACTCGGTTTTCTTGTTTTCGAACGGGGAATCGATGCTAATCCCGACAAAATCGGAGCCATCGTCCGAATGAAGAAACCATTCCGTTTGCATGACGTGCAAAAGGTCACGGGGTGCCTTGCAGCCCTGAGCAGATTCATCTCTCGACTCGGTGAGAAGGCACTGCCTTTTTACCGATTGCTGAAGAAGTTTAACAGCTTTGAATGGACTCCTGAAGCGCAAGCCTCATTCGATGAGCTCAAGACCTTGCTTTCCACCCAGCCGGTGTTAGCTGCTCTGAGCAGCCGAGAGCCTTTGCTCTTGTACATCGCGGCTACTAGCCAAGTGGTCTGCTCTGTCCTCACTGTGGAGCGCGAGGAATCGAGAAAAGCATTCAAATTGCAAAGACCCGTCTATTACATCTCAAAAGTCTTGACTCCTTCCAAGCAAAGGTATCCACATTACCAGAAGTTGGTATATGGTATTTATCTCACTGTTAAGGAGGTTGGTCATTACTTCCAAGAGCACTCGGTCACTAATACGTCTCCAACGTATCTATAATTTTTTATTGTTCCATGCTCACATATTATCATTCTAGGATACTTTTTGGGTATTTTATTTACCAATTTATAATATTTTTTAGCACTAACCTATCGACCCAGTGCCCAGTGCCAGTTCCTGTTTTCTACGTGTTTTTGCCTTTTCAGAGTTACAATACTAAACGGAGTCCAATTGCCACGAAACCTTTTGGTGATTTTTTTTGGACCAATACAAGACCAAGAAGCTTCGGAGGAGGGACATGTGAGGCACCAGGGGCCCACCACATATCCAACCGCGCCCCCTAGGGGGGGGGAGCGACCAGATATGTGGTGGCCCCCTAGAGCGCCTCCCGACGTCGTTCTCTAGCCGATAAATTCACAAATACCCTAGAAACACCGAAAGCGCTCCTAAAACACTTTTTCCACCGCCGCAAGTCTCTGTTCCGATGGGAGGCCATCTACACCTCCGTTCTGGCACCTTGCCGGAGGGGAGATCGGTCACAGAGGGCCTCTTAATCAACCTTGCTGCCCTCACCATGATGTGTGAGTAGTTCACCATAGACCTACGGGTCCGTAGGTAGTGCCTAGATGGCAATCTCTCTCTCTCTGGATCTTCAATACAATGTTCATCGCATCTTTGCCTTGATCTATCCGATGTAATCCCTTTGTATGGTGTGTTTGTTGGGATCCGATGAATTGTGAGTTTATGTTCAGATTATTCATGAAAAGTATTTGAGTCAAATCTGATTACTATGATTCTTATTTGCACGATCATCATAGCTCCGTAATGCTCTCCGATCTATTGAGATAGTTTGGCAACCTAGATTGATATTTCTTCGGTGGGAGTGGTGCGTTGTAGTAGGTTCAACCTGACGAGTTTCTATATCCCAATGACAGAAGGGGACAAGTTGCGTCTTTGTGTTGTTGCTACTAAGGATAAAACGATGGGGTCTATTCACATTAGTTGAGTATACTTTGTTTACATCATGTCATTGTTCTCCAAGCATTACTCTGTTTGTCATGAACTTAATACGTAGAGAGGCAAGCATAGAAGCGCTCTTAGAGTGAAGTAATAGTAGTAGGTGCAGGCAGGAGTCGGCCTATTTGCTTATGGACGTCATGCCTATACACACATGATCATTGCCGTGAACATCACATAATTATTCGCTTTTCTATCAATTACCTAACAGTAATTTGTCTACCCACCGTATGCTTTGCTTATGAGAGATGCCACTAGACAACTCTACGCCCCCGGGTCTATTCACTTATATATTGACAAACACTACCATTCCCTTGCTGTTATTTATTACCTTTTTTATTTTGCACTTTACTATCATCTACAATTTTCTACGCAACTCACTTGCTTGCAAATAACGAGATCAAGGGGATTGACGACCCTCTTGCCGGAGTTAGGTGCAAGTTGTTTGTTCTTTTGTGTGCAGCCACTGAAGACAGTTGAGGATTGGTATTCCTATTGGTTCAATAAACCTTGGTTTCATAACTGAGAGAAATACTTACCCACTTTCTGCTGCGATTACCCGTTCCTCTTCACAGAAAGCCCAACGCAGATCACGAATATCAGGAAGGATTTCTCGCGCCGTTGCCGACAAATACAATCACCAACTATCAAGTAACTTCAGACAAAATTTCATTCACTTGTTCTTCTTTTTATTTTCTGTTATATTTAGTTTGTCTCATAAAAATCAAAAATACAAAAATATTTACCTTTGCTAGTTACTAGTTTGCTTCTAGTTTGCTTTACTTGCTAGTTTACTTGTCTTGCTTGTTTCGCTTGTGTGGTCACCATGTGTCAAGATACTACTAAGTTGTGTCATTTCTCAAATAATAATAATAATGATGTTATTAGTACTCCTATACCACCCGCCACTAGTGCGGAGGTATTTGATATTAATGCTGCATTGCTCAATCTTGTCATGAAATATCAATTTTCGGGAAGTCCTAATGAGCATCCTGCATCACATCTTAATACCTTTGTCGGATTATGTATATGCAAAAGAAAAAGGATATGGATAATGATATTGTGAAATTAAAATAATTTCCTTTTTCACTAAGAGACAAAGCTAAAGCTTGGTTTTCATCTTTACCTCGTAATAGTATTGGAACGTGGGATAAGTGTAAAGATGCTTTCATTGCCAAGTATTTTCCTCCTGCTAAGATTATCTCCCTTAGAAATCAAATAATGAATTTTAAACAGAAAGATCAAGAACATGTTGCTCAAGCTTGGGAGAGAATGAAATTGATGATAAGAAATTGTCCAACTCATGGCTTAAACTTGTGGATGATTATCCAAAATTTCTATGCTGGACTAAACTTTGTGTCTAGAAATCTTCTAGATTCTGCCACAGGTGGTACCTTCATGGATGTGACCTTAGGAAAGGCCACAAAACTTCTGGACAACATTATGACAAATCATTCGCAATGGCATACCGAAAGAACTCCAACTGGTAAGAAGGTAAATTTTGTTGAAGAAATCGTTACTTTGAGTGAAAAAGTGGATGCTCTTATGAATATGGTTGCTAATAAAAATGCTAATGTTGATCCCAATGATATGCCTTTGTCTACTTTGATTGAGCAAAATAATGATGCTATTGATATGAACTTCATCTCGCGAAATAATTTCAACAACAATGCTTATAGAGGAAATTTCAATGCTAGACCATATCCCGGTAATTCCTCTAACAACTATGGAAATTCTTATGGTAAGTCATATGGCAATGCTTCTAAAAATTATAATAGGATACCTTCTGATCTTGAGAACACAATTAAAGAATTTATTAATTCTCAAAAGGTTCTCAACACTACGGTAGAAGAAAAGTTGCATATGATTGATACTTTAGCTAAAAACATGGATAGAATTGCTCCTGATGTTGAAACTCTTAAAAATAAGTCTTTGCCACCCAAGCATGATTTTAATGAGACTATTAAATCTATCCAATGATCTAATAATGAAAGTAAGTATAGGACCGCTAAGTGGAGAGCTAAGCGAGAATTCTTAGAAAAAGCTCTTCCACCCGGTTTTTACCGGAATCATGATGAAGATCTTAAAATGATTGGTGTTTCTCCTATTAAATCTTTGTTTACATATCTGAATATAAATGATAAAGGGACTGTATATGAGTCAACTTTAGTTAAGGAGCGTCCCGTTTGCTTGGAGGGTGATGATTCTAATGCTAAAACTGAAAAAAGTGGGTTTGGAGAGGTCAAAACTTTAACTAGTGATTTGCCCACTATCTTGGATTACAAGGACTTTAATTATGATAAATGCTCTTTAGTAGAATGTATTTCCTTGCTGCAATCCATTATTATCCCAATGCTTATGAACAAAACAAAGCTTTTACCGAACATATAGTAGAAGCTATGATAAAAGCTTATGATGAGAAACTTGAGCTTCAAATTTCTATTCCTAGAAAATTGCATGATGAGTGGGAACCTACTATCAAGATAAAGATAAATAAATAATGCAATGCTTTGTGTGACCTTGGTGCTAGTGTTTCAACTATACCCAAAACTTTATGTGATGTGCTTGGTCTCACTAATATTGAAGAGTGTTCCCTAAACTTGCATCTTGCGGATTCTACCATAAAGAAACCTTTAGGTAGAATTAATGATGTGCTTTTTATTGCAAACAAAAATTATGTGCCTGTATATTTCATTGTGCTTGATATTGATTGCAATCCTTCTTATCCCATAATACTTGGAAGGCCATTTTTACGAACTATAGGTGCCATTATTGATATGAAAGAGGGAAACATAAGATTCCAATTCCCATTAAAGAAAGGGATGGAACACTTCCCTAGGAAGAGAATTAAACCACCTTATGAATCAATCATGAGAGCTACCTACGGGTTGAGTATCAAAGATGACAACACTTGAAACTATGCATTATGCCTAGCTAGGGGCATAAAACAACATCGCTTGTTGGGAGGCAACCCAATATGTATATTTATTTTTGTTTTTTACTTTCTGTTTTTGTGTGATAACATGATTGTTGCCTCTGTAATTATTGTGTTTTTATGTTTTAATTATTGTTTGTGCCAAGTAAATCCTTTGGGATGACTCACAAGATGAGTAGAAACGATGCTGAATCTGAAACATAAACTTTGACTCCAGTGCATAAATTTTCAATTTTTACTGGAGCGTGATAATGATCTGAAATTTTAACACAGTATTTCTATACAAAATCTTTACGTTTTCCTAAATTTTCAGAATTTTTAGAGTTATATAATTATGGCCTCTTTACAGATGGCTACAGACTTTTCTGTTTTAAACAGATTCTGTTTTGCTTGCATAGTTTGCTTGTTTTGATTATGCCATGGATTATATCGGGGGGGTGTAAGCCATGGGGAAATTAGAATACAGTACCTATTATGAAAAAATGAATTTTAATAAATTTATCACAGTACCTCAAGTATGCAATATGTTTCTTATAATAACGGATCTCCCGAAGTTTTGTTGAGTTTTGTGTGATTGAAGTTTTCAAGTTTTGGGCGTGATCACGATGGACTACGGAATAAGGAGTAGCAAGAGCCCAAGCTTGGGGATGCCCAAGTCACCCCAAGTATAATTCTAAGGAGACTCAAGCGTCTAAGCTTGGGTATGCCACAGAAGGCACCCCCTCTTTCGTCTCAATCCATCGGTATGTCACTTGGAGCTATATTTTTATTCATCACATGATATGTGTTTTGCTTGGAGCGTCATTTGCTTTTGTTTTCTTTTACTTTCAGTTTGTCACAACCATAATTTACTGGACACACCTATTTGAGAGAGACACACCTTCATGATAATTTGCTAGAATACTGTATGTGCTTCACTTATATCTTTTGAGCTAGGCAGTTGCTCTAGTACTTCACTTATATCTTTTTGAGCACGATGGCGTGTAAATTTTATAGAAATAATATGCTCTCGTTCTTCAATTATATTTGTTTGAGATCTGAGTAATAGTGATGGTAATTTGCATGGGTCATAAGACTAGTCTAAAAATATTAGGTATTCAATGAATGATAATCAAAACCATTGTGTAGCACATGTAGAGAAGTTGTGGGTTAATGACATTGATGTAGTAATATGAAAAAGGTGTGAGTCCAAAAAATTTAATTCGTAGAAGTGTCGATATTAAGAGGTGTTAACTTGTTATTCATCTAAAATTTAAACAGGCATGGTGATGATGTGTGAGCATTTATATTTCTCGTTAAAATCCTAGTGTTGTTTTGAGTCGGGGGCGCGCGATGGTTAACTCCTACCAACCTCCTCCCTCGGGGCATGTGAGGAGTACTTTGATTTATGATAAAACTAATAAAACTTTGTAATAAGTATGTGATTTCTTTATGACTAATGTGACACCATGGACATACGCATCGTCACCTTCTCATATTTGCTAGCCTCTTCGGTACCGTGCATAGCCCATTCTCACCTCGAGGATCGGTGCAAATATTCACCGGTGCATCCAAACCCCGTGACATGATACACTCTGTTGCACATAAGCCTCATTATCTCTTCCTCAAAACAGCCCCCATACCTACCTATTATGGCATTTCCATAGCCATTCTGAGATATATTGCCATGCAAATTCCATCGTCACTTCACATGACTAGTTCGTTCATCATCATAATGCTTTGCATGATCGTATAGAGCTCACATAGTATTTGTGGCAAAGCCACCGTTCTTCATATTTTTGATACATGTCAAGCTAGGTCATTGCACATCCTGGTACACTGCCAGAGGCATTCATACAGAGTCATATCTTCCTATCAGTTCTTCAAGTTGAGTTGTAAGTAAATAAAAGTGTGATGATCATACTTATTAGAGCATTGTACCAGTGAGGAAAGGATGATGGAGACTATGATTCCCCCACAAGTCGGGATGAGACTCCGGACGAAAAATGAAATAAAAATGGGGGAGGCCAAATGAGCCCACCATATATAATAAAAAGAGAAAATGGGGGAGGCATAAAAAAATGGAGAAAAGCCCACCATATAAAAAAAGGAAATGAGAGAAAAGAGAGAAGGGACTTTGCTACTATCCTCAAAGTGGCACCATGTTTTTCATATAGAGAGTCTCCTATGTTGACACTTCCATATGCTAGTGGGAATTACCTTTTCATATAATAAACTTGGCTTGTATATTCCTATATCGGGCTTCCTGAAATGCCCGTGGTCTTCATGAGCAAGCAAGTTTGATGCACACCCCACTTAGCTTCAGTTGAGCTTTCATACACTTATAGCTCTAGTGCATCATTTTCATGGCAATCCCTACTCCTTGCATCGATATCTATCGATGAACATCTCCATAGCTCGTTGGTACGCCTAGTTGATGCGAGACTATCTTCTCCACTTTTTACCCCTTTGATACCTACCACCATATTCTATTCCACAAATATGCTATGTCCAATGGTTCATACTATTGTATTGGGTGAGAATAAAAAGTTGATGCATGTTGAAAAAGTATGACGCAATTGCCTGACTTGGACACCGTGGTGCTTAACATTTGTATCTATGTGGTGAAGACAGAGTCATGCCTTGCTAATATAATAAGATGAATAGGGGTAAACATTCTTTAAGGATCGTATACTTTGAAAAATAAATATTTTGTTTCTTATACTTATAAATATTACTATGTTGCTGTTTGTTAATTCATCATTTCTCAATGAACATACACACCAAAGATTACATAATGGGTAGCATGTCACATCAAAAAATCTGTTTTTATCATTTACCTACTTGAGGACGAGCAGGAATTAAGCTTTGGGATGCTGATACGTCTCCAACGTATCTATAATTTTTGATTGTTCCATGCTGACATATTATCATTCTAGGATACTTTTTGGGTATTTATTTACCAATTTATAACATTTTTGAGCACTAACCTATTGACCCAGTGCCCAGTGCGAGTTCCTGTTTTCTGCGTGTTTTTGCCTTTTCAGAGTTACAATACTAAACGGAGTCGAATTGCCACGAAACTTTTTGGTGATTTTTTCTGGGCCAATACAAGACCTAGAAGCTTCGGAGGAGGGCAATTAGAGGCACCAGGGGCCCACCACATATCCAGCCGTGCCCCTAGGGGGGCGCGGCCAGATATGTGGTGGCCCCCTGGAGCGCCTCCTGACGTCGTTCTCTGACCTATAAATTTACAAATACCCTAGAAACACCGGAAGCACTCCCGAAACACCTTTTCCTTCACCGCAAGTCTCTGTTCCGACAGGAGGCCATCCACACCTCCGTTCCGACACCCTGCCGGAGGGGAGATCGATCATGGAGGGCCTCTTCGTCAACCTTGCTGCCCTCACCATGATGTGTGAGTAGTTCACCACAGACCTACGGGTCCATAGGTAGTACCTAGATGGCAATCTCTCTCTCTCTTGATATTCAATACAATGTTCATCGCATCTTTGCCTTGATCTATCTGATGTAATCCCTTTGTATGGTGTGTTTGTTGGGATCCTATGAATTGTGAGTTTATGTTCAAATTATTCATGAAAAGTATTTGAGTCAAATCTGATTACTATGATTCTTATTTGCATGATCATCATAGCTTCGTAATGCTCTCCGATCTATTGAGATAGTTTCACTGGTGCAGTGATGTGCTATATAAACGGTTTTTAACCCCTTTCCACGACGTAGTTTTAAACCGTCGTCTTGCCTGTGTGGGCGATAGGGGGGTCCATCCCACATGACACAACAAAATCGTCAGCGATGGTGGCCAACGAACGCAAACGTTTAGCAAAACTAAGCGTATGGGATTTCCGTATCTATCACAAATGAGAGTCACCTGTCAACCGTTTGAGATATGGCATCCTTCCCATACGGCCCATCCTTGCAACTCGTGTGAGATCACACTAACATCGCACACGCTATTCTGTAGCGCACCGTTTACGATGTGTGCCGAATCGCAAACAGTTCATAATTGCAAAGCGTGTATGATAAGGAGACAATCACACACATTTTTTCCTACAGCGTCGTTTGCGATATACCAAGATTCGCAAACGCTCCAACTGTCATACTCGTGTCGGATCCATACGACATAACAAATAGTTAAACATTATAAATCGGGTATGATACGGAGACTATCACAAAACATTTAGGTCTTCTTAACCATTTTTGATATTGTCTAACATCACACACTGTTTTGAAATTATGGAGAGCTCTGATACCACTTGTAGGACCGAAAGTATGTCTAGAGGGGGGGTGATTAGACTACTTGACCGAATAAAAGTTTTGCCTATACCAAGTTTTAGGGTTGGCAGTTTTTAGCATTTCATGGCAAGTCAAGTACACCCTACACATGCAAGTCTAAGAGTATATAGCAGCGGAAAATAACAACAAGCATGTATAGAAGGGATAGGGTAGGAAGATCAAACGCAGTTGTAGACGCATGGATTTTTCCCGTGGTTCCGATAGGTGGCGCTATCGTACATCCACGTTTATGGAGTCTTCAACCCACGGAGGGTAACGGTCGCGAGAGTCCACGGAGGGCTCCACCCATAAGGGTCCACGAAGTAGCAACCTTGACTATTCCATAACGGCTTCCGTCCACGAAGGACTAGCCTCACTATGGGTAGATCTTCACGAAGTAGGCGATCTCCTTGCCCGTACAAACTTCTTGGTTCACTCCACAACACGCAGTAGGAGGCTCCCAAGCGACACCTAACCAATCTAGGAGGCACCACCCTCCAAAAGGTAATAGGCTCGGTAATGACGATGAACTCCTTGCTCTTGTGCTTCAAGATGATAGACTCCTCAACACACAATCACTCTCTCACAGATTTGGCTGGGTAGAAGAGATGGGATTGGTGGAAAGCAACTTGGGGAGGCTAGAAATCAAGATCCATATGATTGGAGTGGAAGATCTTGACCTCAACACAAGACTAGGTGGTTCTCTCTCAGAAAACTGGATGGGCAAGTATGGAATAGTTCTGAGTGCTCTCTTGTCGAGTAGGTGGTGGTGAAGGGGTATATATAGGCATCCCCAAAAATCCAACCGTTACACACAAAATGACCAACTCGGTGACACCGATGTGTAAATCTCGGTGGTACTGAAGTGACCAAAAGGTGGCAACTTTTGAATCTCGGTGAGACCGATATAGGAATCTTGGTTGCACCGATAAGGCGACCAACGGTCAGATTTCCAATCTCGGTGACGCCGATCCAACATTCTCGGTGGGACCAAAAATGTGAACTTGCGTAACAGAAAGTTGGCAACCTAAACTCGGTGGCACCGGTATGGAATCGGTTGCACCGAAGTGGCTAGGGTTTGGCTGAGTCTGTCTAGGGTTTGGAATCGGTGGTACCGAAGTGAAGAAGTTGGTTTCACCGATTATGAGTGTTAGGCTTTGGACAGACTTTGGTGGGAGAGCTTGTGGGTGTTTTTGGCGAATGTCACTTGTGCACGTATGAGCATATTGTTCACCAATCAAGACCTTACCCCCTTTTAATAGTATTGGCTTTCCTATGGACTCAAAGTGATTTCTCACAAATATAAAATGTAGAGTCCTCTTGCTTGAAGCTTGGCCAACTTATTTCCTTTGCATCTTGGGGTATCTCCACAAACTCCTCAATCCTTTTGCCATCCCTATCATTGAACATTTCCTGAAACATACTTGGTAGAGACATTAGTTCAATGACTTATATGTTGTTATTAATTACCAAAACCACCAAGGGAGCAAATGAGCTTTCAATCTCCCCCTTTTTGGTAATTGATGACAACATATAGATCAAAGCTTCGACATATGATATAATCAATGAATATAATCGTCGCTTTGAGAGGTATGTGATAAGCAAGAGCTCCCCCTAAATTTGTGCATTATTTTGAATTTGCGTTTGAATGCAAATGCACAATCGATTAGGTACATGGGGCACTTCTTCCATGTCACATACAACTTGGTGGTGTGCGAGAATAATTAGAATGAACATCATAGCACAACACAATCAAGCAAAGATAATGATCATCTCATAAGCATTAAGATGATAGGAAATTGTTGCATAACACACATGATCAAACACAAAGAACCATGTATCAAAAGACGAAATTGTTTTTGAAAAGCAACAAAGACACCAAAACTCTCTCTCACTCGAAGCCTAAAGATCTATATACACTTCTCCCCCTTTGGCAACAAGTTACCAAAAAGTTCAAAGGCATACAACTAATCGTTCTTGGGCTGATCTCCTCCGGTTGTTGATGAAGGAGTCGAGAGAACGGCGTCGGCGAAGATCTCTGCAGATGTCGTGGATGGAGCAGGTGTGGCAACTGGAGGAACTGGAACTAATGGAGCAGGAGCTGAAGTGACAGCAGCAGGAGCTGATGAAGAGGGCCTCAAGTCTGGAGCTGGCACAGTGGCTGATCTGGCCTGAGTGGGAAACTGTGTGCCTGTCCCGAGAGGTGATCCATCATCATCATCATCATCATCATCATCAGAAGAAGAAGAATCAGAAGAATGAGGATGAGGCACTGAGTCAACTTCCTTCTTGAGCTCATTCACTGTCTTCGTCAGCCCATCAACCTTATCGTTTAGTGTCTTGATTCTGTTCTCGAATATCCTCACAAGACTATTCTGGTTTTCCAGAATCTCCTTAATGTCCTTCTTCATGTCCTGGACAGATGAAATCAGAAGATCCATTTGCTCATTCCTGGATCTAGGGACCTGAGCACTAGTGGCTCTAGCTGCCTCTGTCTCTGCTTGAGCAGCAGCTGAAGTGGGATGATCTGGGTTCATCACCACAACGTTGTCCTCGAGATCTGGCTGTAGGGGTAAATGTGGACGTTCTAGAGCAAAAATGTGCTTCTCCAACTTGGAGTTGATAAGCATCTGGATATAGGGTGCATAACAGCAAGAGCGCTTCTGATCAGCATCAACCCTCTTGATTGTCTCAACAATCAAATCCATTACTCTGATCCTGGTGTGTCTGTCAAGATGGATCAGCATATTGATGGAGTAGCCTCGGATCATCTTTTCATCTCCTGACTTGGGCATCAATGTATGCCTCAGAATGGTGTTCATGGTGCGGGGGCCAGCCTGAAGAAAGTAGATGGATCCTAGCTTGTGAGTCTTCACATTGGCAGCAGGGATCTCCTTGTACATATTGGCCATAGCATTGTGGCTCTCCTTGGATTCTGAGTACACATCCAAATCACCATCCTGTGCTTCTGGGACTCCTAAGATGGTAGCCCACTCTTCAACAGAAGATTCATACCTGGCACCTTCAGTCATCCATACAATTCTACCATCTCCATAGAAATGTGCGGTGGAGTAGAATTGCATGATCATCTCATCATTCCAGGCAGTGAACTCTCTGCCAACAAACTCATCCAGACCAATGCAGTGAAAATTGTCTTGGACACTTGGGAAATAGTCCTTGTTTTCCTCAATGAATTTCCAGTCAACATAGCGCATATCGCTCACAGCTGGACTCTTGTCAAGGAGCACAGTCTCATAGAAATCCTGTTGCTCTCTGGTGAAAAATCTGTAGTCCACAACTGTTTTCTTCCTCTGGGCATATGGATCAGCAGCTCTCCATGCCCTCAGACCTGTATCCTTCCTCTTCTTCATATCCTCAGCTAGTGGGTAGCTGGCATTATGAACTGGAAGATGGGGTCTAAGCTTCATCAAAGCTAACATTGCATCATCATCCTCAACTCTGGAGGTAGTTTCTTTGTTCTTCTCGGATGCAGGAATATGCCTAGACAACCTTTTAGGCTTCTCAGCAGCAGGCTTCTTTCCAGCAGACTTGGTACTCTTGGAAGTACCGCTCTTTGGCATAGCATCAGACATCAGTTTCTTTTGCTTCTTCTTGGGAGGGGCCTTCTCAACATGTTCTTCCTCCTCTTCAGCTTCAGCACTAGCAGCAGCCTCCTCAGGATCCTCATACATGGAGGTCGGCCTGCCAGTGACATAGACTATCCTCTTTCTAGCACCCTTCTTCTCACCTGCCTTCTTAGGCAATGATTTCTTCTTTGGAGGTGACTCAAGATGAAGAGCCATTCTTGTCCTAGCACATTCACGAGGGGGCTCAATAGTCATCGTAGCTCTAGCACTCTCAGGTGCTCTCATAGCTGTAGAACTGGCATATGTCTTGCCAACCACTTTCCTGGAAGAAGTAGCTTCACTAGCAGCTTTCCTGGCAGCCTTCTCTTGCTTCTTAGCAAGAATCTCTTCTGGAACGAAGTCTGAATCTTCCTCATCAGAATTCAGCTTCTTCCTAGCTCTAGTAGCAGCTTTAGGCAATCCATGAGAACTGGGAGTGCCTGGATCTGAGCTGGAACTGGACTCAGGACTAGTGCCTGAACTCATCTCAACACCTTGCTCTCTCAGGTCATTCTGACTGTCCTCTGCATCTGACATACTGACCCTGTGAATAGAACATAGATGAGCAGAAGAAGATGAGTCATCACAAGATTATCAGCTGGTTTTTGAAAGTTTGAACAAAAGATTTCCAAAGATTTGCATTCTGTCAGAATTAAATCGGTAAGGCCGAAGCAAACATTTCGGTGACACCGAGACTGACTGTCTTCATTAACAGAAACTTGGCACCCTTTTCGGTGGGACCGAAAAGGAATACTCGGTTTCACCGAGACAGTTCTCAGCTACACAGAAACGAAAATCGGTGGGACCGATTTTCTCACTTCGGTTCTACCGAGTTTCGTCGGGCGGAAGACAAACCCTAGAAAATCGATCATTCGCTAGACTATGGATGTTCTTGTGGATTGGAGGCAGTGCAAACAGTGGCTTATAGATAGAACGAATCCAATGCGCAAGAATCAGAAGGGGAGGCGCAAAGGAGGTCGAATCCGTACCCTAACTCGGTGCGGATCCGCTACGGCGGCGACGGCGATGAGGATTCCCGTCGACGGCGAGGATTCCCAGCGGCGGAGAGGCTCGGGAAGACAAGGCGATGACCAGGGGTCTCGAAGGCGGCAGCTTAGGGTTTGGGGCGTGACGGTTTGAGGATGAAATTTCAAAGCGTCGGGGTCCACCATATATATACCCATCACTGTCGGTGATACCGATTTTATGTTTTCGGTGTCACCGAGTTCCACAACTGTCAGCTGACAGGGAAACTCGGTGTAACCGATAATATGAAATCGGTGTTACCGAGAATGAAAACCAGATCAACCCTAGGCATTCGGTGAGACCGAGATTTTGGGGTTGGTTCCACCGAGATGCACTTGGGAGGTTTTAATGGTCAGTCCTCGTCGATACGGAACTCCGAGTGCTCCACACACAGAGGGATCGAAAAGTACTTGTTCAAATTTTGTGATGCAGCATGAATAGAATATGAGATGAGAAAGCATAGATAGCTAAAGAGTGGTCCTAGGCATTCTTGTCCATCCAATTGGCAAAAGATAAATCAAAAGCCAAATAGCAACAATTGGATGTCCTCGAACGAGAAAATAAATGCAGACCAACATGCTCACACAATAAAGATGTCGAAAGAAATCATGACAAACATGCACAAACACACTAGCATCTAACAAGCACTTGGGCGATGACGAAGTCATCTATATATGAGTATTTGACTTAGGAGCCAAGTAAGAATACTTGATCATAGGTCATACTCATCGTTTTAGCACAAGTGGGGTTACCACTTTTACATAAAGCATTTAATGTTGTCACACTATAAGAGATGCTTTGACTCAAGTCTTAGAGTAAAGCTCCCCCTTGATGTGACATCCCCCCATAAGAGGGATAAACTAACCTTGGGTTTTGTCGATGAAGACTTCATGTTGGTGAGGTAGTTTTGGATGCTCAAGGTTGATGAAGATCACCAAGAGTTGGGAACATCCTTGTTGTTTCCTTACTCTTCTCACCTACATGGGTTAGTCCCAACACACAAGAGACAAATACAGGGATATCTATGGACATGGAGTGCAAAGCATATGTTATGATGTCCATTGATTTGTTGATTACCTTGTCCCTTGCTTACCTTTGAGGGAATGTGTGACTCCTTGAATTATTGCATAAGGTTGATGTTGATTGCAAATAATTCTTGCCAATAATGAATGTGAGTGAATTTCATTGGCGGAGTCACCCCTCAAGAACTTACTAGTTCTTCTTCTTGGGGACCCACATCAAGTTGATGGGGATCCTTGGTGTTGAAGTAGCCCTTGTAGAAGTTGAGCTTGACGTAGCCTTGGGAACCCACTCCACCAAAGCTAGGGATTCGTCTTCATATGAGTCAATGTCCTCTTGAAGCTTGTTCTTGCCCTTGAGCTTGTGGTCTTGTGGTGGAAGGTCATCTTGAATGCTTGTCCTCTTGGGAAGAGTATTTTCATACTTCTCCTTTTGAGGAACAAACTTTGGCTCGGGATATTGACCTTTTTCCCATTCAACTCCATTAGCGTTGAAGTAGCCAACACCACGATTCTTCCGGTATCCTCCGTGCTTGCGTACAATTTCCTCAAATTGCTTACATCCGGCAAGACTTTTGTAGACACCTTTTTCTATAATTCCTTTCAATAAAGCATTTTCTTGCTCAAGTGTAACTTGGCTAAGAGAATCATCATTAGTGGAATCAATAGAACTACTAGAAGCAACATCATTGAGTTTAGCATTTTTATTGTTGCTACTAGATGAAGAACCTTTCTTGCCTTTGTTATTAGATTGCTTAGTTTTAACTTGAGGCATGAATGTAGACAAGAGTAGTCGTTTGGCTAGATAAGATGAAGTCTTCTTTCGGAGATCGTCATTGATAGCTTTAAGAAACTCATGCTCTTGCTCCAAGTTGAGCTTCTCGAAGCGTAGCTTCTCATGAGTTCTCACGAGCTCTCTATGATCTTCAAGAGTAGATTCATGAGCTAACTTAAGAGTGTTTAGTTCTTTAGTTAGTTCCTCTATTTTCATCTTATCATCATCAATTGACTTATCTTGACTAGCATGAGAATTATCAAGTTCATTTTGTTCAATATCACTAGTTTTATCATAAAGCAAGTCATCATCACAAAGCAATTCATCTTCATCACTATCGAAATCAAGATACTCGGGGTGTGATACCTTGGGGCCTTTAGCCATGAAGCAACTTCCACTCCCTTCGTTTGGTGAATCAAATAGATCGTAGGAGTTGGTAGTCACTAGAGCAATTCCGGCAACACCATCATCTTGACTGTAGTCGGAGTCGGAGTGATAGCTTCTCTCGGAGTTCTTGTCGGAGTCGGAGCCTGAAACCCATTCACCAACATGAGCTTGATGTTTCCTTCTTGTGTAGCTCTTGGTGTATTTGTCCTTCTTCTCCGAATCTCTACTTCTCCTAGAGGGTCTTCGTTCATAACGATCATCTCTACTCCTTCTCTCTCTTTGAGGTGATTCATTTCTTGAGCTTCGTCTTCGAGGTGACTCTTCTCTTCTTTTGTAGGGAGCCGCGCACTCATTTGAGTAGTGTCCGGGCTTCCCACAATTGTAGCAATTGCGGTCATGACTTGACGAACGCTTCTCATCGTATCTTGAATTGGAGCTTCTTTCTTTGCCTCTATTCTTGTAGAACTTGTTGAATTTCTTGACCATGAGGCTTATCTCTTCATTGGTGACAAGGTTGTTGTTTGAAGTTGCGGGAGCATCACTTGTGGCTTTGTAAGCACCGCTAGACTTGTGATGTAGCTCTTCCTTGTCTTTGAGTGTCATCTCATGAGCAACAATCCTTCCAATGACTTCCGTAGGCTTGAGATCTTTGTAGTTGGGCATCATTTGAATCAATGTGCACACGGTGTCGTATTTCTCATCCAAAGCTCTGAGTATCTTCTTGATGATGAATTTGTCGGTCATTTCTTCGCTTCCTAAGCCAGCAATCTCATTGGTGATGAGAGCTAGCCTAGAGTACATCTCTGCGACTCCTTCACCATCCTTCATCTTGAACTTGTCAAGCTGACCTTGAAGAACATCTAACTTGGATTCTCTCACGGACTCGGTTCCTTCGTGCATATCAACCAAAGTATCCCAAATCTCTTTAGCATTCACAAGACGGCTGATTTTGTTGAATTCTTCGGGGCATAAGCAGTTGAATAGAATGTCGCATGCTTGAGCATTGAGTTGCAACATCTTCAACTCATCCGCGGTCGCTTCACGATCCGGTTCCCGTCCATCCGCAAAGAACTCACCTTGCAAGCCAACACGAGCAACAGCCCAAACGGCAGGGTTATGACCAAGAATATGCATTTTCATTTTGTGCTTCCAACTAGCAAAATTTGTGCCATCAAAGTACGGACCTCTACGGTGATAACTTCCCTCACTAGATGCCATACTCTCCTAGGTTGTGAGACCTAAGCAATGGAGACCAAAGCTCTGATACCACTTGTAGGACCGAAAGTATGTCTAGAGGGGGGGTGATTAGACTACTTGACCGAATAAAAGTTTTGCCTATACCAAGTTTTAGGGTTGGCAGTTTTTAGCATTTCATGGAAAGTCAAGTACACCCTACACATGCAAGTCTAAGAGTATATAGCAGCGGAAAATAACAACAAGCATGTATAGAAGGGATAGGGTAGGAAGATCAAACGCAGTTGTAGACGCATGGATTTTTCCTGTGGTTCCGATAGGTGGCGCTATCGTACATCCACGTTTATGGAGTCTTCAACCCACGGAGGGTAACGGTCGCGAGAGTCCACGGAGGGCTCCACCCATATGGGTCCACGAAGTAGCAACCTTGACTATTCCATAACGGCTTCCGTCCACGAAGGACTAGCCTCACTATGGGTAGTTCTTCACGAAGTAGGCGATCTCCTTGCCCGTACAAACTTCTTGGTTCACTCCACAACACGCAGTAGGAGGCTCCCAAGCGACACCTAACCAATCTAGGAGGCACCACCCTCCAAAAGGTAATAGGCTCGGTAATGACGATGAACTCCTTGCTCTTGTGCTTCAAGATGATAGACTCCTCAACACACAATCACTCTCTCACAGATTTGGCTGGGTTGAAGAGATGGGATTGGTGGAAAGCAACTTGGGGAGGCTAGAAATCAAGATCCATATGATTGGAGTGGAAGATCTTGACCTCAACACAAGACTAGGTGGTTCTCTCTCAGAAAACTGGATGGGCAAGTATGGAATAGTTCTGAGTGCTCTCTTGTCGAGTAGGTGGTGGTGAAGGGGTATATATAGGCATCCCCAAAAATCCAACCGTTACACACAAAATGACCAACTCCGTGACACCGATGTGTAAATCTCGGTGGTACTGAAGTGACCAAAAGGTGGCAACTTTTGAATCTTGGTGAGACCGATATAGGAATCTTGGTTGCACCGATAAGGCGACCAACGGTCAGATTTCCAATCTCGGTGACGCCGATCCAACATTCTCGGTGGGACCGAAAATGTGAACTTGCGTAACAGAAAGTTGGCAACCTAAACTCGGTGGCACCGGTATGGAATCGGTTGCACCGAAGTGGCTAGGGTTTGGCTGAGTCTGTCTAGGGTTTGGAATCGGTGGTACCGAAGTGAAGAAGTTGGTTTCACCGATTATGAGTGTTAGGCTTTGGACAGACTTTGGTGGGAGAGCTTGTGGGTGTTTTTGGCGAATGTCACTTGTGCACGTATGAGCATATTGTTCACCAATCAAGACCTTACCCCCTTTTAATAGTATTGGCTTTCCTATGGACTCAAAGTGATTTCTCACAAATATAAAATGTAGAGTCCTCTTGCTTGAAGCTTGGCCAACTTATTTCCTTTGCATCTTGGGGTATCTCCACAAACTCCTCGATCCTTTTGCCATCCCTATCATTGAACATTTCCTGAAACATACTTGGTAGAGACATTAGTTCAATGACTTATATGTTGTTATTAATTACCAAAACCACCAAGGGAGCAAATGTGCTTTCAAATACAGTAAAAGGAAGAGGCGAAAGACACTCTGGCAGCTGTACAAGGTGAAGCGGAATGCACATATTGTGTCCTCCTCCATGCAGAATGCACAGACGACTTTAGGCCAGCCCCTTGTGATGGCGGACCGCCCATCCTTCTCTGTGTTGATGAGGACATCTAGGTAGTCATCGTGGCCTGGTAGATATACTTTAACATTTGCACGTCCACCAATCATGTAGTTTGAGAGGTAATCCCGAGTAAACTACTTTGAGAACCACTACAAACAAAATAGATTCAGACATTGTATATTTGTAAGCTAACAACTCATTATGGACAGTAAAAAGAAGGGTACAAAGTTCGTAGTTACCATCCTGGAGTTCACTGTTGTCTTGGATAAGGTGTAAAGAAATAGTTTAATTGCCATATTTTGTCCCATTTTATTAACAACCTTTATAAGTTTCCTCACTTGATGCTAGTTCATGAATATCTCATTTCCCCATACGCAAAAAGGGTCGACACACGGATCTTTACCAGTGACATATGTACATACAAGCAACAAGTTAGTATTAGAAGGTAAACTGAAATTGTACAATGACATAGTTCAGTATTCCATGTCCAAGTATATAAGATTTATTACATCCAAAATACTCACATATTTGATGTATTAACATCTTATACTTTGGGGGTGGATGGAGTATATATATAAGCCATGTGATGAAACTAACCTCGATGAAAAACAATAGCTGTTTCGATATTGTCCTGGGTAAGTACATAGAAAGGCATGTTAAGTACTGACAGGCTAAACATCAACCAAATATATGCATGGCAAACAACATGATCACAAAATGATAGCTTCAGTGTGCAGGTTTAAGCACGCCAGCTAAGCTAATAATAGGTGGAGATGTGTGTTAACTGCAATAGGCTTAGCATTTAACAACAACAAAATATAGTCATTCAAACTGGTATTGTGCACGTTTAAGCACACTAGTTATTGTTACATAAAAATGGAAAGGATTGTGCTCACTACAACAAGCTTAACAACAATCAAATATAGTCATTCATAATGGTACTGTTGAAATTGCATAGAATGTAGCTGGTGCTTACACATCAAATTGTATAACTGAACATCACATTGTGAAAAAACAGAAATAAACAGTGGGCGTGTTAACTGGTATGATGAAATTGAACTAGAAAGTACATACTTGCAAATATAGAATTTCACAATGTGAATAACTGAAATAAACAAGGCATACTATATAGCAATTGAATCAGGACATATGCCCAGTACAAACAACTGAGCTAGGAAAAACAGTTAAACAAGGCATATGCTCACTACAACAGGCATGATAGCAAGCAAAAATAGTCATTCGTACAGTACTGTTGAAATTGCATAGAACGTAGCCGGTGCTTAAACATGAAATTGTATAACTGAACATCACATGCGAAAGAACTGAAATAAATAGTGCACATGTTAACTGCACCAGGTTTAACATGAACCATATATCCCTCTTGAAACAGGTATTGCTGAAATTCAACTACAATGTCCATACATTTAGCACGAGTGAAGTAATTTAACATGAGATGGGTTTCCTCACCTGTCACAGATGGGCTCATTCCCATTAGAAGAACGCGGATTATGGGTGTGCTCCCTGTTGTCACAGATGGGCTCCTTCCCCTTGGAAGAGCAGGGATGCAGGGTGCCCCCTGATGTTACGGATGGGCTCCTTCCCCTTGGAAGAGACGGATAGGGTGCCGTTGTCGGCGTCGGCGTCATCGATGAGGTCTGACTTGGCAGCTGACGATGCCGAGCCACCGCCATAGAAAGTGTCCTTCAAAAATGACAAAAGAGGCTCCATGGAGATGAAGGAAGGCAAATTCTTGAGAGCGAAGCAGAGTAGATCAGCGCCTGGGCCTTGCATGAGGTCGACGGGGGTTGAACCCAAGGGGTCGGGGTTGGGCCACTTAACCTGTGACATAGCCCGCAACAAGCCGTCACTGTCGACGAGCTCGACGTCGTAGCCGGCTGCGTCGATATGCATCCATATGGGAAACCGCTGTCTTACAGCCTCGCAGTCTTTAGATTTCCCGGCGGCCTCGGAGGCCACCTCGTCATCGTAGTCAACTTCCCTGGCGGTCTCGGTGGCCACCTTGTCATCATAGAAAACTTCCCCGGCGGCCTCGGTGGCCTCGGCGGCCACCTCGTCATCGTAGTCAGCTTCCCCAGCGATCCCGGCTGGCATCTCGTCATCGTAGTCAGCTTCCCCAGCAGCCTCGGCGGCCACCTCGGCATCGTCTAGCGGAAAGGCCGTGATATACCTCCTTTTGGCCATTTGCTCCTTGATCTCCCTTGCAAGTGTAGCTGGGATTAGGCTGTGACGGTCTGTGGTGGGGGTCAGTGTGGATCTATGAGGAAGGGCGTGTTTAGCAAGCGCTATCTAAGAAATTCAGGGCAGCGAGGATACGGAGATTGGTTCGTAACCTGGACGGGGAGAGCAGGAGAGGTTGATTGTGGAACACAGAGAAGGATCGGGGGCGGCGGCAGCGACAGCGAGCTAGCAAGGGTTCGAGCGAGGGAGTTGTGTGGGGGTGGGGGTGGGCGGGGCCTAGGTGGTGTTTGAGGAAATGCCGCGGATACTTTAAATTTTACTTGGAGGGAATGAAAAGCCGGGACAAACAGAAATTTTTATGAAGGGTTTGAAGTGGCGCCGGAGGAACAAACATCGCACACATGAAAGCACATTTGCTCCCTTGGTGGTTTTGGTAATTAATAACAACATATAAGTCATTGAACTAATGTTTCCACTAAGTATATTTCAGGAAAAGTTCAATGATAGGGATGGCAAAAGGATTGTGGAGATTGTGGAATTACCCCAAGATGCAAGGAAATGGATTGGCAAAGCTTCAAGCAAGAGGACTCTACATTTTAATTTGTGAGAAATCACTTTGAGTCCATAGGAAAGCCAATACTATTAAAAGGGGGTAAGGTTTTGATTGGTGAACAAAATGCTCATACGTGCACAAGTGATAGTCACCAAAAACACCCACAAGCTCTTCCACAAACGTCTGTCAAAGCCAAATATCCAAAATCGGTGCAACCAACACTTTCCACTCGGTGCCACCGATTCCCAAACTCAGACAGACCTAAGCCAAACCCTAGCCTTTCGGTGCAACCGATTCTGCTTCGGTGCCACCGAGTTTAGGTTGCCAACTTTCTGTTACGCAAATTCACAATATCGGTACCACCGAGATTGTTGGATCGGCATCACCGAGAATGGGCAATCTGACCGTTGGTCACCTTATCGGTGCAACCGAGTTTCCTATATCGGTCTCACCGAGATTCAAAAGTTGCCACCTTTTGGTCACTTCGGTACCACCGAGATTAACACATCGGTGTCACCGAGTTGGTCATTTTGTGTGTAACGGTTGGATTTTTGGGGGTGCCTATATATACCCCTTCACCACCACCTACTCGAGAGAGAAGCACTCAGAACTATTCCATACTTCCCCCATCCAGTTTTCTGAGAGAGAACCACCTACCCTTGTGTTGAGGTCAAGATCTTCCACTCCAACCATATGGATCTTGATTTCGAGCCTCCCCAAGTTGCTTTCCACCAATCCCATCTCTTCCACCAAGCCAAATCTGTGAGAGAGTGATTGTGTGTTGAGGAGTCTATCATCTTGAAGCACAAGAGCAAGGAGTTCATCGTCATTGCCGAGCCTATTACCTTTTGGAGGGTGGTGCCTCCTAGATTGGTTAGGTGTCGCTTGGGAGCCTCCTACTTCGTGTTGTGGAGTTGAACCAAGAAGTTTGTACGGGCAAGGAGATCGTCTACTTCGTGAAGATCTACCCATACTGAGTCTAGTCCTTCGTGGACGGAAGCCGTTATGGAATAGTCAAGGTTGCTACTTCGTGGACCCTTATGGGTGGAGCCCTCCGTGGACTCTCGCGACCGTTACCCTCCGTGGGTTGAAGACTCCATAAACGTGGATGTACGATAGCACCACCTATCGGAACCACGGGAAAAATCATCGTGTCTACATTTGTGTTTGATCTTCCAACCCTTTCCTTTATATACATGCTTGTTGTTACTTTCCGCTGCTATACTCTTAGAACTTGCATGTGTAGGGTGTACTTGACTTGCCATGAAATGCTAAAAACTGCCAACTCTAAAATTTGGGTATAGGCAAAACTTTTATTTGGTCAAGTAGTCTAATCACCCCCCTCTAGACATACTTTCGGTCCTACAAGTGGTATCAGAGCTTTGGTCTCCATTGCATTGGTCTCACAACCTAGGAGAGTATGGCGTCTAGTGAGGGAAATTATCACCGTAGAGGTCCGTACTTTGATGGTACTAATTTTGCTAGTTGGAAGCACAAAATTAAAATGCATATTCTTGGTCATAACCCCGCCGTTTGGGCTGTTGTTCGTGTTGGCTTGCAAGGTGAATTCTTTGGTGATGGAAAGGAACCGGATCGTGAAGCGACCGCGAAAGAATTGAAGATGTTGCAATACAACGCTCAAGCATGCGACATTCTCTTCAACTGCCTATGCCCCGAAGAATTCAACAAAATCAGCCGTCTTGAGAATGCAAAAGAGATTTGGGATACTTTGGTTGATATGCATGAAGGAACCAAGTCCGTGAGAGAATCCAAGTTAGATGTTCTTCAAAGTCAGCTTGACAAGTTCAAGATGAAGGATGGTGAAGGAGTCGCAGAAATGTACTCTAGGCTAGCTCTTATCACCAATGAGATTGCCGGCTTAGGAAGCGAAGAAATGACCGACAAATTCATCATCAAGAAGATACTTAGAGCTTTGGATGAGAGATACGACACCGTGTGCACATTGATCCAAATGATGCCCAAGTACAAAGATCCCAAGCCTACGGAATTCATTGGAAGGATTGTTGCTCATGAGATGACACTCAAAGACGAAAAAGAGCTTCACCACAAGTCTAGCGGTGCTTACAAAGCCACAAGTGATGCTCTCGCAACTTCAAGCGACAACCTTGTCACCAATGAAGAGATAAGCCTCATGGTCAAGAAATTCAACAAGTTCTACAAGAATAGAGGCAAAGAACGAAGCTCCAACTCAAGATATGAAGAGAAGCATTCGTCAAGTCGTGACCGCAATTGCTACAATTGTGGGAAGCCCGGACACTACTCCAATGAGTGCACGGCTCCCTACCAACGAAGAGAAGAGTCACCTCGAAGATGAAGCTCAAGGAATGAATCACCTCCAAGAGAGAGAAGGAGTAGAGATGATCGTTATGAACGAAGACCCTCAAGGAGAAGTCGGGATTCGGAGAAGAAGGACAAGTACACCAAGAGCTACACAAGAAGAAAACATCAAGCTCATGTTGGTGAATGGGTTTCTGGCTCCGACTCCGACAACTACTCCGAGAGAAGCTATCACTCTGACTCCGACCATAGTCAAGATGATGGTGTTGCCGGAATTGCTCTAGTGACTACCAACTCCTATGATCTATTTGATTCACCAAACGAAGGGAGTGGAAGTTGCTTCATGGCTAAAGGCCCCAAGGTATCACACCCCGAGTATCTTGATTTCAATAGTGATGAAGATGATTTGCTTTGTGATGATGACTTGCTCTTTGATAAAACTAGTAATGTTAGTCAAAGTGAACTTGATAATTCTCATGCTAGTCAAGATAAGTCAATCGAGGATGATAAGATGAAAATAGAACAACTAACTAAAGAACTAAACACTCTTAAGTTAGCTCATGAATCTACCCTTGAAGATCAAAGAGAGCTTGTAAAAACTCATGAGAAGCTACGCTTCGAGAAGCTCAGCTTGGAGCAAGAGCATGAGTTTCTTAAAGCTATCAATGACAATCTCTGAAAGAAGACTTCATCTTATCTAGCCAAACGACTACTCTTGTCTACATTCATGCCTCAAGTTAAAACTAAGCAATCTAGTAACAAAGGCAAGAAAGGTTCTTCATCTAGTAGCAACAATAAAAATGCTAAACCCAATGATGTTGCTTCTAGTAGTTCTATTGATTCCACTAATGATGATTCTCTTAGCCAAGTTACACTTGAGCAAGAAAATGCTTTATTGAAAGGAATTATAGAGAAAGGTATCTACAAGAGTCTTGCCGGGTGTAAGCAATTTGAGGAAATTGTACGCAAGCACGGAGGATACCGAAAGAACCATGGTGTTGGCTACTTCAACGCTAATGGAGTTGAATGGGAAGAAGGTCAATACCCCAAGCCCAAGTTTGTTCCTCAAAAGGAGAAGTATGAAAATACTCTTCCCAAGGGAACAAACGCTCAATATGACCTTCCACCACAAGACCACAAGCTCAAGGGCAAGAACAAGCTTCAAGAGGACATTGACTCATATGAAGATGAATCCCTAGCTATGGTGGAGTCGGTTCCCAAGACTACTTCAAGCTCAACTTCTACAAAGGCTACTACAACACCAAGGATCCCCATCAACTTGATGTGGGTCCCCAAGAAGAAGAACTAGAGAGTTCTTGAGGGGTGACTCCGCCAATGAAATTCACTCACATTCATTATTGGCAAGAATTATTTGCAATCAACATCAACTCTATGCAATAGTTCAAGGAGTCACACATTCCCTCAAAGGTAAGCAAGGGACAAGGTAATCAACAAATCAATGGACATCATTACACATGCTTTGCACTCCATGTCCATAGATATCCTTGTATTTGTCTCTTGTGTGTTGGGACTAACCCATGTAGGTGAGAAGAGTAAGGAAACAACAAGGATGCTCCCAACTCTTGGTGATCTTCATCAACCTTGAGCATCCACAACTACCTCACCAACATGAAGTCTTCTTCGACAAAACCCAAGGTTAGTTTATCCCTCTTATGAGGGGATGTCACATCAAGGGGGAGCTTTACTCTAAGTCTTGAGTTAAAGCATCTCTTAGTATGTGACAACATTAAATGCTTTATGTAAAAGTGGTAACCCCACTTGTGCTTAAACGATGAGTATGACCTATGATCAAGTATTCTTACTTGGCTCCTAAGTCAAATACTCATATATAGATGACTTCTTCATCGCCCAAGTGCTTGTTAAACTCTAGTGTGTGTGAGCATGTTTGTCATTATTTCATTTGACATCTTATTGTGTGAGCATGTTGGTCTGCATTTATTTTCTCATTCGAGGACATCCAATTGTTGCTATTTGGCTTTTGATTTATCTTTTGCCAATTGGATGGACAAGAATGCCTAGGACCACTCTTTAGCTATCTATGCTTTCTCACCTCACATTCCATTCATGCTGCATCACAAAATTTGAACAAGTACTTTTCGATCCCTTTGTGTCTGGAGCACTCGGAGTTCCGTATCGACAAGGACTGAACATTAAAACCTCCCAAGTGCATCTCGGTGGAACCAACCCACAATTCTCGGTTTCACCGAATGCCTAGGGTTGATCTGGTTTTCTATCTCGGTACTACCGATTCCATATTCTCGGTTACACCGAGTTTCCCTGTCAACTGACAGTTGAGAAACTCGGTGACACCGAAAATTTAGAATCGGCGTCACCGACAGTGAAGGGTATATAAGCTGTGGTCCGACGGTTCGAAAATTCAATCTTCAATCGTCGCGCCCCAAACCCTAAGCTGCCGCAAAAGGACCCCCTGGTCATCGCCCTTGTCTTCCCGTGCTCCTCCGCCGCCGGGAATCTCGCCGTCGACGGGCATCTTCACCGCCGTCGCCGCCGTAGCGGATCCGTCACCAAGCTAGGGTACGAATTCGATCTTTCTTTGCGCTCCCCGTCCGAATCTTGCGCATTGAAGTTATTTTATCTATAAGCCACTGTTTGCACGTCTTCCTATCCATAAGAAACTTCCTGTAGATTAGAGAATGATCGATTTTCTAGGGTTTACCGTCTGCCCGATGGAACTCGGTAGAACCGAAGCAAACAAATCGGTATCACCGATTTGCCTTTCTGAGCTGCTGAGAACTATCTCGGTGAAACCGAGTACTTCTTTTCGGTCTCACCGAAAAGAGTGCCAAGTTTCTGTTAAAGAGAAAGTCAGTCTCGGTAGCACCGAAATTTTTGCTTTGGCTGTACCGATTTTCATGAGACAGAATGTAAACCTTGAGAATCTTTTGTTCAAACTTTCAAAAAAACCAGCTGCACATTTTGTGATGACTCATCTTCTTCTGCTCCTCTATACTCTATTCACAGGGTCAGTATGTCAGATGCTGAGGACAGTCAGAATGATCTCAGAGAGCAGAGTGTTGAGATGGATTCAGGCACTAGTCCTGAGTCTAGTTCATCTTCAGATCCAGGCACTCCCAGTTCTCATGGGTTGCCCAAGGCTGCCACAAGGGCCAGGAAGAAGCTAAATTCTGATGAAGAGGATTCAGACTTTGTGCCAGATGAGGTTCTTGACAAGAAGCACGAGAAGGCTGCCAAGAAAGCTGCAAATGAAGCTACCTCTTCAAGGAGAGCTGTCAGGAAAGAGTATGCTAGCTCTGAAGCTATGAGAGCACCTGAGAGTGCTAGAGCTACCATGACTGTTGAGCCCCCAAAGAAGTCATTGCCTAAGAAGGCAGGGGAGAAGAAGAGAGCTAGGAAGAGGATTGTCTATGTCACTGCAGGCAGACCTCCATGTTTGAGGACCCTGAGAAGGCTGCTGGTGCTGCAGCTGAGGAGGAAGAACATGTTGAGAAGGCCCCTCCCAAGAAGAAAAAGAAGCTTATGGCTGATGCCATGCCAAAGACAGGCACATCCAAGAGTACCAAGTCTGCTCCAAAGAAGGCTGCTGCTGAAAAGCCCAAGAGATTGTCAAGGCAAATTCCAGCTTCTGAAAAGAACAAGGGAACTACCTCCAGAGTTGAGGATGAAGATGCTATGTCTGCATTGATGAAGCTCAGGCCACACCTTCCAGTTCATAATGCCAGCTATCCACTTGCTGAAGACATGAAGAAGATAAAGGACTCAGGTTTGAGGGCATGGAGAGCTGCTGATCCATATGCCCAAAGGAGGAAAACAACCGTGGACTACAGATTCTACACCAAAGAGCAACAGGATTTCTATGAGACTGTGCTTTTTGACAAGAGTCCAGCTGTGAGTGACATGAGATATGTGGACTGGAAATTCATTAAGGAGAATGAAGACTATTTTCTGAGTGTCCAAGACAATTTCCACTGCATTGGTTTGGATGAGTTTGTTGGCAGAGAGTTTACTGCTTGGAATGATGAGATGATCATGCAATTCTACTCCACTGCACATTTCTATGGAGATGGTAGGATTGTATGGATGACTGAAGGTGCAAGATATGAGTCCACTGTTGATGAATGGGCTGCAATCTTGGGAGCTCTAGAGGTACAGGATGGTGACTTGGATGTCTACTCAGAATCCAAGGAGAGCCACAATGCTATGGCCAATATGTACAATGAGATCCCTGCTGCTCATGTGAAGTCTCACAAGCTAGGATCCATCTACTTTCTCCAGGTTGGCCTTCGTACCATGAACACCATTCTAAGGCATACTTTGATGCCCAAGTCAGGAGATGACAAGATGATCTGAGGCTACTCCATCAACATGCTGATCCATCTTGACAGACACACCAGGATTAGAGTCATGGACTTAATTGTTGAGAGAGTTAAGAGGGTTGCTGCTGATCAGAAGCGTTCTTGATGCTATGCACCCTATATCCAGATGCTCATAAATTCCAAGTTGGAGAAGCACATATTTGCTCTGGAAAGACCCCACTTGCCCCTACAGCCAGATCTCGAGGACAATGTTGTGGTGATGGATCCAGAACATTCCACATCAGCTGCAGCTCAGGCAGAGGCAGAGGCAGCTAGAGCCACTAGTGCCCAGGTCCCTAGATCCAGGAATGAGCAAATGGATCTTTTGATCTCATCAGTTCAAGGCATGCAAAAGGACATTAAGGACATTTTGGATAACCAAAATAGTCTTGTCAGAATCTTTGAGAATAGGATCAAGACCCTTAATGATAAGGTGGATGGGCTGACTAAGATAGTCAATGAGCTCAAGAAGGAAGTTGACTCAGTGCCTCTTCCTCATTCTTCAGATGATGATGATGATGACGATGATGAGGATGGATGTGCACGTTTAAGCACACTAATTATTGTTACATAAAAATGGAAAGGCTTGTGCTCACTACAACAAGCTTAACAACAATCAAATATAGTCATTCATAATGGTACTGTTGAAATTGCATAGAATGTAGCTGGTGCTTACACATCAAATTGTATAACTGAACATCACATTGTGAAAAAACAGAAATAAACAGTGGGCGTGTTAACTGGTATGATGAAATTGAACTGGAAAGTACATACTTGCAGATATAGAATTTCACAATGTGAATAACTGAAATAAACAAGGCATACTATATAGCAATTGAATCAGGACATATGCCCAGTACAAACAACCGAGCTAGGAAAAACAGTTAAACAAGGCATATGCTCACTACAACAGGCATGATAGCAAGCAAAAATAGTCATTCGTACAGTACTGTTGAAATTGCATAGAACATAGCCGGTGCTTAAACATGAAATTGTATAACTGAACATCACATGCGAAAGAACTGAAATAAACAGTGCACATGTTAACTGCACCAGGTTTAACATGAACCATATATCGCTCTTGAAACAGGTATTGCTGAAATTCAACTACAGTGTCCATACATTTAGCATGAGTGAAGTAATTTAACATGAGATGGGTTTCCTCACCTGTCACAGATGGGTTCATTCCCATTAGAAGAATGCGGATTATGGGTGTGCTCCCTGTTGTCACAGATGGGCTCCTTCCCCTTGGAAGAGCAGGGATGCAGGGTGCCCCCCTGATGTTACGGATGGGCTCCTTCCCCTTGGAAGAGACGGATAGGGTGCCGTTGTCGGCGTCGGCGTCGTCGATGAGGTCTGACTTGGCAGCTGACGATGCCGAGCCACCGCCATAGAAAGTGTCCTTCAAAAATGACAAAAGAGGCTCCATGGAGATGAAGGAAGGCAAATTCTTGAGAGCGAAGCAGAGTAGATCAGCGGCTGGGCCTTGCATGAGGTCGACGGGGGTTGAACCCAAGGGGTCGGGGTTGGGCCACTTAACCTGTGACATAGCCCGCGACAAGCCATCACTGTCGACGAGCTCGACGTCGTAGCCGGCTGCGTCGATATGCATCCATACAGGAAACCGCTGTCTTACAGCCTCGCAGTCGTTAGATTTCCCGACGGCCTCAGAGGCCACCTCGTCATCGTAGTCAGTTTCCCCGGCGGTCTCGGCGGCCACCTTGTCATCATAGACAGCTTCCCCGGCGGCCTCGGTGGCCTCGACGGCCACCTCGTCATCGTAGTTAGCTTCCCCAGCGATCCCGGCGGGCACCTCGTCATCATAGTCAGCTTCCCCGGTAGCCTCGGCGGCCACCTCCGCATCGTCTAGCGGAAAGGCCGCGATATACCTCCTTTTGGCCATTCGCTCCTTGATCTCGCTTGCAAGTGTAGCTGGGATTAGGCTGCGACGGTCTGTGATGGGGGTCAGTGCGGATCTATGAGGAAGGGCGTGTTTAGCAAGCGCTATCTAAGAAATTCAGGGCGGCGAGGGTACGGAGATTAGTTCGTAACCTGGACGGGGAGAGCAGGAGAGGTTGACTGTGGAACGCGGAGCGGGATCGGGGGCGGCGGCAGCGACAGCGAGCTAGCTAGGGTTCGAGCGAGGGAGTTGTGTGGGGGTGGTGGTGGGAGGGGCCCAGGTGGTGTTTGAGGAAATGCCGCGGATACTTTAAATTTTACTTGGAAGGAATGAAAAGCCAGGACAAACAGAAATTTTTATGAAGGGTTTGAAGTGGCGCCGGAGGAACAAACATCGCACACGTGAAAGCACATTTGCTCCCTTGGTGGTTTTGGTAATTAATAACAACATATAAGTCATTGAACTAATGTTTCCACTAAGTATATTTCAGGAAAAGTTCAATGATAGGGATGGCAAAAGGATTGTGGAGATTGTGGAATTACCCCAAGATGCAAGGAAATGGATTGGCAAAGCTTCAAGCAAGAGGACTCTACATTTTACTTTGTGAGAAATCACTTTCAGTCCATAGGAAAGCCAATACTATTAAAAGGGGGTAAGGTTTTGATTGGTGAACAAAATGCTCATACGTGCACAAGTGATAGTCACCAAAAACACCCACAAGCTCTTCCACAAAAGTCTGTCAAAGCCAAATATCCAAAATCGGTGCAACCAACACTTTCCACTCGGTGCCACCGATTCCCAAACTCAGACAGACCTAAGCCAAACCCTAGCCTTTCGGTGCAACCGATTCTGCTTCGGTGCCACCGAGTTTAGGTTGCCAACTTTCTGTTACGCAAATTCACAATATCGGTACCCCCGAGATTGTTGGATCGGCATCACCGAGAATGGGCAATCTGACCGTTGGTCACGTTATCGGTGCAACCGAGTTTCCTATATCGATCTCACCGAGATTCAAAAGTTGCCACCTTTTGGTCACTTCGGTACCACCGAGATTAACACATCAGTGTCACCGAGTTGGTCATTTTGTGTGTAACGGTTGGATTTTTGGGGATGCCTATATATACTCCTTCACCACCACCTACTCGAGAGAGAAGCACTCAGAACTATTCCATACTTGCCCCATCCAGTTTTCTGAGAGAGAACCACCTACCCTTGTATTGAGGTCAAGATCTTCCACTCCAACCATATGGATCTTGATTTCTAGCCTCCCCAAGTTGCTTTCCACCAATCCCATCTATTCCACCAAGCCAAATCTGTGAGAGAGTGATTGTCTGTTGAGGAGTCTATCATCTTGAAGCACAAGAGCAAGGAGTTCATCGTCATTGCCGAGCCTATTACCTTTTGGATGGTGGTGCCTCCTAGATTGGTTAGGTGTCGCTTGGGAGCCTCCTACTTCGTGTTGTGGAGTTGAACCAAGAAGTTTGTACGGGCAAGGAGATCGCCTACTTCGTGAAGATCTACCCATAGTGAGGCTAGTCCTTCGTGGACGGAAGCCGTTATGGAATAGTCAAGGTTGCTACTTCGTGGACCCTTATGGGTGGAGCCCTCCGTGGACTCTCGCGACCGTTACCCTCCGTGGGTTGAAGACTCCATAAACGTGGATGTACGATAGCACCACCTATCAGAACCGCGGGAAAAATCATCGTGTCTACATTTGTGTTTGATCTTCCAACCCTTTCATTTCTATACATGCTTGTTGTTACTTTCCGCTGCTATACTCTTAGAACTTGCATGTGTAGGGTGTACTTGACTTGCCATGAAATGCTAAAAACTGCCAACTCTAAAATTTGGGTATAGGCAAAACTTTTATTTGGTCAAGTAGTCTAATCACCCCCCTCTAGACATACTTTCGGTCCTACAACACGGCCCGAACATAATACCCGTGTGCAATTCAAAGAGATAAACCCGCAAAACCATAAATTTTTAAATTGATCAAGGCGGGTAGATATTTTTTAAGATTTCTCTATGCGGGTTGGTGCAAGGTGGTCTGTAGTTACATGACAACCACGGGCCGGGCATGGCACACAGTTAGCATGCGGGAACCGTGTCTACTGCGTACACAATCGCACACAGTTGTCTCCTTCGACTTGTCTGCTATTTAAGTTTCAAAAAAAGACTACCCTGCCATTTATCTAACAACATTGGAAAATAAACACGAAAAATCTAGGGGCATAGCACAAACAGACCTGCTTGTGGACCAAATGTATGTATGGAAAGGTTGTTGTGGTGTTCAAATACGGAATGCACAACTTTCATGTGACACACAATGTCTTGGAGAGCACACGGTAATGTTGGCTTATGCCCCCTCCCCCCCCACACACACACCTTCGAGTCGGCGGGGGGATGGTAGCTACAATATATATATGAACGTACGAACTTATACTACGACTACAAATTCACCCAACCGTAACACAAAACCAATAGAAATCCATCATGATCACCCCCCCGTGTTTTAGTTCTGAGGATAGACTGCGTGGGCCCACTGATGGGCTCGTCTCGGAAACTTCACAAGATGGGTGAGACTGCAACCACATGTGTGTGGCTCAACTAATTAATTAAGGTGGTGTGATATTTCGTGCGTGCATAACTTTTTGATGTGGCTCAAAAGTCGAACGGTATGTAGTACCTGGCCTCATAAATAGGCTTCGTGTATAAGTACTATTGTGTTGCCCCTCCCCTGCCCCCACCCCGCCCCATGCACACACATGCATCGAACAGACACCACGACCTATATATATGTATGCGCTCAAACTTATGTCTCGTATCTCACCATCAACTATATCGTAACAAATAATGAGAAGATTATATATATACCTTGGTCAAATTAACCTGTAGTATATATGGGCCGGTTTAACTGATAGATCACACGGGTCCACAAATTTGGCATGTCGTCCATACCACGCGAGGGAGTGTCTGTAGACAACACCAACGCACATGCATGGCCCCAGGCACATATGTATGAAAGCGTTGTGTGATGTTTTCAAATACCAAACGCACAACTTTCGCCGCCACATGCGTGTCTCCCGGACTAGAATGGCCCCGTACTGAGGTTAACGACCCATGCATATATAGCCCCACGCGCGCCCACAGTTCGAGCCGATAGGAGTGATTCAGTGTGTACGATGCGTTTGATTTTTTCTTAGAATTGAAATGTCGATGCATATATCAACTACGTATAATGTATATAACACATATACCAACAAGAAAAATCCACCTTGGTCAAATTAACATCTCTACAGCCGCCTGTCAAAGTGATGACCCACATGGACATGGTTGTGCCAGTGTGATGCCGATGACCACGTGAGAGAGTGTTTGACAAAACAAACGACCACTCCATGAGGCCCACACATATATGTATATATGTAATTAACTGTTTGTTTAGTTAATTAGTACCCAATGGAACTTTAATGTCAATTGCCTTAGAAACTGTAAGTCAACTTACGAAGAGGATCGATCACAACGCATATAGGCCCTATTTGGATCCATGGGTTAGAGTTAGTTTGAGCTTGCTGGGGCTCAAATAGCCCTAAAGTATTCAAACATGAGGGTTGGACTGGAGCTAGTTGCATCTAACCCACCCAAAAAAACTATCCCACCCAAGAGGTGCTAATTGGAGCTAGTTATCATGGGTCCCTCTCTATCCCACCAGCCAAGAGGTGCTAATTGGAGCTAGTTCTCGTGGGGCCCACCGAAAAATCACTTTTATCTCTCCATCAAGTGCATCTATTGTCAATCTAACCCTGTCATCCAAACACCTCTTTGGCTAGAGTTAGTTTAGGGTTAGTCATGGGCTAGAAACTAACTCCAACCTCTAGCTATATAAGTTAGAGTATCCAAACAGGGCCATAGTATATGTATGCCTCCCCACCTGGCCAAACCCCCCATTTCGAGATGGTGGTGGGATGGGTTCATGGGTATATATATATATATATATGCATGCGCCCAAAAAACATTTGTCTCGATGTCTGACCATGGCATATGGTAACACGCATACCGAAAAGGATCCACATTGGTCAAAACGATATATAATATAGATGACCACACATGGGCCCCATAGATTGACGCGTCACCGATTACCATGTGAGGGAGTCACTTAGGACCACCATCAATTATATGTGACACAAGCGTATGCATGGGTTTGTTTTTTTATGTAAAAATGCCAACTGCACGACTTTGATCCAGTCCGTGCTTCACAAATTGGGAAGTCCCCACGCTAAAGAAAATTGCGCGCAATATGTATGTCTCCGCCCACCCACCCCCTCAACTTTGAGCGGTAGGAGGTACTCATGAGTACGTCACGTCAATCTTTGGTGTGGAATCTCACCATGATCTACCGGAACACAGAGCAGATTAACTGAACCCACCTTGGTTAAACCCCTACCGGTGCGGCTCAAAAGTGATAGACCACGTGGACCCACGAATGTATGCGTCACTAATAACGCACGATGGATTATTGTCCGAGGGACCACCACCACCGTGTGCATGTGTCCTAAACACATGCATGACGTTAGAGGTGTGCCTTGTTTTAAACATTTCAATGCACAATTTTGATAATTTGGGGTGGCAACTGCCTCACAAAACGGACAATCCCACACATAGAGGCTCGTGCAACAAGTGAAACGGAAAGAGCCCCCTGTCGGTTCTGAATCTGGCATATCTCGTAGTAGGGGTCCTAAGCTAGGCGTCTTGGAGCGATGGTAACATGGACACATGATTTTACCCAGGTTCGGGCTCTCCCAAGGAGATAATACCCTACGTCCTGCTTTTGATTGTATTCATATGGGGGGATAGTACATAGTACATGTATCTACCACAAGATTGTTGTAATGAATATTAGATTGTATATTGACTAGCCTGGCCTCGGTTTATATAATGCACCATAGGCCTAGGGTTAGGAAGAGTCCTTGTCTTGTGCACCAAGTCTTGTGGAATCTCCCTTGTATGCATCATGGGCTGCCCGAAGTGGCCCATTAGTGAACCGCCATGGGGGTCCTTGGCCCGACCCACTGGCCGGGAGACGATGTGGTGAGTACCCCCTAGTCGAGGACACCGTCAGTAGCCCCCTGAACCGGTCTTCAAGTTGGGGACGCTCCTCGGTTCTTCCAAACGGTTCTTCGTCTTTAGCCGTCGGTCTTGAAAACTGGCTCAACAAATTTTCCCATCTCCGATCTTGAGGATCGCCGAGGTGTATCCGAAGAGCTCACACCTCGGGCATCGGATGAGCCATTTAAGTTTTTGGCCTTTATCGATGCCTTGTTATTTTTTACGCCACACCTCGGGTTAGAAGTGTTTCCCGTGCGGCGGTATCCTCTTGCGTCTGATACGTCTCCAACGTATCTATAATTTATGAAGTATTCATGCCATGTTTACAATAATTCTATATGATTTTGGTATGATTTGATTAGAACTAACCCGGACTGACGCTGTTTTCAGCAGAGCTACCGTGGTGTTGTTTTTGTGCAGAAATAAAAGTTCTCAGAATGGGCTGAAAATTTATGGAGAATATTTTTGGAAAATATAAAAAATTCTGGAGAAAAAAGATACCGGAGAGGAGTCCCGAGGAGGCCACAAGCCTAGGGGGCGCCCCCCCTAGGGCGTTCCCCCTGGCTTGTGGGTCCCTCGAGCACCCCCCTAACGTGATTTCGACGCCAAAAATTCCTATAAATACCAAAACCCTCAGAAAGAAACCTAGATCGGGAGTTCCGTCGCCGCAAGCCTCTGTAGCCACGAAAAACCAATCGGGAGCCCGTTCCGGCACCCTGCCGGACGGGGAAACCATCACCGGAGGCCATCTTCATCATCCCGGCGGTCTCCATGACGAGGAGGGAGTAGTTCACCCTCGGGGCTGAGGGTATGTACCAGTAGCTATGTGTTTGATCTCTCTCTCTCGTGTTCTTGAGATGGCATGATCTTGATGTATCGCGAGCTTTATTGATATAGATGAATCATATGGAGTTTTCCCCTCTCTATCTTCTTGTGATGAATTGAGTTTTCCCTTTGAAGTTTTCTTATCGGATTGAGTCTTTAAGGATTTGAGAACACTTGATGTATGTCTTGCGATGGGATATCCGTGGTGACAATGGGATGTTCTATTGATCCACTTGATGTATGTTTTGGTGATCAACTTGCGGGTTCCGTGACCTTGGGAATCTATGCATAGGGGTTGGCACACGTTTTCGTCTTGACTCTCCGGTAGAAACTTTGGGGCACTCTTTGAAGTTCTTTGTGTTGGATTGAACATGATGAATCTGAAATTGTGTGATGCATATCGTATAATCAAGCCCATGGGTACTCGTGGTGACATTGGAGTATCTAGGTGACATTAGGGTTTTGGTTGATGTGTATCTTAAGGTGTTATTTTAGTACGAACTCTAGGGCTGTTCGTGACACTTATAGGGATAGCTCATACGATTGATTGGAAAAGATAACTTTGAGGTGGTTTCGTACCCTACAATAATTTCTTTGTTTGTTCTCCGCTATTTGTAACTTTGGAGTGAACTCTTTGTCGCACGTGAGGGATTTACATATGATTCAACTATGTTAGTATTGTTGAGAGAACTTGCACTAGTGAAAGTATGAACCCTAGGTCTTGTTTCTAAGCATTGCAATACCGTTTGTGCTCTATTTATCATTAGTTACCTTGCTGTTTTTATATTTTCAGATTACAAAAACCTATATCTACCATCCATATTGCACTTGTATCACTATCTCTTCGCCGAACTAGTGCACCTATACAATTTGCCATTGTATTGGGTGTGTTGGGGACACAAGAGATTTCTTGTATTTGATTGCAGGGTTGTTTGAGAGAGACCATCTTCATCCTACGCCTCCCACGGATTGATAAACCTTAGGTCAACCACTTGAGGGAAATTTGCTACTGTCCTACAAAACTCTGCGCTTGGAGGCCCAACACGAGTCTACAAGAAGAAGGTTGCGCAGTAGACATCAGCGTCCTAGCTCCAACGCCAAACTTTATCCGTGGTGTCTTTTTGCAGCCGAGCTCCAACGCTAGTCGACATCCAAGGTGTCATAGATTACCTCGGTTTCTGAAAATTTGAAGGAGTTCATCCGAGCTTACATGCCAGAATAGTATTTTATGGAGCCAGCCATTTGCATCCGGGCTTTATGCCGAACTGCTTGTGAGGTGCCTTTTTGCACCCGAGCTCCAACACCGAACTGCGGCCAAGCTTTATGCCGGACTGCTTCTGAGTTTGTGTACCACCTCGGTCTCGGGCTGTTTTTTGTGGAATTTATTTCCGATTGATGTAATTTATTCTCTGACGAGATGTATAACCAGTAGCCCTCAAGTTGTGTGTCGGTCTAAAACCTGAGATGCACCTGAAGGATAAAAATAAAACCACTGAACCCAGTAGCCCCTGAGACTTAGGTCGATTTGCGAAATCGTCCCGAGGATCAAGTTCTTGCTCGGCAACATACTTTAGGGACCAAACGCGGTGCGTAGTAGTTCCCGAGACTGAGGTTGGGTGCGTCCGACCAACCCGAGGATCGAATCTCCTCGAAAACCGTATTGCACTTGAATTTGCTGCATTGAATAGGTAATGCAGTAGCCCCCGAGCCTTAATTTGGGCATGGGTGGTCAAATTAAGGATCGATATTTGTTTGACATGAACTTTGTAATGTTTGACACAATTTATGTGTAATGATTCTATGTATCCAAGTACTTTACATCATTAATGCTTGGATCCGCATTGTACAAGACTTTGTTGACCGACCATCGGCTTCAACCTCCTCGGCCAGTAGTCGAGGAGTGTTTGTCCTACTTTATAAAGCCTTTATAACGGCAAAGATTACGGCAAACAAGGCAATCCGGCCACATGGTTTTATAAACAAAGGTTCGCGGAGAGATAATATATTACTATTTAACGTAAGAAACATCTTCTGGGAAAAATAGTTCATTTATAAGTTCCTTTTCCCAGGATATCATGTTGACCATGATCATGAAACCTCAACTCTGGTCAATGTGAGAGAAAATATTGAGGATTTAGTTTGGGGAATTTTGCCGAACTTAGTGGACTTTAATGAACCGAGATTTTCACTTCCGCCGTTGCTGACCAATTATATTCTTAAGATGGTTAGCTTTTGGCTTCACCCAGTGTGAGGTACTAACCCGGATGACCTGGAAGTAACAATCACAGAGGTTCTCCCTTTACCCTCTAGCCAAACAATCGGGAACATAGGGGGTAAGAACAGGAGCCAGGAATCCCAGCTTGGCTAAAATCTTAAGTCAAATTCATGCATATCTATGGCATTATAACGATCACTACGGAAAGCAGCTTTCGTATGTTAAATACAAACGCTGATGATATGTTGGGCTCTCCAGGAATCCCGATGTATCTATGCCGAGGTGCCACAAGGAACCCTTGGTATGGTTTATTTTGACTCCGCCGCGACTGTTTATAATCTGAAAGTGGCCTATCGTTGGCTTCCACCCCTTTGTAGATGCTACGCAGGGTGTTTCCATACAAACAAGACAACCCTTAGCCGACGTCTCGGTGCCCGGAGGCGGTTGTGTTAGTGGAAACGAGGCAATCAGATATTCAGGCTTTATAACTTTCGCTTAGTCATAGGAGCATATGTTTGGGGGCAACTTAATAGCCCCCGGTATACGTCGACTCCTCAGATCATTCAAGGTCGAACCACCCACAACTTGGCCTTTTCAAGAAAGAGGGGCCCTTCGTTTTACTCGGATAACCTCGATCGGCTATATTTGGTTGAACACCTTCTGCGGTTCGCTGATGGATTTACGCTTGTTGTGACAGCCAGCTTTCGGCTTTCTTCAACTGAGGCACTTAACCAGTTAACTAGAAGTGACAATCGCAGTGGTTCTCCCTTTACCCCTTAGCCGAACAAAGCGGAAACGTAAGGGGTAAGCACAGGAGCCAGGAAATCCAGCTATAGACCAAAGACACAACTCGAAATCAATGCATATAAATGCGAAATACCGAGGACATTTTGCCGAGGACTGCATGGAGTACCTTGGTTTTTGGTGGGTTCGATGCTAACCGCAGACCTCCTTTAATATTGCCGATGCGTGAAATGCATCTGGCGTTGTACTGTGAGAGTTATGCTCAGAAATACCACAAAACTTATGCAAAAAACTTTATGTTTAGATAAAAGAAAATTGTGCCAATCTGAAATTGGTCTAAAATTTAATTTGTGCGCGGGTCGTGTTTTAACATGATACATCCGAGCTCCGGACTCCAATCGAGTCAGCCTTTGGCTTCAACCTCCATATCCCGAAGGCGGAGTGTTTCTTCGATGCCTGTTTAGCGAACTAAACTTGAGCGGCTTTAGAAAGAAATCAGGCTATCTGGCTATTCACCACACACTAGTGTCGGAAAAAGGAGTAGTAGAAAAAGGCTTTGCAACGACCAAGAAGAAAATACATTTATTATAAAACGGCTCATATAAATTTAAGAGCCCCCAGTTAACTTTGGGGAAAGGAAAAAAATTTAACAAACAATTTTGTTTTGTTTAACAAAAAATATAATGTTTGGTTGAACCGAACAAAAAGTAAAATTTAAAAAAGAGTTGAGCACGAAAACGACTTAGATGGTTAATGTGCTCGGTGCGGTCCAGGGTTGTAGTGGGCTGGAGACGTAGTCCTAGGCATGGCCGAGGTCCTAGCCCCCAAGCCTGAGTTATCAAGCGAAGAGCTCGAGTCGAGAAGTGGCAATGCAACACGGTTGTTGCGGCGAGGCGAAGCCTCCAGTCCAGCCGAGGAGACAGAGTAGTTCGGCAGCATGATGGCAAAGCCCCCACGTCAGTCGATCATGTCGACGACACACTTTGGTTGATGAAGGCGGGATGACGATGTCGGCACGCTGAGGTGACCACCTGATGCAGTCAAAGTCAATTACCTGTGCATACAATACAATGCTAGCCAAGAGTAATAACAAATAATAATAAAATGAAAATCCTCTAATTAATTAACTTAAGTGAAGTAAATAATGAGAAAACTTATAGCCTGAGGGCCGAGGTCGGCAGAGGCGGGACGGCGACGTCGGCTCGCCGATGTAACGGCATCGTGTGGTCGAGGTCGATTATCTGGCGCGAGGTCGATGACGACACTGATCGCACAAGAGGTTGGCCAGACCGACGTCATACACAAATATTGATAGAATATCTCTTCAAAAATAATACAGTGCAAAACCAACAGAAAATATTCTGTGCATAATAATAAATTTATGTTCTGAGGGAATAGTCAGGAAAAACAAAACCTGATATTCACCCGATGTAACGCCCCTTGGTTTGACTTTCATGGCATTAATCTTCTGTATGATGACAAGTGACTCTCCATGGAAAAGAGAATCAACTTAATTGCTGCTCCAAGGAAATCAAGTGTGCATTGTTGTCGGGCAGAGCAGCCGTCTATGGTTAGCTGATGCCTTCAGGTGTCGAGCTTGCAGTAGCCTTTAGGGGAAGCTCGATGATCCCTGGAGCCTGAGCACATGGAGCGTACACGGCCAAGGTTGAGCCCGGATCTTCGGACGCATTGATCGGACCCGAGCTTGAAGCCGAATCTAAGGTAAGGGTCGAGCCCAGGTTTCCGGACAAAGTCATCGGATCCGAGCTCAAAGCCGAATCCAGGATAGGGGTTGATCCGGAAACGGGGTCGAGGAGGAGGCCCGAAGTTAAAGCTTCGGAATGTCCGGGCTCATCGGGTGAGTCCATGAACCCGACAAGGAACAGATCGCACTAGGCGTCGGCGGCGTACTCTAGGCTGCCGAACTTGATCTTCTGTCCTAGGGCGAGGCTATTGATCTGTTCAAGATGATCGGCCGCATCGGCGTGAAGCACGATGCTGCCTGATGCGAGGAGCTGGTCGGCAGGTGAAGACGAAGTCCCGAGAGTAGGTTGATGAAGAGATGGTGAAACCCCCGGTCTAGCCGAGGTGATGAAGAAGTTGGTACGGTGACGGTAGAGCCCCCATGCCAGCCGACGTGTCAAAGCAGGTCGGCGTGATGGACGTCAGCTTGAAGAAGCGATGGCGCGGCGATGCCGCCGCAGGTCAGAATTTGTGACACGGTCAATGCCGGCTTGCTAAAAGTGACCGTGCAGTGATGGCGGTGCGCCCAATCCGTTTAATCCATGGGGCAACTATGTTGTCTTGACGATTAGTTGTCCTTCACGATGCCGAACACTGGGTCGTCTCGCCCAGGTGATGATCCGAGGTGGTTATCGTTGGCTCGATGGAGCGACGACGCAGTCGATGTTTGGCGCAGGTCGGTAGCCATGGAGGAACATGGTCAGGCCGGTTTGTCATCGACGCGATGGTGAAGATCACCTCGGAAAAGACTTAAAATTTGTGGGCACGTGTTTGAAAACAACACACAATACGTATCGTGGTTTTGTTACGGCAGATGTCCTCATGAAAGGACTTAGGTGTGAGGCCATCGCCGCTAGGTGGCGACTCAAAGGGGTTGAACGAGAAAGAGAGTCGGGTTTACCCAAGTTCGGCCCCTCCGACGGAGGTAATAGCCTACGTCCTGCTTTGTGTGTATTGATGGATAGATCTCGATTAGAAGGTTGGGGAATCGCTAACCTAGCTATCGAGATATTGTGACCTGAGTCTTTCGGTCCTAGGGGCTTGCCTTTATATATAGGTTAAGACCCTAGGGTTTATAATAGAGTCCGGGTCATATCGTGACTCGTAACCTATCATGTCTCTAACTCGTCTTGCTCCTCAAGTAGGGAATTCGGCCGGCGTCCTCCGCCTTGTGGGCCTTGAGCTGCCGTCTTCAGGTGTTGAGCCGCCCGGCGACTTAGTTAGCTGATACGTGTCCAACGTATCTATAATTTTTGATTGTTCCATGCTATTATATTATCTGTTTTAGATGTTTTATATGCATTAATTGCTATTTTATATTATTTTTGGGACTAACCTATTAACCTAGTGCCCAGTGCCAGTTTCTGTTTTTTCCTTATTTTTGAGTATTGCAGAAAAGGAATATCAAATGGAGTCCAAACGGAATAAAATTCTACGCTGATTTTTCTTGGACGAGAAGGAACCCAGGAGGCTTAGAGAAGAGGCCAGAAGACCTACGGGTGGGCCACAAGCCACCAGAGCGCGCCCCTGGGGGGGGGCGCGCCCCCTTGGCTTGTGGGCCCCCCGTAGCTCCTCCAACCTTAACTCTTCGCCTATAACTTCAGAAATATTCCCCCAATACCAAAGGAGAGCAACGAAAATACTTTTCCGCCGCCGCAAGCCTCTGTTCCCATGAGATCCCATCTTGGGGCCTTTCCGGCGATCTGCGGGAGGGGGATTCGATCACGGAGGGCCTCTACATCAACACCATTGCCCTTCCGATGATGCGTGAGTAGTTTACCTCAGACCTTCGGGTCTATAGCTATTAGCTAGATGGCTTCTTCTCTCTCTATGTTCTTCAATACCATGTTCTCCATGATCTTCATGGAGATCTATCCGATGTAATACTCTTTTGCGGTGTGTTTGTCGAGATCCGATGAATTGTGGGTTTATGATCAGATTATCTATGAATATTATTTGAATCTTCTTTGAATTCTTATATGCATGATTTCATATCTTTGTAAGTGTCTTCGAGTTATTGGTTTGGTTTGGCCAACTAGATTGGTAATTCTTGCAATGGGAGAAGTGCTTAGTTTTGGGTTCAATCTTGCGGTGTCCTCACCCAGTGACAAAGTAGGGGTAGCGAGGCACGTATTTGTATTGTTGCCATCAAGGATAAAAAGATGGGGTTTTCATCATATTGCTTGAGTTTATCCCTTTACATCATGTCATCTTACTTAATGCGTTACTCTATTCTTCATGAAATTAATACTCTAGATGCAGGCAGGAGTCGGTCGATGTGTGGAGTAATAGTAGTAGATGCAGAATCGTTTCGGTCTACTTGATACGGACATGATGCCTATATGCATAATCATTGCCTTGGATATCGTCATAACTATGCGCTTTTCTATCAATTGCTCGACAGTAACTTGTTGACCCACCGCATTATTTTCCTTCAAGAGAGAAGCCTCTAGTGAAACCTATGGCCCCCGGGTCTATTTTCCATATTATATTTTCAGATCTATAAACTAAAAAACACAAAAAATACTTTGCTGCAATTTATTTACTTTTATTTTAATTATCGTTTTAGTAATCTTTTATATCTATCTCTATCGGATCTCATCCTTGCAAGTGACCGTGAAGGGATTGACAACCCCTTTATAGCGTTGGGTGCAAGTGTTTGATTGTTTGTGCAGGTGCATAGATTGGGGCCTTGCTTGTACCTCCTACTGGATTGATACCTTGGTTCTCAAAACTAAGGGAAATACTTATCTACTTTGCTGCATCACCCTTTCCTCTTCAAGGGAAAGCCAACACAAGCTCAAGAAGTAGCAAGAAGGATTTCTGGCGCCGTTGCCGGGGAGGATACATAGCAAGTCAAGACAAGAACTCTCCCGTCAACTTGCCAATTTCTGGCGTGGTTGCCGGAGAGATCTACATCAAGCCTACCAAGTACCCATAACAAACTCATCTGTTGCATTTACATTATTTGCCATTTGCCTCTCGTTTTCCTCTCCCCCACTTCTAAAACTAATTTTCAGAAAAAACCAAAAAGATTTGCCTTTTTATTCGCCCTTCTTCCGTTCGTCTTTTCGTTTGCTTTTTGTTTGCTTGTGTGCTAGATTGCTTGCTTTGTCACGATGACTCAAGAGAATACCAAGTTGTGTGACTTCTCCAATACTAACAATAATGACTTTATCAGTACTCAGATTGCTCCCGCCTCTAGTGTGGAATCTTATGAAATTAATGCCGCTTTGCTGAATCTTGTTATGAAAGAACAATTTTCCGGCCTTCCTAGTGAAGATGCCGCATCCCATCTAAATACTTTCGTTGAATTGTGTGATATGCTAAAGAAGAAAGATGTGGATAATGATATTGTTAAATTGAAGCTATTTCCGTTCTCACTACGAGATCGTGCTAAAACTTGGTTTACATCTTTGCCTAAAAATAGTATTGATTCATGGAATAAGTGTACAAATGCTTTTATTTCCAAGTACTTTCCGCCCGCTAAGATCATCTCCCTTAGGAATGATATAATGAATTTTAAGCAACTTGATCATGAGCATGTTGCACAATCTTGGGAGAGGATGAAATTAATGATTAGAAATTGCCCCACACATGGTTTGACTTTATGGATGATTATACATATTTTTTATGCGGGATTGAATTTTGCATCTAGAAATCTTTTAGATTCCGCCGCGGGTGGTACTTTTATGGAAATCACATTAGGGGAAGCTACTAAACTCCTAGATAATATTATGGCAAATTACTCTCAATGGCATACCGAAAGATCTCCTACTAGTAAAAAAAGTGCATGCTATTGAAGAAATAAATACTTTGAGTGCAAAGATGGATGAATTAATGAAATTGTTTGCTAGTAAGAGTGCTCCTATTGATCCTAATGATATGCCTTTCTCTTCTTTGATTGGAAATGATAATGAATCTATGGATGTGACTTTTGTTGGTAGGAACAATTTTGGTAATAACGCGTATAGAGGTGTAACACCCCTGGATCCATGCTACAGTGATCAACGTAATTAAGCTACAGTAACCATGACTTTAAGCTAATCCATTTTTGCTAAACCATGTTTGGTCACATTGGAATCATAACTCATTTGAATTCCCTATTGAATTTTCAAAATTCATTTAATAAGTGGTTTAAATATTTTTGCAAACCTGAAAACTAAAATCATGGTTAGGTTAGAAATATTCACCTGGTATTTATAAAACTATAACCAACATTTTGCAAGGCGTTTTGGTGCCTCAAATTAAATTAAATAGAAGCCAAAACTATTAATTAAAGGCCTTTTTACTTAAGACAGTTTTCAATTAATTTCAAAAAGCCCCAAAACTTTTGGTGGCTTTGCCAAATATTACAACACTAATAATTGCCTAGGTGGCACTTTTTTTTTATAAAAGTGCTATGATACTAAAAATAAATAAAACTAAAACAGAAAACAATTAAAAGAAAAAGAAACAAAAGAGAAGCCCCCCCACTGGGCCACGGCCCAGCTGGCTAACCGGCTGGACCAGTCCACCCCGCTCCCCCCTCTTCTCTGTTCGACCGACCGGTCGGGGCAGTGGCGTGGTCGCCCCCGACCAGCTCGCCGGCGACGCCGGGGGGATAAGGCCGCCCCTCCTCGCTCCCCAAACCCTTTTCCCCCGACCAGTTCCCCCTCGCGCCTCCGCCTCCCTCCCCGAGGATGAGCTCGGGATCGAGCACGCACGCCGTCGCCGCGGCTTCCTCCACCGCCGTCGCCGTTCGTCCCCGCCTCCCCCTCGACGGCCCTCCACGAGCCTCACCGCCCTAGCCCCCCTTCAACGGCAGTGAGCTGTCCCCCTTCTCTCCCTCCCTCTCCCCGCCGTACGCGCTCGCCGCGTCACCATGGCCGAGCCCGCCGACGCGCTTGCCGTCGCTGCGCTCGCTCCGGCCATCCCTAGCTAGCGCAGTTATCTGGGATGTGTCCGCCTCCTCCCCCCTGTGCGTAGGACCCCGCAGCCGTCCAAATGGATGCCGGAGTCGTCACCGGCGTCGCTCCCTACGGTCGCCGGCGGTCGTCGTCAAATCAGGCCGCTCCGGCCACCCTCCCACTGTGCTCGAGCGCGCCAGTAGTTGCGCCTCGCCGCGCTGAACCGATTCGCGGCCACGGTCGACCAAATGGGCGCCGGAATTGGCCGCCGGCGTCCTGCCGCCGCCCCTGTAGATCACCGCTAGCGCGGGCTCTGTTTGAGTGCCCTGTCCGAAAGACAGATGGGCCCGCGCTGTCAGATAATTAGTTAGGACTAATTAGTAGTTAAGTTATTACTAACAGGCGCTGACAACCGGGCCCCACTCGCTTGAATTTAACCGGTGTTTTAAAAATAACCTAATTAAACTACAGTCACTGACGGGTGGGGCCTGTCCACTATTCCAGTGGATAAGCCCGGCCCAGTCATCCTGCTGACTCAGCAGGCTGGCCCACCTGTCAGCCACTGTTGACTAGTCAACTGGGCCCCCCTGGTCAGCCTCTGCCCCTTGTGGGTGCACTGGACCGGATGCACCCAGCAATTCTTGTTATTTTCGAATTAATATTAATTCTAATTATTGAATTAAAATAATCTATTTTAATTTCAGAATATTAAAAAAACTTTAAAAATTAATATAAAATAATCCGTAACTCGGATGAAAATAATTTATATATGAAAGTTGATCAGAAAAATCCCACGAATCCGAATACGCTGTCCGTTCATCTGTCACATGCTCCTAGCATGATGAACATGGACATTTAGCATTAGGATCATCTGTCCGGTAGTAGCCCGAGACCGGGAAAATATCGTCAGATATTCTTCCGACCCGTCTGAGCCATGTAATATTGCGTTAGTGCATGTCTAGCCCTGTATATTGCCATGTCATGCATCGTGTTGCATCTGTGCTTTATATTTGTTGTTTCTTCCCCCCTCTTCTCTCTGGTAGACCCCGAGACTGACGCTGCTACCGGGTACGACTACACCGTTGACGATCAGCCTTTTGCCGCAGAGCAACGAGGCAAGCAACCCCCCCCCCCTTGAGCATTCCGATATCGCCTATTCCTTGCCCTCTTGTTCTTGCATTCGATTTTTGCTACTGTATTAGTTAGCTCCTATTCTGATGCATAGCCTGCTTTTGATAAACTGTTACTATACCTGCAATCATATCAACTGCTTAGTATAGGTTGATCAATGAATCCCAAGTGACCCCTTAGTCCCAGTTGCCCCTGCATCTTCATCGACGACTCGACGACTCGAAGACCCGAAGACTCGGTCAACCGACCAACGAGCCAGGCCCCTCACATCACCGCACACCCCTTAAGTATGGCACTGTAGAGCTACTACCGAGTGCCGAGGGTGATACCTCACTTAGCACTCCCGGTGTTAATTCTGTAGCGTAGCTAATCGGTCGTGGGTATCGAGGGTGATTCCTCCTTCCCATTTATCGATAGAGACTCTTGTCATACACATACCTCGAGTGGGATCCATCGAGGGTGATTCCTCGGATATCCACTTGGTGTATAAACACACAGTTACTTCAACTTGACTTTGTTTACATGTAAAAGACGGGACTGCAGGGACAGGCAGTACCACCCTGGTTGAGGTGGACCTGAGTTCCCGACAGTCTTGAGACGGGTCGGCCCCAAGGGTACCCGTGTGTAAGATGTGGTGGGATGCGTCGGTAAGGCATCCAAAAGGTTATGTTGAGGCGTGGACGGGTAGGAGAGGCCCTTGCCACACATCCTCGAGTCGGGGTGATGGGACCGCACTTTATGGGTCGCGCTTGCCCCTCATTAATAAAATGCTAATGGGTTGGGTATTTGATCTGAGTTGGGTCGTTGGCCTTTTTACCCACCAAACCATCGCGTGGGAGAAGTTATGGGTACTCAGCGTCGTTGTATCAGCCGAAGCTCTTCGGATGTCAGCAATGGAGCGGCGCGCGCCGGATTGGACTGGGCGGTACAGCTCTTGGACTGGAGTGTGCTAGGTCTGCTTCCGGCCGCGTTCGCATCTGGCAGGAGCACGTAGGGCAAGTGGGCCCACGACCCCTGTGTGCTTAGGATTTAAACTGGCGGGCTGGCCTCTTCGGTGAGCCTAGGTGGGGCGACGACGTGCTGCTATCCCGAGGCCGGTGTGACGCACCCATTCTCGTCCATACGCTAATCATGCACACAATGCGTACGACCAATATTAGGGACTCACTGATTGATATCACAACACAACAAAAGACACAAATATAAAGACATACAACTTCATATTACAAGCCAAGGGCCTCGAGGGCTCGAATACAAAGCTCGACAAAGCACAAGTCAGCGGAAGCAAATATATCTGAGTACAGACATAAGTTAGACAAGTTCTGCCTTAAGAAGGCTAGCACAAACATAAACAGCGGATCGAAAGAGGCGAGTCCTCCTTCCTGGGAACCTCCTAACTACTCCTGAGCATCGGCGTTCTCCACGAAGTAGTAGGCTCCATCGGTGGTGTAGTAGTCGTCTCCGGCGTACTCCATCTCCTGGGTTCCATCGTCTGAACGCGGCATCGTATCGAGGGGGAAAGAGGAAGCAAAGCAGCGGTGAGTACTCATCCAAAGTACTCGCAAGACTGACATCAGAACTATGCTAATTATGCATCAGTATCAATGAAGGGGGTTATATCTGGGCTGACTGTAGAAAGCAAGAATAGGGAGAAGGCCTAATCCTATCGAAGACTAGCATCTTCAGCATCTTGCAGCATTAGAAGAGAGTAGACTGGTATCACACATATAGTCATATTATTGTAGCCATTTTATTAAGTAACCACGCCCAGAGATTCTTCCCCGACTCCCTACGAGGAAGCAATCTCGGAGCCACAATTCATTTCAAATTTAAATCACAGTTACAGTTGTAGTGGGTCAAAGTACAATTCCAAGTCGTCCTGTTACCGTCGACACGGCTATTCGAATAGATATTTCATCCCTGCAGGGGTGCACCACATATTCCCGAACACACCTGAGTCACCTCCGGCCAGACACACTTTCCTGGGTCATGCCCGGCCTCGGGATATCAGCACGTCGTCGCCCCACCTAGGCTCAACGAAGAGGCCAGCCCGCCGGTCTAAATCCTATGCGCGCAGGGGTCATGGGCCCAATCACCCTTTGCACACCTGCACGATGCGAGGGCGGCCGAGGTCAGTCCTAGCACCCCTTATAACAAGCGCGATGCCGTTGCGGACCACTCGGTCGCGCGCCGCTCAATTGCTGACGTCCGAAGAGCTTCGGCTGATACAACGACGCTGAGTACCCATAACTTCTCCCACGTGAAGGTTAGTGCATATTAAGGCCAACGACCTAACTCAGATCAAGTACCCAACCCATTAGCAGTTTATTAATGCGGGGCAATCGCGACCCTCAAAGTGCGGTCCCGTCACCCCGTCTCGAGGACCGTGGCAAGGGCCTCTCCTGCCCGTCCATGCCTCAACATAACCCGGATGCCTTACCGGCGCATCCCACCACATCTCACACGGGTACCCTTGGTGCCGACTCGTCTCAAGACTGTCGGAAACTCAGGTCCACCTCAACCAGGGTGGTACCGCCTGTCCCTCTAGTCCCGTCTTTCCCATGTAAACAAAGTCAAGTAGAAGTAGCTGTGTGTCTATACACCAAGTGGAAATCCGAGGAATCACCCTCGATGGATCCCACTCGAGGTATGTGTATAGCAAGAGTCGCTATCGATAAATGGGAAGGAGGAATCACCCTCGATACCCACGACCGATTAGCTACGCTACAGAATTAACATCGGAAGTGCTAAGTGAGGTATCACCCTCGGCACTCGATAGTAGCTCTGCAGTGCCATACTAAAGGGGTGTGCGGTGATGTGAGGGGTCTGGCTCGTCGGTCGGTTGACTGAGTCTTCGGGTCTTCGAGTCGTCGATGAAGAAGCAGGGGCAACTGGGACTAAGGGGGTCTCAGGGGATTCATTGATCAACCTATACTAAGCAGTTGATATGATTGCAGGTATAGTAACAATTTATCAAAAACAGGCTATGCATCAGAATAGGAGCTAACTAGTACAGTAGCAAAAATCTAATGCAAGCATGAGGGAGAAAGAATAGGTGATATCGGAATGATCAAGGGGGTTCTGCTTGCCTCACAGTTCTGCGGCACATGCCTGATCGTCCGGGGCATAGTCGTACTCAGCAGTATCATCGGTAGTCTCAGCGTCTATCGAGAGAGGGGGAGGGGGAAGAAACAGTAAATACAAAGCAAACAATGGAACACAGAGCATAGCATGGCAATAAGTTGTGTCGTGTGTGACCTAACGCAGTGTTATTCGATACCGATGAAGGGGAACCCATCCGGGAAGGTTTTCCCAGTTCCGCACAAATGTCGAACAGATGACCGGAGGGGGGGAATGTTCCAGGTTTGCGTTGTTAGAGGCATGTGACAGCTAGGACGCAGTGCAGGGTTGCCTAAAATCATGTCTAAACCATTTTAGCTATTTTAGGATTAAAGTTGGAATTAATAGTCAGTAGTTATATACTATTCATCTGCCGAAAACAGGCGAAAACCTGCGGGTTCACCAACGTAGAGGGTCCCGACATGGAAACAGGTAGCACGGTTAGATTCGTGGGATTTTTCTGAGCAACTTTCATGTATAAAACTTTTTCATCCGAGTTACGGATTATTTTCTATTAATTTTTCAAAGATTTAATCATTTTCTGGATTTATTTACATTTATTTAAATCAACATTATCCAGAACAGTAAATGATGACGTCATCATGACATCACCATGACGCCAGCAGGTCAACTCTGGCTGACCAGAGTCAAACCTGACCAGTGGGTCCCACTGGTCAGTGACTGAACTAAATAAACAGAGTTTGATTAAACTAACTATCCTAATTAGCTGGTGGGCCCGCACTGTCAGTGACTGATTAGTCACACTAATTTTTATTTAAACCTAATCCGGATTAATTAACTGCGGGACCCACACGTCAGTGGCCCACGGGTGCCCAGTCAGCAGTTGACTGGGTCAACCCAGTCAACTGGGGCCCGTGGGGGCCACTGTCAGTCTCACAGTAGGCTGCCACGTCGGCGCCTGGTCAGCGTCGCCGGGATTTGGCCGCCGGCGACCATAACAGCGGCGGCGCGGCTCGGGAGGTGGTCGGGATTCGCACACCGGCCACCATTTCGCGCGCGGTTAGGCGCGTTGGAATGGGCGTTCAGCGCCGCGCCGATCCCGGGCGTTGGCGTGGCCGAAGACGAACCACAGCGTCGACGGTGAGCTCGACGGCGGAGGCCGGAGATCGGGCAAGGACGGAGCCGGGGCTAGGGTGCACGGCAAGCGGCGCTGAAGGGCTCTATGGCTTCCCGGGAGCACCAGGAGCACGTTGGAGTGCTCGGACGGCCACAACGTCGGCTACCTCGACGGCGGCGAGCTACGCGGCGGAGGTGAGCTACGGCTACGGTGGCGAGCAGCGTAGGGGACGCGCGCGAGGCAGTGAGTAGAGGGGAAACGAGGAGGAGCTCACAGCGGGGACACACGGCGGTCCGGTGGGAGTTTAGGGGCTGCAGCGGCGGCGAATCGACGGAGGATCTCGCCGGAGCCGAGGAGGAAGACGAGCTCGAGGCGCTCGTCATGGTGCTCCCCCGCCGCAACGGCCTGCACCGATCGACGGGGAGGAAGACGGCGGTCTCCTACGGCATCGTAGCGAGGCGAGGGGTAGTCGGTGGCCGCGGTGGCGTCAGAGCTGCGGCGGCGGCGCGCTCGGTCAGAGAGGGAGAGGAGAGCAGCGGCGCTGGAGAGCGAGAGAGAGGGGAGAGTGAGCGAGGCGACCAGGGGGGAGGGCTCGGGGAGGCCTTATCCCCTCGCCCCAACTGCCCCGACGCCGTGGCGGCCAGTGGCCGGCCGGCGAGCGCTCGGCCACTGGGAAGAAGGCACGAGAGGGGAGCAGGTGGGAGTGGGCTGGGCCGGCCTGGCTGGGCCACGGCCCAGTCGCCAGGTAAGTGGCCTCTGGCCTTTTTCTTTTGTTTCTTTTTTGTTTTTCTTTTCTTTGTTTCTGTTTTAATTCTTTTGTTTCTGTTTTATTTTAATTGCAGCACTATAGCACTTTTGTAAAATGTGATACCTGGTCCAAATATTACCATGCAATATTTACCACTGTTAGAAAAAGGTTTGGAGTCCATATGTTTCCATTTTGATTTTATTTAAATTAAAAGGGTATTTAATAATTCTGTTTGCTACTGTTCTTGTTGGTTGAGTTGCCTAGTGATTTTTAGTGATGTTGTTTTCCTTAACAGAATTAGTTATGGAATATTAGCTATTAAGTGAACATTTTAGTTTTCATTTTTGAACAACTTTTATTTTCCATTTGAATTTCCATTTGAATTTGAATTTGAAAAGAGATATGTTACTAATGATGATTAGGCACTGTTGATCATGGTCATTACTATAGCTTAACTACAATCATCCCTGTAGCATAATTATTCGGGCGTCACAATTCTTCTCGTCTAACAAGAATTCTCGTCCCGAGAATCAAGAGGTAGGGTAAGGGAAAAAGTTCTAGTTACGAAGTTCTAACGGATCTTATCGTCTTCGTTGTTCTTCTCGAAGAAGTTGATCCCTTTCGTCGATGTCTTCAATTCACTGATTCAGGTCCTCTTGACGAAATCGTCATCCTTTCTTCGGGAACTTCATCGTCCTACGAATGCGATAGGAGGGAAAACTCTAGAAGGACGTAGCTAAACAGGGTTGGCCATCTGACGGTGAACTCAGGGAAGAAGACATGAATTAAGTATCGATTTGTAACTCAGGGAATTCGTTGAGAGCAATATGCGATGGTACAAAGGTTTCAACGGGTAGGCAGTCATTCGATGCCTAATTTCAGAAGGTGAATAGGGGTTCAGAGCAACAAAGAAATATTGCGTCTGATACTAGAATAGATCATTCCTTGAACGGTGGGTTGGGGAATCACATACTAAGTCAAGTGCAAAAGATACTTCAGAACCAAGGGTTTACAGGAGAGTCAGGTTTCGATCCTGTGGAACTATGGGTTATGGGACCATCATGTGGATTAAGAGTAAGAAGAGCGGTGACATCCTGCACGGTCATGGTAGCAAGATATGTCAGAGGATAACCTGTCATTTATGTCAGCAACAACATCGGCACCAAGGGCGGGGAATGAAGAGAACCATCTTCCTGCTCGTCGAAACGAGGCGGACCAATAGGCAAAGTTCTCGTCCACCGGCGGTTACCGAAATGTTAACAACAATAGTAACAGGGTCTTACTGACAGAGTAGTATACCGAGGTATTTACCTAAGCAGGGAATTATCACTGCTCAGATTAAATAGATCTCAAAAAAGGTTAAACAGACCAATGGAAAGGAAAATGTGATTATCACATTAAACAGAACAATGGAAAGGAAAATGTGTGTACACGAGCATTTGGTGTATATCTTTTCCAAGAGCAAGCAGAGCGATACAATCATGACAAGGTTCCAGGTAGGTAACCATTAAGACTAAGGGGCAAGGAATTTATGATGTTTACCCATACAACGATGTCTGGATAATTGATCAAGAAACATTTAGCATTGAGATTACATTATTCCTTTTTATGATCGATATACCACATCCATGCTTCGGGATAGCAATGATATGGTGTTTCGGGTGAGGGATGGAGCATTGGATACACGAAGGATCCAGTAGGAACAACTTATGAAATAAGTCTTATAATTTCCCCATGGAAGAATGGCAACCCTTGCTAATCAAAGCATCATAACAACAGGTCATCCGGCCAGGTGTGCTAGCAACAACATCACCTTACCGAGTATATAGGGACCAAAATTTTAATCCTTGGAAATAGTCCCAACCATCATATTTGACTGAGATTCAGATCTGGCTGAATAAACAGGTATTTCAGATGCTTGGTACTACAACAATGGGGATGCGAGATCCACGGAAGTGTGGATGTGGACGCGGTTACCTTTTATTGCTGGGAGGTGGGATGTGGAGATATTTGATCCTTATCTGCGTGAGGACGAGACGGTAAACAACACCCATCCACCGACCCACGAGCTAGGTAAAGAGTTTCACTATGCGCGCCATTGTTGCATGCATGGCACGGAGGGACACAGATGACACTTACCGTACCGACGCATGCATGGACAGACCGACCAGGCTGTGTTTAACAGTGGTGCCTCTCCACTTTGGATAAGAACAGCTGAGAGGTTACCGTGGACGATAGACCTTGGATTGACCACCGATCGACCAGAACATATGTCACGTGGCCATGGATGGAGGTCTCTGCAAGACGGGACACTGCTACGCGCGAAAAGGGTCAAGATCTCAGCGTCGGCTACAGTATCAACTCCAGCAGGAACATACGGGATGTATCTGTATGCCGTCTCCAGTATAAGACGAAGATGTTCAGCATGCTCTTCTTTATTCATGGAGTAAACCAGGATATCATCCAGATAAACCACGATGAATGTATCGAGGTAGTCCATAAACATATAATTCATCAAGCGAGAGAAAGTTGCTGGAGCATTTGTTAAGCCGAAGGACATGACGGTGTACTCGTATGAACCATAGCGAGTAACCAATGCACTCTTGGGAATATCCTCGTCACGAACCCGGATCTGATGGTAACCCAACCTCAAGTCGAGTTTAGAAAATACTGACGATCCAGCAAGTTGATCATACAGATCGTTGATCCGTGGAAGCGGATATTTGTTTTGAATCGTTGCTTGGTTGATGGAACGGTAATCTTGGACCAATCGATTCGTACCATCCTTCTTCTTGACAAAGAGAGAAGGTGCTCCCCAAGTAGAGGAACTTGGACGAATGAAACCCAGACGAAGCGAATTGTCAATTTCTTGCTTAAGTTCTAGGAGTTCATGTGGTTGCATCTTATACGGACGCTTGGCTATAGGAGTGGTACCAGGTACCAAGTCGATGACAAACTCAACAGCTCTAGCAGGGGGGATTCCTGGAAGTTCTTCCGGAAAAACATCTTGGAAATCCCGGACAACTGGAATGTTTTCAATCCCTCCAAGAGGTGACTCATTTAATGCATTCATGGCATATAGTCGGGCTTCAGCATTCCGAACAAGATGAGCATGATAGCTTACAATCTCATTCGAAGGATGCAGGAGGTGGACGTTTTTGGTGTCACAAACAATTGAAGCGGTATGTGCTTTCAACCAATCCATTCTGAGAATTGAGATCGATATTGGAAGACTTCAGCATCTAACAGTTTGAAATGACATGATCGAGTACAACTCATAATCGAAGAGGATTACTAAGAGTTGTCGAATCGCAATGCGTACTCGATTCAGATATCAGTGTACTTGATTGTCCAACAACTCAGAACACGAGGGAACCGGAATCAGAGAAACATCATAGTTGATTAGGAGCTCATAAGAAGTTATAAGGCCCCGTGATATTTATCAAGATACCAAGGATAATATCCGGAGGTAGATCAGAATAGAGGTTAGACTAGTGTATTGATCTGTGGAAGACAAGCACTTTAACCTGTCGGAGAATGAAATCAAAGTAGTACAACCTGGTCGGAACCACGATTGCAAAGGACAAGATCAAAGATACAATATTAAATCATACAATGAATGATTATATGAGAGGAGAAGCTTGTATGGTAAGATCAACATCGTTTCCATGGGCATGAACACAAGGTTCAAGGTCGACTCCCACTTCACCAATGCATCACCTTCCATTTACACCTCGCCTTTGGTGAAATTACAGTTTTGAAAGATTATCTGGCAAAACACCAGAAAAGCATGATTCATGAAAACTGTCGGGTTCACACGAATTAAGGAAGGCATAGGTCCAACCCATTGGGGCATCTTAGGAACATATACCGCAAGTTTCAAGAGTATTTAACACATGCTCAACAACAGAGCATGGCTGACGAAAGCATAGGACACAACTTAACAGAGGGAGGAGACACAACTTACCAATGGTATCATGTATCAGGGGAAGAACATCACAAGAATTTTGAATGTGAACGACACTGTCGGATAATAATCCAACAATGGATCGGGCGATTCACAACGAAGTTGATGTGAGTATCGGTACTCAATCAGAGGAAGAAAGAATGCAGAGGTATCGGATTCAAGAGACACCTGAATAGTCTGTTGCTTAAAATACAAAGGAATTATGATTTCCAAAACTAAGGATCAGAAGCAGATGCTCTGATCAAGGATGAATAAGTTGAAAAGACTTAGTCGGACAATCAGTAAAGGCTTGAATTGCCGAGAACCAACTCATGTCCGGAAGGACGTCTGAGCCGGAAAGATAATTTAAACGGATCACCTGATGACTGCGTGCATATGCAATCATTGAATCGATAGGCTCAAAATGGCAAAGACAAGGGATGTCAACGAAGACGACTAGGCATATGAAATTAATCATAATGCAAGCAGGCAAGAATTCCAAGAGCAACAGGCTGCAGAGGGTTTTCGGAAGATCGAAAAGTGTTCCGAAGGATTTTGTGAGACACCTGAACAATTGAGAAGAACGGATCCTCGATAAATGTGAGGAATTATCCGTAAGGGTGTTCATGCGGAAAGGACTGCAAGGCAGAAAACTTAAAGGATTTTCGGAACAACGGAGAGTATTTCAGGGCACCTTGTAATAACTAGAGCAACGAGAAATGATTGTAAGAATGAGAAGTGTATGAAGATATCCATAGGGATATATCGGTGGTAGGGCTCGCAAAGGTGATGAGCACAAAGGTCTCGGGAAAACATCGAGGGGTATCTTCAGAATCTTCCGACGAAGCAGGTGATCTTCTGGAAGGAGGGCGCTCCGGGAGAAAATAGTTACGAGAACCTAATGTTAGATTTAGCAAATTCTTTAGCCCGAATGAGAAGAGAGATTAGAACCCAGAGTATAGATGAGGAATAAAAGATCCTAATACCACCCGATTGAGATGTGGGCCCGTAAGCCACAGCATCAGTATTAGTAAAAGTTTTTCAATGACTAGACTCAACTTCGGCCAAGGAGTTGGAAAGGGGGCTACCTACAGGCAGTTGGCTCTGATACCAACTTGTGACGCCCCAATTCTCGTCCGTACGCTAATCATGCACACAATGCATGCGACCAAGATTAGGGACTCACTGATTCATATCACAACACAACAAAAGACACAAATATAAAGACATACAGCTTCATATTACAAGCCAGGGGCCTCGAGGGCTCGAATACAAAGCTCGACAAAGCACGAGTCAGCGGAAGCAAATATATCTGAGTACAGACATAATTTAGACAAGTTCTGCCTTAAGAAGGCTAGCACAAACAGAAACAGCGGATCGAAAGAGGCGAGGCCTCCTGCCTGGGAACCTCCTAACTACTCCTGAGCGTCGGCATTCTCCATGAAGTAGTAGGCTCCATCGGTGGTGTAGTAGTCGTCTCCGGCGTACTCCATCTCCTGGGCTCCATCGTCTAAACGCGGCATCGTATCGAGGGGGAAAGAGAAAGCAAAGCAGCGGTGAGTACTCATCCAAAGTACTCGCAAGACTGACATCAGAACTATGCTAATTATGCATCAGTATCAATGAAGGGGGTTATATCTGGGTTGACTGCAGAAAGCAACAATAGGGAGAAGGCCAAGTCCTATCGAAGACTAGCATCTTCAGCATCTTGCAGCATTAGAAGAGAGTAGACTGGTATCACACATATAGTCATATTATTGTAGCCATTTTATTAAGTAACCACGCCCAGAGATTCTTCCCCGACTCCCTACGAGGAAGCAATCTCGGAGCCAGAATTCATTTCAAATTTAAATCACAGTTACAGTTGTAGTGGGTCAAAGTACAATTCCAAGTCGTCCTGTTACCATCGACACGGCTATTCGAATAGATATTTCATCCCTGCAGGGGTGCACCACATATTCCCGAACACACCTGAGTCACCTCCGGCCGGACACACTTTCCTGGGTCATGCCCGGCCTCGGGATATCAGCACGTCGTCGCCCCACCTAGGCTCAACGAAGAGGCCAGCCCGCCGGTCTAAATCCTATGCGCGCAGAGGTCATGGGCCCAATCACCCTTTGCACACCTGCACGATGCGAGGGCGGCCGAGGTCAGTCCTAGCACCCCTTATAACAAGCGCGATGTCGTTGCGGACCACTCGGTCGCGCGCCGCTCCATTGCTGACGTCCGAAGAGCTTCGGCTGATACAACGACGCTGAGTACCCATAACTTCTCCCACGTGAAGGTTAGTGCGTATTAAGGCCAACGACCTAACTCAGATCAAGTACCCAACCCATTAGCAGTTTATTAATGCGGGGCAATCGCGACCCTCAAAGTGCGGTCCCGTCACCCCGTCTCGAGGACCGTGGCAAGGGCCTCTCCTGCCCGTCCACGCCTCAACATAACTCGGATGCCTTACCGGCGCATCCCACCACATCTCACACGGGTACCCTTGGGGCCGACTCGTCTCAAGACTGTCGGAAACTCAGGTCCACCTCAACCAGGGTGGTACCGCCTGTCCCTCTAGTCCCGTCTTTCCCATGTAAACAAAGTCAAGTAGAAGTAGCCGTGTGTCTATACACCAAGTGGAAATCCGAGGAATCACCCTCGATGGATCCCACTCGAGGTATGTGTATGGCAAGAGTCGCTATCGATAAATGGGAAGGAGGAATCACCCCCGATACCCACGACCGATTAGCTACGCTACAGAATTAACATCGGAAGTGCTAAGTGAGGTATCACCCTCGGCACTCGATAGTAGCTCTGCAGTGCCATACTAAAGGGGTGTGCGGTGATGTGAGGGGTCTGGCTCGTCGGTCGGTTGACCGAGTCTTTGGGTCTTCGAGTCGTCGATGAAGAAGCAGGGGCAACTGGGACTAAGGGGGTCTCAGGGGATTCATTGATCAACCTATACTAAGCAGTTGATATGATTGCAGGTATAGTAACAGTTTATCAAAAACAGGCTATGCATCAGAATAGGAGATAACTAGTACAGTAGCAAAAATCTAATGCAAGCATGAGGGAGAAAGAATAGGTGATATCGGAATGATCAAGGGGGTTTTGCTTGCCTCACTGTTCTGCGGCACATGCCTGATCGTCCGGGGCATAGTCGTACTCAGCAATATCATCGGTAGCCTCAGCGTCTATCGAGAGAGGGGGAGGGGGAAGAAACAGTAAATACAAAGCAAACAATGTAACACAGAGCATAGCATGGCAATAAGTTGTGTCGTGTGTGACCTAACGCAGTGTTACTCGATACCGATGAAGGGGAACCCATCCGGGAAGGTTTTCCCGGTTCCGCACAAATGTCAAACAGATGACCGGAGGGGGGGAATGTTCCAGGTTTGCGGTGTTAGAGGCATGTGACAGCTAGGACGCAGTGCAGGGTTGCCTAAAATCATGTCTAAACCATTTTAGCTATTTTAGTATTAAAGTTGGAATTAATAGTCGGTAGTTATATACTATTCATCTGCTGGAAACAGGCGAAAAGGTGCGGGTTCACCTACGTAGAGGGTCCCGACATGGAAACAGGTAGCATGATTAGATTCGTGGGATTTTTCTGAGCAACTTTCATGTATAAAACTTTTTCATCCGAGTTACAGATTATTTTCTATTAATTTTTCAAAGATTTAATCATTTTCTGGAATTATTTACATTTATTTAAATCAACATTATCCAGAACAGTAAATGATGACGTCATCATGACGCCAGCAGGTCAACTCTGGCTGACCAGAGTCAAACCTGACCAGTGGGTCCCACTGGTCAGTGACTGAACTAAATAAACAGAGTTTGATTAAACTAACTATCCTAATTAGCTGGTGGGCCCGCACTTTCAGTGACTGATTAGTCACACTAATTTTTATTTAAACCTAATCCGGATTAATTAACTGCAGGACCCACACGTCAGTGGCCCACGGGTGCCCAGTCAGCAGTTGACTGGGTCAACCCAGTCAACTGGGGCCCGTGGGGGCCACTGTCAGTCTCACAGGAGGCTGCCACGTCGGCGCCTGGTCAGCGTCGCCGGGATTTCGCCGCCGGCGACCATAACAGTGGCGGCGCGGCTCGGGAGGTGGTCGGGATTCGCACACCGGCCACCATTTCGCGTGCGGTTAGGCGCGTTGGAATGGGCGTTCAGCGCCGCGTCGATCCCGGGCGGTGGCGTGGCCGGAGACGAACCACAGCGTCGACGGCGAGCTCGACGGCGGAGGCCGGAGATCGGGTAAGGACGGAGCCGGGGCTAGGTTGCACGGCAAGCGGCGCTGAGGGGCTCTACGGCTTCCGGGGAGCACCAGGAGCACGTTGGAGTGCTCGGACGGCCACGACGTCGGCTACCTCGACGGCGGCGAGCTACGTGGCGGAGGTGAGCTACGGCTACGGTGGCGTGTAGCGTAGGGGACACGCGCGAGGCAGAGAGTAGAGGGGAAACAAGGAGGAGCTCACAGCGGGGACACACGGCGGTCCGGTGGGAGTTTCGGAGCTGCAGCGGCGGCAAATCGACGGAGGATCTCGCTGGAGCCAAGGAGGAAGACGAGCTCAAGGCGCTCGTCATGGTGCTCCCCCGCCGCAACGGCCTACACCGATCGACGGGGAGGAAAACGGCGGTCTCCTACGGCATCGTAGCGAGGCGAGGGGTCGTCGGTGGCCGCGGTGGCGTCAGAGCTGCGGCGGCGGCGCGCTAGGTCAGAGAGGGAGAGGAGAGCAGTGGCGCTGGAGAGCGAGAGAGAGGGGAGAGTGAGCGAGGCGACTAGTGGGGAGGGCTCGGGGAGGCCTTATCCCCTCGCCCTAACTGCCCCGGCGCCGTGGCGGCCAGTGGCCGGCCGGCGAGCGCTCGGCCACTGGGAAGAAGGCACGAGAGGGGAGCAGGTGGGAGTGGGCTGGGCCGGCCTGGCCGGGCCACGGCCCAGTCGCCAGGTAAGTGGCCTCTGGCCTTTTTCTTTTGTTTCTTTTCTGTTTTTCTTTTCTTTGTTTCTGTTTTAATTCTTTTGTTTCTGTTTTTTTAATTGCAGCACTATAGCACTTTTGTAAAATGTGATACCTGGTCCAAATATTACCATGCAATATTTACCACTGTTAGAAAAAGGTTTGGAGTCCATATGTTTCCATTTGGATTTTATTTAAATTAAAAGGGTATTAAATAATGATGTTTGCTACTGTTCTTGTTGGTTGAGTTGCCTAGTGGTTTTTAGTGATGTTGTTTTCCTTAGCAGAATTAGTTATGGAATATTATCTATTAAATGAACATTTTAGTTTTCATTTTTGAACAACTTTTATTTTCCATTTGAATTTCCATTTGAATTTGAATTTGAAAAGAGATATGTTACTAATGATGATTAGGCACTGTTGATCATGGTCATTACTGTAGCTTAACTACAATCATCACTGTAGCTTAATTATCCGGGCGTCACAGCCGGGCATGACCCAGGAAAGTGTGTCCAGCCGGAGGTGATCAGGCGTGTTGGAAATGCGGTGCACCCCTGCAGGGATGAATAATCTATTCGAATAACCGTGTCCACGGTAACAGGACGACTTGGAGTTATACTTTGACCTTATACAACTATAATTGTGATTTACATTGAAATGAATGTTGGCTCCAGGATTGCTTCCTTTTAGGGAGTCGAGGAAGAATCTCTGGGCGTGGTTACTTAATAAAATTGCTACAATAATATGACTATATATGAGATACCAGTCTACTCTCTTCTAATGCTGCAAGATGCTGAAGATGCTAGTCTTCGATAGGACTAGGCCTTCTCCCTATTCTTGCTTTCTGCAGTCAGTCCAGATATAACCCCTCCCCTTGATAATGATGCATACTTAGCATAGTTCTGATGTCAGTCTTGCGAGTACTTTGGATGAGTACTCACCGCTGCTTTGCTTTCTCTTTCCCCCCTCGATACGTTTCTGCGTTCAGACGATGGTGCCCAGGAGATGGAGTACGCCGGAGACGACTACACCACCACCACCGGAGCCTACTACTACGTGGAGAGTGCCGACGCTCAGGAGTAGTTTGGTTGGCTCCCAGGCAGGAGGCCTCGCCTCTTTCGATCCACTGCTTATGCTTGTGCTAGCCTTCTTAAGGCAAAACTTGTTTAACTTATGTCTGTACTCAGATATTATTTGCTTCCGCTGACTCGTGCTTTGTCATGCTTTGTATTCGTGCCCTCGAGGCCCCTGGCTTGTAATATGAGGCTATATGACTTTAATTTTGTGTCTAGAGTTGTGTTGTGATATCTTCCAATGAGTCCCTAATCTTGGTCGTATGCATTTGCGTGTATGTTTAGCGTACGGTCAAATTGGGGGCGTCACAAGTTGGTATCAGAGCCAACTGCCTGTAGGTAGCCCCCTTTCTAACTCCTTGGCCGAAGTTGAGTCTAGTCATTGAAAAACTTTTACTAACATTGTTGTGTGGCTTACAGGCCCACATCTCAATCGGGTGGTATTGGGATCTTTTATTCCTCGTCTATACTCTGGGTTCTGATCTCTCTTCTCTTTCGGGTTAAAGATTTTTGCTAACTCTAACTCTATGTTCTCGTAACTTCTTCCTCCCAGAGAGCCCCTCCTTCCAGATGATGGCTTGATTCATCAGAAGACTCCAAAGATACTCTCCGAAGTTCTCTCGAGAACTTGTGCTCATCGCCTTTGCGATTTCCTTCTTCCGTCAACCCCTATGGATGATTACATACAATTGTCGCTCATAGTTTCATATCTAGTTGTACTTGTTGTTACAAGGTACATCGATTTGTCTTATCGAGAATTCGTTCATCCTCAATTATCTTGGGTTTCGCAAGTCCTTCGAGTTGCTATTCGATCTCCCGAAATCCTCAGTAGCCTTTTGCTCTTGACCTTTCCCGCCGGCTTGCATTATGGTTAATTCCATGTGTCTAGCAATTTTAAGTAAATCCTTTCTGGTTTTCATTTGATTTTATTGATTCAACCTGTGTGTGAATGCATGCAGTCATAAGTTGTTTATCATAAATTATCCGTCCGGCTCAGACGTCTTTCCAAACATGAGTTGGTTCCCGACAAATCAACCTTGATTGATTGCCCACCTAAGTCCTTTCATCTTACTTGTATTTGATCGGAACATCTGTTTCCGATACACCAATTTGGAAATCTTAATTCCTTTGGTTATTTAAGCATCAAATTATTTGGATGTTCCATGATCCGATGCCTTACATTCTTCTCCCTCTGATTGGGTACGGATACTCACATCAGGTCCTTTGTGGACCGCCAGACCCAGTGATGGGTTATTATCCGATAAGCGTCCTTCACATTCAAAATTATTGTGATGTTCTTCCCGTGATACATGATGCCATTGGTAAATTGTGCCTTCTCCCTCTGATAAGTTGTATCCTATGCTTTTGGCAGCCATGCTCTGTTGTCAAGCATGTGTTAAATACTCTTGAAGCTTGTGGTATATGTTCCTAAGATGCCCCGATGGGTTGGACCTATGCCTTTCCTTAATTCGTGTGAACCCGACAATTTTCATGAGTCATACTCCCCTGGTGTTTTGCCAGTTAAACTTTCAAAACTATAATTTCACCAAAGGCGAGGTGTAAATGGAAGGTGATGCATTGATGAACTGGGAGTCGACCTTGAACCTTGTGTTCATGCCCATGGAAACAATGTTGATATTATCATAGAAGCTTCTCTTTTCAATAATCATCCATTGTATGATTTGATCTTGTATCTTTGATCTTGTCCTTTGCAATCGTGATTCCGACCAGGTTGTTCTACTTTGATTTCATTCTCAGACAGGTTAAAGTGCTTGTCTTCCACAGATCAATACACTAGTCTAACCTCTATTCTTATCTACCTCTGGGTATTATCCCTGGTATCTTGATAAATATCACGGAGCTTTATAACTTCTTATGAGCTCCTCATCAACTGTGATTTTTCACTGACTCCAGTTTCCTCGTGTTCTGTGTTGTTGGACAATCAAGGACACTGATAATTGAATCGAGTCCGCATTGCGATTCAACAGCTCTTAGTAATCTTCTTTGCTTATGAGTGTGTGCTCTATCATGTCTTTCCAAGCTGTTTGGCTACATCATCATCGTCATGCTAAGGCTTGACCATGCTATATATATCCTTCATCCCCGGAACACAATTCCAATAGTGCGCTAAGCTTACATCGAGCTTTCAACGTTAGGATGGTTGTCTTGAAAGGCAATTTCGATTCTGAGCTAGCACTCCAATCTGTGGTTCTGACAACCTTTCGCTTCACCATTTCTTTGCTTGATGTCGACGCTGATCGATTACATCTTCAGGAGACTTCTCGACAAATGTGTCGTGATCCTCATTAGCATTCTGGGCTCTTCCAGGATATCAATTAAATTGATGATGAGAGTAGCATCCTTGTCCGTGGTAATTGGTGTTGTCGTTGGCGACATCCTTGCCATCACCTTTTATTTCTTTGGTCCCGTGTTGTTTCTAACCGGAATATTGACAAATGGACTGTGATGTGTAAATTCAACACTTATGGCAAACCAACTCTATTACCTTGTTGTTAATGAACAATAAGTCCATTCTTAGTGTATTGGTTGTTGAGTCAACATTCTAACATTGGTCGTGCTACTTAGTCTGTATTTCGGGTGCATGTTTCGATTAATGTTTAATTGTGGATGTTTCCTTCGGGCATACCTCAATGTATCATCTAGTTTTGTTCACTCAATCGTGGAGATCCTTCTTTGTGGGAATCTCGACGAATTGTTGCTGAGCCCATCAGCCGCATCCTCTTCTCCCTCGTGGTTCATGATGAACATTTAAGCTAGTGTTGGAAACCTTGAAGGCATTATCTTTGTGCCTAGTTCATAAAGAATATGTTTGATAAAAGAAGTGTTTTTCTATAAGTTCACGTGCATTTTTGCCACCGAGCTTATGGGAAAATTTTATCTCGCTTACTCTAGAATCGTTCCAATTCATTCAGGCATGTGCGGAGTATTCTATGGTTTGATAGATTTGCTACCTTCACTCCATATGTATTTCCTAGCACGCCAGGCCACTGATTGATTTGATTTGTCCTAGTCCAAACTTACACATGGAACTTTGATATCCTCTATGATGGTCCCCAATCAGAACTTGGTTGCCCTCCATTCTAGAAACTTACATGTGGGCATGAATGTCTTGACCTTGTGTTCAGATGTCTTGTAGTCTGGCTAATGATTCAAGTCCTGCTTCTGTCGTTCATTCCGAGATTCTTGCAACATCATCTCGTAGGTCCGTGTTGCATCCTTTTCTCCTCAGGCCTTCTTTGTCTGAAGTATCCTGACACCAACCAGATCTGAATCTCGGACAGTTATGATGGTTGGAACATTATCAAGAATTATAACTTTGGTCTTTGTTACTCGGTAAGGTGATGTTGTAACTAGCACACCTGGCCGGATGACCTATTGTTATAATGCTTTGTTCAGCTAGTGTTGCCATTCTTCCATGGGGGAATTGTAAGACTTATTTTATAAGTTGTTCCTACTGGATCCTTTGTGTATCCAAGCTCCATCCTTTACTCGAAACACCATATCATTGCTATCCTGAAGCATGTATGTGGTATATCGATCATCAAAAGGAATAATGTAAGCTCAATGCTAATTGTTTCTTGATCAATTATTCAAACCCCATTGTATGGGCATGTCATGGATTTTCCTCGCCCATTTTACCTAAATGGTTATCTACTTGCTATCCCGTCATGTGTATCATGCTCTATTTTCCTTGGGAAAGATATACTCCTAAAACTTGAGTATAAACACATTTCCTTTCCATTGGTCTGTTTAATGTGAAAAACACATTTTCCTTTCCATTGGCCTGTTAATGTGATAAACACATTTTCCTTTCCATTGGTCTGTTAATGTGATAAACACATTTTCCTTTCCATTGGTCTGTTTAATGTGATGAACACATTTCCTTTCCATTGGTCTGTTTAATGTGAAAAACACATTTTCCTTTCCATTGGTCTGTTAATGTGATAAACACATTTTCCTTTCCATTGGTCTGTTTAATGTGATGAACACATTTTCCTTTCCATTGGTCTGTTTAACCTTTCTTGTAATCTAGCTTATCTAAACAGTGGTGATTTCCTGCTTAGGTAAGCGCCTCGGTGCTCAATTCTGTCAGTAAGGCCCTGTTACTATTGTTGATAACATTCCGGTAACCGCCGGTGGACGGGAACTTTGCCTATTGGTCCGCCTCGTTTCAACGAGCAGGAAAATGGTTCTATTCGCCCCCCGCCCTTGGTACCGACATTGTTGCCAGCATAACTGACAAGCTATCCTCTGACTTGTCATGCTACCATGACCGTGTAAGATGTCACCGCTCTTCCTGCTCTTAACCGCATGGTCGGCCCATAACCCTCAGTTCCACAGGATCGAAACCTGACTCTCCTGTACATCTTTGGTTCCAAAGTATCCTTTGCACTTGGCTTCGTTTGTAATTCCCGAGCCACCGTCCAAGGGATGATCTGTCCTAATATGAGACGCAATAATTATTTTCGTTGCTCTGAATCCCTTTCACCTTCTGATCAGGCATTGAATGATTTCCTACCCGTTTGAAACTTTTATACCATCACATTTTGCTCTTAGTGATTCCTCGAGTCTTAACTTGAGAAATAAATCTTGTGTTCCTCCCAGAGTTCGCTGTCAGATGCCCAACCTTGTAGGGATATGTTTTTCCAGAGTTTTCCCTCTAATTGCATTCGTAGGACGATGAAGATCCCGAAGGAAGGATGAAAACTCCATCAGATTGACCTGAATCAGAGTAATGGATACCTCTACAAGAAGGACCGGCCTCTTCGGTCAGAGCAGCCAAGAACGAGAAGCCTCGTTAGATTTTCGTAACCAAGCTTTCCCCCCTTACGTCTACTTCTTAATTCTCGGGATGAGAATTTCTTTTAGTAGGGGAGAGTTGTAACACCCCTGGATCCATGCTACAGTGATCAACGAAATTAAGCTACAGTAACCATGATGTTTAAGCTAATCCATTTTTGCTAAACCATGTTTGGTCACATTAGAATCATAACTCATTTGAATTCCCTATTGAATTTTCAAAATTCATTTAATAAGTGGTTTAAATATTTTTGCAAACCTGAAAACTAAAATCATGGTTAGGTTACAAATATTCACCTGGTATTTATAAAACTATAACCAACATTTTGCAAGGTGTTTTGGTGCGTCAAATTAAATAAAATAGAGGCCAAAACTATTAATTAAAGGCCTTTTTACTTAAGACAGTTTTCAATTAATTTCAAAAAGCCCCAAAACTTTTTGTGGCTTTGCCAAATATTACAACACTAATAATTGCCTAGGTGGCACTTTTTTTATAAAAGTGCTATGATACTAAAAATAAATAAAACTAAAAAAGAAAACAATTAAAAGAAAAAGAAACAAAAGAGAAGCCCCCCCCACTGGGCCTCGGCACAAGTGGCTAACCGGCTGGCCCAGTCCACCCCGCTCCCCCCCCCCCCCGCTTCTCTGTTCGACCGACCGGTCGGGGCAGTGGCGTGGTCGCCCCCGACCAGCTCGCCGGCGACGCTGGGGGGATAAGGCCGCCCCTCCTCGCTCCCCAAACCCTAACCCCTTTTCCCCCGACCAGTTCTCCCTCGCGCCTCCGCCTCCCGCCCCGAGGATGAGCTCGGGATCGAGCACGCACGCCATCGCCGCGGCTTCCTCCACCGCCGTCGCCGTTCGGCCCCGCCTCCCCCTCGACGGCCCTCCACGAGCCTCACCGCCCTAGCCCCCCTTCAACGGCAGTGAGCTGCCCCCCTTCTCTCCCTCCCTCTCCCCACCGTACGCGCTTGCCGCGTCACCATGGGCGAGCCCACCGACGCGCTTGCCGTCGCTATGCTCGCTCCGGCCATCCCTAGCTAGCGCAGCTAGCTGGGATGGGTCCGCCTCCTCCCCCTGCGCGTAGGACCCCGCGGCCATCCAAATGGACGCCGGAGTCATCACCGGCGTCGCTCCCTGCGGTCGCCGGCGGTAGTCGTCAAATCGGGCCGCTCCGGCCACCCTCCCACTGTGGTCGAGCGCGCCAGTAGTTGCGCCTCGCCGCGCTGAACCGATTCGCGGCCGCGGTCGACCAAATGGGCGCCATAATCGGCCGCCGGCGTCCTGCCGCCGCCCCTGTAGATCACCGCCGGCGCGGGCTCTGCTTGACTGCCCTGTCTCAATGACAGATGGGCCCGCGCTGTCAGATAATTAGTTAGGACTAATTAGTAGTTAAGTTATTACTAACAGGCGCTGACAACCGGGCCCCACTCACTTGAATTTAACCGGTGTTTTAAAAATAACCTAATTAAACTACAGTCACTGACGGGTGGGGCCTGTCCACTATTCCAGTGGAGAAGCCCGGCCCAGTCAGCCTGCCGACTCTGCAGGCTGGCCCACCTGTCAGCCACTGTTGACCAGTCAACTGGGGCCCCCTGGTCAGCCTCTGCCCCTTGTGGGTGCACTGGACCGGGTGCACCCAGCAATTCTTGTTATTTTCGAATTAATATTAATTCTGATTATTGAATTAAAATAATCTATTTAATTTCAGAATATTAATAAAACTTTAAAAATTAATATAAAATAATCCGTAACTCGGATGAAAATAATTTATATATGAAAGTTGATCAGAAAAATCCCACGAATCCGAATACGCTGTCCGTTCATCTGTCACATGCTCCTAGCATGATGAACATGGACATTTAGCATTAGGATCATCTGTCTGGTAGTAGCCCGAGACCGGGAAAATATCGTCAGATATTCTTCCGACCCGTCTGCGCCATGTAATATTGCGTTAGTGCATGTCTAGCCCTGCATATTGCCATGTCATGCATCGTGTTGCATCTGTGCTTTATATTGCCATGTCATGCATCGTGTTGCATAAGTAGACACCGTTGACGATCAGCCTTTTGCCGCAGAGAAGCAAGGCAAGCAACCCCCCCTTGAGCATTCCGATATCGCCTATTCCTTGCCCTCTTATTCTTGCATTAGATTTTTGCTACTGTATTAGTTAGCTCCTATTCTGATGCATAGCCTGCTTTTGATAAACTGTTACTATACCTGCAATCATATCAACTGCTTAGTATAGGTTGATCAATGAATCCCCAGTGACCCCTTAGTCCCAGTTGCCGCTGCTTCTTCATCGACGACTCGACGACTCGAAGACGCGAAGACTCGGTCAACCGACCGACGAGCCAGGCCCCTCACATCACCGCACACCCCTTAAGTATGGCACTGCAGAGCTACTACCGAGTGCCCAGGGTGATACCTCACTTAGCACTCCCGGTGTTAATTCTGTAGCGTAGCTAATCGGTCGTGGGTATCGAGGGTGATTCCTCCTTCCCATTTATCGATAGCGACTCTTGTCATACACATACCTCGAGTGGGATCCATCGAGGGTGATTCCTCGGATATCCACTTGGTGTATAAACACATAGTTACTTCAACTTGACTTTGTTTACATGTAAAAGACGGGACTGGAGGGACAGGCGGTACCACCCTGGTTGAGGTGGACCTGAGTTCCCGACAGTCTTGAGACGGGTCGGCCCCAAGGGTACCCGTGTGTAAGATGTGGTGGGATGCGCCGGTAAGGCATCCAAAAGGTTATGTTGAGGCGTGCACAGGCAGGAGAGGCCCTTGCCACACATCCTCCAGTCGGGGTGACGGGACCGCACTTTATGGGTCGCGCTTGCCCCGCATTAATAAAATGCTAATGGGTTGGGTATTTGATCTGAGTTGGGTCGTTGGCCTTTTTACGCACCAAACCATCGCGTGGGAGAAGTTATGGGTACTCAGCGTCGTTGTATCAGCCGAAGCTCTTCGGATGTCAGCAATGGAGCGGCGCGCGCCGGATTGGACTGGACGGTACATCTCTTGGACTGGAGTGTGCTAGGTCTGCTTCCGGCCGCGTTCGCATCGTGCAGGAGCGCGTAGGGCAAGTGGGCCCATGACCCCTGTGTGCTTAGGATTTAGACCGGGGGGCTGGCCTCTTCGTTGAGCCTAGGTGGGGCGACGACGTGCTGCTATTCCGAGGCCGGGCATGACCGAGGAAAGTGTGTCCGGCCGGCGGTGATCAGGCGTGTTGGAAATGCGGTGCACCACTGCAGGGATGAATAATCTATTCGAATAGCCGTGTCCACGGTAATAGGACGACTTGGAGTTATACTTTGACCTTATACAACTATAATTGTGATTTACATTGAAATGAATGTTGGCTCCGGGATTGCTTCCTCGCAGGGAGTCGAGGAAGAATCTCTGGGTGTGGTTACTTAATAAAATTGCTACAATAATATGACTATATATGAGATACCAGTCTACTCTCTTCTAGTGCTGCAAGATGCTGAAGATGCTAGTCTTCGATATGACTAGGCCTTCTCCCTATTCTTGCTTTCTGCAGTCAGTCCAGATATAACCCCTCCCCTTGATAATGATGCGTACTTAGCATAGTTCTGATGCCAGTCTTGCGAGTACTTTGGATGAGTACTCACCGCTGCTTTGCTTTCTCTTTCCCCCCTCGATACGTTTCTGCGTTCAGACGATAGAGCCCAGGAGATGGAGTACGCCGGAGACGACTACTACACCACCGCCGGAGCCTACTACTACGTGGAGAGTGCCGACGCTCAGGAGTAGTTAGGTTGGCTCCTAGGCAGGAGGCCTCGCCTCTTTCGATCCGTTGCTTATGTTTGTGCTAGCCTTCTTAAGGCAAAACTTGTTTAACTTATGTCTGTACTCAGATATTATTTGCTTCCACTGACTCGTGCTTTGTCAAGCTTTGTATTCGAGCCCTCGAGGCCCCTGGCTTGTAATATGAGGCTGTATGACTTTAATTTTGTGTCTAGAGTTGTGTTGTGATATCTTCCAGTGAGTCCCAAATCTTGGTCGTACGCATTTGCGTGTATGTTTAGCGTACAGTCAAATTGGGGGCGTCACAAGAGGTAATTTCAACCCTAGGCTGTTTCCTAGTAATTCCTCTAATAATTATGGTAATTCCGACAACAATCCTTATGGAAATTATAATAAGATGCCCTCTGATCTTGAGAATAATATTAAAGAATTTATTAGTTCGCAAAAGGTTTTCAATGCTACGATTGAAGAAAAATTGCTCAAGATTGATGATTTGGCTAGGAACGTTGATAGAATTTCGCTTGAGATTGATTCTTTGAAAATTAGATCTACTCCACCCAAGCATGATATTAATGAGTCTTTAAAATCTATGAGAACTTCTATTGATGAGTGTAAGGAAAGAACCGCTAGAATGTGTGCTAAGTGTGAATGGCTTGAAAAAGAGTGTCCCCGTTATAATAATGATGAAGATCTTAAAGTGATTGATGTGACTCCTATTGAAGCTTTGTTTTCGAATATAAATCTTGATAAATATGGGGCTGGAGATAAGTCAAGTTTAGTTAAAAGTCGTCTCAATGATTCGGAGTTTATAGATCTTAATGCTAAAATTGATAAAAGTGGGATCGAAGAGGTCAAAACTTTAAATAGCAATGAACCCACTCTTTTGGATTTCAAGGACTTTAATTATGATATTTGTTCTTTGATTGATTGTATCCCCTTGTTGCAATCCATGTTGAATTCTCCGCATGCTTATAATGAAAATAAAGCTTTTACTAAACATATCGTTGATGCTATGATGAAATCTTTTGAAGAAAAACTTGAGTTGGAAGTTTCTATACCTAGAAAGCTTTATGATAAGTGGGAACCTACTATTAAGATTAAAATTAAAGATTATGAGTGCCATGCTTTGTGTGATTTGGGTGCTAGCGTTTCCACGATTCCAAAAACTTTATGCGATGTGCTAGGTTTCCATGAACTTGATGATTGCTCTTTAAATTTGCATCTAGCGGATTCCACTATTAAGAAACCTATGGGAAGGATTAATGATGTTCTTATTATTTCAAATAGGAATTATGTGCCCATACATTTCATTGTTCTTGATATAGATTGCAATCCTACATGTCCTATTATTCTTGGTAGACCTTTCCTTAGAACGATCGGTGCAATTATTGATATGAAAGAAGGAAACATTAGATTCCAATTTCCATTAAGGAAAGGTATGGAACACTTCCCAAGAAATAAAATTAAATTACCATATGAATCTATTATGAGAGCTACTTATGGATTGCATACCAAAGATGATAATACCTAGATCTATTGCGTTATGCCTAGCTAGGGGCGTTAAACAATAGCGCTTGTTGGGAGGCAACCCAATTTTATTTTTATGTTTTTGTTTTAGTTTCTTTTCTGGAATAAATTACACATTATTACCTCTGTAGTAATTGTGTTTTAGTGTTTAAATTAGTGTTTGAGCCAAGTAAGACCTTTGGGATGGTTTACGGTGATTGTTGATTTGATCTTGCTGAAAAACAGAAACTTTTGCGCTCAGTCCAGGAATTTTATAAATTCACCAGAGCGTCGAATGAGTCTGAAAGTTTTACAAAAGATTGATAGACAAATTTCCCATATTTTCCTAAATTTTCAGAATTTTTGGAGGTACAGAAGTATTCTAAGTTTCCAGATTGCTACAGACTGTTCTGTTTTTTGACAGATTCTGTTTTCTTTGTGTTGTTTGCTTATTTTGATGTATCTATGGGTTGTATCGGGGGGTATGAACCATGGAGAAGTTGGAATACAGTAGATATTACACCAATATAAATAAAGAATGAGTTCACAACAGTACCTAAAGTGGTGATTTATTTTTCTTATACTAACGGATCTCACGAGTTTTCTGTTGAGTTTTGTGTTGTGAAGTTTTCAAGTTTTGGGTAAAGATTTGATGGACTATGGAATAAGGAGTGGCAAGAGCCTAAGCTTGGCGATGCCCAAGGCACCCCAAGACATATTCAAGGATACCAAAGAGCCTAAGCTTGGGGATGCCCCGGAAGGCATCCCCTCTTTCGTCTTCAATCCATCGGTAAATTTACTTGAGGCTATATTTTTATTCACCACATGATATGTGTTTTGCTTGGAGCGTCTTGTATGATATGAGCCTTTTCTTTTTAGTTTGCCACAATCATCATTTATGCACACATATTTTGAGGGGTACACGCATTAATCGTGAATTTATTAGAATACTCTATGTGCTTCACTTATATCTTTTGAGCTAGGCAATTTTGCTCTAGTGCGTCACTTATATCTTTTTAGAGCACGGTGGTGTTTTATTTTATAGAAATAATTGAACTCTCGTACCTCACTTATATTATTTTGAGAGTCTTTAAACAGCATGGTAATTGGTTTAGGTTATGAATTTAGTCCTATTATAATGGGCATCCAAGAGGTATATAATAAAAACTTTCATATAAAGTGCATTGAATACTATGAGAAGTTTGATTCCTTATGATTGTTTTGAGATATAAAGATGGTAATATTAGAGACATGCTAGTGATTAATTATGGATTGGTAGAAATACTTGTGTTAAAAGTTTGTGATTCCTGTAGCATGCACGTATGGTGAACCGTTATGTAACGAAGTCGGAGCATGATTTGTTTATTGATTGTCATCCTTTGTGTGAGGGTCGGGAGCGCGCAATGGTTAACTCCTACCAACATCTCCCCTAGGAGCATGTGTCTAATACTTTGCTTCAATAACTAATAGACTTTTGCAATAAGTATGTGAGTTCTTTATGACTAATGTGAGTCCATGGATTACACGCACTTTCACCCTTCCACTTTTGCTAGCCTCTCTAGTACCGCGCAACTTTCGCCGGTGCATTAAACCCACCATATACCCTTCCTCAAAACAGCCACCATACCTACCTATTATGACATTTCCATAGCCATTCCGAGATATATTGCCATGCAACTTCCACCGTCCCGTTTATCATGACACGCACCATCATTGTCATATTGCTTTGCATGATCGTAAGACAGCTAGCATGATGTTTTCATTAATGTCATTTGCTATGCTAGATCGTTGCACATCCCGATACACCACCAGAGGCATTCATATAGTCATGTTTTGTAATTCTTGAGTTGTAAGTAAATAAAAGTGTGATGATCATCATTATTAGAGCATTGTCCCATGTGAGGAAAGGACGGAAGCTATGATTCCCTCACAAGTTGGGATGAGACTCCGGACTTTAAAAATAATAAAAGAGGGCAATGAAGCCCAAGTAAAAAAGAGAGGCCAAAGATGCCCACCAAAAAAATGAGAGAAAAGAGAGAAGGGACAATGCTACTATCTTTTTTCCACACTTGTGCTTCAAAGTAGCACCATGATCTTCATGATAGAGAGTCTCCTATTTTGTTTCATATACTAGTGGGAATTTTTCATTATATAACTTGGCTTGTATATTCCAATGATGGGCTTCCTCAAATTGCCCTAGGTCTTCGTGAGCAAGCGAGTCGGATGCACACCCACTTAGTTTCTTTTTGAGCTTTCATACACTTATAGCTCTAGTGCATCCGTTGCATGGCAATCCCTACTCACTCACATTGATATCTATTGATGGGCATCTCCATAGCCCGTTGATATGCCTAGTTGATGTGAGACTATCTTCCCCTTTTCCTCACAACCTCCACCATATTCTATTCCACCTATAGTGCTATATCCATGGCTCACGCTCATGTATTGCATGAAAGTTGAAAAGGTTTGAGAACATAAAAAGTGTGAAACAATTGCTTGACTTGTCATCGGGGTTGAGCATGATTTAAATACTTTGTGTGGGGAAGATGGAGCATAGCCAGACCTTATGATTTTGTAGGGATAACTTTCTTTGGCCATGTTATTTTGAAAAGACATGATTGCTTTGTTAGTATGCTTGAAGTATTATTGTTTTTATGTCAACATTAAACTTTTGTTTTGAATCTTATGGATCTGAACATTCATGCCACAATAAAGAATATTACATGGATAAATATGTTAGGTAGCATTCCACATCAAAAATTCTATTTTTATCATTTATCTACCCGAGGACGAGCAGGAATTAAGCTTGGGGATGCTGATACGTCTCCAACGTATCTATAATTTTTGATTGTTCCATGCTATTATATTATCTATTTTGGATGTTTTATATGCATTAATATGCTATTTTATATTATTTTTGGGACTAACATATTAACCTAGTGCCCAGTGCCAGTTTCTGTTTTTTCCTTGTTTTTGAGTATTGCAGAAAAGGAATATCAAACGGAGTCCAAACGGAATAAAATTCTACGCTGATTTTTCTTGGACCAGAAGGAACCCAGGTGGCTTCGAGAAGAGGCCAGAAGACCTACGGGTGGGCCACAAGCCACCAGGGCGCGCCCCTGGGGGGGCGCGCCCCCTGGCTTGTGGGCCCCCCGTAGCTCCTCCAACCCTAACTCTTCGCCTATAAATTCAGAAATATTCCCCCAATACCAAAGGAGAGCAAAAAAAATACTTTTCCGCCGGTGCAAGCCTATGTTCCCATGAGATCCCATCTTTGGGCCTTTTCCGGCGATCTACCGGAGGGGGATTCGATCACGGAGGGCCTCTACATCAACACCATTGCCCTTCCGATGATGCGTGAGTAGTTTACCTTAGACCTTCGGGTCCATAGCTAGTAGCTAGATGGCTTCTTCTCTCTCTTTGTTCTTCAATACCATGTTCTTCATGATCTTCATGGAGATCTATCCGATGTAATACTCTTTTGCGTTGTGTTTGTCGAGATCCGATGAATTGTGGCTTTATGATCAGATTATCTATGAATATTATTTGAATCTTCTCTGAATTCTTATATGTATGATTTCATATCTTTGTAAGTCTCTTCGAGTTATTGGTTTGGTTTGGCCAACTAGATTGGTAATTCTTGCAATGGGAGAAGTGCTTAGTTTTGGGTTCAATCTTGCGGTGTCCTCACCCAGTGACAAAGTAGGGGTAGCGAGGCACGTATTTGTATTGTTGCCATCAAGGATAAAAAGATGGGGTTTTCATCATATTGCTTGAGTTTATCCCTCTACATCATGTCATCTTACTTAATGTGTTACTCTGTTCTTCATGAACTTAATACTCTAGATGCAGGCAGGAGTCGGTCGATGTGGAGTAATAGTAGTAGATGCAGAATCGTTTCGGTCTACTTGATATGGACGTGATGCCTATATGCATAATCATTGCCTTGGATATCGTCATAACTATGCGCTTTTCTATCAATTGCTCGACAGTAATTTGTTCACCCACCGTATTATTTCCTTCAAGAGAGAAGCCTCTAGTGAAACCTATGCCCCCCGGGTCTATTTTCCATAATATATTTTCAGATCTATAAACTAAAAAACACAAAAATACTTTGCTACAATTTATTTACTTTTATTTTAATTATCATTTTAGTAATCTTTTATATCTATCTCTATCGGATCTCATCCTTGCAAGTGACCGTGAAGGGATTGACAACCCCTTTATAGCGTTGGGTGCAAGTGTTTGATTGTTTGTGCAGGTGCATAGATTGGGGCCTTGCTTGTACCTCCTACTAGATTGATACCATGGTTCTCAAAACTGAGGGAAATACTTATCTACTTTGCTGCATCACCCTTTCCTCTTCAAGGGAAAACCAACGCAAGCTCAAGAAGTAGCATGAGCCACCACCTTGCTTGTTTTGTCTTCATTACACGGCCCATCTTAAACTTGACTGTAGAGCCGTCAACATATTAACCCGGCTCCATAGGGCAGGTTATATCGCGGGGTTATATCCCCGACATTAGGCCCCATATTGATTTGAATCCATTCATGTCAATTTCTCCTCTTCATTGGCGGCTCATTATTGGACCTGTGTCTTTCAGGGATCTCACAATGCCGGCTTGTAGCGCTTCCAGACTTATCATTTCTCCAGTGTCTATCTGTTAATGACGTCATCCTTGCTCACCGTTCTCCTCCAAAATCATCATAATGCATCCCTTCAAAAACTGCACCAAATCTAGGCAGACGCGAAAATCGAGGCGCGCTCCTAGCCACAAATTTACCACGGCCGTTTCGTCTTTCTCGGCGACGTTTCATTTTCCCTCTTTATAAATAAGTCCACTGAGCTCCACAGTAACTTTCCTATCGCCTTCCTCCTCTTGCTCCTCCATCGGCCGAGCACCGCCAGAGCTCCCAAAGTGACTCCGAGGTCCCTGACTCCATCGCCGACGTCATCGAGCCTTCTTGCGACCGCCGGAGCGAACATGATCATCTTCGTCTCCGCTTCAGCGCAATCTGGTATGAATCCCCTCCATTTAGGGTTCAATATTTCCGGTGTTCTTGTCGTGTTCATCGTGTTCATCTGAGACATATTTTGTAGATCCACGTGCTATCCACTCATTGCCGCGTAGTTCTAGTATGATCTCCGCTTTATTTTCCTCATAAGTAGATTTGCCATCCAGGGTTATCCTTCGAATGCCGTAGTTTCGGTCTTTCCGTCAGCTAGAACATATATCTCGTTGTTTTTCCTCATTTAATTAGATCTGCCTATAAGGGATACTTTCATAGAAACTTGTTTGTGACCCAACATCTTTGCTAAGTGCTTGCGGCAATGTCCCTTCGGCTCTTTTTTATTTTGCCGACTTATAGTAGCACCTTAGTATGGGCGACTTATAATTCAGCCTGGCTTATTTTCCTTGTTATTGTTGTAGCCGTTGCATAACCCACCATGGCTCCAAAAAACACCAAAGTTTGCAACTGGGCCAAGACCAGAGAGTCCTGGCTTACCTTGGATAACCTTGTGGACCAAGGTTTCTTGCCGGCTCGAAAGATCATAGAATGGCGGGCTCCCAAAGAAGAGTCGTTCCCACAACCATGACTAGGGGAGGTTGTGGTCTTTACTGATCATCTGCGCAGAGGTTTCCATCCTCCCGGCTCAAAGTTCTTTAGGGACCTCTTGTATTTCTTCAAGGTCAGGCCTCAATATATTGGCCCAAATTCCCTGACCAATATTTGTGAGTTTCAAGTGCTATGTGAAGTGTACCTTCAGGTCGAGCCGTCAGTGACCCTTTTAAGGGAATTCTTTTACCTTAACTGTCGGCGTTCTAGGAATGGGGGTGCCCAGACCTGCCTACCTGCGGCCCAGGACATGGCCCACCTCACGAGCCAAGCATGGCCTGACGCGGCCCCACTCAAGACAAGGCCCTCGCGAAGACCGTAAGCCCGCGAGGAAGAACATCACCAAGACCAGCGAAGGATGGGCCTCGTCAGGCCCCCTCCGGAGCGGCAGAGATCTCTATGCAGAACCCGGCTTCGGGAGTCAAGGATGACTCAAGGAAGGGCAGGCGGGCGCCAGCGCGCCAGGCAGTGCAGTTTCCCCTTTGGTGTAAAGGGAGCAAGGACGTACGTGGGTTCCCAAAGTGCCCCCCAAAGGTTTCCATTCCGGTGGAACAAGACCACGACCACGAGCCCAGCAGGACCGATGTCATCGTCGATCCCACCTCTGCATCATCGACAGCTACTTTGCAGGCGAAGACCACCTTTGGACAGGGCGGGGATGTACTCCTGTCCCCCTTTGAAATTGGCCGTTGTGGGATCCCTTCCCGCCATTACGATAAGGGAAGAGGACCCGGGCCGCTTCTATAAGTAGAGGATAGGTCGCACCGTAGGAGGAGGACGGGGGAGGAGAAAGATGGAGGCAGAGAGAACCACAGACAAGGCAGAGAGCCAAGAACACCACACGAGCGCCCTCACAAGGCTCCTCACCACTGTACTAGTTCATCCACCACACCTCCCCGTGAGGCAATCCACCAAAGCAGGAGTAGGGTATTACGCTTCGCACCGGCCCGAACCTGGGTAAATCACCGTGTGCATCTTCTTCCTCGCCTTCGTGCGAGTTCATCATCCCTACCATCGAGTAGTGAGCTAGGTAGGGCGAGGCTGCAGGGGATCTTCGCACACGCCCCTGTGTTCGAATCTTGAGGGTTTTGCGGAGCCCGAAATCCGACATTTGGCGCGCCAGGTAGGGGGCGTGTCGAAATCTTCCTCGAAGCCTCGCTCCTCCCTTGCCGCACCGCTTCGATGGCCAACACCCGGCAAGCTTCCTCCGGCCATGTCGGAACCGTCTCCACCAACCCCACCACTGCAGACTGAGACCCACGCCCCAGCGGCGCGACGCTGGGTGGTCAGTATCAAGCCGCCAGTATCGTCTCTACCGTCGTCGCCCCTCGCACCATCCAAGCGTACGGCGGACGGGCGGCGCCCCCGGCACCGGCATCGCGCTGCACCTACATGGGAGACCTCGACGCGCACGATGCGTTGCTGATGGCAAGCGAGATGCTTGGCCACCGCCTGACGCACGGGGGCTTCGACGCACGGGCCGACCACATCGCTGAGCTGGTCGCCATCGCGCGGAGGGCCATGGCTCCTCACTCTCCTTCGAGGCCACAGGCATCAAGCGCCAGGGGCTCGTTCACCACGCCTGTCGCCCAGCCCACCGGCGGCGTGCCCCCTCAGGCCCTGGGCGAGCCTGAGCGGGGCCCGCCGCACGTCGTGCTCCTTCTCCTCTGAATTCCGGTGACTGTTTTTGGGGTGGATCCCGGCCCCGGCGACGGAGCGCACAGAGGAAACAACGGCGTGCCCCATGCGCGCACCAACACGCGCCTTCGCGACCCTATGGACCGTCAACACCCCGAGTTAACCAGGCGGGAGCGCGCTATCCTGCGCGGGGAGCAGGCGGCGCAGGCGACCGGACAAGCAAGCAACCACGGCAAAGGCGCGTTGGATCGCCAAGGTAACAATCCCCGTCAGGAGGCACGCGGCAAACCCAGCGGCGGCGGCAGAGGTAAGCAACTTCGAGCTGAGGCTCGTCGCAAGAGGGTTTGCGGGCTATGCGCACAGGGCGGCGCCCCGCCGCCGCCGGGAGGGGCCGTCCCCAGCGCCCCGCCGGATGGCTCAGGAGGAGAACCGGGCCCTTATGTAGAGCCCTATGTACCAAGATACGTCGTACCTCCGAACGGTGGGATGGATCAGGCGCCTGCCGCATGCGCCAACGCCCCCAAGAATAGGGGGTACCCTGGGCGTCCTCCCCGAGCCGAGCCTGGGGCTTCCACCGATGGAGCACCTGGCCAGGACAACGCGAGCAAGAGAAGGAGGGAGGACGCCCCCGGGCCTGCGGGGAACGGCGCGAGCCGTCGTCCATTCGAGCAAGCAACGCCGGGCCAAGCCCCGAGGCCTCAGGAGAAACGGCTTGGGGGGAAGCAACAAGACACAGGTAACGCGGGCCACCCGCGGCAACCGGAGCGCCGGCGCAGCCTCGGGAGGCTGGGCCTCAGGAGGCCCACAAGACACAGTCCGGCCGGCGCCCAGACGCCTTACGAGGCGGCTTCATCGACAAAACACCTTTATGGCTGCGCTGGATGCATTGTGCTCATGTTTGGGCCATGGGGGCGCAATCCTGTGGCTACGCGGGGAACAATGCATTCGGGTTTGGGTCATAGAGGCACGCAACTGAGCAGAAATGCACGGGATGGCTCTTGATGGAGTTGGGAGCAACCGGGCCGTGCGCCCGGGGGCTTGCCCAGCTATCTACAGCCGTGACACTCTCACGTAATAATGAGTGGGCTGTATACGCCCGGAGCCACCCGAGGACGCGGAGGGGTTCCATCCCACGCAATGTGGAAGCCCCATGCTCCGCGCTGGCGGACAACACTGCCCACCAATGGCTATGCCCACGCAACGTGGATACTCTACGCTCCACACTGGGGGAAGACGAAGGCAAAGACTAGCCTGGGTACTGGACGCGGTAGCTGCTTGCTTCTTTTTGGTGTTCGAGTTGCCACTTTTTGGAATGAAGTTTGAGAATTTCAGAGTTCTATTTTTAAATGAAAAAAGGGGCAGGGACTTTTCTCTCATCATTCTCTCCTTTTTCCGATCTTGGAGTCTCTTTCTGTGAATTGGTGTTTCGCAAGGGCCCGCGCGCTCCGGCCCTCCCCGAGGAGCCTCGGAACTGGATAGCAAGGCCCCGTCGCCTCAGGGACTTGCTTCTTTGGCGGTCGATCCCCGCTCGGGGGCTCCGACCACGGCGCGACACCGCAGCATGGGACCTCGGGTGGTCCCAGTGCCTCCTGAGGCGGCAGCCGGCAGGATGGAATGGGGGTCGCTCGGGCGTCAAAGGGGGCTCCTGAGCAACGCGCCTCAGGAGCCTTACCGGTCATATAGCCACTCGCCCCTTGATGTCGTCCTTGGTGATCCGGTCGGCATCGAGGGTGTCAAGGCCTCACCTCGTAGTTGCGTCCTGGCAATCCGGACGTACATTACGGTGGTCAAGGAATGTGCGGGACTGGGACCTGCCGACGTAGAGCTGCTTGAGCGTCAAAGGGGGGTCCTGAGCAACGCGCCTCAGGAGCCTTACCGGTCATATAGCCACTTGCCCCCTTGATGTCGTCCTTGGTGATCCGGTCGGCATCAAGGGTGTCGAGGCCTCACCTCGTAGTTGCGGCCTTGGTGATCCGGACGTACATTACGGTGGTCGAGAAATGTGCGGGACTGGGACCTGCCGACGCAGAGTGCCGAAAGGGCCCCCGAACTGTCCCACAAACAAGGAGGAAGCGTCCCAGGCGGAATGGCGGGCTACCTGGACTACCCGGCCGCGCCTCGCAACGCACGGGATCGTTACCGCCCTACAAGCTAAATACATTACCGAACCAAGCAAGAGTTTCCTGATATAATGATGACCCGAGGACGGGATATGGGTTGTGCGCACTAATGTGAGTATGCAGGAACCGCGGGCCACCACGCGCGGCTACCGAGACCCCTAAGGCCTAAGGCGCCAGGAAAAACGGCGCGAGGGGAGGGACCCCGCCACGACGAACAGCAAGGCCACGAACCCAGGGAGCGGTGGCCACGAGCTGCCCTTCACAAGGGAGAACCACGCAAGGGCCCCGCCGGCCGTCATCACCAAGCCGCATCGGCAGCAACGCCGAGCCCCGCGCGAAGAAACTAAGTCACGTCACGGCAAGCAGGCGACCGTCGATTGAAGAAAGGGAAGGACGGAGACAAAGGTAATACACAAAAGGCTAACGCCCTCTGGGGCCAAGTTCTTCTTAAAGTATTAAAGGAACCATGAAAGGGAAACAGGGGATGACTAGAGGGAGGAGTCACTATCGCCGCCCACACCGCCGGCCGCCCCGGCGTCGGAGTCATCCTCCCCGCTGGAGGCGGGCACCTGGATGAACCGCTCCACCAAGGACTCCACGTACGGGTGCACCTCATCCCGGCGGGGCCTCTGGAGCTCGTCAGGCACCCGCTCCCCAACGCGCCGGAGGTCAAGCTCCGGGGCGTGGCGGCGTAGGTTGGAGAAGACGCCCGTCAGGGCAAGGTTGAGGAGGTCGCGCGCGTCAGACTCGTTGTCCGCGTTCGCGCGGGAGACGCCGGTCTCTAGCGCCTCCACCACCTTTTGGAAGAAGTCAAGATATCCCCCGTCGCCGCGCACGCACGGCAGCGCGGGAGCTTCCCCGACGAACAGGCTCACCGCGTCGGCCCCGCGGCGGGCAATGCCAAGGTACTGCTTGGCGCTCTGGGACTCCATCATCTTGGCGTCCGCCACCTCATCCTGGGCGACCTGCACGGCATCGGCTGTCTCCTTCACCTGGGCCTGGAGGGACGCCAGCTCCGCCCTCGCCTCCGCTTCGCCCCTGAGGGCGGCCTGGAAGGCGGCCTCGGCGGTCGTCAGCTGGGCCCGCAGTGCGTCCACCTCCTCCGGGAGTTCGCCGAGCTTGCGCTTCTTGGCCGCATGCACCCTGGAAGATGGAGGGGATCAAGTCCACAGCATTGGACAAGACAACTAAGAAAGAAGGAGGCGGCGGAGTACTCACTCATCGACCATGGCCCAGCGACGGCGGACTTGCGCCGACCCCGGGGGCCTTCCGCCGCTGCCTCCGGAAGAGGGCGGGGGAGCCGACGGTCCCGCTCGCTTCCCAGCGCCTGCAGCACTTCCTCCGGACGCCATGGGAGAGGGGAAGCTGGGAAGAAGAGAGGGTTTTTTCTGTGGAACAATGGAAGCAAGAAGACACCTCGAGACTGCAGTGCCCCCCTCCACCAGGGGCGGGGCGGATTTATAGGCGTGACTGAAGCCGCGAAGCGTCGTGGGAGATCAGGCGACGGGCGCCCCTCGGGCGCCGCGGGACCGTTCGACCAGCGCATTGCCGTCCATGTCGCCTCGCCTGCCGATTGTCGGGTCACATTCGCGTGGCCCGAGGAGTGGAAGCCCGAGGGAGCCGCAACATTCAAGGAAGGGCAATGATGGCTGGCGCTGCACACGGGTGTCACATCAGTTTGACTTGGGGCGGTTCCTGACGCCCTCGGGGAGCGGGGGCGTCGCCGCCCAGCTGCTCGACGCGTGTAAGGCCTGGCCCGCAGGCGTTTGGGGCCCGCGGCGCTTCGGGCCGTCCTCAAGGGCTTCGCCCGGAAGCCACCTCGAGCGCGCCTTGGGCCCAAGGGCTACTGTCGGTGTTCTGGGAATGGGGGTGCCCAGACCTGCCTGCTTGCGGCCCAGGGCATGGCCCACCTCACGAGCCAAGCATGGCCTGGCGCGGCCCCACTCTAGACATGGCCCTCGGGAGGGCCCTAAGCCTGCGAGGAAGAACAACACCAAGACCAGCGAAGGATGGGCCTCCTCAGGACCCCTCCTGAGCGGCGGAAATCTCTATGCAGAACCAGGCCTCCGGAGTCAAGGATGACGCAAGGAAGGGCAGGCGGGCGCCAGCGCACTAGGCGGTGCAGTTTCCCCTTTGGTGTAAAGGGAGCAAGGACGTACGCGGGTTCCAAAGCGCCCCCCAAAGGTTTCCATTCCGGTGCAACAAGACCACGACCATGAGTCCAGCAGGACGGATGTCATCGCCGAGCCCACCTCTGCATCATCGACAGCTACTTTGCAGGCGAAGACCACCTTTGGACAGGGCGGGGATGTACTCCTGTCCCCCTTCGAATTTGGCCGTTGTGGGATCCCTTCCCGCCATTACGATAAGGGAAGAGGACCCGGGCCGCTGCTATAAGTAGAGGATTGGTTGCACCGTAGAAGGAGGACGGGGGAGGAGAAGGACAGAGGCAGAGAGAACCACAGACAAGGCAGAGAGCCAAGAACACCACACGAGCGCCCGCACAAGGCTCCTCACCACTGTACTAGTTCATCCACCACACCTCCTCGTGAGGCAATCCACCAAAGCAGGAGTAGGGTATTACGCTTCGCAGCGACCCGACCCTGGGTAAATCACCATGTGCATCTTCTTCCTCACCTTTGTGCGAGTTCATCATCCCTACCATCGAGTAGTGAGCTAGGTAGGGCGAGGCTGCAGGGGATCTTCGCACACGCCCCTGTGTTCGAATCTTGAGGGTTTTGCGGAGCCCGAAATCCGACATTAACTGCCAAGCTGAGGTGAAGAATAGGGATGCCTGTGAGCTCGGTGGCATTTATATTTAGAAAAGAAAGAACAGAGCCTTCCCAGAATCAAAACTGGCGAGTCACCCAAAGGGGGGAACAAAACCTGGTTCTATTGTAAAAATACTGCATCTGACGGAGAAAATCCCCTGTCGGGTTTCAGATTGGAAAGACTTAGTGCAAGGTGGAATTTCCGGGTTGGCCAATAGATGAAGAGAGGGCTCCATTAGCACCTTTTCATGCAAAACTAAGAGCTCTGAGTGCACATGGCCTGACCGGGATAGATCTGATTCATTGCTGGTTAAAGTGGCCAATTCAACCCGTTAGCTTGAGGGACGGCTTGATGTGTGACTATTTAGGCGCCTCAAACGATCCTCAGTGCTTTTCTCGTGAGAATCTTTCTGACGACGCTCTTACCAAAGATACCAAAAGGTTTTTCTCCGACTCGAAAGAGCAATGCAGCGTCAACGGTTTGGGTCCATTCTTCTCAATCCGCCACCTTAGGTATTGATCACTTTTATTGTCCTTTGTCGATGTTACCTTTGACTCGCCGTTATTTACCATATACTTCGTGTATTTGCAGGCAGATTCTATTTTTTGGAAAGTTACACCTCAGGCTCCTATTCCTTCGATGGGTAGAAAGAATACCCCGACCTCTGTGTCATCTTCAGGGGAGGAATCTGATTTAGAACTCGACTCTCTCGGCCGCCTGTTTAATGAGCTTGCTGACACACCTTCTTATCAGGGTGACTCGGAATCTAGCCAAGCCTGCGAAACTGGGGTAACTCCAATCTCCCCCGGTTCTTTAGAAACGTTTGTTCCCCAAAAACCAAGACAACCCGTCTGGAAAGTTAAATTGTCACACCCAGAAACTCATTTGGCTCCCGATTTTCTTTTGAAGAAAGCACAGTTTCCCGGCTCATCAAAACGCAAGACCCGGGGTGATATTGGCGACGTAGACCATAGTTTGTCTGACGCGCCGCCGGCTCGTAAACCACACCTCAAGGTGCCCCATAGTCCAAACGATTCTCGTCCTAGAGCCTATTTGTTTAAACAACCTCTCAGCCCTTCAAATTCCCTTTATCAGGCCTCTCCTCCGTCATCGGGCGACTCAAGTGCATCACAACTTCCCCCTTTTAATGTTAAGCACGGGTAAGCTTCTATATTTGAAGTGTCACCTTATGTCTTTCATTGTTTAATCCCTACTTGTCATAACTTTTGTTTTACTGACAATCCATAGGGCCAAAGCTGTTGTGTCCAAACGGGCTGGCGGGTCGTCCTCTGGGACAGCAGGCCAAGAGGCGCCAATCCCTCCGCTAGGAAAAACAGCTTCGACGGTTGGCTCTTCTATTGAAAAGGAGCCTGATATGATGGTGGAGCCGGCAGCTGCCACTGAGACGTCCGAACCAAATGAGCCGGCTTTTATGGATGTTCCTCCTGAGAGTGAGTGATCCATCCTTACGCCTAAGTCGGCCCATACAGATGAATTCATGCCATCGGTTGACCACAACACTTCAGATGTTGTATTTATTAAAGAGAGTTTCCAGGGCCCAACTGTTTCCACCTCCTTGGCTAAAATCATGAGCAATGATGAACCAGTGAATTTGGACAAACGAAAAGCCGAGATGGAATTTCCGGAACTGTCCGCGCTTGGTATTGAAGATTTGTACCAGCAGTACTTGACCCGGCTATCTGAGAGCCGGGAAATTGAAAAGAGCATGATAAACTTTGAAGGAGAAATATGAGGTAATCCTCTCATTTTACCATTATCTTGTACACTATCATTAGCTTCCAAAGACCGGCTTGTTATGATAAGCTGGTTTCATAAAATAGCTAAGGCCTGTAACAGTGTAGCCCCCAAGGGCCGGCTCATCTTCTTAAGATGAGTCAGGTCTTAAAAATTGAAGAAATTCAACCTGTAGCCCCTAAGGGCCAGCTCATCCTCTTGAGATGAGTCGGGTCTTGAAGATTGAAGAAATTTGACCTGTTGCCCCCAAGGGCCGGCTCATCTTCTTGAGATGAGTCGGGTCTTGAGGATTGAAGAAATTCGACCTGTAGCCCCCAAGGGCCGACTCATCTTCTTCAGATGAGTTGGGTCTTCTCCATATCTTAGTTTCAAAAGAACTGATATGCATTAGCCCCTAGTGTCAAGGATATTGCTTACAATCTTCTTGGGACTTGATAAAGAAGTAAGCCGTCCTATGGCGGTATGAAATTATCTATAGAAATACATGCTGAATCTTCTTGTGCATCTATCAGGGATATGTTGAGGATGTAGAGTCGGTTGCTGTGAAACTGCAGAAACGGCTCAAAGAAGAAACAAAATTGAAAAGTGAAGCTGAGTCCATGGCAGCTCATTTTGAAGATTCTGCACGTCAGGTGAATGAACGTCTTGAACATGCCATAAAGTTGTTTGAGGCAGAAAAGGCCATCCTGACAAAACGTGCAGAAAAGGCTGAACAGAAACTTAACCCCTTGAAAGAAAAATATGCCATTCTTGTGAAATAGATCAACGAAATGTTGACATCAATCTTTGGTATGTGTTCCGTCTCTCTTTTGCCAATGTACCGGCTTATGACTGTGCGACGGCTTACTGTACCTTCTGTTCCTTTTGTTTGTAGGGCGAAAGATCATAACCTTGTAGAGCTGCCAATTGTGAAGTTGAAAGCTACTATCACATACGTAGACCACCTGTTCACAGGCTCTGTTTATTCCATCATGGCAGTGAAAAATCTGAAACACCCGCCAAGGAATATCAAGGACATGTTGAAGCAACTCTCCACCGTGCCACAGTGGGTGACTAAAACCCGGAAATCGGCGGCTCGAGGAGGGGCAAACATGGCACTCACTCGAGCAAAAGCATATCTGTCTGAATTGGGCGTGGAGCTCCTAAAAGGCGGCTTCCCAGAGTTTAAACTTGGTAGTTCCGCATTCACTCATTCAGATTATGCGAAGTACATCACGAAGACTCGGCCACTGGCGTCTTTAATAACTGAAGAGATGGATCTCTCAAAATATCATCCTGCATACACCACCGACAACGAGCGTGTTAACGCGCCCAAGGACGAGCCATCTGACCTGGTGCCTCCTGGACGTAAGAAAACTTTTGCTCATGCCGTTGATGCGTCAGCTCTTGTTGAAGGAACAGCAAATTTTGAATCTTTGATCTCAATTCGATGGCAACAGAGGGGCCAGCAGGTTGATGACGATGAGCCAGTGGAGTCAGATCCAGAGGTGGCTGATGATAGAGCATGAAGACATCTCGGAAGCTGGATGAATCGCCCCTACAAAGCGAGCCCCTTTGTGTAAGGAAAAACTTTGAAGAATTGTATGGCCTCCATCGTGAGCCTGTAATAGGGGTAGTGTTTTAAAAACTTCAGAATTGCTCTGTCATGCCATCGTGCACGTTGGCGCCTTCTGTTGGCGCTGAACTCCAATCTGTTGAGCTTTTGTTAATATGTTTATGCTACTCTTATTACCTGTTCTTGCACTTTTCTTGCTTCGTGCTCAATAAGTCTTATCTCACCTATAAGGCACGTCAGGAATAAGCCGGCAAAATAACTTGGTTTTCGAGACTCAAGTTTATCGAATTCTCCTTCAATGATATTGATGGATAATTTGGAAACTGGTCATAATATGAACTCAATTATGTAACCCGGTCATTTAAATATAAGTCGGTAATAAGGATAACATTGTACCTGAAAATAATGAGTATAAATAATTTTTAATAGGCCGGCTCAGTGAGACTCGGAAAAAGGAGACTGGCTTTCGAGGCGCAAGTCTTGCTCCAATGAAGCAGGTATGATAACCCATGGTTTATCCTAGCTCTCTGTATGCCGGCTCTCACATGACTCAAGCCAATGTTTTAACCTTAAAAAGTTCACGGTCCAAAAGGATTAACTTTTCAAGAGTACATGGGGTCATCTGATCGGAGTCGCATCAAGCATACAGGCATGTTTAACCATATTTAATGGCATTTTTGCCAGGTCAAGAGGGTGAGAAAGCTAAACTCGATGAGTTCGAAGCCCCCAAGTGACCTATGTTTCAAACAATAAAGACTCATGCTCAATTTATAGGCTGAAATGACAGAGACCCCGAGTTTCGGGGGTGCCGGCTTTATTATATTTGAACATAAAAGAAGTATATACAGAATTTTGCAGAGGGGGAATTACAAAAAAGTGAGCCGGTGGCCCCTAAGTGTAATAAGGCCGTAGGTGTGCAATATTCCAGGGCCGGGTTGTCTCCTCCTCAAAAGTGTATGATCCTTCTCGTAAGTCGACCCGGTAATATGAACCATTATTGAGGTTTCTACTGATGACGAAAGGACCTTCCCAAGGCGGGGAGAGCTTATGCATCCCTGTTTGATCTTCAATCAGACGGAGCACTAAGTCACCTTCTTGAAAAGTGCGACTTCGGACTCTACGGCTATGATAACGACGTAGGTCTTGTTGATATATGGCAGATCTGGCTACTGCTAAGTCACATTCTTCTTCTAGGGCATCCAAGGAATCTTGGCGTGCTAGCTCATTGTCCACCTCAACATAGGCAGTAACCCGAGGCGAGTCATGACGAATATCAATTGGTAGAACCGCCTCGGCTCCATAAACCAGGAAAAAAAGGAGTGTATCTGGTGGATCTATTTGGCGTTCTTCGAATACTCCAAAGTACTGAAGGGAGTTCTTCAACCTAACAACATGGCGTGCGTTCAAGGGGCACCATGAGCTGGGGTCTGATTCATCTCAGGGTCTCATGGTTGGCTCTTTCAGCTTGCCCATTGGACTGTGGATGCGCAACTGCTGCTAAGTCGAGCCGGATGTGCTCTCGTTGGCAGAATTGTTCCATGGCTCCCTTGGACAGATTGGTACCATTATCAGCAATGATGTTGTGAGGGTAGCCAAAACAGAAAATCAACTTCTTCAAAAATTTGACCGCAGTTTCTGTATCACAATTGCTGACCGGCTCTGCTTCGACCCACTTAGTGAACTTATCAACCGCCACTAATAAGTGGGTTTTCTTGTCAAAAGACAGCTTAAACGGAACAACCACGTCTAGCCCCTAGACCGCAAACGGCCAGGTAATTGGGATCATACGCAACTCCTGAGCCGGTACATGAGCCTGTCGACCAAACTTTTGGCACCCGTCGCACTTGCGCACAATCTCCTCGGCGTTAGCATGAGCCGTCAGCCAATAAAAACCATGCCGGAAAGCTTTGGCCACCAGTGATCGTGAGCCAGCATGATGTTCGCAATCACCGGCATGAATCTCATTAAGTATTTCCTAGCCTTCCTCAGGGGAAACACACCGTTGAAACACGCTAGTGCTGCTTTGACAATGTAACTCGCCATTCACGATTGTCATTGACTTTGACCACCAGAAGATTTGTCGAGCAATGACTCCTTCCTCTGGGAGTTCCCCTCGAGTCAAGTAAGCCAAATACGGCACAGTCCAATCAGGGGTAGCGTGTAGATCCGCCACCAAGTGTGCCTCCGGGTCAGGAACAGCTATGTCCTCCTCAGAAGGTAATTTGACTGATGGACTGTGAAGAACGTCCAAAAAGATGTTGGGCGGCACCGGCTTTCTCTGTGAGCCAAGTCTAGACAAGGCATCAGCTGCCGCATTAAGCCGACGATCTATATGATCGATTTGATAACCTTGGAAATTACCCGTCACATCAGAGACTGCCCGTCGGTAAGCCGCCATAAGGGGGTCTTTAGAATCCCAAGTCCCTGAAACTTGCTGAGCCACTAAATCTGAGTCGCCCAGGCATCTGAGCCGGCTAAGATTCATCTCTTTGGCTATTCTGAGCCCATGTAAGAGGGCTTCATACTCAGCTGCATTGTTAGTACACGGGAACATGAGTCATAAGACATAACAAAATTTGTCACCTTTTGGAGAAGATAATATGACTCCAGCTCCCGAGCCCTCCAGTTACCTAGACCCTTCAAAATGTATAGTCCAGTACGTGTTATCTAGCCTATCTTCCGGAATCTGTATCTCTGTCCAATCGTTGGTAAAATCCACCAGCGCCTGGGACTTGATAGCGGTTCGGGGTGCATATTTCAAATGGTGGTCGCCAAACTCAATAGCCCACTTGGCAATCCTACTCGTGGCCTCCCGGTTTTGTATGATGTCACCGAGAGGCGCCGAACTGACCACGGTTATCGGGTGTTCCTGAAAATAATGCTTCAATTTCTGGCTTGCCATGAAGATCCCGAAAACCAATTTCTGCCAATGCGGATACCGCTGCTTGGACAGAGTTAAAACTTCGCTGACAAAATAAACCGGATGCTGAACCGGATATTCCTTTCCTTCCTCTTTCCGCTCGACCACAACTGCAACGCTTACCACTTTGGAGTTGGCAGCAATATACAGGAGCATAGGCTCTTCCTCAGCGGGAGCAGCCAAGATGGGCGGATTAACAAGCTATTGTTTGAGTGCTTCAAAGGCTTCATTAGCAGCATCCGTCCACTTAAAGTCGCCTGATTTTTTCAACAACTGGTAGAAAGGAATCGCCTTTTCTCCCAGTCGGCTTATAAACTGGCTTAAAGCCACGATGCGACCGTCAAGACGTTGAACTTGATTTAAGTTTGCCGGCTCAGACAGCGAAGTCACCGCCTTGATCTTGTCCGGGTTGGCCTCGATGCCCCGCTCAGAGACCAGGAACCCTAGTAGCTTGCCTGCAGGGACGCCAAAGACACACTTTCCCAGGTTAAGTTTCATCTGGTATACTCGAAGGTTGTGAAAGGTTTCCTTGATGTCATCCAAGAGTGTCTCTTTCTTCTGAGATTTCACTACGATGTCATCAACGTAGGCGTGAACGTTGTGCCCAATCTGTGGCTTAAGGCAGTTCTGGACGCAGCGCTGGTAAGTCGCCCCGGCGCTCTTGAGCCTAAAAGGCATGGACACATAGCAGAAAGCCCCAAAGGGTGTAATGAAAGCCGTCTTCTCTTGGTCCTCAACAGCCATCTTGATCTGATGATACCCAGAGTACGCATCCAAGAAGCATAAACGCTCGCAACCTGCCATAGAATATATGATCTAATCAATACACGGGAGGGCGAAAGGATCCTTAGGACAAGCTTTATTGAGATCTGTGTAGTCGACACACATGTGCCAAGTGCCGTTCTTTTTCAGAACAAGCACCGGGTTAGCCAACCACTCAGGGTGAAAGACTTCCACGATAAACCCGGCAGCTAGGAGCCGGGCCACTTCTTCTCCAATGGCCTTGTGTCTCTCCTCATTAAAACGAAGGAGGTACTGGCTTACTGGTTTCATCTTGGGATCCATAATAAGGTGGTGCTCAGCAAGTTCCCTCGGGACTCCAGGCATGTTAGATGGCTTCCATGCAAAGATGTCCCGATTCTCACGAATGAACTTGATGAGCGCGCTTTCCTATTTGGGGTCCAGACCGGTCCCAATAGTGAACTGCTTGGACGAGTCGCCCGGCGTGAAGTCGATTTGCTTCGTATCCTCGGCCGGCTTAAATTTGAGCGGAGGTTCCGACTCAGTATTGGGTATTTTGAGTGGGCTCATGTCGGCTGGGTCAACATTGGTTGTGTGATACGTCCATTTTGCATCATGATTTCCTACTGTTATTTATTATGTTTTGTTGAATATTAATGTTTTAGGGAGTGATTATAATGCCTTTTCTCTCATAATATGCAAGGTTTACACAAAGAGGGAGAATACCGGCAGCTGGAATTCTGGACCTGAAAAAAGCACATCAAAGGTATTTTGCACAACTCCAATGAAGCTGAAACTTTACGGAGATTATTTTTGGAATTAATAAAAAATACTGGAGCAAAGAACTAACGGAGGGGGCCACCCTGGTGGGCACAAGACATCAGGGCGTGCCCTGGTGGGTTGTGCCCTCCTTGGCCCACCTCCGGTGCCCATCTTCTGGTATAAAATCACTTTTGACCTAGAAAAAAATCAGAGGGGACTTTCGAGACGAAGCGCCGCCGCCTCGAGACGGAACTTGGGCAGGAGCACTTTTGCCCTTCGGCGGAGCGATTCCGCCGGGGGAACTTCCCTCCCGGAGGGGGAAATCAAAGCCATCGTCATCACCAACACCCCTCTCATCTTTGGGAGGCCAATCTTCATCCACATCTTCAACAACACCATGTCCTCTCAAACCCTAGTTCATCTCTTGTGTTCAATCTTTGTACCGAAACCTCAGATTGCTACATGTGGGTGACTAGTAGTGTTGATTACCTTGCGTAGTTGATTACTATAAGGTTTATTTGGTGGAAGATTATATGTTCAGATCCATTATGCTATTCAATACCCCTCTAATCTTGAGCATATTTATTATTTGTGAGTAGTTACCTTTGTTCTTGAGGTCACGGGAGAAGTCATGTTGCAAGTAATCATGTGAATTTGATATGTGTTCGATATTTTGATGATATGTATGTTGTGATTCCCTTAGTGGTGTCATGTGAACGTCGACTCCATGACACTTCACCATTCATGGGCCTAAGGGAAAGCATTGTGGAGTAGTTATTAGATGATGGGTTGCTAGAGTGACAGAATCTTAAACCCTAGTTTATGCTATGGTTAGATTTTATCTTAATACTTTTCTCGTAGTTGCGGATGCTTGTGAGGGGTTAATCATAAGTGGGAGGTTGTTCAAGTAAGAACAACACCCAAGCACCGGTCCACCCACATATCAAATTATCAAAGTAGCGAACACGAATCAAACCAACATGATAAATGTGACTAGATGAAATTCCCGTGTACCCTCAAGAACACTTTTCCTATTACTATAGAATGTTCTGGCCTGTCCTTTGCCACAAAAGGATTGGGCTACCTTGCTGCACCTTACTTATCATTACCGTTAATTGCTCGTTACCAATTATCTTGCTATCAAACTATCTGTTACCTACAATTTCAGTTCTTGCAGAAATTACCTTACTGAAAACCGCTTGTCATTTCCTTCTGCTCCTCGTTGGGTTCGACACTCTTACTTATCGAAAGGACTACGATTGATCCCCTTTACTTGTGGGTCATCAAGACTCTTTTCTGGCGTAATTGCTGGGGAGTGAAGCGCTCTTGGTAAGTAGAAATCAGTAAGGAAATACTTATACTACGTGTTGAAATTTATTGTTACTTGCTACTATGGAAAACAATCCTTTGATGGCTTTGTTCGGGGTATCTTCACCTCGACCGGAACCACAATTAGTTGCCCCTCAACCTAATGCACCTACTGAATATATTGGTTATGAAATTCCTTCGGGTATGGTAGAACAACTGCTTGCTAAACCTTATGCAGGAGATGGAACTGAACATCCTGATATGCACCTTTTATATGTGAACGAAATTTGTGGATTATTTAAGCTTGCAGGTTTAACCGGATATGAAGTTAAGAATAATGTTTTCCCTTTATCTTTGAAGGGAAAATCATTGACATGGTATAGGCTATGTGATGATCTTGGATCGTCGAACTGGAATCGTTTGCAATTGGAATTCCATCAAAAGTTTTATCCCATGCATCTAGTTCATCGTGATCGGAATTATATATATAATTTTTACCCTCGTGAAGGAGAAAGCAACGCTCTAGCTTGGGGGAGGCTTAAGTCAATGTTATATTCATGCCCCAATCATGACATCCTGAGAGAAGTTATCATTCAGAATTTTTATGCTCGGCTTTCTCATAATGATCAATCCATGCTCGATACCTCTTGTGCTGGTTCTTATATGAAGAAGACTATTGAATTCAAGTGGGATCTCTTAGAAATAATTAACGCACCTCTCAAGATTGGGAAATCAACAAATGTAATGAGTCAGGTATAAAGCTTGAATTTGATTGTGTTAAATCTTTCATGAATACTGATACTTTTCACAAGTTTAGCACTAAATATGGACTTGACTCAGAGATAGTAGCCTCTTTCTGCGAAGCATTTTCCACTCACATTGATCTCCCTAAGGAGAAGTGGTTTAAATATCATCCCCCTATTAAAGAAGAAATTAAAGAACCGGTCAAAGCTAAAGATGAAACCATCATTTATAATGTTGATCCAGTTGTGCCTACCGCTTATATTGAAAAACCATCTTTCCCTGTTAGGATAAAGGAACATGTTAAGGTATCAACTCTGGTTCGTAAGAGTAATATAAGAGCACCTAAACCCCCTGAGCACATTAAAGTAGAACCTAGTGTTGCTATGGTTAAAGATCTCTTGGTAGAAAATATTGATGGGCATGTTATCTACTTATGTGACGAAGCTGCTAGAATTGCTAAACCCGATGAAAAAGATAAACATAGACCCATATAAGGCATGCATGTTGTCTCAGTCAAAATAGGAGATCATTGCTATCATGGTTTATGTGATTTGGGTGCGAGTGTGAGTGCTATCCCTTTTACCTTATACCAAGAAATTATGGATGAAATAGCACCTGCTGAAATAGAAGACATTGATGTTACTATTAAACTTGCTAATAGAGACACCATCACACCACTTGGGATTGTTAGAGATGTTGAAGTCTTGTGTGGGAAAGTAAAATACCCTACTGATTTTCTAGTCCTTGGTTCCCCACAAGATGACTTTTTCCCCATTATCTTTGGTAGACCTTTCTTGAGCACCGTCAACGCTAAGATAGATTGTGAAAAACAAACTGTCGGTGTCAGTTTTTGTGGTGCGTCTCATGATTTTTATTTTTCCAAGTTTAATAGACAACCTCGTGATAAAGCGTTATCTAGTAAGGATGAAATAATTGGTCTTGCCTCTATTGCTGTGCCTCCTACTGATTCATTAGAACAATATTTGCTTGACCATGAAAATGATATGCATTTGCGTGAAAGAAATGAAATAGATCAAATTTTCTTTGAACAACAACCTCTCCTGAAACACAATTTGCCTATTGAAACTCTTGGAGGTCCTCCTCCACCCAAAGGTGATCATGTGTTTGAATTAAAGCAGTTGCCTGACACTTTGAAGTATGCTTATCTTGATGAGAAAAGGATATATCCTGTTATTATTAGTGCTAACCTTTCAGAACATGAAGAAGAAAGATTATTAAAAGTTCTAAGGATGCACCGGGCTGCTATTGGATATACTCTTGATGATCTTAAGGGCATTAGTCCCACTCTATGTCAGCACAAGATTAATATGGAAGCTGATGCTAAACCCGTTGTTGATCACCAACGGCGATTAAATCCTAAGATGAAAGAATTGATAAGAACTGAAATATTAAAGCTTCTGGAAGCAGGTATAATCTATCCCATTGCTGGTAGTTGGTGGGTAAGTCCCGTTCATTGTGTCCCTAAGAAAGGAGGTATTACCGTTGTTCCTAATGATAAGAATGAACTCATTCCACAAAGAATTGTTACTGGCTATAGAATGGTAATTGATTTTAGGAAATTAAATAAAGCAACTAGAAAAGATCATTACCCTCCGCCTTTCATTGATCAAATGCTAGAAAGATTATCTAAGCACTCACACTTTTGTTCCATAGATGGATATTCTGGTTTCTCTCAAATACCTGTGTCACAATCCGATCAAGAGAAAACCACCTTTACCTGCCCTTTGGGAACCTATGCTTATAGACGTATGCCTTTTGGTTTATGCAATGCACCTGCTACCTTTCAAAGATGTATGACTGCTATATTCTCTGATTTCTGTGAAAAGATTGTGGAGGTTTTCATGGATTATTTTTCCATTTACGGGACTTCTTTTGATGATTGCTTAAGCAACCTTGATCGAGTTTTGCAGAGATGTGAACAAACTAATCTCATCTTGAATTGGGAGAAGTGCCACTTTATGGTTAATGAAGGCATTGTCTTGGGGCATAAAATATCTAAACGAGGTATTGAGGTGGATAAAGCTAAAGTTGATGCAATTGAGAAAATGCCATGTCCTAAAGATATTAAAGGCATTCGAGGTTTCCTTGGTCATGCTGGTTTTTATAGGAGGTTCATTAAAGACTTCTATAAAATTTCTAGGTCTCTTACTAATATTTTGCAAAAGGATATTCCTTTTGTTTTTGATGATGATTGTGTGGAAGCCTTTGAAACACTCAAGAAAGCCTTAACCTCTGCACCTATCGTTCAACCACCTGATTGGAGCTTGCCTTTTGAAATAATGTGTGATGCTAGTGATTATGCTGTTGGTGTTGTTCTAGGACAAAGAGTTGATAAAAAATTGAATATTATCCATTATGCTAGTAAAACTCTAGACAGTGCTCAACGAAATTATGCTACTACTGAAAAAGAATTTTTAGCAGTTGTGTTTGCCTGTGATAAATTTAGATCCTATATTGTTGACTCAAAAGTTATTGTTCACACCGATCATGCTGCTATAAAATATCTTATGGAAAAGAAAGATGCTAAACCTAGACTCATTAGGTGGGTTCTCTTGCTTCAAGAATTTGACTTACATATCGTTGATAGGAAGGGAGCTGAGAACCCCATAGCTGATAACTTGTCTAGGTTAGAAAATATTCTTGATGACCCACTACCTATTGATGATAGTTTCCCTGATGAACAGTTAGCTGCAATAAGTGTTTCTGAAAACACTCCTTGGTAAGCTGATTATGCTAATTACAATGTCGCTAAATATATACCACCTAGCTTCACATACCAACAAAAGAAAAAAAATCTTCTATGACTTGAGACATTACTTTTGGGATGACCCACATCTTTATAAAGAAGGAGTAGATGGTATTATTAGACGTTGTGTAACTGAGCATGAACAGGAACAAATCCTATGGAAATGTCATTCCGAAGCTTATGGAGGACATCATGCGGGAGATAGAACCGCTCACAAGGTATTGCAATCTGGTTTTTATTGGCCTACTCTCTTCAAGGATGCCCGCAAGTTTGTCTTGTCTTGTGATGAATGTCAACTAATTGGTAATATCGGTAAGTGGCAGGAAATGCCTATGAATTATTCACTAGTTGATGAACCATTTGACGTTTGGGGTTTTGATTATATGGGGCGTTTTCCTTCCTCTAATGGGTACACTCATATTTTGGTTGCTTATGATTATGTCACTAAGTGGGTAGAAGCTATTCCAACTAGTAGTGCTGATCACGACACCTCCATTAAAATGCTTAAAGAGGTTATCTTCCCAAGGTTTGGAGTCCCTAGATGTTCACACTTTATTCATGGTGCTTTCCGTAAGATGCTTGCTAAATATGATGTTAACCATAGAATTGCATCACCATATCTTCCTCAATCTAGTGGTCAAGTTGAACTTAGCAATAGAGAAATAAAGTTAATATTACAAAAAACTGTCAATAGGTCTCGTAAGAATTGGTCTAAGAAATTAGATGATGCACTTTGGGCCTATAGAACAGCTTATAAAAATCCTATGAGTATGTCCCCATACAAAATGGTATATGGTAAAGCTTGTCATTTGCTTCTAGAATTAGAACATAAAGCATTTTGGGCAATTAAAGAACTCAACTATGATTTCAAACTTGCCGGTGAGAAGAGGCTATTTGATATTAGCTCATTAGATGAATGGAGAATCCAAGCCTATGAAAATGCCAAACTATTTAAAGAAAAGTAAAAAGATGGAATGAAAAAAGAATCCAAAAGCGGGAATTCAAAATAGGAGACTATGTTCTTCTCTTCAACTCTCATTTAAGATTTTTTGTAGGTAACCTTCTCTCCAAATGGGAAGGACCTTATATTATCGTAGAGGTTTAGCGTTCTGGAGCTATCAAGATTAATAACGCCGAAGGTACTAACTCGAAGGTGGTCAATGGACAAATAATTAAGCACTATATCTCAGGTACGCCTATTAACGTTGGAAGCAATGTTATCCAAACCATGACACCGGAGTAACACATAAAAGAAACCTTCTGGAACACTCCAGAATTCTGAAAAATAGTAGGTACGTGATACGGTAAGTAAACAGACTCCGAAAAATCTGCAAAAATATTTTTTGTCAGTTTTGGAATATTAGAAAATTTTGGAAATAAAGAAATAAACCAGAAGGTGATCAAGGTGAGCACGATACACCAGGGCGCGCCAGGCACCCCTGGGCCACCCTGGTGGGTTGTGCCCACCTCGGACACCTTCCTGACCCGTTTTCCTTCCATATGCTTGTTTCCCAAGAATAAAAATTCTCTATATATACCCCCGACTGTTTTGTCGACCGCATCGCAGAAAAATCCTCTGTTCTTGTTTCTTGTTGTTTTCTCGTCAGATCTAGATCTCCATGGCTCCACCAAGCTCCTCCAAGGACAAGTACTTCGAGAAGGTCATCAAACCATACTTGTCAGGCGTGATGAAGCACCCTCAAGCCATTGAGATGCGTGAGGGGGTGCTCCGCATCCGCGGTGTTCAAGGACCCAAGAAGACCGGAAGTGTGGATGCTAGGCTCGAGGCGGTGGAACAGGAAATCTTCAAGTGCCAGAAGATGGTGGAACGTGGACTTAGTGCCAACCACTCCATGATCACGGAATTCACCCGTGATCAGATGGTGGATGGCCGGTCTGTGAAGGACATCATCTCCACCCTCAACGAGCAAATTAATTTTCTGCACAGCCAAGTTTATGATCTTCAAAACCAGGTTTTTGAATATGAAGCGAGATTTAAAGGTATGAGTTTAGTTGCCACTTGCAGAACTCAAGGGACTCTTGTGTCAACTTTTGATGGGGAGCCCTTGCCCTGGAAGCTGGAGGACAAGCCTACTACATCACCACCACCTGCTTCATCACCATCACCAAAGGAGACTTGAGCACACGGTTAAGGGCACTCCCCTTGGCTTGAGCCAAGCTTGGGGGAGGTGCCCCGGTATCGTATCACCATCACTTTTATTCACCTTTACCTATTTTAGTTCGATCTTTAGTTTCCCTTTGCTTTAGTTGAATAAAAGTTTAGCATGATCTATTTTCGTGTGTTAGTTTCGTGGCCTATCTATCTATGTAATCGAGTGAGAGTTATATAATAAAGTTTAGTTTGAGTTTTTGCCTCTCTACTTTCTTGTTGCAATCAAAATACAGGAAAGAGAAATAAATGGAAAGAATCATATGCTAATCTTATGGTCAGTAATGACATCACATAAAGAAAAGTATAAGTAGTAAAATTTATTGGAGATTGACAAACATAGCATTGGTCAATGATGCAATTCATGAAAGAATTAATAAGGGAAGAGAAGATTCACATGCAAATACACTATCTTGGACATCTTTTATGATTGTGAGCCCCCATTAAATATTATATGTCAAAATTGTTGACGTTTGACAAGGAAGACAACGTAATGATTTATGCTTGTTCATATCCACATAGAAGTTATATTGTCATAGATCCTTCAACATGTGGTGCTTGCTCAATATCTTTGCTAGCCAAAAATTCTGCACTAATTAGAGATACTACTTGTGCATCCAAAAACCCAAACATAAATTCATTCTTTGAGTGTCCACCATACCTACCTACGGATCGAGTAATATCCTTCAAGTAAGTTGTCATCGGTGCAATAAGGCAATAAAAATTGCTTCTAAAAGTGTTTTGGTCAATTAGTGTAAGAGAAAATTGAGCGCTATACGAACTTATGATGGCAAAGTAATAAAAGCGACGGACTGCATAATAAAGGTTGCTATCATAGGGGGCAATATAGCGTGACATTCTTTTACATTAAGGGATTGGGCATACAAACCAAAAAGCGCATGACAACCTCTGCTTCCCTTTGCGAAGGGACTATCTTTTAGTTTTATGTATTTACTTTTATGCAAGAGTCAAAGTATACTTCCCTATTCCTTTTTACTTTTTCCTTTTGCAAGCATCATGTGGTGAGGAAAGATCTAGGCACATATATCCAGTTGGATATGAGTGGGCATGAGTTATTATTGTTGACATCACCCTTGAGGTGAATACGTTGGGAGGCGAAACTATAAGCCCCTATCTTCCTATGTGTCCGGTTGAAACTTTTTTCTCATGGGTATGTCGTGAGTGTTAGCAATCATAGAAGACTAAATGATGGTTCAGTATGCGGACTTGCCAAAAGGCTCCGACATGAGACCCTTCCTGAAAATATGATGAATTGTAGTTGCAAAGTTGACTAAGAACATAGTTTGTTGGTTTCCAATAAGGTTTATGCTTCATACTTCTATGTTGTGATGAATTGTTACTTGTTCATGAGAAGTTATATGATAAAAATGTATTGAATAAATTTTATGTTAGAGTTTGTTGCTGTTATAATAATAAGCATGATGCTACTATGTCCGTATTTTGTTTTTATCAACACCTCTCTCTCAAACCATGTGGACATGCTTTTCAATATCGGCTTTCGCTTGAGGAAAAGCGAGGTCTAAGCTTGGGGGAGTTGATACGTCCATTTTGCATCATGATTTCCTACTGTTATTTATTATGTTTTGTTGAATAATAATGCTTTAGGGAGTGATTCTAATGCCTTTTCTCTCATAATATGCAAGGTTTACACAAAGAGGGAGAATACCGGCAGCTGGAATTCTGGACCTGAAAAAACACATCAGAGATGCCTATTCTACACAACTCCAATGAAGATGAAACTTTACGGAGATTATTTTTGGAATTAATAAAAAATACTAGAGCAAAGAACTACCGGAGGGGGCCACCCTGTTGGGCACAAGACACCAGGGCGCGCCCTGGTGGGTTGTGCCCTCCTCGGCCCACCTCCGGTGCCCATATTCTGGTATAAAATCACTTTTGACCTAGAAAAAATCAGAGGAGGACTTTTGGGACGAAGCGCCGCCGCCTCGAGGCGGAACTTAGGCAGAAGCACTTTTGCGCTCCGGCGAAGCGATTCCGCCGGGGGAACTTCCCTCCCGAAGGGGGAAATCGAAGCCATCGTCATCACCAACACCCCACTCATTTTTGGGAGGCCAATCTTCATCAACATCTTCAACAACACCATCTCCTCTCAAACCCTAGTTCATCTCTTGTGTTCAATCTTTGTACCGGAACCTCAGATTGGTACATGTGGGTGACTAGTAGTGTTGATTACCTTGCGTAGTTGATTACTATATGGTTTATTTGGTGGAGGATTATATGTTCAGATCCATTATGCTATTCAATACCAGTCTGATCTTGAGCATGTTTATTATTTGTAAGTAGTTACCTTTGTTCTTGAGGTCACGGGAGAAGTCATGTTGCAAGTAATCATGTGAATTTGATATGTGTTCGATATTTTGATGATATGCATGTTGTGATTCCCTTAGTGGTGTCATGTGAATGTCGACTACATGACACTTCACCATTCATGGGCCTAAGGGAATGCATTGTGGAGTAGTTATTAGATGATGGGTTGCTAGAGAGACAGAAGCTTAAACCCTAGTTTATGCGCTACTTCGTAAGGGGCTGATTTGGATCCAAACGTTTAATGCTATGGTTAGATTTTATCTTAATACTTTTCTCATAGTTGCGGATGCTTGCGAGGGGGCTAATCATAGGTGGGAGGTTGTTCAAGTAAGAACAACACCCCCAAGCACCGGCCCACCCACATATCAAATTATCAAAGTAGTGAACACGAATCAAACCAACATGATAAAAGTGACTAGATGAAATTCCCGTGTACCCTCAAGAACACTTTCCCTATTACTAGAGACTATTCTGGCCTATCCTTTGCCACAAAAGAATTGGGCTACCTTGCTGCACCGTACTCATCGTTACCGTTACTTGCTCGTTACAAATTATCTTGCTATCAAACTATCTGTTACCTACAATTTTAGTGCTTGCAGAAATTACCTTGCTGAAAACCGCTGGTCATTTTCTTCTGCTCCTCGTTGGGTTCGACACTCTTGCTTATCGAAAGGACTACGATTGATCCCCTATACTTGTGGGTCATCACTGTGTAGAACTTCAATTCCTCCGCCGCGCAGGCTGACTCGGCATAGGCCGCATCTCCTTCCTCGCATTCCTGAGCTATCTTCCGGCTCCCGTCCGCGGTTATGGTGCCTTTGACTCTTGGCATCTTGAGTTTGAGATAGACGTAGCACAGGCGGGCCATGAAGCGAGCGTAAGCCGTCCATCTGAAGAGAGCATGATAAGGGCTCTTTATTTTGACAACTTCGAACATCAAAAGTTCGCATCTATATTTGAACTCATCTCCGAAGGCCACATCAAGCTTAATCCGCCCAATTGGATAAGCTGACTTTCCAGGGACGATTCCATGAAAAACTGTCTTTGAAGGAAGCAACTTGCTCTCTGACAGATTCATACGGCGAAAGGTTTCGTAATATAATATGTTTATGTTGCTGCCTCCATCCATAAGGACCTTGGACAGGGTATACCCGCCAACTTGAGGCGCTACCACCAAAGCCAAACCGCCTGGATTGTCAACCGGGGGGGGGGGGGGGGGATGATCCTCCCTGCTCTAGGTAATTGCGTGTTCGGACCAGTTGAGGTACCTAGGGACCGCCGCCTCATCCATGTTGACGGCCCTACTCTTGACCTTGTTGTCCCGCTTGCAGGTAATGGTGGTGAACACATGGTATTGACCACAGTTTAGCTGCTTCGGATTCTTCTGGAAAGTACCTTGACTATCATGCTGCTGAAGCTCTGTTCCTGAGTCATCGTGTGCCCTCTCAGAGCCGCCTGATGCTCCAAACGCGAGTGATGCTTGCGCCACCATGTTTACCGTAGCGCGGATTGAGGCCTGCAGGGGGAAACCGCGAAGTTCCTCGGGGGCCTCTGCTCCAAATGATCCCCCAAGCTTGGCATCCGAATTGATGACGATTGCTCCCTTAATGGTCGGTTCGTCCAAGGGACTATCCCGCTGAGAGGGCCCGACAACGTCGTGACTTTGCCGGCTTGACGCCGGCCGGATTGTGCGCGTTGAGCTGGCTCGATGATGTTGGTGCAGATATCCAGCTCGGGCACCGACGCGTCGATCTTGCCGATGAAGATATGGATCTTGCCAAAGGGGACCCGGTAGCCGTACTCGATCGAGTTGGCTTCGGGGCCACAGCCAGAGTCATCGATGTAGATCTTGCCGCCGCGGCTCTTAGTCATACGACCAACCGCAAAGCTCCCGAACCCTGGAAGGGCTCCCTTTGAGAACTCAACTCCATCGGGCGAGGGCCCCACGGTCGGCGCCAACTGTCGTGGTTTTGTCACGGCAGATGTCCTTGTGAAAGGACTTAGGTGTGAGGCCATTGCCGCTAGGTGGCGACTCAAAGGGGTTGAACGGGAAAGAGAGTCGGGTTTATCCTGGTTCGGCCCCTCTAATAGAGGTAATAGCCTATGTCCTGCTTTGTGTGTATTGATGGATAGATCACGATTACAAGGATGCGGAATCGCTAACCTAGCTATCGAGATATTGTGACCTGAGTCTTTCGGTCCTAGGGGCTTGCCTTTATATACAGGTCAAGACCCTAGGGTTTACAATAGAGTCAGGGTCATATCGTGACTCATAACCTTTCATGTCTCTAATTCGCCTTGCTCCTCAAGTAGGAAATTCGGCCGGCGTCCTCCACCTTGTGGGCCTTGAGCCGCCTTCTTCAGGTGTTGGGCCGCCCGGCGACTTAGTCAGCCACCGCCTTGCTTGTCTTCTCTTCATGACATGGCCCATCTTGAACTTGATTGTAGAGCCGTCAACATATTAACCCAACTCAATAGGGCGGGTTATATCGCAGGGTTATATCCCCGATAATACCCTAAAAAAATTCTCCAAAAAGGATGTCCAATATCCCGTTCATGAAGAAAGATGAATTCGGGTCGGATTCGTTTTCACGCAGAAAAATAGATCCGAATATTGATGTACTAATCGGACGTTTTACGAAGTTTGGACGGTCGGATCGAGCTGAAATTTGGAGGGCTGATCGGTATGAAAATTCCGCAGTTGATGAATGGTGGGATCTTGCAAATGATATCCGAGCTAGCTGCTGGACTCCTCGCCCTAAACTCGTCCAGATTCTCGTCCAGATTTGACAGGGCTCCGGTAGATCGGAGTTTGCCGGAGATTCCTCCATCGGAACATGATGAAATTTTACAGGGTTACTCTAGACCCAGTTCCGCACAATTCCACCGAAGGAATCGTCAAAGCGATGCTTGAAGAAGTGGTGACGACGAACACGAGTCGCTGTCCAGAATAACTGCACGGTTGCCCGAGGACGATGTTAACATCAAGCCCCCGAGCATCATCGATGATTGCCCGTGATCTTGATAAAGATCGGAGATGATGACGATGAAAGTATCCGAACGATCTTGACGATCCGACACGGAGAGCAGTCCTCCGTCCAACCGAGGTGACCAGTCGAGCCAGCGACGAAGATGCTAACATCGATAACAAAGCTCGGTTCCGACGCGTAGATCGCGCCGAAGACGATCCGAATTCCCATCGCACCGTGGTGATTGTCAGCAAGCTCTCAATGAAAGCACCAATGTCGGTTCTAAATCCGGCATATCTCATAGTAGGGGTCCTAAGCTAGGCGTCTTGGAGCGATGGTAATATGGACACATGATTTTACCCAGGTTTAGGTCTCCCAAGGAGATAATACCCTACGTCTTGCTTTTGATTGTATTCATATGGAGGGATAGTACATAGTACAGGTATCTACCATGAGATTCTTGTAATGAATATCAGATTGTCTATTGACTAGCCTGGCCTCGGTTTATATAATGCACCAGAGGCCTTGGGTTAGGAAGAGTCCTTGTCTTGTGCGTCAAGTCTTGTGGAATCTCCCTTGTATGCATCATGGGCTTCCCGAAGTGGCCCATTAGTGAACCATCATGGGGGTCCTCAGCCCGACCAACTGGTCGGGAGACGATGTGGTGAGTACCCCCTAGTCCAGGACACCATCACCCCCCACCCACCACCCCGCGCGGCCACCACCGGAAACACCACTTTGAGGCGCGTCAAACTATTTTTATGCAAAAAACAAGTGACACATCTGTCCGTGTTATAATTATAAAATGTTCATATATCATTCGAAAAATATGCAATAATTGAGTTTCCAGGAATTCATTGGGGGAAATCATATGTCCCCTTGGGTTCATGTTTAGTCGCCATGCAATAAATGGTAAGGAACCTCAAACCTCTTGGCATCGTGAAAAACATTGAAAATCTTGGGTTTTACACAGCTCGGCCTCAAAAATCGAAAAAATCATTTTAAATTGAAGTAAATCCAAAAATTAACTCAAAATCATGAAACTTGGGATTCCGTTGCATTATATATATATATATATATATATATATATATATATATATATATATATATACAGCCCGTCTATTCTGACAACGATATCAGAATAACTATTCTGACAACACTTCCGAACTGCAGGGTTAACGCGGGTGCACTGCATCCCTAACAAATGAACACTGCAATGTAAGCAGAAAAATACATGTGTTTTTTGGCACCGTTTTAGGTCCAGTTTCTAAACCGTTTGTCGGAGCGAGACGTATAATATACCGTTGGATAGCTACGTAAAATACACAACTTTTCCATGTTGACCACTTTTCGCGATTCCTCACGGTTTAAGAGCAGTTTCGAAAACGGTGGCCGCCCAACCAGTGGCAGCGACCGTAATTTCGCGTTTTTTCTAGACCGCTCGTCGGAATGAGTCAAACGATACGGCGTTGGAAAGATATCGTCGATGCGCAACTTTTTCATGTATATCACTCTCTCTAATTCCTTACGGTTCGAGAGTAATTTCAAATTTACTAAAAAAACAGAATTCTGTTTTTCAAATTTTACGAATATTTTGGTACGGTTTTCGCTGCAGTTTTCTAACCGTTAGTCGGAATGAGGCGTGTGATACGGCGTTGGAAAGCTGTGGAATAGACGCAACTTTCATATGTTGGTCATTTCTTTAAATTCCTCACGGTTTTAAAAGAATTTTGAAAACCGTGGCACTGCCAACGAGTGGCTGCGAGCGTATTTTCGTGATTTTTTCCAAACCGTTCGTCGGAACGATGCAAATGATACTGCATTGGAAAGGTATCGATGAGGCGCAACTTTTTCATGTAGAACACTCTCTCTAATTCCTTACGGTTTAAGAGCAGTTTTGATTTTACTAAAATGCGGATACTCTGTTTTTCGCGACACCGAAATCGACGCGTGAACCGCATCAGACAGAAGAACGCACTGCTTCGGACCGAAGACCGCACTGCATCTGACAGGCAAGCGAACTGCATGGTTTTTGTTTATCCTTTTTTCTAACATTTTTATGAACGAGAGTGGATGGTGGTGACGAGGGCAAGTGAACCACATCAAGGAAAAAAGTAAACCGCGGCACGAGTCTAAGTGGACCGCATGACTCTTTTTTATTATTTTTTCTAACCTTTTTTCATAGGATTAAGTTGATCACATTGTCAATGTTAGTGTACTGCATCTGACGGGAAAACACACTGCAATGTAATGAGAGAGGACATCACGTGATTTTTTTGTTATTTAACTTTTCTTCTTCTTTTGTGCCAGAACTTTTCTGTAACATCTTTTTTTATCTCTGCATTAAAAAGATTGCATGCATCTGCAATCCGCGAGATACCACAAGGGAACAACAAACATTATCAAACTATAAAACATACAACAAAGATGATCTACTAAAAAATAAGTATGTCGCCGACCACCCTAGTGCAGTGCACTTGTCTTCCGCTGCCCGCGAACAGAAAATGTAGGAGAGAACTGCAGATGAGGGCCGTAGACTGCACACCGCGGCGAGCTGCACTGCATGCCACGCTAGACAGCACTGCAGCTCGAACAACACAAGAAAGTAAAACATAAACACAAATAAACTACGGCTGGGCTGAACGGAGTAGTGAACCGCACTGCACACGCAAAATCTGAACACACTCAAAACGTGAATACATCGTCAAATCTCGACCCGGTGGGCGTGCTGACCTCCAGCTGATGTGGTGTGGCTAAATCACTGACTCCCACTGATGAGAACACCTCCTCTGCCCGTCCAGCGATCTGCAAATGGCAGCATGGCCAACTTCAGTGAGGGTCTACTAAACTGCACTGGTGGCACTGCCGCACTACCCGCTGGAGAACTACACGCGGGAGCCGCACTGCCCGCCGGAGAAGTACACGAGGGAGCCACTACACGCCGGTGAACTGCACGCGAGGGCCATTGAAGGTAGCCGTCGAGGCCCACCGCAAGTCGTCGTCGCAGTCGAAGAGGAGGGATGGGGAGCTCCTAGAGAGGAAGACCCAGCCGACCTGCGCGTGCACCCTCGTCTAGGCATTGGCTCCGATCCGCGCCGCCGTGTAGGTGGTGGCAGACAGAGGAACATGGATCCGTCAAGGGTTGGGCAGATGCCGCACAGCCCGCCATTGAGGGGCGGCGCCCAGATCAATCGCCGGGCCGAGGCCGTGGCTGCACGCAGGACGCCGGTGAGGGGGGCACGACAAGTGATGCGGCCCCGGAGGAAGGTGGAAGGAGGCGGGCGGGGGAGGCCATGGTCCTAGGGATTCGGCAGTTAAACACGGGGGGCGGCCCGATCTGGCGGCGAGGGAGGCCGTGGAGGGCGGCGGTCGGGGCGGTGGCCTAGGGTGGCTGGCGGCGATGCAAAAGGTGGGCGGCGCCGATGGGTAAATTGGTGGGGATCTGGGTGGAAATCGGCGTCGGGATGGGAGGTTGGTGGGTGGGGGTTGTGTGGAGCCGGGGGGAGAGCCTCGAGGCAGGGCCATGGCGTGGGTGGGGATTGTGCGGGGCTCGCGTAGTGGAGGAAGAAGGTGGGAGGGATGAGAGAGTGGGCATGGGCGTGCTTGGGGGGTAGAGCGGCGACAGGAGGTGGGTCGGGAGTGGGTGGATGTGTGCAGAGGTTGGGGATGGAGTGGGGGAAGGAGGTGGGTGGGGTGGGACTGCTGTTTCTTTTTTAATGTGGTTCAGTTCGGGAGGTTTTGCAGTGCCGAAGTGTTGTCAGAATAAGCTTTCGTTGTTAGAATAAGACTCTTAAGGGGTGTTGTTAGAATAGACCCACCATATATATATATATATATATATATATATATATATATATATATATATATATATATATATATATTGTGCTATTTTTTGGCCTAATTGGAGATAAGTTTTTGATATACTTTTCTTACAAACGGGAGCTTATTAAAGGTTGGTACTTGGTACACACACTTGTCACGTTACCATCATGAACGATTACAGTATTCAACCGTGTGCGTTGGTCCCAACAAACTATTACATACCACCACGAGCCCCGTGTGCCGTCCGAGCAGTCCGCTACTCAGGCTGACCGTGAGGCGTGCGAGAAGGTGTGTAAATTGACGGGAGGCGTGCGAGCAGGTCGCTATGGCCCACTGGGAGACATGCGAGCTGGTGAGTGAATTGACGGGACGCGTGCGAGCAGTCCTCTGTGCAGGCTAACCAGGAGACGTGCGAACAGTCCTCTTCGCAGGCTAATCAGGAGACGTGCGAGCAGGGGTGAGGCATGCGAAAAGACCATTGCGCAGGCTCACCGGGAGGCGAGCCGTTTATCCGCCTTCCGCCTAGCTCCCAACCACTCTATATTAATCACGCATGTGCCACTAGTTATAGCAAGCGGCTGCACTCCCCTCTCTCAACACACCGCGCCTGCATCCTCGCCGCCGTTCCTAGTCGTAAACGCTCTCGGAAGTGTATCAGATGGCGACCAAGCGCACCATCGGAGGGAGTGGTGACGCGGGGTTCGAAGCCGGGACCAGCGAAGCAACTAAGCATCTCTTGATGCTGGGCGACGAAATTGCCCTCCCCGCCGATGAGGTCTTGCGCAGACAGAAGCACGACCATGACGTCGTAAGCCCCGTCGTGCCTCCCCAGCAGGAGGCGGTGCTGCACAGAGACTAGTACGACCTCTGTGAGGACCACTCCAGCGACGACGACTCCGACGACTACGACGGCGACAACTCCGATGACGACGGAGAACGGATTAGACCCCCCCCTATTTTGGTAACTATATCATAGGGTATCTCTGATTAGTTCCGTTTCCGCCTTTTTTGGAATTCGCCCGGGGTTCATGTGATTTCAATCCATGTAATCAGAGTAAGATTTGATAGATCCGTTTTAGTGTGTACGTATTGATTGTTTGTTAGGTAAATGGTAAGTGACTTGGATAAGTGACATCCGTACATACGATTATGCTAATATTATGTCTAAGGTTTTATAGTGATTTAATGGTTAACCTGTACAAATGATCATTTTGCTAATAATCCGTCTACATAGATGATTGTACATGTACCCATTTGTAAATAAACACTGTATACGAGCATGTAGATCACTACTTTAGTGATAATGGGGAGTAGTACTTACTTCAAAATTCCTTGTTTGTTTGACAATAATCGGTTCATGCATTTAAAGTCATTAGTTAATAATTTTGTTGCACTAAGTTGTTTGTGACATCATTTTATGCATTTTATTCATCAATGTCATGATTTTTTATTATATTTATAGGTGCTATCTGACGACGTTGGTAGCGATAAATATGACCAGAGAAGGTACAAGAAACAAAAGCTCAGGGAGCTCTATGCAGGAACGCATAATCGTCGTATCAGGACCCGGAATGGGGGCTTCGGATGCCATTTCTGGGCCCAAAGGCTTAACCCCGCGTTTGCAAGTGTTCTGGCGGATGCTAGAGGACAAACCGTTGGCTCCTTCAGGCAGAAGTATTCTCGGAGGGTGGCGCACGCCGCGTAAGCCGAGTACCTGGAGAAAGTTTACGTTGTTGGTGGGTACGATTAGGACTAAGTTATATATACATGTCTCGATGCCAGCACTACCCTAGTGACGTGGCTTGAGACTGCGTCGGTATTTCCCCAAAGATGAAGGGATGATGCAGCACAGCTACGGTAAGTATTTCCCTCATTTATGAAACCAAGGTTATCGAACCAGTAGGAGAACCACCCAACTCTATGTAAACGGTACCTGCACACAAAGAACAAATACTTGCAACCCGACACGTAAGAGATGTTGTCAATATCTCCACGGTAAAAAGATAGATTAGATTGTATAGATAGGATAGATAGATCACACAAGAACACAAAATAAAAGAGGCAAATAAAAAGTGCAGCAAGGTATTTTTGGGATTTTGGTATAATAGATCTGAAAACAAAAAGCGGCAAAAGATAGATCGCAAAGCAATAGGTTGGAAAAGTAGACCCAGGGGTCGTAGGTTTCACTAGTGGCTTCTCTCATGAGTATAGCACACGGTGGGTCAACAAATTACTGTTGGGCAATTGATAGAAGATCAAATAATCATGACGATATCCAAGGTGATGATCATTATATAGGCATCACATCCAAGATTAGTAGACCAAAACGATTCTGCATCTACTACTATTACTCCACACATCGACCGCTATCCAGCATGCATCTAGTGTATTAAGTTCATGGAAAAACGGAGTAATGCAATAAGAATGGTGACATGATGTAGATAAGATCTATTCATGTAGGAATAGACCCCATCTTGTTATCCTTAATAGCAATGATACATGCGTGCCTCGCTGCCCCTTCGGTCACTGGGAGAGCACACCGCAAGATCGAACCCATCACAAAGCACCTCTTCCCATGGCAAGAAAAATCGATCTAGTTGGCCTAACTAAACCAAAGATTCGAAGACGAAATACGAGGCTATAAGTAATCATGCATATGAGAGATCAAAGAAGACTCAAATAATATTCATGGATAGAAACTGATCATGAACTCAAAATTCATCGGATCCCAACAAACACACTGCAAAAAGTCATTACATCAAATAGATCTCCAAGAGACCATTGTATTGAGAATCAAAATAGAGAGAGAGAAAGCCATCTAGCTACTGCCTACAGACCCGTAGGTCTATGGTGGACTACTCACGCATCATCGGAGAGGCCCCAATGAGGATGATGAACCCCTCCGTGATGGTGTTACATTGGATCTCGTGGTTCTGGAACTTGCGGTGGCTGGAAGTATTTGTCGTCGACTCCTCTAGGGTTTCTGGAATATTTGGGTATTTATAGAGCTCAGAGGCGGTGGAGGGGCGGTCCAGAGACCACCACAACACACCAAGACGCGCTGGGGGCCTTTGGCGCGCCCTGGTGTCTTCTGGGCCACCTGGGCCTCCTCCCGGGTGCTTCTTTGGCTCACTGACTTTCTTCTGGTCCAAAAAAATTCTCCAAAAAGTCTCATCGCGATTGGACTCCGTTTGGTACTGATATTCTGTGACGTAAAAAAAAGCAGAAAACTGCAACTCGCACTTGGCACTATGTCAATAGATTAGTCCCAAAAAATGATATAAAGTTGCTATAAAATGATTGCAAAACATCCAAGAATGATAATATAACAGCATGGAACAATCAAAAATTATAGATACGTTGGAAACGTATCAGCATCCCCAAGCTTAATTCCTACTCGTCCTCAAGTAGGTAAATGATAAAAACAGAATTTTTGTTGTGGAATGCTGCCTAACATGTTCATCACATATTCTTTTCTTTTGTTGCATGGACATTTGGACTTTTAGATGGTTCAAAGCAATAGTCTTGTTTCGACATAAAGACTTTAATACTCAAGCATGCCAACAAGCAACCATGTCTTTCAAAATATCAACACTAAAGAAATTTATCCCTAGCCCGTCATGCTCAATCATTGATCCATTCATGAAACACACTCAAATATTAACTACACCCAATGCACAAGTATGATCATAGTGGCCCCTAGTTGGGGCTTTATGAGAGAAGATGGAGACTCAAATTAAAAATAAAAATTCCATAAAGTAAATAGATAGGCCCTTCGCAGAGGGAAGTAGGGATTTGTAGAGGTGCCAGAGTTTAAAGCTTAAATTGAGAGAGAAAAATATTTTGGGTGGCATGCCTTTCCTGTCAACGAAAATGACCGAGTAGTTCTCAATACTTTCCATGCTAGATACATCATAGGCGGTTCCCAAACATAAAATAAAGTTTATTCCTTTTTCCACCATTATTTCACAATCCATGGCTAGCCGTATCCACGGTTGCGTTCCATACCAACACTTTCCAAGGAATTTTTTATTTGACAACATAAAGTAATTTTCTTTTCATTTCGGGACCGGGCATCCCTATTACCGCCGTACTCTCGTGCAATGACAAGTGAATAAACACTCATCTTGAGAATAACACATCTAGCATGGAAAAATATTGGACACCCCCTACCGTTTCATGAGCGGTACGAGCACACAAAAAGGAAATTCTTTTTGAAAATTAGAGATGAAACATACAAATTTGCTTAGAACGGTACGGAAATACCGCATATAGGTAGGTATGGTGGACTCATACAGCAAAACTGGGTTTAAGGATTTTGGATGCACAAGTAGTATTTCTACTTAATACAAGTGGAGGCTAGCAAATAGATTGAGAAGCAACTAACCAAGAAACAAAAATTCACATAAACGGGCATTAAGCATAACTAACACCGAATAATGCACCATAAGTAGGATGTAATTTCATTGCATAACTATTGACTTTCATGCTTGCATAGGGAATCACAAACCTTAACACCAATATTCTTACTAAAGCATAATTACTCACCAACATGACTCACATATTACTATCATCATGTCTCAAAACTATTACAAGGAATCAAGTTTAATTTGTCCAATGATCTTCATGAAAGTTTTTATTATATCCCTCTTGAATATCTATCACTTTGGGACTAGTTTCATATATTGCCATTGCTTTGACAAGCTCAAATAAATTTAAGAGAAGAACATGAGAATAAAAATTTCATCTCTCAAAATAGTATAAGTGAAGCATGAGAGAATTTCTTCAAAATTTAAAGTACACCGTGCTCAAAAAGATATAATTGAAGCACTAGAGCAATTCCATAGCTCAAAAAATTTAAGTGAAGCATATAGAGCAATTCTATCAAATCATAGCATAATTTTGGCTCTCACAAATAGGTGTGTCCAACAAGGATACTTGTGACAAACTAAAAAGCAAATCAAGCAAAGACTCAAATAATACAAGACGCTCCAAGCAAAACTCATGATATGTGACGAATAACAATATAGCTCCAAGTAAAATACCGATGGTCGTTAGAAGAAAGAGGGGATGCCACTCGGGGCATCCCCAAGCTTAGTTGCTTGTTTATCTTTGGATATTATCTTAGGGGTGCAGTAGCATCCCCAAGCTTAGGATATTTTCACTCCTTATTCCTTCATCCATCGTGATCTCACCCAAAACTTGAAAACTTCTATCGCACAAAACTCAACAAAATCTTCGTGAGATCCGTTAGTATAATAAAGCAAATCACCACGCTAAGTACTATTGCAAACCCATTCATATTTTATTATTTCATTATATCTACTGTATTCTAACTTTAACCTGTCTTATACCCTTCAATACAAACCATAGATTCATCAAAACAAACACACAATGCAACGAAAATAGAATCTGTCAAAAACAGAACAGTCTGTAATAATATGTACTCTAACCATACTTATGTAACTCAAACAATTCTAAAAAATTAGGACAACATAAATAATTTGTATATAAATACTGTGTTAAAATTTCAGCTCATTATCACGCTCTAGTAAAAAATGAAAATTCCTGCACTGGACTCAAAGTTTCTGTTTCAAATTCAGCATTGTTTCTACTCATCTTATGAGCCATCCTAAAGGCTTTACTTGGCACAAACGCTAATTAAAACATAAAAAACACAATCCTAACTGTAGAATAATTGTGTTAACACTCAAGAACATAAATAAAAAGGTGAAAATAAATTTATTCATTGGGTTGCCTCCCAACAAGCACTATCGTTTTATGCCCCTAGCTAGGCATAAAGCATAGATTCAAGTATTGTCATCTTTAGTTTTTGCTCCTTAGGATGCCCTCATGATTGATTCATACAGTGGATTAATTCTTGTTCTAGGTAAGTTTTCCATTCCCTTTCTTAGTGGAAATTGAAATTTAATATTTCCTTCTTTCATATCAATCACGACACCTATAGTGCGTAAAAACGGTCTACCAAGTATAATGAGACAAGACGGATTGCAATCAATAGCAAGAACAATAAAATATATGGGCACATAGTTCCTTTTTGCAAGAATAAGAACATCATTAATTCGTACCAAAGGCTTTTTAATAGTAGAATCCGCCAAGTGCAAATTAAGAGAACATTCTTCAATATTGGTAAGACCAAGCACATCACATAGAGATTGCAGAATTGTGGAAACACTAGCACCCAAATCACATAAAGCAAAGCACTCATAACTTTTAATATTTACTTTAATGGTAGGTTCCCACTCATCATGTAATTTTCTAGGAATTGAAATCTATAACTCCAACTTTTCTTCAAAAGATTTCGTCATGGCATCAACAATATGTTTAGTAAAAGCTTTATTTTGTTCATATGCATGGGGTGAATTTAACATGGATTGCAGCAAAGAAATACATTCAATCAAAGAGCAACTATCATAATTAAAATCTTTGCAATCCAAAATTGTGGGCACATCACTAGTTATCGTTTTGACCTCTTCAAATCATTTTCATCAATTTTTTCATCAAGATTCTCACCCTCCAAATCATTGGGTCACCTTGTAGCTAAAGTTGACTCTACTTCAGTCCCTTTATCATCAATTTTAATATTACTAAACAAGGAATCAATAGAAGAAACACCAATCACTTTAAGATCTTCATCATTTTTATGAAAGCAATCACTAGAAAATACTTTTTCTAAGAATTCTCTTTTAGCTCTAAGCATAGCGGTTCTTTTCTGACTTTCATCCATAGAAACATATAAAGCTTTAATTGATTCATCAATCTTAGGTTCAAAAGCTTTCAACTTGAGATTTTCTACATCATGGGAAATTCTATCAATGCTTCTACACATATCATCAATCTTATTCAACTTTTCTTCTATCGCAGTATTGAAAATTTTTGAGCATTGATAAACTCTTTAATATTACTCTCAAGATCAGCGGGGGTCCTATTATTATTGTAAGAAGAATTAACATAGGAATTACCATAATTATTAGAGGAATTTACAGGAAAAGGCCTAGGATTAAAATTACCTGTATAAGCATTGTTATTAAAATTGTTTCGCGAGATGAAATTCACATCTACGGAATCACTATTTTGCTCAATCAAAGTAGACAAAGGCACATCATTAATATCAATAGGAGCATTTTTACTAGCAACCAACTTCATAAGAGCATCAACTTTTTCACTCAAAGTACTAATTTATTCAACCGAATTAACTTTTTTACTAGTAGGTGCTCTTTCAGTATGCCATTGTGAATAATTTGCCATAATATTATCTATCAATTTAGTAGCTTAACCCAAAGTAATTTCCATAAAAGTACCACCCACGGCGGAATCTAAAAGATTTCTAGAGACAAAATTCAACCCCGCATAAAAAAATTGTATGATCATCCAAAGATTTAAACCATGAGTAGGACAATTTCTTAGCATCAATTTCATTCTTTCCTAAGATTGTGCAACATGTTCATGCTCAAGTTTCTTAAAATTCATGATTTGAGTTCTAAGGGAAATAATTTTCGTGGGCGAAAAATACTTAGTAATAAAAGTATCCTTGCACTTATTCCAGGAATCGATACTATTGCGAGGCAAAGAAGAAAACCAAATTTTTGCACGATCCCGCAAGGAGAAAGGAAATAATTTCAACTTCACTATATCATTGTCCACATCTTTTTTTTTCATATCACACAATTCTACGAATGTGTTTAGATGGGATGCGACATCCTCATTAGGAGTACCGGAAAATTCATCTTTCATGACAAGATTCAACAAAGCGGCATTAATATCACAAGACTCCGCACTAGTGGCAGGAGGAGCAATTGGAGTACTAATAAAATCATTATTATTGGTATTGGAAAAATCAGACAATTTCGTATTTTCTTGAGTCATCGTGACTACGGAAACAAGATTGCAAGCAAACAAGAGATCTAACGAGAAAAAGGCAAACGAAAAAGAGGGCGAATAAAACGGCAAATTTGTGAAGTGGGGGAGAGGAAAATGAGAGGCCAATGGCAAATAATGTAATTGCAAGGAGATGAGATTTGTGATTAGGAACCTGATAGATGCTGATGATGTCTCCCTGGAAACGGCGCCAGAAATTGGCAAGTTGACGGGAGACTACTTTCGTACCTCCTCCCTGGCAACGGCGCCAGAAATTCCTTTTACGTGGCTTGAGACTGCGTCGGTATTTCCCCAAAGAGGAAGGGATGATGCAGCACAGCTACGCCAAGTATTTCCCTCAATTATGAAACCAAGGTTATCGAACCAGTAGGAGAACCATGCAACACTATGTAAACGGTACCTACACACAAAGAACAAATACTTGCAACCCGACACGTAAGAGAGGTTGTCAATCTCTCCACGGTAAAAAGATAGATTAGATTGTAGTAGATTGGATAGATAGATCGCACAAGAACACAAAATAAAAGAGGAAAATAAAAAGTACAGAGCAAGGTATTTTTGGGTTTTTGGAATAATAGATCTGAAAACAAAAAGCGACAAAAGATAGATCGGAAAGCAATATGTTGGAAAAGTAGACCCGGGGGCCGTGGGTTTCACTAGTGGCTTCTCTCATGAGTATAGCACACGGTGGGTGAACAAATTACTGTTGGGCAATTGATAGAAGATCAAATAATCATGACGATATCCAAGACGATGATCATTATATACGCATCACGTCCAAGATTAGTAGGCCGAAACGATTCTACATCTACTACTATTACTCCACACATCGACCGTTATCCAGCATGCATCTAGTGTATTAAGTTCATGGAAAAATAGAGTAATGCAATAAGAACAGTGACATTATGTAGACAAGATCTATTCATGTAGGAATAGACCCCATCTTGTTATCCTTAATAGCAACGATACATGCGTGCCTCGCTGCCCCTTCTGTCACTGGGAGAGGACACCGCAAGATCGAACCCATCACAAAGCACCTTTTCCCATGGCAAGAAAAATCGATCTCGTTGGCCTAACAAAACCAAAGATTCGAAGAAGAAATATGAGGCTATAAGTAATCATGCATATAAGAGATCAAAGAAGACTCAAATAATATTCATGGATAGAAACTGATCATGAACTCAAAATTCATCGGATCCCAACAAACACATCGCAAAAAGTCATTACATCAAATAGATCTCCAGGAGACCATTGTATTGAGAATCAAAAGAGAGAGAGAAAGCCATCTAGCTACTGCCTATGGACCCGTAGGTCTATGGTGGTCTACTCATGCATCATCGGAGAGGCACCAAGGAGAATGATGAACCCCTCCATGATGGTGTTAGATTGGATCTCGTAGTTCTGGAACTGGAAGTATTTGTCATTGACTCCTCTAGGGTTTCTGGAATATCTGGGTATTTATAGAGCTCAGAGACAGTGGAGGGGGGTCCCGAGGCCACCACAACTCACCAGGGTGCGCAAGGGGCCTCTGGCGCGCCCTGGTGTCTTCTGGGTCATCTGGGCCTCCTCCCGGGTGCTTCTTTGGCTCACTGGCTTTCTTCTGGTCCAAAAAAAATCTCCAAAAAGTTTCATCGCGATTGGACTCCGTTTGGTACTGATATTCTGCGAAGTAAAAAACAAGCAAAAAACAGCAACTGACACTTGGCACTATGTCAATAGGTTAGTCCCAAAAAATGATATAAAGTTGGTATAAAATGATTGTAAAACATCCAACAATGATAATATAACAGCATGGAACAATCAAAAATTATAGATACGTTGGAGACGTATCACCTAGCTATCTATAGTTTCTGCGTCATATATCACTTCTTGAGTTATGTTTATTATATGTTGATCTAGATGTCGGTGATACTCTGTTTTATGAACTAATACGTAGAGCAATGTAATTGCAGTCTTGAGCTGCAACCAGTTTAGTTGATGGAATATTTAAGCTTATCTTAGAGTCCCCACACAATTTACTACTAGCAACTGTTTTCTCACAGCACGCACAACTATGTTTGAGTGTTGGTAGTTTTTTTACACTATGCATATTACGGTAAAAATGCTTGACTTACCTGCAAACTTGTTGAATGCAGTAAAAAAAATCAGGTGTCGCACGTAAGATGAAATTTGGAACCCACAAACTTGGTTATTTTCCCGGATTGAAACCGGGTGCGAGGACTAACATTGTGCCGCGACACGCGTGTGTCTTGATTGTCCAGAACGCATTCCTACGGACCACGGCAGTCCACTTACACCGTAGTGACACTTATCGCAAACGGTTGTGTCTACTGAACCGTCGCCTCCGACGCGCATTATTATTCTGGCCGAGAAAACCCTCAACATCGTCCCCACTTAAGAGAACCCTCACCGTCCTTCCCAGTCGCACCTGCACTGCATATGTCACACCGCCGCTTAGTGTTGAACGTGTACGCTGCTTTAAGTCATTACACACGCATCATTTTTGCTAACCGTTTGCCATTTAACGCCCCCATTAATGGGAGCTTCCTCCAGCCGACGCGTGGCCAACCGAGCCAGGCGGGAGGCTGTGTGCGGTTGCGCGCGGGAACGGGCTCACCAACGATACGTTGGCGGCACGTCGAGCTGCCGCATGGCCAAACGAACCGCCGGGAACGCTTGTTTGTGCTCTGGTCGAGCTTGCACAGCAATCCTCTGCCGGGAACGCGGTGACAAGACGTGCCAATTACAGCCCGTCTAGCCCCATTTACTCCACCGCTCAATCTGTATCTCTTCAACCTTTCCCCACAATGCAAGAAGCACACCCACACTCCAAATACAGATAGGATATCCTGCTCGGCTCCAATGGCGGAGCTCCCAGCGGCTGCCGACGACGAGCGGCAGTTCACCATTCGTGCCTACGTGGACACCCACGTAAGGTTCAAGAACCTCACGGTGGTATACACCAAGGACACGATCTGGGTGGAGAACTCCATCCACACCATGGAGCGGTTACTTGCCTATGACAAGTACAAAGTGGTCGGCTTCGACCTCGAGTACACTGGCGGTCGTGCCGGGCATGATCAGAAGGTTGCTGTCACCCAGCTGTGCGTGGGCCATTATGTCCTCGTCTACCACTACTGCCTGGCCACAAGGCCTTGCGATCGATTCGCCAGGTTTGTCAATAGCCCCGACTACATATTCGGTACGGTGGACACCCCCAACGATGAAAAGGTGCTCAAGGCCACGGGCTTGGCCTGCCAGAATCTTGTGGACATCCAATGCATGTACAAGATCTTGGGCAGCAAGGAGAAGCATAAGGACTCCCTGGTTCACCTCGCCATGGCCATCATCGACCCCTACTACAGAGGCATGAAGGATGTCTGCAAGAAGAAGAAGGTTGCCTGGCACCGCGCCTGGGTCCGAAGACTGGATGAAGATCACGTCAAGTATGCGGCCAAGGACGCGTATGTAAGCTACGAGATGTGCAGGCGAATCATTGACATGAGGAAGTACCTCCATCCTGCGTTGACCAGCACCCCTCATCACAAGAAGAATAGATGAATGATTTGATGATCGTTACTACTAGTTTAGTATGCATGTACTTGTTAATTGATGTGTGCAAATGTTATTTGCAGTCAGTAAGGTAATTGGATGCTTATTTAGGTTATGCAATCATGATGTTGTTCTGTAGTACCATCTTTTCCTTAGTATGCAATGGACGATTAATATCTGGACATTAATATGCAATTGACAATTAATATACGGACCTTAAGAAGCAGAACCACGACTGAGGGTATCCTGCACGGCTCCAATGGTGCTCCCAGCGGCTGCCAACGACGAGCGCCAGTTCACCATGTGAAGGGATCGATAGAAGAGACGTCTAGAGGGGGGTGAATAGACTACTTGCAAGAATTAAAACCTAACCTTTTCCCAAGTTAATTGGTGGGCAGTTTTAGCAAATATAACAAGTCTAATGCACCCTACACATGCTAGTCAACAAGTATGGCTGTGGAAAGTAAGACAAGCACAGGTAATAGAGAGTAGATGTACGAAGTTCAAATGCAATTTGGAGACGCAAGGATTTTTCCCGTGGTTCCGATAGATGGCGCTATCGTACATCCATGTTTATGGAGTCTTCAACCCATGGAAGGTAACGGTCATGAGAGTCCACTGAGGGATCCACCCATAAGGGTCCACGAAGTAGCAACCTTGACTATTCCATAACGGCTTCCATCCACGAAGGACTAGCCTCCCTATGGGTAGATCTTCACGAAGTAGGTGATCTCCTTGCCCGTACAAAATTCTTGGTTCAACTCCACAACACGAAGTAGGAGGCTCCCAAGCAACACCTAACCAATCTAGGAGGCACCACCCTCCAAAAGGTAATAGGCTTGATAATAGTGATGAACTCCTTGCTCTTGTGCTTCAAGATGATAGACTCCTCAACACTCAATCACTCTCTCATAGATTTGGCTTGGTAGAAGAGATTGATTTGGTGGAAAGCAACTTGGGGAGGCTAGAAATCAAGATCCATATGGTTGGAGTGGATGATCTTGATCTCAACACAAGGGTAGATGGTTCTCTCTAAGAAATTTGGATATGGGCAGTGGGGAACTGTTCTGAGTGCTTCTCTTTCGAGTGGGATGTGGTGGAGGGGTATATATAGGCATTTCCAAAAATCCAACCATTACAACATTACTGGCCATCTCGGTGAAACCGAAGCAAAACTCGGTTCTACCGATATGTCAAAAATGTGACAACTTTCGGAATCTCGGTGAGACCGATATAGGAATCTCGGTGGTACCGAAACGAGTGCCCGAGGGCAGTTTCCAAAACTCGGTGAGACCGAAGCATAAACTAGGATATTCCGATTTTATAAATTGGGTCACCAGAAAGTTGGTCCCTGAAACTCGGTTGCACCGATGCAGTCTCGGTTATACCGAAATGTTAGGGTTTGGCTAGGGTTCTGTCTTGGGTAGAAAATCGGTAGAGCCGGATGAAAACTTGGTGGCACCGATTTTGTGAAGTTGGGTTTAAACAGAGTATTTGTGGGAGAGCTTGTGGGTGTTTTTGGTGGCTAGCACTTGTGCACGTGGAGCAATTTGTTCACCAACAATACCTTACCCCCTTTTAATAGTATTGGCTTTCCTATGGACTCAAAGTGATTTCTCACGAAGTAAAAAGAGAGTCTTCTAGCTTGAAGCTTTGCCAATCCTATTCCTTCCTGTTGTTCTTCTTATTCTTCTTCTTCTTCTTCTTCTTGGGGAATTTCCTCACACCCTTTTGCCAATACTCTCTGTGGACTAAACCTGAAATAAACTAGGTAGACATATTAGTCCAAGAGACAATGTATGTTGTCATGAATTATCAAAACTACCAAGGGAGCATATGTGCTTTCAATCTCCCCCTTTTTGGTAATTGATGACAACATACAATCAAAGTTTCAAATTAAGATATGCATGGATATGTGATAGCTTTGAAGGATACATGACTAATACGAGCTCCCCCTAAATGTGTGCAATCCATTTTAAGGAATAGTTGCTTTGGAATGCATGACCACACACATAGTAGAAAGGACATGAGAAGTCATGTATATCTTGGCTATATGCATCAAACATATGTGAATGAGGTGTCTCCATGTCCAAGACTTCACTCTTGCAAACAATATGTTCAAGAAGCAAGAGATCATCTTGACCAAGGATATGATGCATATACTTACCTTGAAGTTCTTGAGCATTCTAGTAGTAGAAACACACTTGAGAAAACAGTGTTTGGAAACACAAGAGTATTCTACTAATCAAAAAAGCAATAGAACTCAATAGTACCAAGATGTGGAGAACGTATAGAAGATAGTATTCCTTAAGATTGATATGTCTCCAAGATCATTTAGAACTTTCTCGCCTAGATGTGAAGTTGTAGGTCATTCTCTCCCCCTAAATCTTAGTATTTAGATATTGGGAGTAGGTAGGGTGAGACAAGTCTAACATGAGTAGTCAAATGGAATAAACATATTTTCTCACTCCTGAAATGATAGAACAAGATTGGGCATGCTCTCTCCCCTTTAAGTAAAGTTTCTCCACTTTGGGTAACAATGATGTTTCTCCCCCTACTTTGGTATTCTCCCCTTGTCTATATAAGCATAGGCTTTGATATTCTCCCCCTTGATTGTATCTCCCCCTTTGCATTGAAGCATGTATCTTCCCCTTTACCATTTTGAAGCTTTGGTATTTCTCCCCCTTTGGCATTAATCACCAAAAAGGTGCATACATAGGGTCAGATGCAGGGATTATTGAGTTAAAAGGGATCCTTAGAGAACAAGGGTCATAGAATGTAGGGTTCACGGAAAAGAATGAGGATCATAGAGTGCATTTAAAAACTGAGGGAACATAGAGAATAATTTCTCCCTCTTTCACTGATCTGAGAGCTTGTAAGACTTCTCCTCCGAGTGGTTTGAGTCGGAGACCCCGAGGAGTAAAAAGAAACTTGGCAATGTTTTAGAAACTTGCAATTGAGTTTGGAAATCCTGTAAAAGAATGTCAAAAGATCTGCAAAGGAAATACAAAAGACTTTACAAAGAAATATTAACTAGAGAAGATTTGAGTGGTTCCAAGAAATCTTGCAAATATAGAATGAACCACACTAGAAGCTTCATCTAGATGATGGTCGGTGACTAGGTCACCTATATTAGAGTATATTGACTTAGGAGCCAAGCAAGAATACTTGATCATAGGCCATACTCATCGTTAAGCTCAAAACGGGGTTACCATTTTTCGATTAACCATTTTAATGTTTTCATATCACTTGAGTTGCTTTATCTCATGACTTGGAATAAATCTTTTTCAAGGATATGAGTACATACCTTTGAGTGATGTTGATGACATAGCATGTAGAAGAACTTGTTGTGGATGCTCGATATTGATGAAGATCATCTTGAGTTGGGAGCAATCCTTGTTTGTTTTGGTCTACATGGGTTAGTCATGCAAGGAAGAACAATATATATCCATTTGACATGATATCAATTGAGAATTAGCAAATGTGATCACATCAAATATATGTCAAGGATATGGTTGAGTTGTCTTCTTCCTTCCATCAACAAGAAGGGTTGTGGATACTTGGTCATGGCAATATTGCTTATGATTTGAGTTGTTGGCAATCTTGCTGAATAAAGTTCTTCCAAGTACCTACAAAAGATTAGTTGCAATACAAGGGAGCATATATTTCCATGGTATAAGATAACATGTCAAGTGTATCATGGAAGTATCATGTAATCTCATGCCCTTGCATGCAACCAAGTGAGTCTAGATGAAGTTTGAAGCATCAATGATGTTCAACTCACTCCTCGAGTGACAAAACACTTTCTCATCAAGTGGCTTAGTAAAGATATCGGCCAATTGTTTTTCAGTACGAACATGCTTGAGATTGATATCTCCTTTGGCAACATGATCACAAATGAAATGATATCAAACTTGAATATGCTAAGTTCGAGAATGTTGCACGGGATTATGAGCAATTTTGATTGCGCTCTCATTGTCACATAACAATGGTACATGTCTCACATGTATGCCATAGTCCTTAAGAGTTTGAGTCATCCATAGCAATTGAGCAGACAAGCTGCATGAAGCGATATCAGATTTTGAATGCAAGCTGCATGACCACATTCTTAAACCATCAAGCTCTGATACCTATTCTTCACTCCTCTTCTTCGGCATCGTCATGCCACGGGCAGGCGTCCAACGACATTCTCTTCTGTGCACATGAATGATTCAGTTCCTTGTAATAGTAGCAAAGTACTAGTATAGTACAAAAAATTAACACAAAAGCAAAGGGTTTGGAAATGCTCGTCGAATTCAGGGAATACATGTTGGTGCTACATATATAAACTAGTACAAGAGTGAGAAAAGAGATCACAGTCCCTACAGTCTACAGTCAAAAATGGCACCGCAAGCTGATGAAATCCGCCATGAGCCAACTCTAACAATCAACTCATCTCTGCCTGCCTAGCACAAATCACGAGCACTGATCAACAAGGGTCCATCCTTTGATACTATCTAGCAGCCAGGTTTACCACTCATCAGTAAATAAACACTGGTAACCAGGAGCCAACTTGTCGTCTGGGAGTAAAAACAAACTGGTACCACCTGGACGACCAAACCTCATGCAACACCATCTCAGTTCGACCCGCCATTGCTCTTGCTCTATGAACCTCAACTCCAGCAACAAGCGGCGTTCCACAGTGATGAAACCAAAGCTATGGAGACCAAAGCTCTGATACCAATGGTCTTAAGCAAACAATCTTATTGATGGTTTAAACATAGAAGCTTAAGAGTTTCTCCTCGAGGTCTCCGACTCAAACCACTCGGTTTCACCGATTTAGCAGACAAGCTGCATGACCACATTTCGGTTCCACCGACTCGTTTGTCTCGGAGCCACCGATTTTGATTTCTTCTAAGGTTTGTGTTCATATTAGCAAATCTTTATTTCTTCAGTGATCCCTTTGATATATATATATATATATAAGGGGGAGGGGAGAAACTTTATTCAAGGATCCCTAACTCAAAGGAGGAGAAGTCTTACAAGCTCTCAGATTAGTGAAAGAGGGAGAAATTATTCTCTATGTTCCCTCAGTTTTTAAATGCTCTCTATGATCCTCATTCTTTTCCGTGAACCCTACATTCTATGACCCTTGTTCTCTAAGGATCCCTTTTAACTCAGTGATCCCTGTGTCTGACCCTATGTATGCACCTTTTTGGTGATTAATGCCAAAGGGGGAGAAATACCAAAGCTTCAAAATGCTAAAGGTGGAGATACATGCTTCAATGCAAAGGGGGAGATACAATCAAGGGGGAGAATATCAAAGCCTATGCTTATATAGACAAGGGGAGAATACCAAAGTAGGGGGAGAAACATCATAGTTACCCAAAGTGGACAAACTTTACTTAAAGGGGAGAGAGCATGACTAATCTTGTTCTATCATTTCAGGAGTGAGAAAATATGTTTATTCCATTTGACTACTCATGTTAGACTTGTCTCACCCTACCTACTCCCAATATCTAAATGCTAAGATTCAGGGGGAGAGGATGACCTACAACTTCACATCTAGGGGAGAAAGTTCTAAATGATTTTGGAGACATATCAATCTTAAGGAATACTATCTTCTATATGTTCTCCACATCTTGTTACTATTGAGTTCTATTGCTTTTTTGATTAGTAGAATACTCTTGTGTTTCCTAACATTGTTTTCTCAAGTGTGTTTCTACTACTAGAATGCTCAAGAACTTCAAGGTAAGTATATGCATCATATCCTTGGTCAAGATGATCTCTTGCTTCTTGCATATATTGTTTGCAAGAGTGAAGTCTTGAACATGGAGACACCTCATTCACATATGTTTGATGCATATAGCCAAGATATACATGACTTCTCATGTCCTTTCTACTATGTGTGTATTCATGCATTCCAAAGCAACTATTCCTTAAAATGGATTGCACACATTTAGGGGGAGCTTGTATTAGTCATGTATCCTTCAAAGCTATCACATATCCATGCATATCTTAATTTGAAGCTTTGATTGTATGTTGTCATCAATTACCAAAAAGGGGGAGATTGAAAGCACATATGCTCCCTTGGTGGTTTTGATAATTCATGACAACATACATTGTCTCTTGGACTAATATGTCTACCAAGTTTATTTCAGGTTTAGTCCACAGAGAGTATTGGCAAAAGGGAGTGAGGAGATTCCCCAAGAAGAAGAAGAAGAAGAATAGGAAGGAATAGGATTGGCAAAGCTTCAAGCTAGAAGACTCTCTTTTTACTTCGTGAGAAATCACTTTGAGTCCATAGGAAAGCCAATACTATTAAAAGGGGGTAAGGTATTGTTGGTGAACAAATTGCTCCACGTGCACAAGGGCTAGCCACCAAGAACACCCACAAGCTCTCCCACAAATACGCTGTCTAAACCCAACTTCACAAAATCGGTGCCACCAAGTTTTCATTCGGCTCTACCGATTTTCTACCCAAGACAGAACCCTAGCCAAACTCTAACATTTCGGTACAACCGAGACTGCATCGGTGCAACCAAGTTTCAGTGACCAACTTTCTGGTGACCCAATTTATAAAATCATAATTTCTGAGTTTATGCTTAGGTCTCACCGAGTTTTGGAATCTTCCCTTGGCCACTCATTTCGGTACCACCGAGATTCCTATATCGGTCTCACCGAGATTCCGAAAGTTGCCACATTTTTGACATATCGGTAGAACCGAGTTTTGCTTCGGTTTCACCAAGATGGCCAATAATGTTGTAACGGTTGGATTTTCGGAGATGCCTATATATACTCCTCCACCACATCCCACTCGAAAGAGAAGCACTCAGAACAGTCCCCCACTGCCCATATAAAAATTTCTGAGAGAGAACCACCTACCCTTGTGTTGAGATCAAGATCATCCACTCCAACCATATGGATCTTGATTTCTAGCCTCCCCAAGTTGCTTTCCACCAAATCAATATCTTCTACCAAGCCAAATATGTGAGAGAGTGATTGAGTGTTGAGGTTTCTATCATCTTGAAGCTTTGCCAATCCTATTCCTTCCTCTTCTTCTTCTTCTTGGGGAATCTCCTCACACCCTTTTGCCAATACTCTCTGTGGACTAAACCTGAAATAAACTAGGTAGACATATTACTCCAAGAGACAATGTATGTTGTCATGAATTATCAGAACCACCAAGGGAGCATATGTGCTTTCACCATGCATGTCGTAGTGGACACGCACAAAGTGGTCTGGTTTGACCTCGCGTCCCACCGCGTGCTCTGCTCTCGCGTCCATGCGCGTGCTCTGCTCTCGCGCCCCTCCGCGTGCGCTCTACCAGTGATTGGGGCCGGCCCACGATCACGTTAGGGGCTCCATATGCATGCGGTTGTGCCACGCGCGTCGCCCCATGCAGTTACGTGCTCCACGACTGAATCACCCGCTGCAAAAACTGCCATTCGGACATGCCAGTTTTACAGGACGTCCGGCCCCCATTTGTACACATGGCCATTAACCATAGTCTCTTCACTCTTTCGATCGCGCCAACAACACAATAAGCACATCCTGGACGACGCATACAGAGAGGATGTCCAGCGGCGCTCCAATGGAGTTCGGCGTGCATCATGTGGAGACCCACATGACGAAGACGGACCTCACGGTGGTGTACACCAAGGACCTGGGCATGGTGGAGGACTCCATCGACACCATGGAGGGGTTTCTTGATGCGGATGACAAGTACAAAGTGGTCAGCTTCGACCTCGCTTACACCAGCAGTCGTGCCGGGCATGATCAGAAGGTTGTCGTCGCCCAGTTGTGCATCGGCCATCACGTCCTCCTCTACCACTACTGCCTGGCCACAGTGCCTTGCAAGCGTTTCACCAGGTTTGTCAACAGCCACAACTAAGGTTCACTACAGTGGACACCACCAATGATCCAAAGGTGCTCAAGACTTCGGGCTTGGCCTGCCAGAAGCTTGCCGACATCCGCGGCCACTACAAGGTCTGGGGCAGCAAGAAGAACATGGACTCCCATGTTGACCTGGCCGAGGCCATCATCGACTCCTACTACAGAGACATGAAGGCTGAGTGCGACAAGAACAAGCATGTCTAGCACAGGGGCTGGGTGAAGAAACTGGATGAATATCACCTCCCACTACTGCAGGATACTGCTAACGCGACACATCAATCAGAGACCCTTCGACGAAACCGTGTGCGATCCATCAATCGCAAACAGTATAGTTCAAGCTCCGCCTCGAATGATGAAAACCGTGCGCGATGAAGGAACGAGCAAATACGGTTCAAAAAAAAGTTGCGTGTGTGATGCGTTGCATACAGTTTGTTCTTATGAACTGTTTGTGAGTATGGAAGATAACAGAAATGGTTAAGAAACTATATATGTGTGCATAGTGCGGCATATAGTTCACTCGGACAAACAGTTTGCGCTGATCCAGCAGAACACAAACGAGTTAGCCTAAGAAGGCGTGTGTGATACCCGGCAAACAGTTCATATATCAGAATTGTGTGTGAAGATCAATAATAACCCAAACGGTTCATCCTGACAACCGTTTGTCTTGTGGGTACCCGGCAAATAGTTCATTCATCAGACATGTGCGGGAAGACCAATAATAACCGAAACGATTCATCCTGACTACCTATGTGTGTTGTGGGCACATGCTTGCTGCTAATAATTGTATGAGATGTGATTTGCTCTGTTTGCACAACATCTATATGCTCTGTCTACAGAACACCAACATATTGTTGCATAACCAACTTGAACATACAGTTCCATAAGTGACTACACAACACATGTACCTTCCTCAATATTAATTTACAAGAAGCAGACGATCGCCAAATCATACTGTTCTTCTGACGACGTTGCCGAAACTACTGCTCTGCCTGTGGTTATCCCTCGCCGTCTGAAGGAAGGAGGCACTTCCTCATGTCAATGATCCTCCTGTACATCTCGTAGCTGGTGTACGCGTCCTTGGCCGCGTACTTGATGTGTTCTTCATCCAGTTGTTCCACCCAGGCCGCGTGCCAAGCAGTCTTGTCCTTGCGGCACTCAGCCTTCATGTCTCTGTAGTAGGGGTCGATGATGGCCTCGGCAAGGTCAACCAGGGAGTCCTTCTGCTTCTTCTTCTCGCCCCCAGACCCTGTACTGACCTTGGATGTTGACAAGCTTCTGGCAGGACAAGCCCGAAGTCTTGAGCACCTTTAGATCGTTGGTGGTGTCCACCGTTGCGAACCTGTAGTCGGGGCTGTTGACAAACCTGGTGAAATGCTCGCAAATCCTTGTGGCCAGGCAGTAGTGGTAGACGAGCACGTGATGGCGCATGCACAACTGGGCGACGGCAACCTTCTGATCATGCCCGGCACGACCGCCGGTATACTCGAGGTCGAAGCCGACCACTTTCTACTTGTCATCCTCAGCAAGCAGCTGCTCCAACGTGTTGATGTGGTTCACCACCACGACCGGGTCATTGGTGTACACCACCGAGAGGTCCGTCTTCCTGCTGTGTGTGTCCACTTTGACAATAGTGGCGAACTGCTGATCGGCGCCGGCAGCCGCCATAAGATCCGCACGGGAAGGTTGAAGCGATGAAGAGATGTGCGTCCTCTCTATATTATTTGCCGTCGTGGGTGTGCTTCTTGGGTTGTGTGGCGCGATCGGAAGGTGGCAGAGACGAAGGTAAATGGCCGCATCAACCACATGGTAGTTTTTGCAGCGCTTAACTGCATTGTGGCGCCGGGAGCGGCGCAACCGCTAGCATATGGCTCCCCAAACGTGCCTGATCGTTCGCGCGTGGATGCCAGCAGAGCGGCCGGGCGCGCACGGACGGGAGCACAGCACGCCGAGGCCGCATCAGCCGCCTCATGCGTACATTCATTCGCGGCGGTGCATACAGAATGACCGTTTGCTTTGTAATAAAACGCAAACGGTTGTTTATTATTAACCGTCTGCGTACTTGTCATTTCTCCCACCTCCGTCCGGTCTTGTCACCGCGTTGCCGCACGAGGATTCCGGTTCACGCTTCGGGAGCGCGCAAGTTTTCCGCCCGGCGCGCCGAAATGCCCGTTCCCGCGATGCTTCGGGAGCGCACATCGTTTCTTTTGGGCTTCCCGTTCCCGCAAAACCGCGTAGGATTGCGTGCAAGCTTCGCTTTCCCACGCATGAACGCGCGCAAGCTTCCCGTTCCCGCGCATGAACGCGCGCAAGCTTCCCGCCCGCCTCGCCTTGGCCGCCTACTTTATAAACCCTCACGGCCGATCTCTCCACATCGCATTCATCGCCTCCCTGCCCGTAGCTTCCCATGTTTGCTTCTCCCCCAATCGCCAATGGCAACTGTCCGTCGTCGTCGCTCCGCCACCCCGCCAGAGGGCAGCTCCAGCTGGGAGGCTGCACCACGTCGGCGGCGCAGTTACCGAAAGCGTGTAGTGCGTGTGGCGTCCTTGTTGGCTGTGCGCACGGCACCCACCACACGCTCCTCCACATTTGCCCGAAGGCAGCTGCTGCCGGTGACCGCCGTCGCCCCCACCCCATCGCCGGCCGCCGTTTTCGCCACCCCACCAGCTGCCACCTTGGCCGCCACCACACCAGCATCCACCTTGGCAGCCACCCCACGGTCAGCCGTCGGGGCCATCACCCGCTCCGCCACCGCGGCCCGAAGGCGGGAGGACGAGGCCGCCACCGAAGCACAGCCGCTCGGCTTTTGCGTCAGTAGCCTAGCGCGCTACATCAACTTCCTACATGAGGAGGAGGAGCGCCAGGTCGACCAGGCACAGAGGCTCATCGCCGCCGTGGCCGCAGCAGACGCCGCAGCTATGGCGCGGAATGAGAAGATCTACGCTGAGTCCCGCCACTTCGAGGAGGCGCGTCAGGAGCGGCGGAGGGCGGCAGCGGCAACCGATGAATTCGACTCCTCCATCTCGTCGGTAGGCTTCTCCTCCTCTGCCTCTTACTGAACGCGCTCGGCAAAGGAGAAGGCTGCTGGCAGTAGCACGAAGCCCCTCCGGAGTAGTATTTAGGGGCTATTTTGTTCAGTTCATCTAACTATAGATATGGTTGAACTGTACCACGTACTTTAAATTAGCTAGTATATATAGTTGAACTAGCTATTTCAGTACGTGGTTGGGAACAAATGGGGAAAAGTCTGTTCGATTCAGCTATCTATGAATGAAATCAATGTTTACTGAATTTCAATTGCAAAATTGCACCGTAATAGTGATTTTGTTCCTGCAAAATATGACAAATCTCGGTGTTTCCAATTTGACAAATGAAAATTTACCCAATATGACATATTCGAATCTTACCTCACTCCTGCTGCCAACGCATCGATCGGTGCTTACATGGGGTGCTTAGTGTATTAAATGTCTTAGGAACTCAAGTCCACAATGCATTATTCTCTAAACCCTAAGGTCCCTTCATTTAATGATTTAGCAACTAAACTCTTGCATGACTTGGTGAGTTTCTTTCATTTAAGTGTTTTGCCAACATTCACGCGCCTGGCATTGTTTCTTCATGTGGTCACCAAACTCATATCTCTCCTTAATTACCTCCCCACATCAGATTTCTTTGCATACATGGCATGGCAACCTCAGCAGTTAGCAACAGTAGAAGTTGTAGCACCGGGAAGGGCACACGGGTCATCATTCACAACCGTTTGCGATGACGCAATGAAAAAAATTCCTTCGCGCCATATTTTCAGTTGGCTTAGTAGGGAAGGAACAATTGCCCTCGGTTTGCATACGGGTATCCAGTCTGAAACGTCTTTGACGACTGGCAAAGGACATGCCACCCCGATGAGCGTGCGCAGGACATTGCTCGCACGCCACCCGTGTACTCAAACACCTGTCCACACGCTACCTCCTTGTCAATACAGATAGTGACATGTGGACCGCACGTAAGGTCTATAGAACGTCCATGAATTATAAATAATACGCCCGTTTGCGATGGTAACGTGATAGATTTTTGTTCCAAAATGTCTTTGTTGGCTATTAATAATCCTTTCTCTTTCTCTCAAAGTGGACACTAAAAATACACAACATATTTATGCTTTATATGATGAGGCCTGATACGTCTCCATCGTATCTACTTTTCCAAACTCTTTTGCCCTTGTTTTGGACTCTAATTTGCCTGATTTGAATGGAACTAACCCGGACTAACGCTGTTTTCGGAGAATATTTTTGGAATTAATAAAAAATACTAGCGAAAGAATCAACCGGAGGGGGTCCACCACCTTGTCACAAGCCAGGGGGCACGCCCCCCCGTATTGCGTGCCCCCTATCTTGTGGGCCCCCTGGAGCTCCGCCGACCTCAACTCCAACTCTATATATTCCTATCCGGGGAGAAAAAATTAGAGAGAAGAGTTCATCGCGTTTCACGATACAGAGCCGCCGCCACCTCCTGTTCTTCCTCGGGAGGGCAGATCCGGAGTCTGATTTGGGCTCCGGAGAGGGGAAATCGACGCCGTCGTCATCACCAACCATCCTTCATAACCAATTTCATGATGCTCTCCGCCGTTTGTGAGTAATTCCATCGTAGGCTTGCTGGACGGTGATGGGTTGGATGAGATTTACCATGTAATCGAGTTAGTTTTGTTAGGGTTTGATCCCTGGTATCCACTATGTTCTGAGATTGATGTTCCTATGACTTTGCTATGCTTAATGCTTGTCACTAGAGCCCGAGTGCCATGATTTTAGATCTGAACCTATTATGTTTTCATGAATATATATGTGTTCTTGATCCTATCTTGCAAGTTGTAGACACCTATTACGAGATATGATCCGCATCCCCCAGGGTGACAATAACTGGGATTCTTTCCGGTGATTACCGTAATTTGAGGAGTTCATGTATTCACTAAGTGCTAATGCTTTGGTCTGGTTCTCTATTAAAAGGAGGCCTTAATATCCCTTAGTTTCCATTAGGACCCCACTGCCACGGGAGGGTAGGACGAAAGATGTCATGCAAGTTCTTTTCCATAAGCACGTATGACTATAGATGGAATACATGCCTACATTACATTGATGAATTGGAGCTAGCTCTGTATCACCCTATGTTATAACCGCTGCATGATGAATGCCATCCGACATAATTATCCATCGCTGATCCATTGCCTACGAGCTTTTCACATATTGATCTTTGCTAAGTTACTTTTCTGTTGCTACTGTTACAATCACTACAAAACTGCTACTGTCACTTTTGCCATCGTTACCGTTACTTTCATACTACTTTGCTACTAAATACTTTGCTGCAGATATTAAGTCTTTCAGGTGTGGTTGAATTGACAACTTAGCTGCTAATACTCGAGAATATTCTTTGGCTCCCCTTGTTTCAAATCAATAAATTTGGGTTGAATACTCTACCCTCGAAAACTGTTAGGATCCCCTATACTTGTGGGTTATCAAGACCTTTTTCTGGCGCCGTTGCCGGGGAGCATAGCTCTATTCTCTTAGTCACTTGGGATTTATATCTGTTGATCACTATGAAGAATCTGAAAGACCCAAAAACCAAGATCTATCCCTCTACTACGAGGGGAGGTAAGGAACTACCATCTAGCTCTGCACTTGATTCACCTTCTGTTATGAGTAAATTTGCGACACCACCACCTGCTAGTAATTCTGATATGTCGCAAGTAATTGATGATGCCACTTCTACTATGCATGATGCTTATGATGATACTTTGCTTGATAATACTATGCCACTGGGTGAATTTCTTGATGAGCAAATTGCTAGAGTGAATGCTGAAACTGATGATATTTCTGAATCTAATGAAATTATTGAAACTGAACACTATGAGACACCAGCTAGACCCAGCTCTCCTAGATATGAATTGCCTAATATACCTAAGGGTTATGTTATGGAAGGAGAGGTAGCTAGGGACTTTCTTGCTTGTAAGGATAGAGATGATCTTAAGAAATTGCTATGCAAGTGGAAGGAAAAATCTTTGAATGCTAGAATGCAATATGATCCTAAATTTGCTACTTCACCTATCTTTGTTACTGATAAAGATTATGAATTCTTTGTCGATCCTGAGTTAATTACTTTGGTTGAATCTGATCCTTTCCATGGTTATGAATCTGAAACTGTTGTGGCACATCTTACTAAATTGAATGATATAGCCACCCTATTTACTCATGAGGAAAAAAAATCGCTATTACTATATTCTTAAGTTGTTTCCTTTCTCATTAAAGGGTGATGCTAAGATATGGTTTAATTTTCTTGCTCCCGGTTGTGTGCGTAGTCCCCAGGATATGATATATTACTTCTCTGAAAAATATTTTCCTGCCCATAAGAAACAAGCTACCTTGCAGGAAATATTTAACTTTGTGCAAATTGAAGAAGAGAGTCTCCCACAAACTTGGGGGAGGCTTCTCCAATTACTTAATGCTTTGCCTGATCGTCCTCTCAAGAAAAATGAAATACTTGATATCTTTTATATTGGACTAACCGATGCTTCTAGGGACCACCTAGATAGTTGTGTTGGTTGTGTTTTCAGGGAACGAACTGTTGAACAAGCTAAACTACTATTGAATAATATATTGAGCAATGATAATGATTGGACTATTCCCGAACCACCTCCAAAGCCAACTCCGAAGAAAAGAGGTATTCTATTTCTCAGTCCTGAAGATATGCAAGAGGCAAAGAAATCTATGAAAGAAAAAGGTATTAAAGCTGAAGATGTTAAGAATCTACCACCTATTGAAGAAATACATGGTCTTGATAACCCGACACAGGTAGTAGAGGTAAATTCTCTCCGTAGATTTGATGAAGGTGATATTCCTTATAATAAGTCTGCTAGCCAATGCTTGGATGAGTTTGATAACTTTATTGTTAAGCAAGAAAATTTCAATGCTTATGTTAGTAGACAATTGAAACACAATGCTTACATGCTTGATCGCTTAGGTGATTATATGAGTAGAACTATCAATGATCTTAAGCTTATTAGTAAACATGCTTCCATGGTAACTACTCAAGTAGAACAAGTACTTAAGGCACAAAATGATTTGCTTAATGAGATGAATGGTAAGAACAATGATCATTCTGTTAGAGTTGTGACTAGAGGTGGTAAAATGTCTCAGGAACCTTTGTATCCTGAGGGCCATCCTAAGAGAATTGAGCAAGATTCTCAGAGAATTAATTCTGATGCACCTAATCGTCCTAGTAATAAAGGGAAAAAGAATGACGATAGGACTTTGCATGCTGATAGTGAACCCGTTATAGGTACTCATGAAAACCCAAATGATATTTCTATTTATGATGCTGAGACACAATCTGGTAATGAACATGAGCCTAGTGATAATATTAATGATGATGTTCATGTTGATGCTCAACCTAGTAATGATAATGATGTGGAGATTGAATCTGCTGTTGATCTTGATAACCCACAACCTAAGAAGATATGATAAAAGAGACTTTGTTTCTAGGAAGCATGGTAAAGAAAGAGAGCCTTGGGTTCAGAAACCCATGCCCTTTCTTCCTAAGCCATCCAAGAAAAAGGATGATGAGGACTTTGAGCGCTTTGTTGAAATGCTTAGACCTGTCTTTTTGCATATGCGCTTGACTGATATTTTGAAAATGTCTCCTTATGCTAAGTATATGAAAGATATTGTGACAAATAAGAGGAAGATACCTGAAGCTGAGATTTCCACCATGCTTGCTAATTATACCTTTAAGGGTGGAATACCAAAGAAACTAGGAGATCCCAGAGCACCTACTATACCATGATCTATTAAAAGAAATTATGTTAAAACTGCTTTATGTGATCTTGGAGCTGGTGTTAGTGTTATGCCTTTCTCTTTATATCGTAGACTTGATTTGAATAAGTTGACACCTACTTAAGTCTTTTTGCAAATGGCTGATAAATCAACTGCTTTACCCATCGGTATTTGCGAGGATGTGCCTGTCGTAGTTGCAAATGTTACTATCTTAATAGACTTTGTTATTCTTGATATTCCCGAGGGCGACAGTATGTCGTTCATCCTTGGTAGACCATTTTTGAATACTGCAGGGGCTGTTAATGATTGCAACAAGGGCAATGTCACTTTTCATGTTAATGGTAATGAGCATATGGTACACTTTCCGAATAAACAACCTCAAGTTCATAGTATCAACTCCATTGAAAAAATTTCAACGATTATTATTGGAGGTTTTGAATTCCCTCTCCCTACTGCCAAAAAGAAATATGATATACTTATTGTTGGGGACATGCATATCCCCATTGAGGTAACCTAGTGTTATTCGAAAATTCTCCGGTTCCGTGTCATTCGAAAAAAGTCTGTCAATAAGACTTGATCAACCTTATTGATAGATTCTTTTTGACGGGCATGAGATGGATGAATTTAGAAAGCACAACTTTCTGTACCCAACTTTTACTTTCTGTTATCTAGAGTTAATTACAGTAAAAATGCTCTTATTTTTCTGTTTTCTGTTTTATCCGTGCAATAAAAAAGTGACCTAGAAATAAAAGTTCTCGAAATGCCCTGAAAATGTAGTATGATTTTTTCTGGAATATTTAAGAATTTTTGGCACTGAGAACACATCAGGGGGCTGCACCAGTGGGCCACAAGCCTTGAGGGCGCGCCCACCCCCCTAGGCGCGCCCCCAGGCTTGTGGGTCCCACGTAGGGCCCCCTCACTTATTCCAGCCACCATCCACTTCGTCTTCCTCCAGAAAAAATCCCACCATTGCTCAAACCCGTGTTCTAGCTCATTTTGCTGCCATTTTCGATCTCCTTGTGCAAAGCTCCATTTGCAAAACTGTTTTGGGGGATTGTTCTTCGGTATGTGACTCCTCTAATGGTCCAATTAGTTTTTGTTCTAGTGCTTTATATATTGCAAATTTTTGCTGCTGTGGTGACCTTGTTCTTGAGCTTGCATGACAAATTTGTATGGTCCCAAGTAGTTTTGATGCATGATATAGCCTCTAGGCACTTGTGGGAGTACTTGCTATAAGTTTTGTTGAGTTTTGTTCACCTTTATTGTGAGCCACTAAAAATTTCAGAAATTTTTCAGAAAAATGACGAGGAGATTATTAAGAGGTTCTTCAAGCCAGGGCTCTAAAGAAGATGAAAATGAGGAGAAGAAGAAGTCCAAATATAATCTTCCGCGCATCGCGGAGGTTCGGCCATGTGAATGTCCAAGTGATGCATTCTTGAGGGCGGCCGGAATTTATGAAGATTTTTATTATTTGGCTGAGAATGCAGGCATCACCGACTTCCTCAACGATAAGTGTGACCAGTACCTCCTACTCACTAATATCTTCATGCAAAATTTTCACTTTTATCCTAGGAAGAATCCTCCCATGGTAGAATTTTACTTATATGATGTGCCTAAGGAGATGAAACTTTACGATTTTTGCAAAGTTTGCAAAATACCCTATGAGGGCAGCATCAGTGAACCACATCCTAGAGACATGGAGGACTTTATTGCCAAAATCACTGTGGGGGAAGAGAGAGGGGTGTCAAAGGCAAGAGCGGCTAGTTTACATTTTCCTGTTCTACGCTATTATTCATTATTCGCGGGGAGATGTTTAGTTGGTCATGGGGAGAGTGGAAGCTTTAGTGCTCCCGACCTCGCCATTCTGCGCCACGCTTTACTTGCTGATAAAACTTTTAGTCTGGGCGCTATAGTGGCCCAACGGTTGAACTTAAACCGTTCGAAGGGCCCCGTATTCGGAGGTATCTATGCATCTCGTCTAGCCAAACACTTTAAAATACCCATTAGGCTTGACGAGGAAGATGAAAAGTTACTACCTACAAGATATTTAGACTATGATAGTATGGTAGCACATGATTTTATTAGGAGGGATAATGATAGAAGGCTGCTTTACAACCTAGTATTTAGTCAGGGTACTTGTGAGATTATTACTCTGCCTGCTTCTTCTTTGTTCGATATCCATTCAGGCAGGTACACTATTATGCCCGAGGACATCTATAGATATTGGTGTCTGTCGCAACCCCCAGCACCTGAGTTGGCACCAGCCCTTGATCCGTATCAGGATCCAGTTTTTCAGTGGGAGCCACAGGAGCTCGCCAACCAGTGGAACCCTCAGTATCCTCCGGAGTATACAGGAGATGATTATTTTCAGCCATGGCCCTAGACCAACTTAGGCCAAAAGCCTAAGCTTGGGGGAGTACGTATTTCTCACCGACATTACATTCATGTTCACACACTCATTCTTAGTAGTCGGTGCTTATACTTTTTCATTGTATCATCCATGGTATTTTATTTCTTCTTTCCACTTTCTTCTTGAGTGTTTAATTAACCTTGAAAAAAAATTAGTTCTAGCTTTACCTTTTAGTTTGTTAGTTGTTTCATTAAAAGAAAACCACAATGAAATTTCTTTCTTTGGGTCGTAAGGAGAAGACCACAATGAAAATGTTGAGTGGCTCTCATATGCATCGTTGTTTATCTTACAAAGATCCCATATTACCTTGCCTTCTCCTTTGAGTTATTGTTTGCAGATTCCAGCTTAGTCCAATGCACGTGCACTCTCATTATTATTCACACTGTTCGGTCGTGCAAATGAAAGGCAATAATGACGATATATGATGAAGTGATTGAGATGGAGAAAAGGTGGTATGAACTCGACCTATTTTGTTTTTGTAAATATGATTAGCTCATCATTCTGGATTCAGCTCATTATGAATGGAACATGTTTGCAATGACAATTACAGATTATAGTTATTCATGCCATGCTTAATTAGCTAAGAGTGTATAATGGTTTGTCTTGAGTGCCAACATGCATGTTAAAATGGTTGTGATGTAGTATGATAGGATGGTATCCTCCTCTGAATGATTCAAGTGGCTTGACTTGGCACATGTTCACGCATGTAGTTGAAACAAAATCAACATAGCCTCCACGATATTTATGTTCATGGTGATTTATATCCTACTCATGCTTGCATTCAATGTTTGTTAATCTCAAAGCATGTTTATGACTGTTGTCGCTCTCTAGTTGGTCGCTTCCCAGTCTCTTGCTAGCCTTCACTTGTACTAAGCGGGAATACTGCTTGTGCATCCACCTTCATAAACCCAAAGTTGTTCCATATGAGTCCACCATACCTACCTATATGCGGTATTTACCTGCCGTTCCAAGTAAATTTGCATGTGCCAAACTCTAAATCTTCAAATAATATTCTGTTTTGCATGCCCGAATCGTTCATGTAGTAACTAGGGGCTGTCAGTATCTTCCATGCTAGGTGGGTTATTCTCACGATATGTGTTGATTCACTATCATTCACGAGAAAGTGGCTGGTATTTGGAATGCTCAGTTCCATGCTCAAAATCAAATCAAAATATAATGAAACAAAACTCCCCCAGGATTGTTGTTTGTATGGACGGTACCCGTGGATTCGGCTCGCCGTGGAGTGTGATTGATTGGTGGAGGGGGAGTAAAAACTTTACTATTATGTTTGGGAACCGCCTATAATGTATCTAGCATGGAAGATACCGAGATCTCTCGGTTGTTATGTTAACAATGAAAGCATACCGCTCAAAATTATTATTCATCCCTGTTTTAAAAGCTCGAGCTCTGGCACCTCTGCAAATCAATGCTTCCCTCTGCAAAGGGCCTATCTATTTTACTTTACTGTTGAGTCATCCTCTTCTTATAAAGAGCACCAGTTAGAGAGCACCACCGTCATTTGTATGCTTTGTTATTAATTGATATTGAATATGATTGTGACTGGATCTCTTTTATCATGAATTACAATGTCTAGTCAGTCCTTGTTCTTTGGAGGTGCTCTGCATTTATGTTTTGCGGTCTTAGAAAGGGCTAGCGAGATACCATTATATCATATTGTATCATGATTGGTTTGATAAAATTGTTGTCATCCGAGATTCATTATTATTGCTCGCTAGTTGGTTATGCCATTGATATGAGTAAATGTGAGACCTAAAAGTTATTGTGAATGTGGTTAGTCTATAATCCTTGCTGAAAATCTGAACATCAGTTAGACATATTTACAACAACAAGATCAAACAGAGTTTGTAAAAGTTTTTCTTTGTCACTTTCAGTTTGTTAACTGAATTGCTTGAGGACAAGCAATGGGTTAAGCTTGGGGGAGTTGATACGTCTCCATCGTATCTACTTTTCCTAACTCTTTTGCCCTTGTTTTGGACTCTAATTTGCATGATTTGAATGCAACTAACCCGGACTGACGCTGTTTTCAGCAGAATTGCCTTGGTGTTATTTTTGTGCAGAAATAAAAGTTCTCGGATTGACCTGAAAATTTACGGAGAATATTTTTGGAATTAATAAAAAATACTGGCGAAAGAATCAACCGGAGGGGGTCCACCACCTGGTCACAAGCCAAGGGGGCGCCCCCCTAGGGCGCGCCCCCCTCTCTTGTGGGCCCCCTGGAGCTCTGCCGACCTTAACTCCAACTCTATATATTCCTATTCGGGGAGAAAAAAATCAGAGAGAAGAGTTCATCGCGTTTCACGATACAGAGCCGCCGCCACCTCCTGTTCTTCCACGGGAGGGCAGATCTGGAGTCTGATTTGGGCTTCGGAGAGGGGAAATCGACGCCGTCGTCATCACCAACCATCCTTCATCACCAATTTCATGATGCTCTCCGCCGTTCGTGAGTAATTCCATCATAGGCTTGCTGGACGGTGATGGGTTGGATGAGATTTACCATGTAATTGAGTTAGTTTTGTTAGGGTTTGATCCCTAGTATCCACTATGTTCTGAGATTGATGTTGCTATGACTTTGCTATGCTTAATGCTTGTCACTAGGGCCCGAGTGCCATGATTTCAGATCTGAACCTATTATGTTTTCATGAATATATATATGTGTTCTTGATCCTATCTTGCAAGTTGTAGACACCTATTACGAGTTATGATCCGCATCCCCCAGGCTGTAAATAACTGGGATTCTTTCCGGTGATTACCGTAGTTTGAGGAGTTCATGTATTCACTAAGTGCTAATGCTTTGGTCCGGTTCTCTATTAAAAGGAGGCCTTAATATCCCTTAGTTTCCATTAGGACCCCGCTGCCACGGGAGGGTAGCACAAAAGATGTCATGCAAGTTCTTTTCCAGAAGCACGTATGACTATATATGGAATACATGCCTACATTACATTGATGAATTGGAGGTAGTTCTGTATCACCCTATGTTATAACCGTTGCATGATGAATGCCATCCGACATAATTATCCATCACTGGTCCATTGCCTACGACCTTTTCACATATTGATCTTTGCTAAGTTACTTTTCCGTTGCTACTGTTACAATCACTACAAAACTGCTACTGTCACTTTTGCCATCGTTACCGTTACTTCCATACTACTTTGCTACTAAATACATTGCTGCAGATATTAAGTCTTTCAGGTGTGATTGAATTGACAACTCAGCTGCTAATACTCGAGAATATTTTTGGCTCCCCTTGTGTCGAATCAATAAATTTGGGTTGAATACTCTACCCTCGAAAACTGTTGCGATCCCCTATACTTGTGGGTTGTCAAGGCCCTACCCAACATAGACCTTGTGACTGTAGTTTATATTTGAATTATGTACATTAAATGCACATAAAACTCAGTTAATGTATAAAAAAGCCATACAAACCGTTAATAATTTAATATGTTTGCAGTACACACCGAGTGCTTTATGTTGTTTCTAGGAAAAAATCAAGGAGAGAAGAGGCATCGGATGTCATTTTTCACCCGTAGATGTGGCATGCATATATATGTGTTCCCTATCGGAACACTGGACGTAGCTTATTGTTGTATGAGAACCTCATGTTTGTAAGAGGCTTATTACAAAACATGGCCAACTTGGTATTTTTTTACCATGGCATATGTGTGTCTTCACATGACACCATCCCATGTTTCATGAATTTCTGACAGAGCTTTGGATTTACGAGAATTTGGAAACCAAGTTTCTCGATATTTGTCGCCGAGCCAACATGCTTAGATGTTTGAAATTCGTTCTCATTTCTTGCATGTGACCTAACACATACATCCAAGGACGCATATATGATTTTTTAACCCATTTTGCTGCCTCGGACCTTGTGATTGTAGATCAAATTTGAATTATGCACATTAAAGAATGCACCGAAAACTCAATTAGTGTATTTAAAAGCCAGATGATCCCTTATTTAATCATATTTTTGCACTTCACACGTACATATGTCTATGTTGTTTATATAAAGAAAATCAAGGAGAGAAGAGGCATCAGATGTATTTTCGCCCGCATATGTGGCATGCATATATAATGTTCCCTATCGAAACCACAAAGCTTCTTGTGAGGAGCTCCGATTTGTAAGGGGGTTGTGCAAGAACATGTCCAATTTGGACAGGTTTTTTACCACGGCATATGTGTGCCCTTTTCACGACACCATGCCAAGTTTCATGAATTTCTGACGAGTTCTTGATTTACGGGAATTTGATAACCAAGCATCTCAATGGTTGCGGCCGAGCAAACAGTCAATGAGATGTTAGAAATTCATTCCCATTTCTTGTGTGGGACCTAATTAAACATGCATCCATGGAAAGGCATATTTTTCCAACCTATTTTTCATGTGTTGGACCTTGTGATTGTAGTTCAAATTTGAATTATGCACATTAAACGACTAGAAAACTCAATTAATGTGTTAAACAGGTCTTACGAACCCTGAAAAAATCCACAGTTTAGCATGACTCTCAGAAAGTTGCTCTGCGGGTGACTCCAGAAATAAATGCAGGCCACAAGAGACAACGGATGTTGTTTCGCACATAAAATGTGAACTTTCCCTATCGGAACACACGACTTTCTTGTGAGAACCTTCGATTTGTAAGAGGCTTTGTGCCAAAACTTGTCCAAAATTGGGCAATTTTTATTACCACAACACACACAATAGGGCAATTGATGGCACCATGCCCAAATTTCATGAATTTCTGTCGAGGTTTGCATTTACATGAATTTAAAAATTAAGTTTCCAGATGTTTGTGGTCGAGCCTCGTGCCGTAGATATATATGTTCGAAATTCATTCCCATTTATTGTGTGTGACCTAAACATGCAGCCAGTGAAACGTATATGGTTTTTTGACATATTTTCATGAGCTGGACCGTGCAGTTATTGTAGTTCAAATTTGAATTATATATGTGCACATTAATTGAATGCCTACAAAACTGAATTAATTAATGTACTTAAAAGGCCAAACGAACTCTGTAAGACTCCATTGATTCGCACGACACATTCACGTTACTCTATGGAGACTCTAGAAATAAATTCAAGGCGAGAAGCGACATCAGATGTTGTTTCGCACATGAAATGTGAACTGTCCCTATCGAAACCACATGACTTCTTGTGAGAATCTTCGGTTTGTAAGAGGTTTGTGCCAAAACTTGTCCCGAACTAGGCATTGTTTTTACCACAGCACACATGCGCCATGACATCACACCATGCCAAGTTTCATGAATTTCTCACGATATTTGGAGTTACTGAAATTTGAAAACGTGGCTTATCAAAGTCTATGGCCGAGCCAAAATACCGTGAGGTTTGGAATTTTTTTAATTTCCATTTCTTGCGTGGGACCAAAACATGTATCCAGTGACAAATAGTTGATTTTCAACCCATTCTGGTGCCCTCTAGTATGTGCTTAATAAAGTGCAGTTCAAATTTGAACTATGCACATGAAATGTCCAAAAAATTAAATGTTTTAAAGGGCCTAAACACCCCTGAATTATTCCATATTTAACACACAGTCCGATAGTTGCAAGTTCATTGCAGATAAATATTATTGTCATCCAAACACCTTCAATTGCCAATGTAACTTCATTTTTAGTCTCAAAGCAGTTTGAAAATCAAATACATCACAAACAGTTCTTGGTCATGAAACGTGTGTGATGTGGTATGAAAATATCTTGGGCCAATCCTCATACATGGCTTAGGCCAGAAGCTTCAGTCCACCGCCGATGCGTCAACCACACAGTCACACTTGTTCTCCAAGACCACTGTATTGTTCAAGCATCGCCAGTGAAAGATGGGGACGTGGATCCGCGTCGTGAGGGCAACTTCGGTGACACACTTCGGCCCGAGCGCGGCTGCATCATCCATGAACGCGCTCACAACATCCTTGAGGGCGGACACACTCTCCGACAGGGCTGCTGCGGCCGCCGAAAGGGCAGCTGCTGCATGTGAGATGGCAGCAGCAACATCCGCGACAGGGATAGCAAATGGCGAGAATGGCACAACAGATCTCCGTTCCTCAGCGGCCACCGTAGCCCTAATGGCGGCTGCGCACGCCTATGCCGATGCCGCCCACGCCCAGCTCGTGGCGGTGACCGCACAAATAGCAGCGGCCTTCTCCGATAACGGCCGGCAACCTACGTCCGAAGAGTTGGAAATCGCCGAGAGCGCTCGGGCAGCCATCCGTTCGTCGGCAGCCTTCCTTGCCAAGATGAAGGCCGTCAATGCCCGGACCATGGCCGGCCACGCCAAACTCGTGGCGGCCTTTCCAAAGAGATGGCGGACGCGGATCGCGAGATGCTTGCAGAGTATGTGGCGATGGATGCCATGGAGCCCCTTCCCCTAGAGGTCGTCGAGCGCGAGCTGATCATGGAGGATGCGGCGGAGATCGGCGAGCGTCAGGCGGAACATTAGTCATTATTTAGAGCGCTGGTCTTTTGTTAGAGTAATGTTTAGGTCAACCAGCTCTGTTTAATTGCTCGATTAAATAAGTGCGGGCTGTGGTGTAGGCTCTTTTGCGCAGTACCCAAATTAGCAATTGATGTTAAATTACGCGACGACGTGGATGACCACTGTAACCATGGAAATTCAGACCAAAAATTTGCCGCCATATCCCCATTCCATCTTCCAATTGAAAATGAAATTGAAGTTCATCACACACATTTTTTTGGACTGAACCGTGTGCAATGTAGTACCCAATCTTACGTCCGAAGCTTGGAGACAAACATTTGCACGTCCAAGTTCATCACACACGGGGTATATCACAGGCTTCATTTGTGATGTGTTGATATGGAGAACTATTCTGAAAATTTTGCACGTTCAAGTTCATCACACACGGTGTATAAACCAGGCTTCGTTTGTGATGTTTTGATATCGCACATGGTTCTGAATAAGGGATTGTGTCCGATGGTGATTTCTGCGCCATTTTTTCGCTGAACCGAATAAATTTTTTGGGCTGCCGCAGAAATATCTACCTCCCTCGCCCCCCGGTACCAATCAAAAGCCACATTTCCCCCTTTTCCTCTACCTTTCCTAGTTCAAACCTTCATTGCTTGCTTGCAGCACCGCCTCCTCGCCGGCGACGCTCCTTCCCGCTGCTCGGCCTCGTACATCTAGTCAGGTAATCCACACCTCCCCCAATACCCCCTCACCCCCTCCTCCTCCATCCCACATGTCCCGACCGCCGGCGCGACACCTTCCACCCAAATCACCGCCCCATCCTCCAAATAATCACCGCTGAAAGCCATGGTGCACGCAGTATAGCCAGGATCTCAAAGAGCATTTGGCTACGAAGAAGCAAATCATGGCTGCACGCGCAGATGAGGCAACTATGGCTTCCATGCGTGCCGACACCCAGATCTAAGAGGAGCACCTCGCCGTCGAGGCCACCGTCAATGCCTCGCGCGGTGACGCCGCCACGCGGTTGGCTGCTATAAACGACAGCTCGTGGTCTTTTCTCGAGGGCACAGCCGGTGCGTTCAACGAAGACTTCGTTGTGTTTTCTCAGTGTGCCCGTGCTTACCTCAACTCCAGAGCCGGCATGTTGGTGTCGGGGCAGGATCAGGCCACTCACCTCTATGAGGGGTGCACCCATGGTGTGGAGGCCTCGCCCTCTTCCAAGTTGACGGAGCCCATCGTCATCGATATCTCTGACGATGAGGAATAGCTTGTTTTTCTTAGCTTTATCACTTAGGACCTATGTTCACCTAGCTACGCCGGTTAAGCACGTTTCGTTTAGCTGTTGCCTGTGCCGCTACTGCCTTTCATTTAGAAATTCTAGTGAAATGTCCAATGTAATGCTACTGCAACCTGACCTTCTAGTATGTTCTATTGTGCAATGTGGTGCTTAGTTAACTGTTTCGTTCATTTGTTGTGGTGATCATTTAACTATTTAATTCAATTCTGAAATGTGATGTACGATTGTTGTTGGTACAATTTTGTATTGTTATGCATGTGACGAATAAATTGAATTTAGATGTACTAAATACATGTGCAACAAATAGAATTGCTACATTTCCTAGTTCTTAGCGCTTGGTTTAGATAACAGGATTTTCAATGTGGCTCGAACTAATCTGTTGGATCCGCAATGTGTTTATTTTCCATTAACATATTTCAGTGATAGTATGCCGAATATTCCTCCGTCCCAAAATAAGTGTCTTAACTTTGTACTAGCTTTAGTACAAAGTTATACTAAGCTTGAGACACTTATTTTGGAACAGAGGGAGTATCACTTGTAACCTGATCAATATTTGTCTTAAATATGTTGCAGGGGGAAACAATGGGGGACACTGAAGTTTACCATCGAGGTTTGCACATCCATGGTCGTTTGGCTAATAGCACATTATTGTGCAATTGCAGAAACCATTGTAATATGAATGTTTTTATTAATAATTTGTTCTTGCACATGTAGGTCCTGCTGTAAGAGGTTTAGACCCACTGTTCAACCCTTTTTGCCTCTGGGGAAATGAGATGTCCTTGAATATCAGTCAAATCAAGAAACTCAGAAAGATCGTTGAGATAAAGAAACTAGCTACGAAAAACAACAAGATGTTTGTCTGCACAATGAAAAAGATATCAGTCAACTATAGGATGGTACCATCTCTTTCACCTTGTCCTTTTCCCTTTGCGCCATTTCAAAGTTTAGAAAAGATATTTATGCGTATGTTTGTTTTCAGTCCTTCTCAAGGCAGGTCATCGATGATTACGTCTCAAACCACCTGTATGATGAAGAGGCGATGAAGGGATTCATACATCACCCACGGTATAATCTTGAAGTCTTCCTTAAGAGGACGAAGGATGGGCGGGCAATCATCCACAGGCACTGGCCTAAAGTTGCCAGGACCTTCAACATCATTGAAGGCTCAGTATTCGCCTTCCGCTTTAACAATTTTCTAGATGAGATTCATCTGTCTATTTACCGTCTATGATGATACTTAATTTCCAAAGGTTTTAGATGTTGCATTTGAAACTTTGTTTTGTTGTGCAATTGGGTAGCTAGGCAGTATATGTCAATATGAGGTTGTACCCTGATGTAATTCAATTATCAAATCCTGGTTGCCGTACTACGAATAAGAAATATATTCTGTGGTTGATATGAAATGTTAATTTTGATTACTAAATGGATTATAAATAATTGATCAATCATGCTGATTATTGGGGTTCCCATTGCAGACGGTTTCTAACACAAAACCGTGGGCGATGACATGAACAAACCCACACGGTTTCTAGAAAGTTGGCGTGTTGGATTATTGAGCAATCACACACGAATTCTGGTCGACAATTGTGTGCGTTAGGACACCCAATCACAAACATTTTCATATAGCTAGTGTGTGTGATGGGCAGCCCAATGCCAAACAGTTTCTTCTAGACACCGTGAGTGATGTTCAAAGTAACGCAAACGACAGAATTATAACTATCGTGTGTGATGATCACACCTATCACAAACGATGTTATGTAGAAAATTGTGTGTGATCTGCAATACGAACGGAAACGTACCCTTGGGATTCCCTGTTTGGGATGCTAAGTCATCTCACACGTATTCCCCAATATGTCTGTTTGTGATGGTCCTTCCAATCGCAAACGATATATTTTTGCCCATCGTGTGCGACCAGGTGCAGGCATCGCCGACGGGTTTTGCCTGTCGTGTGGGATAGCCCCCCCCTATCGCCCACACATGCAAGGCGACGGTTTAAGACTACGTCACGGAAAGGGGTTAAAAACCGTTTGTATAGCACGCGGCTGCACTAGTGTCCAGACCGCGGCCAAGGAAGCCTACACTTGCTACAAGATGTTTAGGTGGACCATTGACATGAGGAAGTGCCTCCTACCTGAAGACGACATGGGATCAAGCCACAAGCAGAGCGGTGGCTGCAAGCGTCATAGGAAGTAGATGATTTGATGATCGTTTCTCATACTCCATCTATGCCGAAATATTTATAGTTTTAGAGGGATAAGTTTATTATGCATGTAATAGTTTATTGAGGTGTGTGCGCCAATGTTATGTGTGTAGTCACTTATGTATTTGGATGCTTAATTAGGTTATGGCAATCATGTTGTTATGTGTGTAATTGTTTATTGAGGTGTGCCAATGTTATGTGTGTAGTCACTTATGTATTTGGATGTTTAATTTGGTTCTGCAATCATGTTGTTCTAAACAGAAGCATAGATGTTTGTGGGCAGATTGAGCAAATCACATCGCATGCGGAATAAACAACCATATCCGTCGGTGATGATTTCATCAGTCCCTGACAGTTCTTTATCCGGAACCGTTTGCCCACAACACATCCGAATGGCCTGTGTATGTTGTACATCACACACATCTTGATCTGAGCAACCGTTTGTGTTATTTTGCTTATCGCACATAGTTCATCCCAGTGGCTTGTATGATGTCTATCACACACAGTTTGATCTATGTAACCGTTTATGTTATCTTATCTCATCAGAAACAGTTCATCCGAGTGACATGTATGCCATCTATCGCACACGTAATCATCTGGACAATCGTTTGTGTTCTGCTGGATCGGCGCAAACAGTTTATCACGGTGAACTGTATGCCGTACATCGCACACACTTGCATTTTTCTAACCGTTTGCGTTATATTTTCCAATCGCAAACAGTTTATCCGGGCCAACTGTTTGCCACAGATCGCACACGCAACTTTTTTTGGGATCGTATTTGATGGGCCCGTCATCGCACACAATTCACGTCATTACCGACGGAGCTATAACTATACCATTTGCGATTTGGTCATCGCACACTATTTCATCGAAGGGTCTCTGATTGCTATGTCGTCTTTGGACCATCCTGCAGTAGTGTTTGGCCAACTAGATTGATATTTCTTCGGTGGGTGTGGTGCGTTGTAGTAGGTTCAACCTGACGAGTTTCTATATCCCAGTGATATAAGGGGACAAGTTGTGTCTTTGTGTTGTTGCTACTAAGGATAAAATGATGGGGTCTATTCACATTAGTTGAGTATACTTTGTCTACATCATGTCATTGTTCTCCAAGCATTACTCCGTTTATCATGAACTTAATACGTAGAGAGGCAAGCATAGAAGCACTCTTGAAGTGGAGTAATAGTAGTAGGTGCAGGCAAGAGTCGGCCTATTTGCTTATGGACGTGATGCCTATATACACATGATCATTGCCATGAACATCGCATAATTATTCGCTTTTCTATCAATTGCCTAACAGTAATTTGTCTACCCACGGTATGCTTTGCTTATGAGAGATGCCACTAGAGAACTCTACGGCCCTCGGGTCTATTCACTTATATATATTCAAAAACGCTATCATTGCCTTGCTGTTATTTATTACCTTTTGTTTTATTTTGCACTTTACTATCATCTACAATTATCTACAGAACTCACTTGCTTGCAAATAACGAGATCAAGGGGATTGACGACCCTCTTGCCGGCGTTGGGTGCAAGTTGTTTGTTCTTTTGTGTGCAGCCGCTGAAGACGGTTGAGGATTGGTATTCCTATTGGTTCGATAAACCTTGGTTTCATAACTGAGGGAAATACTTACCCACTTTGTGTTGTGATTACCCGTTCCTCTTCACGGAAAACCCAACGCAAATCACGAGTATCAGTCACAGTTATTGTTGGGTTCTACCGTAGGTGCATCGCATGCAAATTAAAATTTTCCTACGCGCAGAACATCCAAGAACATGCTACAGAGATGGATCATAGATCGTTACCACTAGACGCGTAGTGCCGTGCGGCAGAAGTAGAGTTGGGGCAGCACGTCCGCGTGGTCCGTCTCCTCCTCGTCTGATCTCCCTCGAACAGCCGATCTGATCTCCCTCGCGCAGCCGGTCGCTGGATCACACGTACAGGTTCGCCGGAGCGTCACAAGTGCACCGCCTCTAACGGTATCCACGCGTGCAGGAGGAACACCGTGCGGCGGACTGCTAGGTTCGATCACACAGTCGGTGGCGGCAAGTGGAGGTGGCTAGTTGCAACACATGCAAATCCCTAATGACGGCGCTGAAGGGATCAACCAGATGGGTGTGCCGCACCTCCACTATATATAGACATCCGGTGCGGGCTCAGCTCTTGGGCCTCGCACGGATCCTAAAGCCCACGTGTAGTTCCTTCCCTTAAGCGCGTGACCCCTTATGTTCTCGTTCTCTTGGTCGTGAGTCAAATCATATCCGACTCGACTAGTCAGTAGCGGCCTCTAGCAAAGCGTGCCGATTCCAAGTATCCGATGAAGCTGGTTAGGCGAACCTGTACTTCACACTTATGTTCCCTTTGCCACATGATATATGTTGTCATGCTCAAGGCGACATGGTCATCTTGTTGCAGCATGACCTCTTTCTCGTTCCGGTGAATCCGACCAACACTTCGGATTATCTCAGAATCCTCATCGCATGGCCATGCTTAACCAGGTCGGATCACCCGAGGGGCCCAGAGTATATCTCTCCTCATCATAGGGGCAAATCCCATCTTGCTCGACCACGTCTCACAGCATGGGTGTGGACAAGCCCGAAACCTACCTTTATAACTACCCTATCACGGAGTAGCGTTTGGTCGGCCCAAAGCAAGTTTGTCACCATCCCGAGTACATGCGCCAGCTCAGGTCTTAGGACACAGAACGTATGTTGTGCTAGAGACTCACAGATGACCTATCGTTGCGTCTCATAGTTGGGTCTGTCCAACTCAGACCTTATCTCGACTCGGATCCGACTACGTTGAATCCGACCAGATCTTTCTGAGTCCATCTTATCCGGCTAGCATCCAATGCTACATGGTCAGTGAGACCAGACCATCCACTGTGTCATATGCTAGTCTAACTGGTTGCGCGTCCACACAACCCTTTCGACTAGGAACCATTTAGGACATTCATCATGCAATGCATAGTCTCACAAACAAGTCACATACTTGTTAATACACATCATTGATAATGTCCAAGGACTATCTTTATTCATAAATACATAGGAAATATCATCATACATGATTGCCTCTAGGGCATCTCTCCAACAGTTATTAGCGATGCCCCCCTGTCGGAAATCCTGCATAACAGAGATCCCACGGGCCGAGTGGCAAAATGGGCGATTGAGCTCCTCCTGTTAGAGATCAAGTTTGAAGCCAAGAAGGTAATCAAGTCTCAAGCACTTGTGGACTTTTTGGCCGAGTGGATAGAACAGGAATAACCAGCCCCAAGTATCCCCAAACACTAGACCATGTTTTTCGACGGATCCAAGATGCTCCAAGGATCCGGTGCCAGAGTGGTTCTCGTCTCCCCCAGGGGAGACCGATTGAGCTATGTCCTTCAAATCCACTTTGATTCGTCTAACAACGAGGCCGAGTACGAAGCCCTCCTGTACGGGCACCGAATGGCCATCTCACTCGGTATCCGACGTTTGATGATATTCGGTTACTCTGACCTCGTTGTCAATCAATGACGAAAGAATGGGACATCCGGAGTCCAGCTATGACCGGATATTGGAATGCGGTCAGAAAACTAGAGAAGAACTTTGAAGGCCTGGAGCTGCATCACATACCCCGAGCGAAGAACCAGGCAGCTGACGACCTAGCCAAGATCAGCTCCACTCGGCGGGTCGTGCCGAAAGGCATATTCCTTGAGCACGTGCGCTCTCCTTCATTCAAAGAGGATCCTTTTACTAAGGAGCCCTGGCAAGTAGTCGGACCTTCGAATCCGACTGAAGTTGACATTCCAGCTGTGGTGGATCTCGTCCACGAGATGTTGGTAATCACTCCCGAGTGGACCCAACCTTACTTAGCTTACTTGCTCTGGCATGAGCTCCCTGAAGACGAAGAAGAGGCTCGATGGATCGTCCGGCGATCCAAATCCTTTGAAGTGATGGGAGAACAGTTATACAAGAAAAGCACTACAGGTGTGACACATAAATGCATTTCCCCAGAGAAAGGGTTGCAAATCTTGCACGAAATTCATTCGGGAGCTTGCGGACATCACCCGTCCTCTCGGACATTGGTCGTGAAAGCCTTCCATTCGGGGTTTTATTGGCCCCAAGCCAATGAAGCAGCAAAAGACTTGGTCGACCTCTGTGTTGGATGTTAGTTCTATAAGAATCAGATGCACAAGCCTGCATCCACGCTGAAGACCATCCCGCTCACCTGGCCGTTTGTTGTGTGGGGTCTCGATATGGTCGGCCCTCTACGTACCGGGTTGAGTGGGTTTACCCACCTGCTCGTAGCGGTGGATAATTTCACCAAGTGGGTCGAAGCGAAGCCCATCAAGAGTTTGGATGTATCGACTGCTGTCAGTTTCATTCGGCAGATTATCTTCAGATTCGGAATTCCCCATGACATCATTAACGTCAACGGGAAATTTTTTGATTCGGAAGAATTCCGCGAGTTCTGCTACTCTCAAGGCACTCGGGTCAATTATGCCTCTGTGGCTCACCCACAGTCGAATGGACAAGCAGAATGAGCGAATGGGATGATGCTACAAGGATTGAAGCCCCGGCTGATGAGGGATTTGGAGTATGCCGCGGGAGCCTGGGTCGAAGAGCTACCAAGCGCACTCCGTTCTTCATGGTATACGGATCTGAAGCCGTCTCGCCGAGTGACGTACGTCACAATGCTCCCCGAGTGGAACTTTATAATGAAGATGAAGCAGAAGCAGCACGTCAAGACGGTCTGGACCTCTTAGAAGAAGAGAGAGAACTAGCTCTAGTCATATCGACGCTTTATCAGCAAGACCTGAGGCGTTACTACGACAGACAAGTCAGATGGCGCGCTTTCCAGGAAGGCGACCTTGTCCAACGACTGTATCAATAGAAGCCGCACAATTTGGCGCCTCCGTGGCAAGGGCCTTACGCGATCTCCAAAGTCCTGAACAATGGAGCTTATTGGTTGTATAATTTCACCACCGAAGCGGAAGAGCCCCGGGCGTGGAACACGGATCTGCTCCGCAAGTTCTACACCTAATCTAGAAAACACTCTGTCAGTCCTGTAATGAGATGCCCAGTGGATTTGATGAATACAAGTATTTGCTTTTCCTACTCTTTGTTATTTTTTTTACCTTTTTCGCTTCCCTCACCCCGAGTGGGTGTGTGGATGGACTTAGTCACAAACCTGATTTCGCATAGGTTAAAAACTACTCCGGGTGAGGACATCATCCACACTCGGGGGCTTAGCTGCGTCCAGTTATTGCCTAAGTTAAAAACTACTTCGAGTGAGGACATCACCCACCCTCGGGGGCTTAGCAACGATCCAGTTATCGCCTAAGTTAAAAACTACTCCGAGTGAGGACATCATCCACACTCGGGGGCTTAGCTATGATCCAATAATCGCCTAAGTTAAAAAATATTCCGAGTGAGGACATCGTCCACACTCGGGGACTTAGCTGCGATCCAGAAATCGTCTAAGTCAAAAACAACTCCGAGTGAGGACGTCTTCCACACTCGGGGACTTAGCTGCGATCCGGAGACCGTCTAAGTCAAGGATCACTCCGAGTGAGAACCGAGCCAAGCGCTCAAATAGTCAAATAAAGGCAATCGAAATGCGTATGATTCAAAGCAAAAGTGCAGATAGTTGTGGCCGCTAAGTCACGGCAAATGTACGATTACATAAACTACTCGGCATACCGAGGCAAATATCACTTAAAGTTTTTTATCCGAGGATCACTCGGTTGTGGTCAGAGCCGCTGCGTCTGTGAAGGTATCGAGCTCGATGCAGTCCGCAATCCGAGTGGCAGCTGCGAGGAATGTCTCCGTGAAGTCTTCGATCTTGTCGCTTTTCCTGTTGACAACCTTCGGCGTCTTCAGCTTCTCCTTATCCACGTCCTTGCAGTGTACACGGACGAGGGAGGCAATGTCGGCGCCAGCACGAGCAGCGGATTTCTGCCATGATTGCACTCGGCGTGGGACGTCTTGCAGTCGGTTGGTGTGAGGGCGTCTAAGTCATTCGAGAACTCCTCTCCGAGGGCGACTTCTCGGTCGATCTCCTTGACAGCAGTACGCATGCGGTTGAGGAAGATAGTCACCTCCCCAATGTGCTCCTCCAGTCGGAACAAAGCAAGAGCTGAGCTGTCACGAAGGATACCCGCACTTGGATCCAGCTCCTTCTCAATCTTGGAAGTCTCTTCCTCAACGTCGACGCAGAACTCTGTTAAATGGATGAGGAAAAGAGAGTTACTAGAGGACGAGTGAGGAATCAAACGCAACTTGAAATGTAGTTGGGTCGTTGGCATACCTTTGAGCTTCTCGTTCATCTCGTTGCTGTAGTCCTCAACGAACTTCTCCAACTCAAGTCTCTTGGATGCAACCTGCTTCAGCTTCGTCGTGGCCTCAACGGCCTCCTCTGTAGACCTCTTGGCAACAGCCTCCAGCGTTTTCTTCTCCTCCTCCCACTTCTCGAGAGACTTCATCTTGTCCACGGCCTCTTTCATCTTCCGACTAGCCTCCTTCTGGGCATATGCCAGTTCACGGTCTTTCTTCTCCAGGGCCTCCTTCATGGTGTCTATAGAAATGGAAGCCCGGAGTCTCTTAGTAAGTTGAAGATTTCACTACGTACATCTGATAAAGTACTTTTAGTCGGACAGGCAAAAACATCGAGTTCTAAAGCAGGCGGGCAGTAAACGCTTACCTCCGAGTGATCGCTTCTCTTGTTCCAGACGAGCGCACTTGATTTTCTCTACCTCAAGGCTGAGGTGCAAGTCATGTACCTCCTTGTCTAGGGCATTGTAGCGGGTCCCGAGCTCGCACATTCGGCGAACAAGGAAACAAGGAAACGTCAGTGACAACAATCAGATACAAGATTAAGGTTCATTCGGCGAACTACAAGACTCTAAGACTCCCGCCAACTGCCTCGGACGATGGCAGTCTCGGGGACTACACCCAGTGGGTGCGCTCAGCACGCCCCCACTGGAATTATACTGGGGATGAGGTTCTACACCCCGACGGTCATCGTCGAGAGGCTCTGGTCCATGGACCATCACCGCATCCTTTTCAACAAGTATCTCATCACTCGGGATGAGGTACTTCCACAAGCTCAGTAACAGGTTCTGCCTACTAGAGATGAGTTCTACAACCCGACGGTCAACGTCGAGAGGCTCTGGTCCATGGAGCATCACAGCATCCTTTCAACAAGTATCTCATCACTCAGGACGAACTATTATCATTAGTACCATTCGGACTCTAAGACTCCCGCCGAATGCTCCAGTCGACGACAGTCTCGAGGACTACACCCAGTGGGTGCGCTCAGCGCGCCCCCATTGGAGAACAAGAAGTTCTACACCTCGACGGTTAACGTCGAGAAGCTCTGGTCCATGGACCATCACAGCATCCTCTTCGACAAATATACCTACAATCATTTCTACAAACGTCACACGAATTCTCAGACTCCCGCCGACCACCTCGGTCGACGGCAGTCTCGGGGACTACACCCACTGGGTGCGCTCAGCGCCCCCACTGGAATCAGAGAACACCCAGTGGGTGTGCCCCCGACGCACACGGACTCGGGATTTCAAGAAACTACGTACAAGACAAAATTTCCAACTGAAGACGGTACTTAGAAGAGTAATTATTCAGACGTTCTTCTCCAGAGCCTCACTGGCGTCATAGGACTTTTTCAGCTTGTCGTTCATCAACCTCAGCTGGATCAGCGCTTCCTTGCTCGCCCCCACCTGGTCCTCCGGGACGTGGTGTAGTCTGAAGATGCTGGCCGCGGGAGGAGTTGGCAGAGGAGATCCGAGTCCGGTTCCGGCCCCCGAAGAAGCTCCCTGAGCCGGTGCTGATGCGTTAGCAGGTGAAACATCCCGTATCATGACATCTGCGTCAGCGGAAGGATTAGGCGGGTCGACCTTGTCATCCGCATCAAGTTCTATCACTTCACGCGGTCCTGCAAACACTCGAAGATCATTCGGGAGTAAGCTCAAAGGAGAAACACGGAATTCAAAGATCATGTCCAAGTGAAGTCGAGGATTACCTTTTGAAGACGCAGCGTCAACCTCAGCTTTATCCTTCTCCAGCGAAGCAGTCGAAGTGTCAGCCCTGCAGTAAAACTACTTGGGATGCCACATAACTCGGTTGAATAATTGAGGTGGCAATCGATACAAACATACTTACGCTGAGTCTACCGGCACGTTCATCTTGGTCTTTGGCAAGACAACCTTCCGGGGCTTGTTGGTGGTGACCTTCGGATGCTTGGCGCTCTTCTCGGTTGACGGTGCGAGCTCGCCATGCCCGCGCTTCGAGGTTCGAGTGGAGGGGATGGTCGCTGAGGATTTGGTGGCACCCGACCCTTTTGTGTTGCCTCCACGGATCCAAGGGTCCTGGCGTGCCTTGGCGCGGGGATCGAGCAGAATCTCCTCTGATGGAGAGGATTCCACCTCATCTCCCGGGTCTGACTCTTCCTCCTCCTCCTCTTCACCGCTCTTGTTGTCGTCCACATACTCCTCTTTGCCGTTCGAGTCCTCATGGCGCTCGTTGTCGCTCGCCACGTCAGCAGGGGCGTGGTTGACAGCGGGTATGAAGCTCACCATGCTCGTGAAGGCCTGCCGAGTGAAAGTTATATCAGCGAAGGTTTTTACAAGCAAACATCATAATCATTCGGAAAATAACAACACACGGAATTTACCTCGTTCGCTGGATTCCCAGTCAAGAATGGGGGCACCCGCCTCATCCCCTTGGGATTGTCACGGGCCGGGGTGATAGCTTTGAGCTTGTTCTCCATGGCCTCGGCACTGAGTTCTTTCGGGTGCGTACACATGGGGTCACTCGGCCCTGAGTACAACCACATGGGGTGGGTTCTGGACTGCAACGGTTGGATTCTTCTATGGAAGTAGACCTCCAACAGGTCCAGACCATTGATGCCTTGATTCACTAGGGAAACCAACGCAATCACAAGGATACCTATGTCGACTTTCTCCTCCTTGGACACAACCAGTTTGGGGAGCCGCCGAATGCGCTCAGGCGAATACGGTGGAAGGCCCGACTGGCCCTCCCCGACTGGGACGTCCTGGCAGTAAAACCAAGTCCCTTGCCAACCCATGACAGTGTCGGGAAAATTCATTTGCGGAAAACTACCATTCCCCCTCAACTGGAGGCCTAAACCCCCGCACAACTGGGCTACATTCGTCTTTCCCCCAGTCTGAGCAGATTTCTTCACGGTCATAACTCGGCATGTGAACAAGTGTTTGAACAGACCCCAGTGAGGATGACAGTCGAGGAAGTTTTCACAAAGAGATACGAAGGCAGCCAGATAGGAAATGGCGTTGGGGGGGAGGTGATGGAGCTGAGCTCCATAAAAGTCCAAGAAAGAGCAGAAGAATGGATGGGGAGGCAAGGAGAAACCTCGGTCGATATGGGTCATGAGGAGGACCCGTTCGTCCCCATGAGGCGCTGGCTCGACCTCGCCCGCCGCTAGATCCCGGCGACCAGGAGGCCCTGGCTTTCCAGCTCCATCAGCCGGGCGGCGGTGGTCCGAGGCGGCATCCAGTCGCCCTGGACGAAGCCCGCCGGCGCACCCGCACTCGAGGAAGACCTGCGTGACGCTTTCTTCACCTTCTCGGCCTTCGCGGTGGCGCTCCTTGTCATCTCCGGCAGATTGGGGCGGCGAATCGACGGAGATGCGGCGCATGAGAAGCTCTCGGTGGAACAATGGAGGAATCGAAGAGGCTGGGAATAAGAGCTATATCTCTCTTTCCCCCTCCCGGTCAAGTATTATACCCTGTCTCAGCAGAATCGCAGCCGTCAGATCAGCGAGCACCGCGCAATCAACGGGCGGCAGCAGATTTGCGAAAATCTTTGGGGCAGCATTGCGGGGACGCGTGGTGATATTTGCGGCGTGGAAATCGAGGCACCAGATCCACTTTCCCCACTTCTCTGACGCAACCGCCCACGCGCGCGCGCTTCCCCATGATTTTGAAATCGCCGGGGATTTCGCCACAACGTGGTCCGAATGGGCTCTGCATCCACTGGTGCGCTCCGACGTACCTAAACCCACCGAGTGAGCAAAGTAGATCCGTTGAGCACTCGGACGAATTTTTGACTGTCACAGGAATATCCGAAAGATCAGCAGTTTTCTAACATTACCAACCGGAAGTTTTGACGATCTCACTCTCGAGTCTGTGGGTCGCTTCTCCCGAGAGCGAATCCGACTCTAACCGAGTGACTCGAACAGTCAGGTTGTTTGAGACATTCAGAATCTATTTAACCTGAATCGGTTATGGTTTTAAAGCCAGGTGAGAAACGATCTGACTCGTTTCCCGGTGTTTCCGAAACGCCACCGATGTCGCATCGCGTCGGTCACTCGTCCCCCAAACCTCAACTGATTCGGGGGCTACTGATGAGGTCACCTACCCAAGGTAGGGTCACGGACCTCACATCTAGGGCCCACCCGAGGTCCTACATATTCATGGGAGTCTCTATACTACCTTAGCATTCAGATGATTTTACTAGATCCACTCGGATCCTTGGAAGTCACTCGGATGTCATCAACTAGTCGGCCAAGCTTTGGCACTCGGACATGAAGAAGTAGAGGCAATGTGAGAGCTACAACGTTCGAGGGACTTAACTCGCATAAAGTGTTGTGAAGACATCGTTACTTGTAACGTCCCTAATTAACACAGCCGTTTCTAGTAACTCCAGCAGTTACCGTCATTAATTACCCTAATAATGGCGCTCGGCTGGTGGTGGTGCACTCTATATAAGCCACCCCCGGCGCCAGAGCGAGGGTTACGAATTCTCTGTAATCAGATACACACATAAGCATACACTAAGCCTCAGGGCTCGAGACGAGGGTCTTTACCACTTTCGAGTGGGGCCTGAACTCGTACATCCGAGTGTAACACTTGCGCCGTAGCTAGGCTTCGCCCTTACTCATACGTACCCCCCGTACTACTGCCAGTCTTACTCCCACGATACCAAGAAATCCACACCGGCGGCCGCTGGCTCCCATAGCCAGCCAGGGTAGGTGCGGTGGACTGGGCGAGGTTGGGGGCATGTGGTGCTCTGCTTCCATGGGGGGAGGCGGTGCGTCGTTCAACGGTCATGGGAGAGTCGACACTTTTGATGCATAGGGAGCGGTGGATCTGAATCGGGAGGAGGAAGAAGATTTGAAGACGTGGTTGTGCAAGATCGATGCGAGAGGATAAAGCGATAGTGGGACTTTCGCAGTTCATTGAGTCCATGAAAAACATCTAGTCCAGTCTAAATCAATGAAAATATTATTGCGCTATACCGAAGTTGTTGGGGTTATAACCCCGTGGTAAGACCCGCCCAGGAGGGGCCGGGTCATACCTGGCGGCTCATATCGCCAAGACCTATGAGGTGGGCCGGACGATGACCGATGACGCATGGCGGCTTACCTGACAGGCCGAGAAGAAGGCCCAGACAGAAGATGGTATGAAGACCCAGCTGGTTAAGCCGCCCGGAGACGGCTTGCCCAAGATGGCAAGGCGGCTTAGAGACAGGATCAACTACGTTGTATGAGTCGGTTTGAGACTCGTGTAACCCAGGGCCTTGACCTCCTATATAAAGGCGAGACCCTGGGGCGGCTTAGACAGAAACCAATCGATCGAGAACTAGGTCAAGCGAATCCGCTCCCTTGTAATCGATATTCCAATCAATACAACACAAGCAGGACGTAGGCTTTTACCTCTTCTTGAGGGGCTGAACATGGGTAAACTTGTGTCCCTCGTCTCGATCAACCCCTTTGAGTCCACCGCCTTAGCGATGGCCTCGAACCTAAGTCTTCGGACATCTGCCGTGATAAAACCACGACAGTTGGCGCCCACCGTGGGGCTAGCGCTCGGTGGTGTTGAGTTCTCAAGGGGCTCTCTCCCAGGGATCGAGGGGTACGCTGTTGGCAGGATGACCAAGAGTCGCCGCGGCCGGCTCTAAATCGACGACGCCGGTTGGGATCTCGAGGCCGACTCAATTGAGTATGGTTTCCGGGTCCCCTTTGGCGAAATCCACGTCTTCATCGGAAAGATCGGCGGATCCGAACCCAGGCCGGACATCTGCACCGACATCGTCGAGCCGGCCCGGCGCGAGCAACCCGCCCGACGCGTGCAACCCGCCCGTGCTAACCCGGGCAGGAAGCATGTCTTCGTCGGCTTCACCCAGGGCATGGAGCTTGAGGGCTCTGTGTCTCGGGAGGAAACTCTCATCTGCTCAGATGATGGATCATCCAGCGAAGAGACGGAGTCGATTTATCAGCTTCACAATGGTGGGCTTGGGGGCTACATCGAGCATTACCCCGAGTCAGAATATCATGAGCCGGAGGAATACGAGCCGCCGAACCGCGCTGCCGTCTTGATGGCGGGTTCAGCGCCGGCCCCTAGTAGCACAGCCGCCGGTGCAACCGGGTCTGGAGCTGGCAGGCCGCCGGCTCAAGTTCTCCTGGATCTGATGAATGAGCTTACAAGCCTGATGGCGACTGAGGTCACTACTAAAAACCAAGCGGCCCGTAATGCGGAGATCGCGAGGTTGAAGGGCCAGATGACCGGAGTCCAATAGGAAATCAATGCGCTGAAGGCTCAGATGGATGCTGAGGCGGAGCGCCTTAGGGCGGACGCTTTCCGTTTGGAGTTAGAGCAGCAGTCTGCGGCAGCGGTTCAGCGGATGAGGCATCAATCCCGCTTGCCAGATCAATATGAAGCCAGAAATCTTTTCAACACGCCAGGGACTGGACGGAACATACCTTTGACCATAACCTGGACGGCGGAAGTACCTGGAAGCCGGGCGGCGGTTCAGCATCAGCGGCCAGACCCGCCCCGCCGGAACCCGACCCCACCACAACCTTTTCCGACGCCGCCGGGTCATTATTCTAACCCGGCGGAGAACATGGTGGCGGCGGCTACCAGGCTTGATACAATTCCCATCCCCGATGAGGCGCCTTTTGCAGAAGAGGTGCGGAACGCTATTGGATATCTGCGGACGGCGGTGGCCCAGCAGGAGAAGTATACTTATAGCCGGAGCCGCGTGCATTCAACCCCCATCCCCAGCCGCAGCTATAGCCGGCGATATGAGTCGCCAGCGTTTTCTAGCAGTGAACGACATCGGAATCCGCCGCGAGTCGACCGGGCGGCTCTGGATGCTCAGGCACTGGTGGATCGGGCAAGAGCACAGCGAGAGGCGGCGGCTCTGGCGGTAGCGGCGGTTCATCAGGAACCCACAGTTGCACCTTCTGTCTCAGTAGGGGCAGGATTGACCTCCAGGGCTGTGGGAGTGCCGTGTCTAGCGCTGGCTCTACGGAACGAGCGTCTGCCGAAGGATTTCAAGGGCCCTCGCAAGGTGCCCAATTATACTGCTGACCTACCTCCAGAGGCTTGGATTGAAAGCTATGAGCTGGCCATGGAGATGTTAGACGTCAGTGATGCAGTATGTGCCAAATATTTCATCATGATGCTGGAAGGGCCGGCTCGCACGTGGTTGAAGGGCTTGCCACCCAACACCATCAATTCCTGGTCTGAGTTAAAGGTGAAATTCATCAAAAAAATTGATTCTAGAGAAGAATTGCCATTTCATACCTTTGAAGCAGAAGCTTGGCTGGCTCAAGCGCACGTGTCAGGATATGGGGGAGCTCATGGCGGCTCTCACCAAATATGCAGACTCCGATAACATGAAGGACCCTGGTTCCGATGATGAGAAATCGGGTCAGGGTAAGAAAAACAACAATGGCAAGGGCCAACAGCAAAACGCGGCCGGAAATAGCAACCCGGGCGAGCGGAAGAACCCGGACGGCGGGTCAGAATTGCTGGCGAATACCAGCGCTGGGAATAATCGTGCTAAGGGCAATGGGAACTTCAGGGCACCCTTTAACAAGGGTAAAGCTCCTTTCAACTTGGAAGAGATGCTCAATAAACCTTGTCCAGAGCACAGCCGGCCTGATAAGCCGGCAGGTCACACCTGGAGGGATTGCAGTATTATGCGACAGTTCCGGGATTACAGCCTTCAACAGCATCGTAATAACGGTAATGGTCCATCAGGCGGCTCAGGGCCAGGCGGGTCAGGAGCCGGCTTTGGTGCTGGCGGTTCAGGATCCGGTTACCAGGGTCAAGGCAATCGGGGAGGCCATCATCAGCAATCTGGTGGTGGAGGCTAGCAGCAGAATAACCAGTCGGGTACCAGACTAACCCGAAGGAGCTCAGCGGGGGACAATATCATGTTTTTACAACCAGCCTTGACAAGCGAGACCGAAAGGTGCGCAAGCGGGCGTTTTATGCAATCATGCTGGCTCTTCCACAGTATTTGAGGTGGTCTGAGTATGATATAACTTGGAGCCGGGCGGATCACCCGCCGCGTGTTGATAACCCGGTGCAACTAGCTTTGGTAGTTGCCCCCCAAGTAGGAGGATATGTGTTCACCAAGGTGCTTATGGATGGTGGCAGCAGCATCAACATCCTGTATTATGACACTTTTAGCCGGATGGGTCTGCTTGATAAGGATCTTAAGCCCTCTTCAACAGTTTTTCACGGTGTGGTGCCTGGCAAGTCGGCTTATCCAGTAGGGAAGATTTCTTTGGAAGTAGCTTTTGGAGATGAATTCAACTACAGGGTGGAGTCTTTGTGGTTTGAAGTTGTTAAAATCAAAAGCCCATATCATGCTCTGTTTGGACGGCCGGCTTACGCCAAGTTCATGGCTAGGCCTTGTTATGTTTACTTACAGCTCAAGATGCGCGGGTTGAACGGGACGATTACCGTGCATGGTGATCGGAAGACGGCTCTTGAGTGTGAGGAAGGTGACGCAGCTTACGCAGAGTCAAGCTGTGCTGAGGCAGAGCTCAAGTTTTATAAGGAAAATGTTGACCCGGAAGATATGACTCCACTGAAGAAGCCTAACACGGAATCTGAGCCGCCCCTCAAATTTGCGGCGGATGATACCAAGCTGGTGGATTTCACTCCGGGCGACTCATCACAACAGTTCACTATCGGGGCTAACATGGACCCCGCATAGGAAAGCGCGCTCATCGAATTCATCCGTGAGAATCGGGACATCTTTGCATGGAAGCCATCTGACATGCCGGGTGTACCGAGAGAGTTTGCTGAGCACCACCTTAATGTGGATCCTAAGTTCAAGCCGATCAAGCAGTTCCTTTGCCGTTTCAATGAAGAGCGGCGTAAAGCAATTGGGGAAGAGGTGGCCCGGCTCTTAGCAGCAGGGTTCATCGTGGAGGTTTTTCACCCGGAGTGGTTAGCTAACCCGGTGTTGGTGCTTAAGAAGAACGGCACGTGGCGTATGTGTGTGGATTACACGGATCTTAACAAGGCATGTCCAGTTGACCCGTTTGCTCTCCCCCGGATCGACCAGATTATTGACGCAACGGCGGGTTGTGAGAGCTTATGCTTCTTGGACGCTTATTCAGGTTATCACCAGATCTAGATGGCAGTCAAAGACCAAGAGAAGACGGCTTTCATTACGCCTTTGGTGCTTTCTGCTATGTGTCTATGCCTTTTGGGCTCAAGAGTGCCCAGGCGACTTACCAGCGATGTGTGCAGAAATGTCTTCATAGTCAAATTGGGCGCAATGTTCATGCTTATGTGGATGATATTGTGGTCAAGTCAAGAAAGAAGGAGACTCTACTTGACGACCTGAAGGAAACGTTTGATAATTTATGGGTCTACAAGATGATGCTTAACCCGGCTAAGTGTGTCTTTGGAGTTCCTGCAGGCAAGCTCTTGGGATTTCTAGTCTCTGAGCGTGGCATTGAGGCTAACCCGGACAAGATAAAGGCTATCACCTCCCTGTCTGAGCCGGCGTGCATCAATGACGTTCAGCGCCTGGCGGGTCGAGTCGCTGCGTTAAGCCGATTCATAAGCCGCCTGGGTGAGAAAGCTATTCCTCTGTATTAGATGATGAAGAAGACAAACAATTTTGTCTGGAGTAAGGCAGCGGGTGAAGCGTTGGAGGCGCTCAAGAAGCAGCTGGCTGAGCCACCGGTCTTGGCCGCTCCGGCTGAGAAGGAACCTTTACTCCTCTATGTGGTGGCTAACAACAGGGCAGTCAGCACCGCGATTGTTGTGGAGCGTAAGGAAGCAGGGAAAGAATACCCAGTTCAGAGGCCGGTTTACTACGTCAATGAAGTTCTGATAGAGTCCAAGCAGAGGTACCCACATTGGCAGAAATTGATATACGGGGTGTTCATGGCGAATCGTAAGTTGAAGCACTACTTCTTGGGACACCAGATCACCGTGGTTAGCTCTGCCCCGTTGGGAGACATAATTCAAAACAGAGAAGCCACTGGCAGGATTGCAAAGTGGGCGTTGGAGCTTGGGCCTCTAAATCTCAAATATGTGCCCCGCACGGCTGTCAAGTCTCAAGCCTTGGTGGACTTTATAAACGACTGGACAGAGTGTCAGTCACCCGAGGAGAAGCCGGATAACACATACTGGACGATTCACTTTGATGGATCCAGGCAATTGGAAGGATTAGGGGCTGGAGTTGTCTTAACTTCCCCTAGAGGTGACAAGTTTTGTTATGTTTTAAGGTTGCTGTTTCCCTGTACTAACAATGCAGCTGAGTATGAGGCCTTGCTTCACGGCCTCCGCGTGGCTAAGGAGATGAATCTGAGCCGGGTTAGATGCCTTGGCGACTCAGACCTCGTGGCTCAGCAAGTTTCAGGCACGTGGGATTCCAAAGACCCACGTATGGCGGCTTACCGTCAGGCGGTGCATCTCATTGCTGGACATTTCAAGGGTTATCAGGTGGATCATATTGACCGTCACAAGAACGAGGCGGCTGACGCGTTGTCAAGACTGGGCTCTCAGCGTAAGCCGGTGCCGCCTAACGTTTTCTTAGATGTGTTATGTCACCCGTCAGTTAAGCTACCTTCGGAGGAGGATCTGGCTATACCTGACCCGGAGGGACAGCTGGTGGCGGCTCTGCATGCTATCCCTGATTGGACGTTGCCTTACCTGGTGTACCTGACTCGCGGCGAGTTACCCGAGGATGAGACTTTGGCAAGACAAATTATCAGGCGATCTAAGTCCATGACGATCATCAATGGCGAGTTACATAACCGCAGTGTCACCGGCGTTTTTCAACGTTGTGTTTCACCTGAAGAAGGTAAGGAAATCTTAAGTGAGATTCACGCTGGCGATTGTGGTCACCACGCCGGCTCAAAATCTCTGGTAGCCAAGGCTTTTCGGCATGGTTTGTTCTGGCCGACGGCTCATAAGGACGCAGAAGACTTGGTTCTCAAGTGCGATGGATGTCAGAAGTTCGGGCGACGTGCTCACGTGCCGGCTCAGGAATTGCGTATGATTCCAATTACCTGGCCGTTTGCGGTCTAGGGGCTTGATATGGTCGGGCCCTTCAAGAGATCTAAAGACAAGAAGACCCACCTTTTGGTGGCGGTGGATAAGTTTACCAAGTGGGTAGAGGCTGAGCCGGACGGTAAGTGTGACGAGGCTACGGCGGTTCAGTTTGTCAAAAAATTGATCTACCGCTTTGGTTACCCTCATAGTATCATCACAGATAATGGCACGAACCTATCCAAGGGGGCTATGCAGGTGTTCTGTGAAAGTGAGCACATCCGGCTTGACGTTTCTACTGTTGCTCATCCATAATCCAATGGTCAGGCGGAGCGTGCTAACCAGGAGATCTTGCGAGGTATCAAGCCCCGGCTTATGGTTCCTCTACACCGAACGCCGGGTTGTTGGGTAGAAGAGTTGCCTCGGTTTTATGGAGCATCAGAACTACTCCCAACAGGTCAACAGGCTATACGCCTTTCTTCATGGTTTATGGCGCAGAAGCCGTGTTACCAAGTGATATACGTCATGACTCGCCGAGGGTGGCGGCTTACGTTGAGACAGATAATGAGACAGCGCGTCAGGACGCGTTGGATGCTTTGGATGAAGAGCGTGATCTGGCGGCGGCTCGATCGGCGATTTATCAACAAGACCTGCGTCGCTATCACAGCCGTAGAGTTAAGACCCGGACGTTTCAGGAAGTCCACTTGGTTTTGCGTCTGATTCAAGATCAGACGAAGGCGCACAAGCTTTCTCCCCCATGGGAAGGACCCTTTGTGGTCAGCAAAAATCTCAACAATGGGTCATACTATCTCATTGATGTCCGAGACGAGTCACGTACTTCTTGGCAGGAGACCCACCGGCCGTGGAATATCGCTCATCTGCGGCATTATTATACTTGAGTCATCGACTCCCCCCATTGTACATCATCATTGTATATATCACTTATATATATATAATAAAGTTGGCATCCCTGCAAGCCGGGGCCTCTGCCGTTTTACGTATCTCAGATCGTGCAAAGATAGATACAACCACAAGGTCATTTGAGGGCTTCTAACCCGCCAGGGTTCAGCTTACACACCCTCTTGATCGGCTCTTCAGCCACTGTAAGGCCGGGTTATATACCCAAAAAGTTGACTCCGTCAACAAGGTCATTTGGGGGCTTCCAACCCGCCGGGTTTAGCTTACACACCCTCTTGATCGGCTCTTCAGCCACCGCAAGTTTGCGTTAAACCTGCCTGTAAGCTGCTGCTGCTCCGCCAGGTGACCCGCCGAACTCTTGCCAATTAATCTCGATTAGAGACCCTGAGCTGTTCAAACATATTTGACAGTCACTCTCGCTAGAGACCCTGTACTGGTCAAGGTTAAACTGGCGGCTCTTGTCATGTGAGGGCCGGCTTACGGAAAGCGAGGATAAACTCACCCATCTGCTGCCGACTCTCCGCTATGTGGCCCGTTCGTACTCTTAAACAGTTACTCTTTTTAAGACCCTGCACTGTTTAAGGTTCAAACGACGGATTTATGTCACGTGAGAGGTAGCCTCTGGGCCCTAAGGGTACTCATGCCCTGCTGCGTCTCTCTCTGGTTCGTTGCGCTCTTATCAGTTAATCTCGCCTAGAGACCCTGAGCCGTTCAATGAATTGACGGTCACTCTCGCTAGAGACCCTGTACTGTTAAGAGTTCAAGTAACGAGTCCACCCAGAAGAACCGGCTTATGAGTTTTCGAAAAAGCAAGGTCATGAAAGATTTAAAACATCTCCGGGTTGTGCTTTTTCAAGCCGCCCTTACAGCAATACAGAACATATTCTGTCTTGGTTGTTTTTGCAGGGTTTATCTCCTCAGATGAGCCGCCGTCAAATCTGATATTATAAGCAGAATACAAGACAGACAAGCATGCATCAAGCTGTGCAAAGATTCATACGTGCGCGAAGGCACGGCTCAGGCAAACAAGTTTTCTATGCCTATTACAAACTCCCCAGGGAGCCCAAAATACTACGGACTTAAAAGTTTTTGTACACTGCTAGCCTTGGCGGGTCAATAAGCCGGGTTATAAGTTTCGGAAGCAAAAGATCAGCTCGCTGGCGGATCATCCCGCGCCGGGTCTTCGACCTCTTCGATCTGAAGATTGTCCACATCCCAGTTGCAGTTTGTTAGAGCTTCAAACTGAGCCTCGTCAAAGAGGGGAGACGGGTCAATCTCAGGAGCAAAGAGGTGCTTACGGCGGGCAGGAGTCAAATCTCTGGCTTCAAAAGTTGGCCCACACACTCTTTTGCTGGCCTCGCTGTAAACCGCCTGGTACGTTGACAGATCAATTTCATCAACCAGTGTTGATGCGAGTACTCTGGAGGCCTTCATACACTTGGCATAGTCAGCCTCTGTGAAATCCGAGCCATCATCTTTTTTGGACGGAAAGCCATCCATCATCTCTTCTGCAGTCAGCTCCGGGGCAAAAGCCAGACACCTGCTTAATGCAGCCATTGCCCCCTTTCTGGCGGCTGATCATTTGAGCTCATCAACTTGTTTGGGGAGAGTCGACAGGAGCTCTATCACTCCCTTCATGAATTTGGGGATGCTTTCTTTATTCAGCATTGCCTTGATGGTGCAAAGGGTCCCGCAGTACAGTTGTTCTGACAAGGAATATACTGCCTTTAGCTTCAACAAGCTGTCTGAAGACAGTTGGAGGCTTCTTTGACCTGCAAGGAAAGATTTGGTGGTATAAGCCGCCCGCACAGTTTTTAAACATAGTAAGGAAATTTGTTAAGTATCAAGTGCTTACCAAAGATAGCGGAAGTCATCCTCGAGATGTGGCGCTTGAGAGTTTGCAGCTCATCTGAAACAAGCTTGAGTTGCTGGTCAGCATCGTCTGCGCGCTTGGTCAGGGCGGCTTGTGTAGACTCGGCACTCTTCTTGAAGGCATCAAAATCAGCTTAAACCTTCTCAAGCTCCTTAATGGTAACCCGCCATTTTTCTTCCGCTTCAGACCGGGCGGTTTGTTGGGCAGCAAGGCTTTCTTTTACGCCGGTCAGATCAGACTCGGCCGTCTCCAAAGCTTCCTGTATTGAACAAACACAAAGCAAGTCAGGAGGTTTAAGTCGCCAGGATGAGATATTAGCATATGATTGATGGAGCTGGTATGACAAGTCTCAAGCAGATTGCAAGCAATATACTTGACACTTGGGGGCTAATGTCTGTGTTTGCTTTCCAAGTCTACAATGAAGTTCCGGCTCATCTTCATAAAGATAAGCCGACACTTGGGGGCTACACACGGCGCTTTCCAAGTCTACAATGAAGTTCCGGCTCATCTTCATAAAGATAAGTCGGATGACCCGCCGTATTTTCTCTGGTGGAAGATTTTCTGAGTCAGAGGAAATGTAGGTTACCTCAGGGGCGTCTGCATGGCTTGTTTCCGTTTCATCCTGTGAATAATTGTTGTCAATAAGTTGCATAAAGCCGGAGGGAGTCTTGAGTGGCAGTTTTCTTCTTCTGGACGCGAGTCTTAGCCACCTTAGGCTTCCTCACAGGAGGATTATACTTCTTTTTCCAGAAAGAAGAGCCGGCCTGTGCATAAGCCGTCAACAAAGATTAGAAGGAACAAGACAAAGTAAAGACAAATTTGACCAGTTTGATGGAAAAGGAGTGTCTTACGGCCAGAGCTGGGTTCTTGACGCAAAAGGGGTTTCAGCCCAACTTTGTTGCAAATCGCTTGTTTTTCGCCAAGGAGTCCTTTGACGGAGGAGTTGATGTTTTCTTCGGTCAGAGGAACGGTACTAAAACAGAGCGGGTCATTGGGTTCACCCGTGAATTGGTGCATGAGCCGGTCATGCCGGCTCAGTGCCAAGATCTTCCAGCTAACCCAGCAGCGGGTTAGGTCGACACCAGTCAAGCCATTGGCCATCAAGGCCTGGATCTTCGCGAAAGCCGGAGCATATTTCACTCGCTCTGCGGCAGACATCCGATCTGGGAGTTCGGTGTAACAAAGCCGGGTGGGACGATAACCCGGTAGTGGATTTTCTTCTTCAGGAGAAGTGTCTTTGCAGTAGAACCAGGTCTTGTTCCAGTCCTTGGGGTGACTTGGTAAGAGAGCTGCTGGATAGGGTAAATCTCTCCGTCGCTGGATAGACACGCCGCCAAGCTCCAAGCTTGGCCCAGCCGCCACTTCAGTTTGGCGATTGACGTAGTAGTAGTCGCGGAAGAGGTCGACAGACGGCTCTTCTTGCAAGTAAACTTCACATAACACTTGGAACTGACACATGTTGGTGACAGAGTTGGGACCTATATCTTGAGGATGAAGCTTGAAGAAGTGGAGAACGTCTCGGAAGAATTTTGACCCGGGTGGGCTAAATCCACAAAGGAGATGATCAGTGAACACAATAACTTCTCCTTCCTGTGGAGTCGGTCTGATTTCTGGCCCTGGAACCCGCCAGTGTATAATGTCCTGAGCCGGCAAGATACCCGACTCTACGAAGTCAAGTAGAAGCTGTTCGGTGACTCCGGAGCTAACCCAATCGCAAGACGAAGGCGCTCTCGACATGATGGCGGGTCAAACTGCGAAAAGGCCCAAAGTATGGCGGCTTAGAAAAATGTTCAGCAGTCAAGGCAACTATGGTCAGCATAATGGTGAGGTGTTAAGCCGCCGAAATATGTCCTCGGAGAGTCGCTAATGCAATGGCGGGTTAGGTGGGCAAGGCAACGCTGGAAAATATGGCTAAGTGCGGACAAACAGGTTTCACATATCGTCATTATAGCTGCAAGATCTACGGGCGAAGGTAAAAGGAAATATATTCAAAACCCTAAAACGACAGTAGAAGAACCGGTAGTCAGCACGCAGAGATGAGTGCTATACAGATCTAAAACAGGCGGGCATTGATATTAAAAGGACGACCGCAGCGGTTAGACAGTGTTATGAAAGGCATCGGGACGCTCGGTGGTCTGTGTTACGAAGAACGCCTTGACGAACAACGAAGAACACTAGGGAAAACGATGAGCTCGGGGGATCCCAATGGAGATGATTCTAGATCCGACGAAGGTTGAGAATGGTACCTCCTGGATGCGGGCGTTCCGGCGGAGTTTCTGGACTAAGTCAGGTCGACGCAGCGGTCGGTGTTGGGGACGACGGCGAGGTCTGATGACGCGCGGCGGAGCTTCGGAGGTACGGGCGTCTGAAGGAAGAAGATGACAGCGGCGGCGGAGAAAAGGAAGGGGGCCCCCCGTGTCACTATTTATGAGATGAGAGGGCAACAGTGCGCGCGAAAATCGAGGAGGCACAGTGATGATTGACCGAAGAGGGCGCCTTGATTTTCGGGCCGACCCTTCAATGAGAGGATCTGTTGCGAACGTCACATGATCTTTTCTGAATATTTGACATGACGTCATGGCGGGTTATAAGTTTCTCTTTCAGGTGAAGAAATGGGAGACTCGCCACCAAATGAATTTGAAGATTGACATGAGCAAGCTCAAATCAACCTGGGGCCTAATGTTGGGGATATAACCCCGTGGTAAGACCCGCCCAGGAGGGGCCGGGTCATACCTGGCGGCTCATATCGCCAAGACCTATGAGGTGGGCCGGATGATGACCGATGACGCATGGCGGCTTACCTGACGGGCCGAGAAGAAGGCCCAGACAGAAGATGGTATGAAGACCCGGGTGGTTAAGCCGCCCGGAGACGGCTTGCCCAAGACGGCAAGGCGGCTTAGAGACAGGATCAACTACGTTGTATGAGTCGGTTTGAGACTCGTGTAACCCAGGGCCTTAACCTTCTATATAAAGGCGAGACCCTGGGGCGGCTTAGACAGAAACCAATCGATCGAGAACTAGGTCAAGCGAATCCGCTCCCTTGTAATCGATACTCCAATCAATACAACACAAGCAGGATGTAGGCTTTTACCTCTTCTTGAGGGGCTGAACCTGGGTAAACTCGTGTCCCTCGTCTCGATCAACCCCTTTGAGTCCACCGCCTTAGCGATGGCCTCGAACCTAAGTCTTCGGACATCTGCCGTGACAAAACCACGACAAAAGTAGTGTCACCTTTAGAATACATTATTAGCATTGCTATAAGCGAGACATTATACACTAATTTATTTAGTGAGGCATTGCTCAGAACGTTGTAGCGTGCTATTTTTCCAATGGTCTAAACGCACTACAAAACCGGGAGTAAATTGTGTCAAAAATCAAGAATGAACCAAAGGAAAAACGGGACATATTTTGAGACATTAGCCATGCTATAACGTTCTATTTTTTTCTAATGTTTAAACACAATACGAAACCAGAACTGAACTACGTTTCAAAATCAAAAGTAAATGGAACACGTGTCACTCAAGAAGAACTCACCGCGGGAATGAATTGTGTCAAAATCAAGAATGAACAGAGGAAAAACGGGACATATTTTGAGACATTAGTCATGCTATAGCGTGCTATTTTTTTAATGTTTAAACACAATACGAAATCGGAACTGAAGTTTAAAAATTAAAAGTAAATGGGACACGTGTCACTCAAGAAGAACTCACCGCTAACACTCCCAACTCACCGGAGGCGCCGATGCTTAGCATCTTTAGTTCTCTTTTATATATAATATAAAGCCTGGGTTGTTCTAGGGACGTAATGCTTGCGTACATATGCAAACGTAGGCATGCAAGTCACATGCATGCATGTGCGCCAGGTGTTTCCCCGACCACGTGAAGGCGAAGGCAGCGGCGTAAACAAGCAAGATCTCCTGGATAGCAGGACGCACACTTCTAGACAGTTAGATGCATGTCTATCCATGCAAGATAGGCCAACTATATATAGGTCAACAGAGACCACGATTCTCTACCTTGTTTAGCATCCAGTTCCATTCCCAACACCCACAACAAATACATAGACGTAGCTTAGCGTCCATCGGCGGGAGGGTCGACATCGCCTACGCTCAGCCAGCCGGCGGCCGTGCGCCGGCACGTACATTTGTCCCGGTCGGCGTTGGCCTGCCTTGCCTAGACTTCACTCAGCAGGTAACGTGTATTGGTCTATGCCCTGTATATCCTGTTTCCTGCTGCCCAGCGTCTCGTATGGCAGCGCTAGCACTATGTATATCACTTTTCCTGCAATTCTGACACTGCGTATTGGCAAAATCACTACTTTGAAGTACTGATGATGATCCTCAAGCGGTGCAGGACGGACGAGATTCCCGGTACATATGCCGCCGGAGCCAAACGTCTGCGTCCGTACTCAGCACGACATTGTTTATATATGCACGTGCACTTGCAAGGCGGCTAGACTGTACAAAAGAACCATAGCATTTCCGTCACACAAAAAAAGCAACCACAACATTTAGTTGAAGTTTTGTAACCTAGATAGGTACACCTAAAAAAAATCCATTTCGAAAACTTTGCAAAAACATGTTTGTAAGTTAAAATTGTGAAGAAACAAATAAAACACATATATCTTGATTTCAAACTAACACAAAAATCGTTGCAAATTAATACGGTCGTTTGTGACCTAGGTGCCAATGAAAGGGCTCTAACTTAAAGGTTTGAACTTTTTGCCCGCAAAAAAAAAAGTTTGAACTTAAACTGCAGCATTCTCATTTTCACATTTATATGCAGGTCGTAAATGGTACCCTTTTACGAAAATCTACATGAGTAAGTTCAATTAAAAATATTTGTTTTACTTTTGCAAGTTTAAAAAATGTACACACCAAAACCCAAGATCATTGTAGTATTTTCCCCGTAGCATTCTAATGAAAGGGGAACCACTACATTCATTTTTTTTTAGAATTTCTACATTCATTTAGGCTACCATGAATACTACGTCAGGACTGACATGGGCCGTTGTAACAGCTGTTCTGGACCTTGCCACCAATCCAACATGAAAGCAAATAATAATTTCTGGGACCCCTAAAAAATACTAAGAATTTTTGGGTAAGGTTCAGAATGACACTGATCTTTCGGTCCCCCCCCCCCTCCCCGCGTCGCCCCCGCGCGGCGACCGGGGGGAACCCTAAGTCCGGCGCCGCCACACCCCTCCTCACCTCCCCCTGCCTCCTCCGCCGCCGCCCCAGGGCTTGGCCGGGCAAAGCCCGACCGGAGCCAGCGGCGGCGAGGCCATTTCGTCCCCTCGATGTCTGGGGCTGGTGCGGTGCGGTTCCTCCGTCCTGGGCACCAAGGTGGTCGTCGGCGCTGCTGGTGGGCTTCGGGTGACGTGGATGGTGGAGGGGCGCGCGAGGGCAATGGTGGCGGCGAGGATGCCAGATCTGCGCGGGCTGCTGCAGTTCGCGGCATGGGCCGAGGACGGCGGGGCGGATGGAGAGCGCCTGGCCACGGCGGCCAGCTTGTCCGGCAGGCGACGCGGGCCTAGGTGGCCCAGGCTGGCTGCTCTGCCTTGCGGGCTTGGTGGCCAGCGATGGTGGACTCTGCGCAGTTCGGGCGTTGGTGACTCGGTTGGGCAGGGGGGAGGTGCGGGCCTGTAGCACGGCGGCGGTGTGGCAACCGTGGTCTTGCAGGCGGCGGTGGCGCACTCCTTCTCTTGTATGTGTGCCGACGGGTGGCTCAGATCTAGGGTTCATGCCCGGGCGGGCTTGGTTAGGGCCCGGGGTGGATTGAAGCATGGGCTTCAGGTAGGAGAGGTTGGGCTTGGCCCGGGATGTGCTCGTGGGTCTCCTCGGGGGTATGGTGTTTGGTTGTGGTGGTCATGATAGTGGTGCGTCGGTACGTGGATCGACGTCGGTGACCATGGACATGGCGTCGTGTGAGTCGCTTGGCCAAGGGCTTGGAGCTGGCTCATCGGCGGCCGTCGCCAGTCTTGGAGTCGAAATCCCTCCCGGTTCACCGGGACTGGCTAGGGACGCCGGTGTGGGTGCCTCCTACTATGGACGCGCCTACCTAGACTCAAGGACTTATGTCGAGCTAGGAGTAGATGGAATGCCATCGCTCTTCCTTCCATGGTTGAGTGCGTTGTGATGTGCGCGACATATGCTACCTAGCGACAGAGATGTCAGGGTGGCGGTCCCGGATGGCGGTTCGCATGGTTGCTCTCCGACGGGCACCATTGCAATGGTGGTGGCTATCCTCCCGGGTTGTGTGGGCAACGGGAGGTGCTGCGGCTGGTAGCTCGGATGTGCCCTCTCCCTCAGAGGGGCGGCGTCCTGATCCGGATCGGGGATGCTAGCACTGCCGTGCTCCTCCTGGCGATCTCGAGGTGGCACGGGTGAGTTGCCGATCGAAATCTATATGCTTTGGCACCGATGACGACGACACCCGTGGGTGCCGCGTTCTTCTTGAAGACGTTGTCATGGATCTTCTCTTCGTGTCAAGGCTCTGTGTGAAGACCGTTGTTCGGTGTGGACTCGACAACAGCGACGCTCTGCACCGTTTTCCCTCTTGGGGGCGTTGCCGTGGAGCTTAGGTTAGCTAGGTCGTAGCGTGACGTGTGTCTAGTTCTCCTGGTGCTCTTTGCTGGTAGTAGCCGCGTGCGTTCTGCGTGTGTCGATTATCTCAGGATCAGCTTTGTAAGAGGGCTACCTCACCACCTTGTATCGTTCGGCCGTGTACTTGTTCGGTTGTTGCTTTATATATAAAGCGGGGCGAAAGTCTGTTTCGAGGTTCAGAATGACTCTCACGTCGACTACCACTACACCATGGTAGAGTTTAGATGACACAATTTTGTGGGCAAAGGTCCACTGATGTCCACAAAATAACTATTAGCGTAGATTTTAAGTTTTGCCTTCGAATCATGTGTCGGTGAACATATATCATTGTGGACACAATAAGTGTCGGCATAGGTAGGGTGTATACTGACTGAGAAAGTGTTGGCAAGTGAACTTCTGTCGGCAATGCCTTTCCCCACAGCAAGTCCTCCGACTGTTTTCTCTTTTGTTTATGACGGGGTTATTACCCCCGGGTAGGCCAAAGCTACGGGGTCCTTCCCCCGCTCGAAGAGAATCAACACCGCCGGCTGGCCCGCGGCCGGCTAGGCCATGGCCGGCTGGCGGCCCCCCCCCGGCTCCCTCAGGACCGGCTGGCGGGGAACCGGCGCGTCCGCTGCCAGCTCTCTCAGGACCGGTTGGAAGAGGAGCCGGCCGCCTGGCTAGCTGCCGTCTGCCTCCACGCCGGCTCCTCAACCGACCTACGGGCGGACCGATGTCCGTCCCATCCCTCTGCGCATCAGCACGGCGACAAGACAAGACCTCCTCAACCGACCTATGGGCGGACCAACGCCTGTCCTGTCTCCCGGCGCGTCAGCCGGCGACCAGGCGCGACCCCCTTCATCCGCCCCGGCGTGGCGACAGTGGCTGCTGACGGCGGCCGACCGCGACAGGGCTTCTAGCAGTACCGGCACGCCCCCGAGGCCACTCCATTACCTGTCCAGGCGTGGCTACAGTGCAGCCGGCCGTGCCGCTGACTTCACCCGACAGACACAAGACGATGCCCCAGCGGGCGGCCCATGCCGCGACTTGACCGGCGCGGGCTTCCACCGAGCGGGCCCCGCCGGCTCCCGACAGACTCGACAGCCGGCGGGCCCTACCAGCGACAAGACCCCACAGCCGGCGGCCCCCACAGCCGGCTAGGGGGGCTGCCAGCCGGGGCCCCCCTAGACCTTCTATTCGTATTGTAACCCGGGGGGTTGGACTATAAAACCCCCCGGGCCTCCCCCATGCAACGGGTGGTTCTCCTCTCGGTAGACAGTTCCACTAGCCCACGCGCATAGAGAGGTAGTAGGGGCAAGCAAGCTCCTTCTTCCTCCTCTAGCAAACAGCTCCTGGAGCACCATTATAACCTTCATCATTGCCTCAACTAGACCAAGCAGGACTAGGGGTATTACCTCCCACGGAGGGCCCTGAACCTGGGTACATCGGGTGTCTGCCACCGCTTGTGCCTAACCCCGCTCCCGGAGCCCGTCGGCGTCCTTCGGCCCCTCTCGATAAGCCTACCCATGGCATCTGCCGTGACAAAACCACGACAGTTGGCGCCCACCGTGGGGCCGTCCGCGGCGCCGGCCGGAGTCACGCTCCGGGCGGGGCCCTTCACCACCTCCCCCGGCCGCCTCGCGTCCGGGCGGAACCGCATGCTCGTGGGGCTTGCTCCGGCAGGCCCTGCGGGCGACGCGGCCGGCATCTCCGACGACTGCCTCGGCCGCGACCTCGCGCTCAACGTTGCCGCGCTCGCTGGGCGGCTCAGCAAGCTAAGCCACGCCGGCGAGCCGGCGGCTGACGAGTACCCCAGCGGGGTGCTCGACTGCTTCGACCCTCCATCGTCCGTGGGCGCGCTCGCCACGGGCGAGGCCATCGCCTCCCACGCCTGCGTGGGGGTGATGGTCACCGCCTCCTCCACCACTTCGGGCCGTGTGCGGGCGGCCGAGGCCGACGCGGCCGCCGCCCGCGCTGGTACCTCCGACCCGCTCGCCGCCGCCCTCCGGGGTCTGAGCACTCCCATCACTACGACGGCGGACCCAGCCACCGCCAGAACCGAGCTGGAAGCGGCCCGCCGCCTGATTTTTGATAACGCCACTGCCCTCGCTGCCGAACGACGCCGGATGGAAGCCGCGCAGCGAGAATACGTCTCTGCGTATGGTCTCACCCCGGCTGGCCCCGAGCCCAGCCGGCATGGGGTTGTACGGGAACGCGGCCGCGTGGTTGCAGAGATCCTCAGCGGCTGCCTACCCGTCTACGACACCCCCGCGGCCAACCTGCGCGCCGCCAAGGTTGCCTACGAGGATTTGGCAACCCTGGAGGGCGAGGAACGCGCCGCACGCGAGCGACACATCAAGGACCTCATCGACACCGCCAACGCCCAACAAGTCGTCATCACCCCCGGCGGGGCCGTCTCCGAACTTCCCCGGCCCGAGGGCGAGGGTGCTGGGGCTACCAACCGTCAGCCGGCCCAGCACTCCAGTACCCCTCGTCCCTCCGCCCGGCGGAGCGAGGGAAGCGACGTTCGGCGCACCCAGCTGCGCGGGAACGAACAGCCGGCTGTAAACAGCCGGCGCAGCAACAATCCGGCTGGCAGCTACCGCCGGGGCGAGGCTCCGGCTGGCGGTAGCCGGCGGGACGAGGCTCCGGTTGGCGGCAGCCGGCACAGCCGCGGGCGCACTCCGCCCCCACGGCAGGAACCGGCCCGGTCTATCCCCCCGGCCGTCCGCCCCGACCTCGCGGCCCGGCTCGGGCCGCGGGTCCCCCGCACCTACAACGACGCCCGGCTCCGCCTCGATCAGTTGGCGCAGTCGGCTCTCCTCGAGGAGGAGGGCTCGATTGGCCCAGCCTGCTTCGGCCCTCGGATCCGCAACGAGCCGTTCCCGCCGGGGCTGCCAAGCCGAAGGACTGGCTAATCGACTACACCACCGCCGTCGGCATCGCCAGGGGGAACAAGCGCGTAGCCGTCCGCTACGCCCCTCTCATGCTGATCGGCTCGGCCCGCACCTGGCTAAACAGCCTCGCGGCCGGCAGCATCAACACCTGGACGGACTTCGAAGAGGCGTTCGTCCGCAACTTCACCGGCACTTACAAGCGGCCGGGCCGGCCCCGCGAGCTGGCCATGTGCGTCCAGGGGACGGAGGAACCCCTCCGCGACTACCTCACACGCTGGACCGAGCTCCGCAACTCCTGCGAGGGAGTACACGAGGTACAAGCCATCCAGTACTTCATCGAAGGCTGCTGCGATGGCACCCACCTCAAGCACAAGCTCTTGTGCTCCGAGCCAACCTCCCTGGCGGACCTAATGTCCAAAGCGGATAAATACGCCACAGCTGATTCCTCGATGAGGATGAAGGCTAAGGCACCAGCCAAGCCGGCTACGCCCCCCGCCGCGCCGCGGGCGGCGGCCGACAACCAGCAGCAGCAGAGCAACAAACGCAAAAACGACCAGCCCGACTCCCGCTACGGGAGCCGGCAAGTCGCCTCCATCGAGGAGGAGCGGTCGGCTGGCCAGGCTTCTGGCCAGCGTCAGCGCACCGGCAAGACCGCCTGGCAGCCCAAGCTCACGTTCGAGCAGATGCTCGACCTTCCCTGCAAGAACCATTCTGGTGCCAAACCGGCCACGCACACGCTCCGGCAGTGCAGCTTCTCACAGCGATTGGCACGGGGAGACAGCCTCCCGGCTGCCCCCGCGCCGCCAGCCCGCGCACCGGCTCCGATTCTGGCTCTGGCCCCGGCTCCCGTTCCTGCCCAGGCGGACCCGGCTCCGGCCCGGAACGACGGCCGGCTACTCGATCAGTTCCCCGACCAAGACGGCTGCTACGTCGTCTTCACCAGTGAAGAGACGGACAAGCACGCCCAGCGCCGGCTCCACCGAGAGGTGAATGCCACCATGCCGGCGACTCCCTAGTTCATGCACTGGTCCGAGAAGCCGGTCACCTGGAGTCGGGCCGACCACCCGGCTGTGATGCCAAACCCGGGCAGCCATGCCCTCGTCCTCGATCCCACCATCGCCTCCGAGAAGCACACGTGCCGCTTCTCGCGGGTGTTGATCGATGGGGGCAGCAGCATCAACATCCTCTACCTCGACACAATGCTCAAATTGGGGCTCAGGGTGGAGGACCTACAATCCAGCCAGACCATTTTCCACGGCATCGTGCCGGGAAAGTCCTGCACCCCCGTCGGCAAGATCCAGCTCGACGTCCTCTTCGGCGGCCACGACCACTTCCGCCGCGAGCCAGTTTGGTTCGAGGTAGTGGACCTAGACAGTCCCTACCACACACTGCTGGGCCGGCCGGCTCTCGTCAAGTTCATGGCGATCCCCCACTACGCCTACCTCAAGCTCAAAATGCCGGGCCTCAAGGGCATCATCACCATCACCAGCAAATACCAGATGTCAATCGCGTGCGCGCGAGACGGCAGCTGGCTGGCCGAGGCCCTGGAGATAGCGGAGGAGAAGCGGCAGCTCGACCGGCTGGTGACCTTCGCCTCTGCCCAGCCGGCCGTGCCGGCTCCTCCGTCCCAATCAGTCGGAGAAGGCTCGTTTCAGCCATCCAAGGACACCAGGCAGGTGCCACTGGATCCGGCTAACCCCACCCAGTGCGTGACCATCGGCTCCCGCCTCGACAGCAAATAGGAAAGCGAGCTCGTCGATTTCCTCCATGAGAATCAGGACATCATTGCATGGTCTCCCAAAGACATGCCGGGTGTCCCGAGGAAATTCGCCGAGCACAAACTTCACGTGCGACCGGACGCGAAGCCGGTCAAGCAACCCCTGCGCCGTTTCTCCGAGGAGAAGCGGCGTACAATAGGAGAAGAAATCGCCCGGCTGCTCGCAGCCGGCTTCATCATGGAAGTATTCCACCCGGACTGGCTAGCCAACCCAGTCCTGGTATTGAAGAAGAACAAGACCTGGCGTATGTGTATCACCTACACAAGCTTGAACAAGGCGTGCCCCAAAGACCCGTTCGCCCTGCCGCGGATCGATCAAGTCATCGACTCCACGGCCGGCTGCGACCTGCTGTCTTTCCTCGACGCCTACTCCGGCTACCACCAGATAAAGCTGGACCCGGCCGACCGGCTCAAGACCTCCTTCATCACCCCCTTTGGAGCCTACTGCTACATCACCATGTCCTTCGGCCTGAAGAATGCAGGCGCTACCTTCCAGCGCTGCATGCAGAAGTGTCTCCTGCCTCAGATAGGCAGGAACGTCCATGTCTACGTCGACGACATCGTCGTCAAATCCAAGAAGCATTTCAGCCTCCTTGACGATCTCCGGGAGACATTCGCCAACTTGCGCGAATACAAGATCAAGCTCAACCCAGAGAAGTGCGTCTTCGGCGTCCCAGCCGGCCAACTCTTGGGTTTCTTCGTGTCCGCTCGTGGCATCGAAGCTAACCCCGAGAAGATCAGCGCAATCGAGCGCATGCCCAAGCCGGTCCGTCTCCGCGACGTCTAGAAGTTCACCGGCTGCCTCGCCTCGCTCAGCCGGTTCATCAGCCGGCTAGGCGAGAAGGCTCTGCCCCTCTACGGCCTCCTACGCAAGACGGCTCTGGTCGAGCCAGGCCGCGACCCCTCGAAGAGGCCGGCCCTGTTCGACTGGTCCGACGAGGCGGACGAGGCGTTCCGCGGCCTCAAGCTGGCCCTCACCAGCGAGCCCATCCTGGCCGCGCCGGCTGAGAAGGAGCCCTTGCTCGCCTACATCGCCGCGACCACGCGCGTCGTCAGCATCGTCCTGGTGGTGGAACGTCCAGAGGAGGGCAAGGCGCTGCCGGCTCAGCGCCCCGTCTACTACCTCAGCGAGGTCCTCTCCGCCTCCAAGCAAAACTACCCCCACTACCAGAAGATGTGCTACGGCGTATACTTCGCCGCCTAGAAGGTCAAGCAGTATTTCCAGGAGCATGTCATCACCGTCGTCAGCGCCGCGCCGCTGGGCGAAATCATGAGCGGCCGGGACGCCACCGGCCGGATCGCCAAGTGGACCATCGCCCTCGCCGACTACAAGATACGGTACGAGCCCCGCACCGCCATCAAATCCCAAGCGATGGCCGACTTCCTCGTCGACTGGGCCGAAACCCAGTTCGTGCCACCTCCGCCCGACTCCACGCACTGGCGCATGCACTTCGACGGCTCGAAGATGCGAGCCGGCCTGGGAGCCGGCATCGTCTTGTCGTCTCCCAGGGGAGATCAGCTCCGGTACGCCCTCCAGATACGCTTCTCCGCCTCCAACAACGTGGCCGAGTACGAGGCCCTCGTCCACGGCCTCCGGCTCGCCAAAGACATCGGCATCCAACGCATCATATGCTTCGGCGACTCCGACCTCGTGGTGCAGCAGGTCTCTGGCGAGTGGGACGCCAGGGACGCCAACATGGCTAGCTATCGCTTCCTCGTCCAACAGCTCACCGGCTCCTTCGAGGGCTGCGAGTTCCACCACGTCCCCCGCGCGGACAACGAGGCGGCCGACACGCTGGCCAAGATCGGCTCCACCCGGCAGGCCATCCCAGCCGGCGTCCCCCTCGAGCGGCTGCTCAAGCCTTCAATCAAGCCTTCTCCCGAGTCAGAGTCCATCTTCGTGCCGGCTAATGCGGCCGGCCCCTCGGCGGATCCGGCGGTCCAGCCGACCCTGTCGGCTGCGGCGGCTTCACCGGCTCCACCGCCACCGGCTGTCCAGCCGGCGCCGCCCGTTCCGGCTATCGAGCCGGACGCCTCCGCCGCGGCCGCCTCCGGGTCCATGACCGTCATGATGACGATTGACGTTCCTTCCGCCATTTCACTCCCGGGGGCTGGCGAGCCGGTCCCGGGGCCTGGCGAGTCGGTCTCGGGGACTGGTCTCCCGGACCCGGGGGCTGCTGCTGCCTCCGACGTCCCGCTTGGGCCCGAGCCGGCTCCCGTCTCGGCTCCCTCGTGGGCTCAGCCCATCCTGGCGTTCCTCCTACGTGGCGAGCTCCCCTCCGACGAGGCCACGGCAAGGCAAATCCAGCGCCGAGCCCCGGCCTACGGCATCATCAACCACGAGCTGGTCCATCGCAGCACCACCGGCGTTTTCCAACGCTGCGTCGAGCCGGAGAAAGGGCAAGAAATCCTCCTCGACATCCACCAGGGCGAGTGCGGGCATCACGCCGCCTCCAGGTCCCTGGTGGCCAAGGCATTCCGCCACGGTTTCTATTGGCCGACCGCTCTGGAGGCGGCCAGGAAACTGGTCGACGAGTGCGAAGGCTGCCAGCGCTTCAGCACGCAGAGCCACCTGCCGGACACCGCTCTCCAAACCATCCCCCTCTCGTGGCCCTTTGCGGTCTGGGGGTTGGACATGGTGGGACCCTTCAAGACCGCTCGAGGCGGCATGACACATCTACTGGTCGCTGTCGACAAATTCACCAAGTGGATCGAAGCCCGGCCGATCAAGAAGCTGGACGGCCCCACGGCCGTCCGGTTCGTCGAAGACATCACGGTCCGCTACGGCGTCCCCCACAGCATCATCACCGACAACGGCACGAACTTCGCCAAGGGCGCACTGGCACGTTTCTGCTCCAAGCAGGGCATCTGGCTCGATTTGGCATCTGTCGCCCATCCGCAGTCAAACGGACAGGTCGAGAGGGCAAACAGCCTGCTCCTGTCCGGCATCAAGCCCCGGCTCGTGACGCCACTGACCAGGTCGGCCGGCTGCTGGATCGAAGAGCTGCCGGCTGTCCTATGGAGCCTCAGGACAACGCCCAACCGGTCAACCGGCTACACCCCTTTCTTTCTCGTGTATGGGTCCGAGGCAATCATCCCCACCGACATCGAGTTCGATTCGCCTCGGGTTACCCTGTACACGGAGAAAGACGCAAAAGAAGCAAGAGAAGACGGCGTCGACCTCCTCGAGGAGGCCCGCGAGCTGGCCCTGAGCCGGACGGCCATCTACCAGCAGAAACTCCGGCACTACCACAGCAAGCGGATCCGGCCACTCTCCTTCCGCGAAGGGGACTTGGTGCTCAGACGGATCCAACGAACTGCCGGCCAACACAAGCTGTCCTCCCCATGGGAGGGCCCGTTCATCATCAGCAAAGCGCTGCACAACAACGCGTACTATCTAATAGACGCCCAGAAGCCGCAGAAGCGCAAGAGAGACGCCTCCGGCGAGGAGACGGAGCGCCCATGGAACGCGGCGCTCCTCCGTCCATTTTACTGCTAAAAAGCCAGTGTATGTATGTATCCTTCCCTTTTTTGGGTCTTATGAATGCAATAGGGGCCCCAAGCCGGCACCTGGGGCACGCCTCTCTTTTGTTCGATTCCTCCAAAAAAGTTTTCCTGTGATTTAAGGCACGTCACCCGGGTCCGGCTCCCGGGCCCGGGGGCTCGGCCGGCTCCTTTCCGAGGCAGACGAATAATGTGAGCAAGCAACCCTTCGCCTCCCCACCCTAACCAGCCACAGACCGGCTCCCGGCTGTCCGGCTGAAGGGGCTATGGGGTACGAAGGAATTTCTCACACAAAGGTCAGCCAACGAACGGCAGCCGGACTGGCCCGACCAAACTATGCTATTTCTAGCATCTGGCCACTACCGGCTCGACCTAGTCCTAGCCAGTTGACTCTAAGAGCCCGCTGATTTTCCCAAGGGGGAAGCCTCGTCCCTGTCCCAGACCGGCTCCCGGCTGGCTGGCAGGCGGGGCGGAAGCCGGAAGGAACACTGGCGCGCGACACAAGTCAAAAGGCGAAAGGCAAAAGAAGAGCCGGCACGCATAAATTTTTTACGACATAAGTTAAAACAATAAAAGGCCCACGGCCACGAGTTCATTACATATACACCCCCAGTGGGTGGAATTGCAGTCTAAACAAAATGCAGAAAAGAAAAATCCTAAGTGGTGGCAGCTTCGGGCCGGCTCGCCTCCGGTGCCGGCGCCTCCGAAGCCGGCGGTGCTGACGCCTCCGAGTCCGGCGCCTCCGGGGCGGCTGATGCAGAAGCTCCCGCCTCCGCGTCCGGAGCCGGCTCGGACTCGGCGTAGTCGTCGGAGTCAGATTCTCCATCGTCCGTCTCGGCGGCGCTTCCCTCCGGGTCGTCCAGGGCGAGCGTGTACCGGTCCTCCGGGATCACCACGCCGTCCGCCCCGCGCTCCGGGACGTACTCGTCCCACACGGCGAAGGACGCAAGGTCGCTCGCCCTCACCTCCAGCGCGTCGGCCACCGCCTCCAACTCCGCGTCGGTGCCGGCACGCTGGGCCGTGAGCAGGTCCAAGTTCAACTCGGGGTACCACGACCTGGCAACCCGAAGCGCCATGCTCGCACCGGCGCGCGCCGCGGAAGCCCTCCAGGCGTTCACCCGCGCGGTCCCAAACTCCAGCCACCTCGACAAATGGCTCATGGAGACCGGCTCCACCGCGCCGGGCCAAAGAGTGCGCACCAGCGCCGAGCCGGCCGCCTAGAGCCGCTTCAGGGCCCAGACCACCTCCGACAGCCGCGCCGAGGAGGCGATCCCCACCTCGTCCAGGGTCCAGGGGGCAAGCTGTCCAATGGCTTCCCCCTGCGCCCGCCGGTCCTCACGATGGGCCTCCACGGCCGCCTTCGCGGCCTCCTGCGTTCCGGGGAAAAGCCCTGAGGCTCAAGAGAAGAAGACGAGGGATGAGGAAAACGGCAAGACAGAAAAACGAAAGAGCAAGGCGATAGAAGCTCACCGAGCAGCATCCGGTCCACTTCGTGCCCTTGTTCCTGCAGTTGCACCTCCCTGGTGGACGACTCCCGGCGCTGGCGCTCGTGCTCGTCCCGGGCCGCCTGCGCATCTTCGGCCGCCTTGGCTAGAGCGGCGTCCTTGGCCTCCGGCTCCTGGCGGAGGACTTTCTCCCGCTCCTCCGCCTCCCGACGAAGGGCCGCCTCTTGGTCCGCCAGCGCTTGGCGGTGGGCCGCCTCGCGCTCCTCGCGCTCCGCCTTCGCCTGGTCCGTCTCCCCGCGGAGCCGGTCGCGCTCCGTCGTCAGGAGGACCCGCTCCTCGCCAAGCCGCACCACCTGGCGCCGGAGGCTGACCGTCTCGGCGTGGGTGGCTTCACGAGAAGAAGTTGCCGCTGTCAGAAACCAAGCAAAGAAAGGATTCAGCCCGCCTCCGGGGCAGCCGGCCTGATTCCCGAGGGCTACACCCAGTGGGTGCGCTCGCGCGCCCCCACTGGAAGATCGCAAGAGCACCTACCTTTCAGATCCGCGGACATGACGGCGAGCCGGCTTTCGGCTCCCCGGTACAACCCCAGCAGGGTGTTGTACGCGGCCACCCGGCGGTCGTGCGCCGCCTGCGAAACAACAAGAACACCAAAGCAGCTTTAGGCTCGACCCGCCTGCGCAACAACCGGCTCGAGCCTCGGGGGCTACACCCAGTGGGTGCGCTAACGCGCCCCCACTGGAAAAAACAGAAAACGCCGAGTCAAGAGAAGAAGGAAAGAAGAAAGCTTACCGCGACAGCTTGCTCCAGGTTCACCAGCCGGTCGTTGGCGGCCCGAGCGTCCTGCGACGTCTGGGCGCGGCAGGCGGCAAACGCGTCCACAACGGCGGCCACCGCCGCCCCGAGCGCGCTCGGCGGTTCGCCAAGAGCCGGGCTCCCGGCTGCAGCCCAGGTCTGCTGTGGTCGGCCCCCGTCCGCGGGCCCTCCTTTGTCAGAGACCACGATGGGCCCGGCTCCTCCCGTCGCGGCCGCCGCCGACGCGCCCGCGGCGGCCGTCTCCCCGGCCATCGCGGCCCTCGCCTCCGGCGCTCCGCCTACGGCGGTCCCTCGCTGACTCACCTCCGGAGTCGGCGCCTCCGGAACCGGCACCTCCGAAGCCGGAACATCCGGGGCCGGCGCGTCCGGTGCCGGGATTTCGACTACCAAGGCCTCCTCCGCCTCCGGCGGCACGTCGCCCGCCCCCGGCTGGACGGCGTCGCGCTCCTTCTCCGCCACGTCCTCCGCGGCCTTCGTGTCCGCCTCCGCCCGTCGCTCGGGGTCGTGGTGGTCCTTCGACCTCCTCTCCCGACTGCGGGGAAACGGCTCCCACGCTCCACCAGCGGCCTCCCCGCTGGTTCTTCCCTGCTTCTCCACCGCCTCTTCCCACGGGCGGAGCTCCTCGATGCGCCGCTCCTGCTGAGCCGCCTCGAGGTCAAGCCACGCCTGGCGCTCCCTCTCCTCGGCGGCTGTCGGCGCCGCCGTCCTCGCCGTCTCGCCACCTGGGGTCCTCCCCAGGTTGCGCGCCTCCCTGGTCACGACGAAATAAGGGACCGGGGAGAAAAAGCGGAACGGACCAAGATGAAAGAAAAAGACTCACCCAACGACGACCGGGATCGCCCGCCTCGTGGGTCCCTCCTGGGAGACCCTCTGCTTCTTGCCCCCGCCTCCGCGGCTGCCGCCCGGCTGCACGGTCACCGCGCGCTTGGGCGCCGGCTTGGCAACGGCCGGCCGCTTCCCTTTGTCGCCCGCGTCCGGGCCGCCCCGGCTGGAGCCGCTGCCGGCTCGATGCTGGCGCTTCCGCGGTGCCATCACCTCGTCCTCCGAAGCTTCAGGCTCCTCCGGGGCCTCTGCAACACGCGACGCCTCCGCCTCAGCGTCATCATCGGTCCAATCCCGTAGGTGCGTCTGGGGAGGAGACTCACCCGTCGATTCGGCCTCTTCGGCCTCCTCCGTCTCCGTCTCCGCATCGCCGGCTTCAGACGCACCGGCTCGCTCGGAGTCGGCCGGCTCCACGTCGTCGGCGTCCTCGACCTCCTCAGGGTCCGACTCCACCGTGTCGGCGGCCGGTTGCCCGTAGTTCTGCAGCAGCGGGAAAACCTGCGTGCGGGCAAGGCGGCGCGCCGTCAGGCCAAAGAGGGGAGGGGCGCGCCTCGGAAAAGACAGACGAAGGAAGGCGGCTAGACACTTACCCGTGGCGCCGGGTGGCTCCGGCTGTACGGGGTCTTCCCCCATTGCCACTCGCCCTCCTTCATCTTCGCCGTCGAGATGGCGTTTACCCTCCTCGCCACGTGAGCCGGTTTCAGCTCCTTGGTGGAGAGCCGGCAGGGGTCGTGGCGTCCTCCCATCTGGCAGATGAGGTGCGGCCGCCTCTGCAGCGGCTGCACCCGGCGCGCCACCATCGTGGCCAGCAGGTCGGTGGCCTTCAGCCCCTCCGTCTCGGTCATCACGAGCAGGCGCTCGCAGAGCCGGTCCGCCGTCTCGGGCGCCTGGAGCGAAGCCGCCCGCCAGTTTAACATCGCAACCGGCGGGTGGTTGACGAAGTCGGGGAGGTTGATGTAGTCCTCCTCCGGCTTCACATTCTTCACATAGAAGAACCCCCGCTGCCAGCCCTTCACCGACTCGTGCAGCGGGAGCTTCTCGAAGCCGGTCCCCTTGCGGATGTGGATCATGGCGGCTCCGCAGGCGGTCATCACCGTCTGCTGCGTCGCCGGATTCTTCACCGTCTGCCGCTTGAGGAAGAAGAGCCGGCTCCAGAAGTCAAGCCTCGGCTCCACCCCCAAGAACCCTTCGCAAAGGGTGACGAACGCCGCCAGCTGCAAGACGGCGTTGGGGGCGAGGTGGTGCGGCTGCAGGCCGAACCGCGTCAGGAAGCGACGGAAGAAGGCGCTCGCCGGCAGCCCGAACCCGCGGAGGAAGTGATCGGCGAAGACGACCACCTCGCCCTCCCGCGGGGTCGGGGAGTTCTCCGGCCCGGCAATGCGCGCCTCCAAGTGCGTTTCCGCCGGGAGCTTGCGGTGGTAGCGAAGGTGCTCGATGAACGTCTCCTCCACAATGCTGCCGTCCCATGAGCCCTTGGCCGCCATGGTCGTCGGAGGCGCTTGCGGTCGCGGCGTGGGCGCGGGTGCTGGGCGGCGGCACGAGCTTTCCACGGCGGCGGACGGCGGCGCAGCGTGCCCGCGCGCACTGCCCTCTCGCTCTCTCTTTCTCGTGGAGGGAGGGGGGCGACGAAGACGATGCGACGGGGGCGGGGGGAGCGAATGGGCCGTTCCGCCCCTCCCCCCTCGCCATTTAAACCCTGTGCGGGCGATCGTGGGGGGCGGATTCATTACGCGCGACCCCCACGATTCCCGTCGCGTGCGGGGCGGGCGTTCTGGCGCTCGGGAACGTCAACCGTCGGCCCGCGCCGTAAAGGATCCCTGCGCGCGGGCCGAGGCCGCGGTCGTGGGGAGACCCGCCCCACGGTCCGGTCTTTTCCGCCGCGCGGCCTGTCAGGTCACGGCCCGCTGCACCATCCGCGTGGCGCGGCTCCTCTGCCCGGTGGGGGGCCCAAGGCGGCACGCGAAGCATCGGCCGGCTGCGGCGCCGGACACCACTTGCCCACAGCGTCCGGCTCTCGCGGCGCCCCACGGCGCAAGGGCGATCTTCAAGCCGGCGAGGACCGCCGCGGCTCGTCGGCGGGCCTCCCCGGCTTCGGGGACTACTGACGGGGTTATTACCCCCGGGTAGGCCAAAGCTACGGGGTCCTTCCCCCGCTCGAAGAGAATCAACACCGCCGGCTGGCCCGCGGCCGGCTAGGCCATGGCCGGCTGGCGGCCCCCCCCGGCTCCCTCAGGACCGGCTGGCGGCAAACCGGCGCGTCCGCTGCCAGCTCTCTCAGGACCGGCTGGAAGAGGAGCCGGCCGCCTGGCTAGCTGCCGGCTGCCTCCACGCCGGCTCCTCAACCGACCTACGGGCGGACCGATGTCCGTCCCATCCCTCTGCGCATCAGCACGGCGACAAGACAAGACCTCCTCAACCGACCTACGGGCGGACCAATGCCTGTCCCGTCTCCCGGCGCGTCAGCCGGCGACCAGGCGCGACCCCCTTCATCCGCCCCGGCGTGGCCACAGTGGCTGCTGACGGCGGCCGACCGCGACATGGCTTCTAGCAGTACTGGCACGCCCCCGAGGCCACTCCATTACCTGTCCAGGCGTGGCTACAGTGCAGCCGGCCGTGCCGCTGACTTCACCCGACAGACACAAGACGACGCCCCAGCGGGCGGCCCATGCCGCGACTTGACCGGCGCGGGCTTCCACCGAGCGGGCCCCGCCGGCTCCCGACAGACTCGACAGACTCGACAGCCGGCGGGCCCTACCAGCGACAAGACCCCACAGCCGGCGGCCCCCGCAGCCGGCTAGGGGGGCTGCCGGCCGGGGGCCCCCTAGACCTTCTATTCGTATTGTAACCCGGGGGGTTGGCCTATAAAACCCCCCGGGCCTCCCCCATGCAACGGGTGGTTCTCCTCTCGGTACACAGGTCCACTAGCCCACGCGCATAGAGAGGTAGTAGGGGCAAGCAAGCTCCTTCTTCCTCCTCTAGCAAACAGCTCCAGGAGCACCATTGTAACCTTCATCATTGCCTCAACTAGACCAAGCAGGACTAGGGGTATTACCTCCCACGGAGGGCCCCGAACCTGGGTACATCGTGTGTCTGCCACCGCTTGTGCCTAACCCCGCTCCCGGAGCCCGTCGGCGTCCTTCGGCCCCTCTCGATAAGCCTACCCATGGCATCTGCCGTGACAAAACCACGACAGTTTACTCCCGCCACAATCGGTCTTTTTGGTTAAATTTATAATCAAACTTAAAACTCAAAAACCGAGGACACACTATATTATGGTTTGGGGGGAGTATTATAGAACCACATGTATACCACCAGGCACTCACATAACATTTGTAGTTTGGAGATTGACGAGGCTATCTCCAAAATTAATTTCCAGCTTGCGTTAGAAACACAATGAGCAAACCCCAGAACAAATCACTTGTAAAGGATTA